>QUSF01000008.1:22071374-22333766 GCA_003676055.1 Chloebia gouldiae | reverse complement strand
AGAGCATAAACAATGTGGGCTGAAGAGAGAAAAACAAGAAGGATGTGACTTCATAGCCTAAAGCTGTAATTGGACAATTAGCTCCAATATACAAATGGACCAGAACCTATAAAAGTGAGAGACCCCATGACCAGTTGTCCATTTTGTGACCATTTTGGGTTTGTCTTGAGTGTAGCCCTGGCTGGGCTCTTGCGCTGCCCAAAGTGGATTCATTGAGGCCTTTTAATAAATAAATAAATCCCTGCTTTATTCTCTAGCTCCTTCTAGCCTCTGTTCTAGAGCAGCCTTCACAAGGCATCATTAGTTCTGAGCAGGCACAGCTGGGGCAAGGCAGGGTCTGGTGTTTGCCAGTGGCTGGACTCCAGAAATACAGGCCTCTTGGAATTCTGATCTATTTAATTACAGAGAGAGTGGCACATGCACAGATAGCAAAGCAAATCTGACTACTCTTGTCCATAGTGTAATTATACTGTGTGTCTTAGTGTTTGTGCCTCCATCCTTTCATAAAACTGAAATAATAATTAAAAAAAAAAACCTGTAAAATCTTCTAGGCATTTTAAAATGATAATTTTCTAGTGTTTTTCAATGCAGACAAAAATGTAAAACATGCATATGTGCAACATAGGAGCTCTGAGATAATTCCTCCCAGTTATTTAAAACTGATTTCATGGATTTTGGAACCAAATTCTTTGTTTATTTGATGCCCATAACACCATGGATAGATTTATTTTGGTATGTTCTTTTTTTGCTGTTGCTGGATGGTCTTGAAGAGCATCCAAACAAGCTGCCCACTCAAAGCAATTTGTCTCACCTGTCTGTTTTTTATTTTTATTTATTTATTTATTTTAATCTGCAGCATTTGACCTATTTCTAGTAGGGTAGAGACAGCTGATCCTTTGGAAACTTGGGTATTGGACTCTTTATTTCTTTATTCCCCTGCTTCACAATCCTTTGGAAGAGCTGATAATGTGTTGACATGAGGTTTCCTTATCCAGGTTGTGCAATGTAGGTAATGTGCCTGTGTAATGTGATATTCCTGTAATAAATCTGGGCAACTAAATTCTGTTCCACTAAAGGCAGGTGAGGGAAGCAGCAGTATAAACTAGAACAATTTTTTTGAGTTTAGGAGGAATTTTGGGCTGCCAGAAATTCTTCCTTTCCAAGAGGAGTGTTGCTTCTGGGCACAAAGTGTGAGAATGTCTATTCAATAGGTCAGTGCAAGTCTAACCCTGGTCTGCTTGCCTCTCCCAGAAGAGTAATAAAGGAGATGAAAGAGATTGCCTCAGTATCAGTGTGGTACTGCCAACCTCAGGCTTTCCCAAACTGCAGGACTACCTTAAAAATCAGTACATATGCCAGGGCTTTTATTGCTTTTCTCCCAAAAGCTATCTCATAACAAGTGGTTAATTTGAATTTTTACTCCACAATGAGGTTTAAAAACCTAATAAAAAAAAAAAAAGTAAGATTTGCTGATAATAGACTTCAAAGAAAGACACACAGTGTCATGAGACTTGTGATTAAAAGTGGGGTAACATGCTGTTGTTAATTTTGCATGTGTATTCCTTTGGCATTCAAATATACCAGCATCTGTATAGAAATATAATTGCTTAGGCTTTTGTTCATTTAATTTAACGTTCACGTCTTGCTTGCCCATGGCTGATGCTGTCACCTTGTTCACTATCATGGTATGAGAGGGTTGTTTAAGGACATGTGCTCAGGATTAGTGCAAGCCCATTTCTCTGCCTGCTGCAGTTTTAGGTCTTCTAGGTATGGGAAGTAATTTCCTCCTCATCCGTTACTAATGTAAAATCACTGGAAAAGTCAATTTTTAATTAAAAGTGGAGAAACAACAGGACAGCAACAACTTAAGCTGTAATAAGTTTTGGTCACACTTCACCCAGACATCAGCATTTTGTGCTGAGCCCTCAGTGGGTGACATGCCTGAGCAGATCAGCAGTAATTCCACCTAATGAAGTGGATAATTCAGGTAAGTGGTCAACCAGACAACTGAGACATCATTTTTAATTGCCA
Source organism: Chloebia gouldiae (assembly GCA_003676055.1). NCBI lineage: Eukaryota > Metazoa > Chordata > Aves > Passeriformes > Passeridae > Chloebia > Chloebia gouldiae. The sequence continues at coordinate 22,331,735 of QUSF01000008.1, read as the reverse complement.
TGAGAAATGTTTACACCCTTGCATACATCAGTGGGCTGTGACAGGACAGGAGACTTTGAAAAGGGATGTTCTGTAAAACAAGCCTATGGCTTTCTCACAACACCTGGCATTTTTTGAAAAACAGTAAAATAAGATGTCTTTCAAACAGGTGTTAAAGAACATTTGTGCTGAGCTTTCTGTAAAACACCTGAGGTTTCTCACTTTGCAGAGAAATGGCCCTGGAGAGCTTTGTGGAGACAATGGAGCTTCTGTATGGGAGTGCTAACCATTACATATTAATGGCATAATTTGTCATTAGGTGATTAGTGCAGCACACCCCCGTGGTGACAACCAAATGTTTGGCACGTTCCTAGGAGCAGAGATTTCCTGCAAGGTGGTAGGGAGGAAGGAGGCTGAGCAGTGAAATGTCACCCTGGAGGAAAGCAGCTCCTTGGTACTAAAACATTATAAACAAGTGCCAGTCTCCTGCTTCAGACCAAGGCTGCTTGTGAACCACATCAGCCTCCCTTCCTGTGTCAGGTTCTGTGTGTAAATTAAGAATTGATTATAGGGAAAAAGATAAAGCTGAAAATGACTGTGTATGGATCTGAGCACTGCTTGCCAGCACACAAAATATTTGTTTCGTGTTGAATCAGGCCCCTCAGATCTGGCCTGGCAACGAAAGACAAAGAGCAGCTCTAATGTGGGTTACTGTAATCATTTGGAATAGTCTTGATGTCCTATTTAAACAATTAATATTCCTAAGGTGAACCCTCAATATTCCTTCCTGCTGAGCCCTTTTAACCTTTTTCTCTCTCCAGAGGCTGTAAGTTGACTCAGGAAGGTTGTGAGTTCAGGCTTTGAGGGATGGCAGAGCTCTTGCTGCTGTCACACTGTTGCTGGTATAAATGATGGCTGGAGGAATGATGGCTGCTGCAATCAGTATTCAAAATGTTTGTCTACAAGCTGAGTGACTCATTAATTACAGGCTATAAAATGCTACATTGCTTCTCCTGTCCTCCTCAATCTAATTTGCAGGCGTTTAGCTCAGCCTTCTCCAGACAACACATTGATGCAGAGAGTGAAAAAATACACAGTAAAATCACTGTTTTAGCTCTGCCAAGTTGCCTCATCCTTGAAATGATCCCACAGAAGGAGAGGTAAAACATAAAATTAAGTAAGGGGATGAATTATTGTGGACAGTTTCTGATGGGTGAGGATTGTTTGTCCTTCTTCCCTGCACACTGCTTTGCAAGTGAGATTTCATCACAGACAGATAAAACTGGGTTTGATCTTGTTGGTTACTACATGTTGTCAGACAGATCTTTTTATTTTACCTTCAGTATCTCTGAGGAAGGAGATTCCACAGCATCTCTAGGCAACCTGCTCCACTGCTTGACCACTCATAGTAAAAAGCTGGTTCATGATTTTAGGTGGGATTTTTTAATTTGTGTCCCTTCTGTCTTGTCCTGTCACTGAACACCACTGACAAGAGCCTGCTTCCCTCTTCTCCAGGCTGACCATTCTCAGCTCTCTCAAGCTCTTCTTGCGTGGGAGATGCTCCAGTTCTTTCCTCATATTTCTAACCCTTTGTTGAAATTACTCCTTGTGTATTGTGCTTTTATCCTTTCTTGTTAAGTCCAAGGATGCTTATGTGACATGGTTAATTAATGTCTATGAAAGTAGCTGAAAACCTGGGGGGAGATAATTTCTAACATCATTGTTACTCAAAAACTTTGAGCACTGAGGTTTGTCCTCAGAGAACCCTCACCTGACAAGATGCTGTCCAACAGGAAAAATGCCTACAGAGGTATTCCTGCAGTAAACCAAGAAAGTCTAGTCAGAGGTGAATGCTGAGATAAAATATTGCTCCAAATATTCTTTATGGATGCTTAGATGAACAAAAGGTACTAAAGTCAGCAAGTCTTTATTTATTACCTGTGATGTGTGGTTGTGTGAGCCTGCACAGGGAGAGTTCATGCTGGTAAATCTACAGATCCAGAGCTTCCACCCCAGGGCTGTGCTGTTACACGTTCAGGAGATCTGAATCCTTAGGGTAAATACAATTTTTTTCAATCTTAGTTTCAAGCAGCAACACATATGGAGATTCTAAAAGATCTCTGGGACAACTCTTCCCATGTTCAACTGTCTCCAAACAAACAAAAAAACCATCCACAAAAACCCAAAAGCCAAACAAAATACTTCTTATGTTCTCTAAGATGAGAAAAAGAAACTTTTTTCCTTTCCATTTCCATAGCAGGCTCCTTGTGCTGACATTCTGGTAAGAAGTTTCTTCAAGTAGGAAATGTTAAAGTGGATCCACTGACAGTTTTGGAAGTGCAGTTAAAAGGCAGTAGAAGATTTTGAAAGGTAAGAAAAGTGCTTGGGAAACAGTATGAGAATTGCTATATATACCTAATGTTTTTCTCTGAATGGATTTTTACAGCTAGACTTAGAGGAGCCAGGCTGAATTCAGGCCCAGTTGGACAGAGACAAACAGACTAAACTGATAAAATGTCCTTTAAGATAAACTCATGGCAACCTTTGGTTGTAATCTTGAAAATGGGACAACAAGAAATACTCAGAGAAGCTTTTCCAGTCTAATTTACTCTCATATGTGCCAATCTCTCTTGCTTAATAATAATACTTAAAAAAAAAAAAAACAAAACAAAAAACCCAGCAACTAAAACCATCCAACCATTTCCCTTTGAGAAAAACCATCTCCAGCTGAGAAATCCTCAAGTTATCTAAGGGACAAATCTCTACCTTTCATATTGTTTTGGATTTTATAGAACAGTGCATGGTTTAACACCCCACTTCATTGCCTATTAGTCCTATGAGATTCCAAAGGAGAGAGAAAAAATGCCATCTCTTCCACTTACCTGGGTCACTTCAGCTTATTATTCAAACTTATCTCCAGTTTTTGTCCTCATGAACTTTAAGGTGGGGATGGTTTGAGTAAAACCCATTACCCAGCTGATTCCAGCAGTTCCCATTGCTTGCCTGCAGTAGCTCTGCAGTGAATATAAGGCTGTGTCATTTCTGCCCTTTGTGCTGACCCTCTTCCCAGTAAAACCAAAGCAGACAGCAAGCAGATTTCCATTCAAGTTCTAGAGGATTTTCCAGGGAAATAGTGCTGAAGTCACCTTATGTAATCCCAAAGCAAAAGGTCTTTGGACCAATGCTGTCTGGTCACACCAGTGGGAGTGTTCCACCTGCCTGGCAAATATTGGGTACAAGGTAGGGCTGGGCCCAGAATTCTTCAGTTCAGTCAGCTGAACTAATTCCCAGTGGGCAGGAAAATTTTCTCAAGCCCAATCATTCTGGTTTTTATGACATTAAGACTCTTTTGATGTCACTGGCATTACATTTTCAGAAACACTCAGAAGTCAGAAACTACAGAGAGTGAAAAACACAAAGTCAGGTATAAAAAGAAGGCAAACCTTCCACTCTTCTAAATCCAGTTGGAATAATACCTAGGCTGCATCTCTTCCTGGGAATGTGAGCAGTCAGCATAGGTCTCTGTTTGCTGTATTAAAAATACTTATGTCTCTTGTATATGACTGAATGGGAACAATGGACTCTGAAGCCAGTATTACAGGCAGTGAAATGCTGGTTTTGTTTTGTCCAGGACAGGGTTTCCTATGCCATATTCTCGATGCTTTTCCTCTTGTGGGTGGGCTGTATGTCAGAGATGTATTTCATCCACAGCTGTACACAAAAGTAGGAAGTAGGGAGCACTGAAATCTTTCCATCCTAGCAGCAACCCCCTGAGGTAGAAATTCCTGTTCCAGAGTTGTTAAGAGGCAGGCTGGCTCTGTTTGGTATCCGAAAAACCACCTGTAGCTACCTGTGACTCATCAGCTGCATGCAGTCCTTGCTGTGAAATAGCAGAAATTCATGGAGCATAACTTGATTAGTTCAGTCACTTCCCCCAGCAATAACTTTGCTGAATGCTGTCTAAAGAGTGCAGTTTATGCAGCATCTTCCAAAAGGCTAAAGAATGTGTGACATTTTAATGCATTTTATGCATGTGACATTTTTAGCCACTGCTAATAGATGATGTCAGGGCTATGGAGGAATGTCTATCAGTCTAATGCATGTCTGCTATGCAACATGTGAGTTAAAAATGAGTCACGAAGTCAAGTGTGTGTAGCAGTAAATATGGAAGTGAAAGATGACAGTGGGGATAGATGAAGTCAAGTCTCTATCATTATTTATAGTCCAGCAGTGTTGTTTTCTGAGTGTTTTTGGAGAAAAACTTGGAAGGTAAGGGGGCAGCCAGGGGATTACTTTAGTTTGAATAACAACAGTACCCAAATGTGCAGCGTAAAATCCCTTTTTGTGATCTTCATCACACTTAGAAAATTATTTGTGTGGCTCTTCATTGTGAAACTCTTGATCATGGCAAGCAGCATTGATATGAGGCTCAGAGACTGAAAGAAGGAGAACAAAGACAGTGCTGGTAAGAAATGGATTAGACAGGAACAGCAGGTAATGAAGAGGAACACGGCAGATAGGAGACTTTAGATCATTTAAAGCATAATAGATGAGAAAGATAGTTCCCTGTAGATAAATGTGGAATAATGATGACTATGATGAATCCTTTTCACTCCAGATTCTGTGTTTCACAAAACAGAGCTTTAAAAAATAAAACCACAAAACTTAGAAGTCAAAAGGCACAGCTCTGTGTGCTGCTAACGAATAGCAAACAGGAAGAAGATGAATATCTACGTGGAGAATGCTGCTGCTGGTGGGGATTGGCATCCAGGGTGCTCAGGGGTGGGGTAAAACAAAAAGGAAGAAAGAAGAAAGGGAGGGAGACTGAACCCAGTGGCAAAATAAAAAAGGTCAGCTAACTGAAAAATGAGAAGTTTGGAATGGCAGACTTTGATGTCAAGACAAATGATTTGGTCCTGGAACTGTTTCTCTCAGCTTATTGCTGGTGGAATATTATATATTTTGGAAGAAGTTATATTATATGTGTTTAGAAGGCAAGTGTTTTGGTTTAAGACAATTTAAGGAATACATGCTGAGATCAATCACCTCCCCTTAGTTTTAACCAATCCTTTTCCACCAGTAAGGATAAACAAATATGAATAGATTGAAGTGAAAAAAATAACAGTTTACTAAAAAATGAAACAACAACAGGCAAAAAATAACAATAAATGATCACTAGATACAAAACTGGACTGGGATAAACTGGACAACTTTGAATTAATAGGTTAAAGTAACATCACACTTTCTAGCTGGGGAGTGGGGATGACAGGAACTTCTAGCCTATAGTCAGGAGTTGGATTTTTTTTAGGCTGACTTTGTCAGCTTTTGACTCTCCTTTTATGAAGAAGGGGCAGCTTTGTATATCCAGATAATACTTAGAGTTGCTGATCTGTTTGTAATTCTGTCTCTTGTGCACTGGAGCTTGTGTCACAGGGCACACTGTTTCATGTGAGATCTTTAAAATGAGCTGTTAAAATGTGATGTACAGAGCATACACACCTTTTATTCCATATTTTATAGCCATCTTGAAGGTCAAATGAAAATCTGGCGAGTCCTTTCTGAGCTATTTCTCTGCTCCATTTCACAGTACATGTGCTTGTCTCTTTATTATCCTATTATACTGTTTTACTATACTATTATTGGTTGAAATTAGTAAAGACATAAGAGAGAGGGTTTAGTATCCCAAATGCAATCTTTGCAACTTGGATTTTTATACCGTTAAAAAAGACTCCACAACCACAAATGCCTTTAGAGGATAATGGTGCTCCAGTGGAAATGTCCTTCTATCAAAGGAAAAACATCTTTATCCATCACTTAGGAGCCCTTGTCAGCCTTTAGGAAATGAACCAGCACATCTCAAAAAGAAATACAAGAGGTACAGAAATGTGAGCAGTCTTGGCACAACAGAACTTTCAGTTCTCTAATTAATATCAAAGAAACAAAGAAATAGATATTAACTGTGTTTTTGTTAGCAGGCAGAGGTGATAAAAGATTTTTTCATGTGCTCAGGGGGGATAAAGCTTGGTTGAGCTGTTGTTCCTGGTCATCATCTCCTCTGAACTGCAGTTTCTCATGGGAGTGGCCTCTGCTGTGGATGCTCTGGGATTCTGTCTGAAAGGAATGATGCAGCACCCTGCTCTGTGCTTGTCTTTAGGAGTAGGATAACATGAAGTTTTCAACCAATTAATTCTCTTGACATGGCCAGAGCTGCTGAACAGCTGTTCAGGCTTTATACTGTGCCAAAGATGGGCTGGGAGCACAAGTGGAAGTTTCCTTTGGAAGCACTGGATATAATATCAGTTTGAGTGGGGCCAGAGGATCTCCTGACCAGCTGGGAAAATTCTGAAGGGCAAGAGTGTGGGGCTGTGCATCTAGATCTTGGTTGGAGCTGTTGGTTCAACCAAGCTCTGTAAATGGCTTGAAGAAGGTCAGAAATTCAAAAATGTGTTTTGATGTGGAGAGGCAAACAATGTTCATACTCTCAAAGCCTGAAATGTCAGAGTAAGAATCTCTGCCTATTACTGTGGGGGTGTCTTAAAATCTCTCCCTTGCTCCTTTACACTGATGATTATTTCCTTCCTGTTCATGTGAAATACAAGACATTTAGCATCCATTTCTTTGGAGTTGGTGGTCTGTCTATATTCTCTGGGTTTAACTCTCCATTCTTCTGTCTTTTCTAGGAAATACTTTTCTTCTCATCCTGATTCTGTGGAGGAAGGATTTTATGAGCACTTGGGCATTATCTGTGCTGCATCCTTACAGATGCCTCAAAACCTGGACACAGGGCACAAGATATGTTCAGAGAGAACATGATTTCCCTCATTTCAGCTTTTCTGGTAATGAGTCATATCTAAACTTAAAAGCTGACAACTGTCTACTCTAAAAAAGTCCAGATTTTGATCTTTTTTAGGTCTTATCCTGTGGAGTCCTGCTATTTTGATGACTTATGGTAATAACCTAGTTCCACATAAAGGGCTCTTAACCTGAATAATCAGTTACCTAGAGATGCACCAAACCAGCTTTTGGCATTTGAGAAAGGGTCAAAAAAAATCTAACACTGGTAAATATTTTAAATTAGGAGTCCTAAGGGTGTGGGTATGAAGACACTAAGAATATTTTCACAGTGCCTTGATAAATGAGCACAACCAGGATGGTTGTGGCAATTGGTCCTTTAGCACAACAAACTTGTGTGCTTGGATATGTTGTTAATCTGGATGGTTAAAATATTTTCTAGGACATAACTTTCCACCCTGTAGAAGGGAATTTACTAACTGTAATCCAGAGATTTTTATCTATTTATAATAGATCCGTGGTGTTTTGCTGTCCACAGTTTTCCATCATAGAACTGAGCTGAAATCTTTGCTCTAGACAGAGAGAAGAGAAGCAATTATTAGGTATGTGTTCCTTTATGGTAGAGCCACACACTGATACTGGAAGTTGAACTGAAGCATTGCACAAGTAAGAGCCTGTTTTTACAGGCAGGCAGAGCGTGGCCTGAAGGATGTGCTGTCACTGACAGAGAGACAGGAGGTATTTCACAGCATCTGAGCTGGGCACTGTCAGCTGAGGCAAAACTCCCATTTCATTCATGGGTTCATAGGGGGTCATTTTTGGAAGAGGGGATAGCGATGTGTGTATCAAATCTTCTTCCTGGCAGGACAAGTTTTATAATTACAGATGGGCAATGCTGGAGTTGCCCCACACTTCCAGCAAATGACTTTGGATCTTAGTGATTCTGCCTGATCTGCAGGAAGCAGCTCAGAGCTGCAATTCTGCAGAATCACTGCATATTCCATATCCTTACAGTCCTAAATTGGAGTCTTTCTGACTTGGAAATTAGATCCCCAGTGCTGTAAATGGTGCCAGCAAATGGGAATAAACTTGTGGCAATGTGGTTTCTTTCTCATGTTGTCTGTATTTATAGATTTGTAGATTTATAACAGCTATTTTAGTATGAGATATGGGCTAGAAGTGTTTTGGGACCTTTAAAAAAAGGCTGATATGTGACAGAAGGGGAAGGCTGAGGCATATGGAAAGGGATACTTCCAAAGACAACGATGAAATTGTGGGGGAGAGAAGCTAGATAACACAAAACACTTAAAATGATGATGCACCACAATCAGAAGGTCTTCCCACAAGGGTCATAGGAGAGGAATATTAATGTGGCTTGTCTGTGGCAAAAGGTGATCTGTATTGGGCCTCAGAAGAGATGCCTGAGTGCAGGAAGCACAATCCAGGACCACAGGGAAGGAAAGGAAATATACAGGAGCAGGTAGTGAGAGAATGAAGGGTAGAAAATGGACTGCTGGTGCCAGACATGATGGCAGCAGAATTGTCATTGGACTGGAGCTGTGTTAAGTATCAGCAGGACCTTTAAACCACAGTGCTGGATGCAGGAGGATGAGCAAATGCACTGACTTTGAACTTCAGTCCTAATGCCTTTGTTCAGTAAAGTTTGCTTTCTGGATGGTTAAAAAAAAAAAAGAAAAAAAGACCTTTTATTTTCCACTCCACCTTTAAACTCTAAAAGAACAGCACATTCCTGCCTTTTATGCTGCACTATAAACTGTGGAAGTACCATCTCCGCCCCTCTTCCTGAGTCTTTTTCATGCCTGAGCCCTCTCCTGTGAACGGACTCTTCCATAAAGAAAGGAGAGCTCCGAGTCCCCTGCTGGTTGTACCTCTGTCATTGGCTATACTGGGCTCCTTCTCCTGAAATGCTCACTGGAGCTTTCAGCCACCTTTCTTCTGGTGGGTAATGTAGTGTCAGGAAGAAAGAAGCAGCATGTGAGACAGCAAGAGCAAGGCTAAAATAAGCAGCAAGGTCTGACTTCCCCTTCAGTCCCTTAATTCTGTTTGCATATTCCAAAGGTGCTGCTTTCCCATCACCACTGCTGGTAGTACCTGTTTCCAGAGGAAACAATAGAGAGTGAAATCAGGAGGTGTTATGTCAGTGCAGTTCTTGCTCACTTCTCCCACAGCATGGGGAACTTGTATTGTTCTGCTCACCTTCCTTTGCATGCACAGTATTTGACTTTTATTCTGTGCTGTTTGCTGTGGTTGGTGCTTGAAACCAAAGAATTTCTCAGAGCTGGTTAAGACAAGGCCTAAGTCCACGTTCAGCATCTTTGTGAATGTCAAAACTCCCAAGTATGCTTTTCGGGTTCTTAGAGAGTTTAATTCTTCAAGATGCATTCAAAGAGTTGGAGGACACTCCTGTCTTCAGCAGAGCAGCACTTTTGAGATGTGAAGTTCAGGACATTTCTTATGAAATATAATAATTCTGCCTTAATGCAGCAGCTGGATGCAGGACATTCAGTTGTGCACACAGCTGAAGATATGCTACTGATATTTGAGTAGATGGGTTTATTCCTACATGCCTTAGAAAGAAAACTTGTGTGGGATGATTTATGGGAGAGTTGGCTGGATGAGGATAAAGGAAAAAAAAAAAGTGTTGAGATGGGAAAATGGAAAGGAATTAACTCAGCAGATGCTTCCCACTCCTGCTTGTCTCCACTGCCCTGCATGTACTGATCACACTCTGCTTCCACCTGGAAGTGAAAAGAGCAGAACCACTTTTTTATGGCACTTGCAAACCACTTGTCTGACTTAGAGGCCCTTAGGTTTTTATAATTTCTATAAATACAATATGTGTAGTTTATTTTTTCCCGATTTTTTTTTCCTTCAATACTATGCTGTTTCCTTCAGGCACTTTAACCTATTGAGTGAATGATCCAGTTCATTCTCTGACAAATCCTTCATGATGAAAACTTTTATGTTTTTAGACCTTTTTCCTTATCTTTCCATCATGATACATCCATCTCTCTTTGCACTTCTTTTAGGTTTTTGTTGTTGGTTTTATTTTTTCCCCCCTCAGGTTTACATCCCTGGAAATGCATTCTCACTCAGGCCTCTTTCGGTTAATATAAGAATGAGGTTTTGCCTGACATTTGTTTCAAATAATTTACCTAAGGAGCAGAAATAATACCTGGAGCTAATTTCACTAATTTCACTGATATTACCCAGGGCTGCATATAAATCACTGTGTACATTTCATTTTCTTGACCACTAATTTTGCTGTTCTCTCTAGAAGTGCTGACTGGGGCCAGAGAAATCATTATCCTAGACTTTCATGAGACACACTCTGGTTTTTTTACTTGTAACAGGATCTATGATAAATTGAGTTCATTAACTTCAAGCCAGTCGCCAGCTCTTGATTTCTAATCAGTTTTTATTTTGCTCAGAGATCGTTGACTGCTAAAGCATTACATCAGTCTTCAATCAGAACTGAAATTAATCTCTCCTTTTAGAGCTGAGAGGCAAAGGGCCTTTTCTGAAGCTTGCCTGAAGAAGGTTTTGTTTTTATGTCCATGCTCTTCATAACCTGCCTTCCAGCAGAGGTTGCTGTCTCCAGAGTCCTGCCAGCAGAACATTTTGTGCCAGAGTTCCTTACCCCACCACAAGCAGGGTCCTTTGAGGTATTCCAAGCAGTCTGAAGGGCTGATACCTTGGCATTTCCTGAAGTCAGAGGGGGGCAAACTCACAAGATTCACCTCAGCAATGGTAAGAGTAGCAGCTGTGGGAGAATGGATTGTAGAAGAACAGAGACAGTGCTGAAGACAATCTCATCCCTGAGGAGTTGCAGCTGTACTAATTACCAAGGAGGAGGAACAGCCTTACCTTTAACAGGCCACAGCTCTGTCCAATAAAGATGGTCCAGTAAGGATGGGTGTTATAAAAGAGTGGCTTAGCTGCTGGAGAGTTGTAGTCAGTCTGCTTGGCTGCTGTGAGGAGTAGGCAGTTGTGCTAGGGCCAGTAAGGGTCAGGTATTCATTTTAGGGACACTAAGGGTCAGTATGTGCTACTAGGAACAGAAGGGGTTAGGTGGTCATGATAGAGACAGGTGGAAGTCAGCTGGCCACGCGGAAGGAAGAGAAGAGGAGTCAGAGCTGTGAGGAGCTGCCCATGAGAACTCCCAGAGGGAAGGTAGGAAAGCCTTACCAGCAGGATGATAAACTGATATCAGTCACTTGGTGGTAAGCACCGACAGGCTGCAGCCCCCAAGCCCTCTGTGGGGCTGTGTGGTGACCATGCAGTCACCAGTGGCAGGTTCTCTCTGTATTTGTCATTGGCAGGTGATGGGGTGGTGGAAAAGCTGAGCAGAAATAGCCCCAGCCTAAGCTAAGATTAGTGCTGTGATGTTCTTCCTGTTTATTCTGGGGTCAGTCTGAAAACCCAAAGAGGCAAAGATGTGTCTGTTGCACTGAACACTGATGTGGATTGGTGCAGGTGGTGGAGAAGACTCTACAACCTTGGGAAATGCTGCAATATTTAGGTGAAAATTACTCATTAGCTGGAAGGTTCAGTGTACTGCTGTACACCAGCACTGATCCAGTGTGTTTCTCTCCAGGGTAGGCAGATCCATCCCAAAGGGCCTGGAGCCACATCTGGGGAGCCTGGCTTGACCATCTGGATTCAAGTGCAGTGTATTAGTACAGGCTGACTTCGGCTGCAATTTGCAACAATTAACTAACATTGTCCTCTTTGCTGATAACACCTGCAAGGATCATAGTTTGAAGGGAAAAGTTTTCTTTATCAAGAAATAAGGTCCTGGCTGGCCATCACGTGGGGGAAGCCCTCTGGCAGACTGTAAGGATAAATAAAATTTAATGGTTCATTCAGTAGGATTTAAGATGGCTTTGTAAGATGCAGGAAGAGTTTGCCTGCTCCTGAGGTAAGGAGGAGACAACTAGCTGCTGGTCATGCAAGTGGAGAGGCCATCACGAGTGAGCAGCTGTTTCTGATTTATTGAGTAACCAGATATCCTTGATGCCAAGCACATGAGGCTGAGCTGAATTTCTATTAGCTGAGATTGGCCTGGCATGTTTTCACAGCCTCATTTTCCTCTGGGTGCTCCTGACCTTCTGGCACAGGAGAGCTGGGATGCTGCTGGCTCTGTCATTGCCTGTTTGCTGATCTGCTGAAAGGTGATTTGAGAGACAGAAGCTGTCAGCTCTGTGACTCGAGCCAAATCCAATTCATTGAGGATTTGTGCTGCATTCCTTGCTGTTGTAATTTAGCAGGGCTCTGTCGATTTAGTAGTAAATTTAGCTTTTTAGCCTCTACAAAACACCATTCCAGTAAGGTGCAAATGAAGCTGGCAGTCTGACAGCTTGGTCTGTAGCCCAATCACTAGTCATTGGAAACAAAATAACCACTGTAAATTTCATTCTAATAATGGCTGAAACAAAATATATGTATGCTATGCCTCTTTAATATTACTATGTTTATCAATAGATAAATGGAAATGGACACTTTCAGTGTCTTGGATTATTATTTTTTCCCTTAACTGAACTGTATGATTTTGCTTTAGGTCTTGGTGAAGGCTTTGCTGACCTTGGAGGATGTGAAGGCCAATAAAACGTGGTTGTGCTAGATGTGTTCTGTCTTCCTGGGGAGCAGAAAATGCATCTGAAGGAGGTAAGCCTGAGGAATGGTCTTGGTTTCAGGCAATTTGAAGATGTGGATACTCTAAAAGGAGTTACCTGCCTTTAATTTTAACCAATCCCTTTCCACTATTATTATGCATGATTATCCCAGAGCAAAAAGGTTTGGATTCCTTTTCCTGTGTAACTCCTCAGAGAAAGGGCACAGCCAGAAATTCTCATCAAGAAAAACATCAGCTCTTTCAAAAATGACTAGATGTCTTCTATTGACACATAATTAAATCTTGCTCTTATTGTCTTCTCTCTTGTGTGTGGGAATCAGAAAAGTCTTTTTTATTAGTGTTTCAGACGTGCTATAGTTGTGACCAGATAAAATCAGGAGAGACTGTTAGGCTTTCATAACTTACAGAACAGCATTATTTAGGCCATTTGCTAGGAAAAAGGTTTAGATTTTTCACTGCCCTAGCAAGCTGAAAGCTTTGTATCTGAGAGAGCTGGTAGATCCTGAGATGGAGGAGTTTTACTAATCCTGTGGTGAAGGGCAAGGGACATTTCCTTAATAAAGACTAGAATTTTTTTTTTTTGGTTAAATTTCAGTCAGGAATTATCAGGGGAACTTAGAATACTGTTAAATTAACTACACACTAGGTTCTTTGTGTTAAACACTTAAAAAATTTCAATATTCCTGCTTTTTAGTGTTTTATGGATTAGCGGTGTAAAAAACTGTTATGGTTATAACAAGGCATTGTAATTATCTGCAAAAACTGGTGGAGAATAGGAAAGCTTAAAATGTGAGTGAGGCTCAAAATTATCTGTGAGAACTTGGGTCATAGTCATTTCCATCACTGGTGCTCAACTTCCAGCCTTCCTACTGGCAATTGGGAATCTTTCAACCCTGATTTACCCTGGCAAGTGTGATCCCTTTAGAGCTCAGCTTTTAGCTGGGTCTTACAGCCTAATTAAAAGATATCAGGATATAAAGACACAGCATGGGAATGCCAAAATGGGGTATTTGTTCAATAGCAAACCATGTCCTCTTTGAAAATGTAGTGCTCAAACTTCACAGTGCCTAAATCCCAGCCTCACACTCCCTGGGCGTGAGGAGGGAATTCTGATCATTTCAGAGAAAAAGTGTCAAAAGCTTTTTGAAGGTGTACACTGTCAAGCCATACCAATAAACAGAAACAACTGTGTCTTGTGACTGCTGAAGCCAGGAACAACTTGTTCCAGATCCTGGGAGAATCCCTGGTACCTTGCAGGATGAGGTACCCATGCAGAGGCACCACAGTGCCTGTGCAGAAGTACTTTCTCCCAGGAATTGCTGGTGGCTTTTCCCAGCAGCCTGAAGTGGCAAACAGGAGAAGGCTCTGCCTCACTTCAGGATGAGAGTGGTAATACATGGTTTTGTGAGTTGTGTTCCAGCACAGGCAGACAGCCAGAGTATAAAGTGTCTTTCTGCTTGTGTTGCTTTGTGCATGTTGGTGTTAATGCTTTGAGGAGTGCTGCATTGCACTTCAGCACTTACAGCAGCATGGCTTATAATGTAACTTTTTTTGTTTGGTCAATTGATTTGGTGACTTTGATACACAGGTTCTGGTTTCTGAATTATCCATGGGAAAATATTCTCAGAAAAGGCCTCTTTCCTTGAAATAGATCTGGCCCTCACAGTATGCATTACTTCCTTATCTCCTGTCAAGGAAAAAGTCACTAAATTATTCAGAGGCTACAGGGAAATCCAATGGCATCTTCAGTTACTAGTGTCTTTGTTTTGTTTTTCTTTAAAGTGCTATAAGAAGAGGGACATATCACAGTAGCTGCTTAGGACTCCATGAGGGAATGTGCATCTTCTTTTTCTCATTAACTTTTGTCATACATAAATCAGAAATGTCACAAAGTGCTCATAGAACATGGTGTTCCTTCTCTCCCTTCCCTGCTTTAGGAAAAGATGAGCTGCTGTTTGTCTGTCATGTTAAAACATCTCACCTGGTAGTAGCCTGAGAGCTGTGAGCTATTTCAGTGTACCTGCATATTGCCTTGGAGGATGTCAAATGCCCCTTCTCAGGATCTTTGCAGCATTTTTATTCATTGCTATCAGTAGTGTGGGGAAACTTGTTTGGGAAAAAAAAAGCTCCAAACAAGTGTAAGGTAGGAGATGCAGCAGGAAAGAAACTCAAAATATTAAATTTATGTTTTATGTTAAGCTATGTTGCGGTATCTTTTTGTGGGTTTATACATAAAATGACATTTAATCTGTGGGGAGAATCATTGAGCTGGTTTTCACAGGAGGGCTATTTGTCTGTCCTGAACTATGGATGGCTGTAAAGTGGTGGGTCCTACTCTCTGAAAAGAAATGCCCTCCTTAGGTAGGGCTGTGGGTTGTTCTTGGACTGAGTGACCTGAATAATCTGAGGATTGTTTTCTCTGACCCTGATGTCTCCTGGGAGCTGCAGCAGATGAGGACATGGCAGTGGCTAGGAGGGGACACTGGGCATCATTGCAGTGGACTGGCCTTGTGAGCCATTTGCTCTGGTGTCCATATCCAACAGTAATAGCTTGTATCAGATGAAAATGTATGGAAAGGTAATGCCCTCCACCCTGTAATTATTAGTCAAATTATTGAGACATCAAGATTTACACCATTCCTGTTTTTTGGTGTTGTGTCCTTTCATTAATTGAACTGAACAGCAGAGTAGCATATGAAGTTGTGGCATATATTCCTAAAAATCCTGGGCTCCTTCTGCCTTGCAAAAAATACCAAATCTATGTCTGAGTTATGACTGCTCCAGTGGGTTTTAGTATTTCTCACAAGTACTCCACGGACAATGTAATCTTTCTGTTTATCCCATCTTGATGAAATACAAGAGGAATGCAAGCCTTCCCCCATTGTGGCCTATCATTATGCCACAAATCAGGAAAGGCCAATTTTAAATGCAAATTTTGTCGTTTTGAAAGGATTGCCTAGATGAAATGTGCTGAGTAGAGCTGCCTGCATTCTGAATGCTCAGAATGTGCTGGGTTTGGTTAAAATGCTATAATTTTCTGTTACAATAATACAGCTGTAGGGGAATTATGTGGTAGCTAAATTCATATCAATTTTCCCAAGAATTAGAAACAGTCCTACTCAGCCCCAAAGACAAAGAGGAATAAGGAGGTGGTAGCATCCAGCAGGATGATCATAGGGCAGGTTGTTTTGGAATGTTACCAAGGACTCATCAAAGCTGTGAAGCTGGACCTAACTCCCTAGTCCCAGTTCTTGATTGACAGGAGAACAGCAGAAGGATGAGCTGGAGGATGGCAGACCACAGATAATTTGAAGAAAAAAAAAGAAAATGTAGCTTTTTTTTTTTTCTTTTATGTGCCTGAGGGTGAAAATGAGAAAGAAAAAAAAAAGACAATGTTAGAAATACAAATTTTGGGAAAATATCTGCTGGAATGAAATTCTTCGTAATCCAGCTCTCAGGAACCCACTGAAGTTAGTGGGACTACACACCTTAAGAAAATGTTTAAATACTTTAATACTTTGCTGTAGTTGTGATATGGACAGAAATTACACAGCTGGAAAATTCCAAAGAATTAATGAAAGCAAAAAAAAAAGTGGGGATGAGACTGTGATGAGCAGCAGAAAGGGCAGGGCTGAAATCTGCCATATTAAAAGAGGAAAGCAATGAAGTGGCTGAGGTTGTTTTGTTGGAATTAGGGAAAAATAATCTTGCACTGCATCCTGTATGTTAATTAGCAGCAATAAAAATAATTGTTGCCTCCAGCTTGAAACTGTGGCTAATTGCACTTAAGTGTTCGTTGCAAGCTAACATAATTAGACCTTCACTGTTTTTCATAAATACATGGCTTAAATTATGCAGGAGGGAGGAAGTGTCCTTTGTAGCTTTTTCCTGTCTTCCTTTCCCTCCACTTCCACAGCTGTTTCTTAGCCTTCCTTCTTAGATGATCCTACTGTGTGTGCTGGAACTGATTATGGAGGCAATTTCTTACTGAGACAGAGTTATGCTGGTTTTGTCCCTTGTGACAGACAGGTTCAGGAAGATCCAGCTTGGCAGAGGATTTTGGGAACTTCAGCCTTGCTGAAGCTGTGCTTTCACGTCTCTGATCCCCAGTACAGACCCCAAATGCCTTGTTTAAATAATAAGCTTTTGTAAAATGAGGGAAGAAGGCACTACAAAGGAGAAAAAACAAGCCAACAAGCCCAAAGATTTTTATGCCTTTCTAAAAATACAATTTCCTTACAAAACTGGTAATTATTTAGGTGATGTATGTTCCTGTGTCTGCAACATATTTGTGTTGATCTCCACACCTCTTCCCCCCACCTGCTTCCGATGTATAGAGGATAGAAACACATTATGCATTTCATTACTTTTGGCTAGATGTTGCAGTGATGTTCTCTATTGCTATTTGAGGATAAAATATTGTTCACCCATTCTCCATGCTTTCTCTCATGTCCTAATTTGGATGCATGCAGCTCCTGAAAATAGTCCCATTTAGCCTTATCCCTATTTTTGTCTCTCTTCCACCTTTATTTTCGAGTCATGAGACTAAAAATGCAGACCACAGGCTGGGAAGCAGCCACTAGCACGGAGCTGCTCTGATGGCTGGCTGGCAGCTGGAGGATGTGCTGGTTCTGTCACACTGCTGCCAGCAGACCTGCTGCTTTTCTCTCCAGCTCACAGGAGGTGTGGGATGTCACCTGCAGCTTCCCGTGGTCCCTGCAGGTCATTAGCTCTGCAGGAGCTGGAGGGGGCAGATTTGGGAGTGGTTATGGCTAAAGGAGTGCAGTGGAGCCTGTCTAGAGAGAAAGGATGGATTAAAAAGAGCTAATGGACATGAAAACAGCCATGGCAAAGAAGAATGGTTGGAGATGAAAAGGCCATTCAGCAAAATAAGCAAACAAAGGAAATGCCCCAAGCTGTGGTTCCACTAGACTGAGCAAAATAAAAGTGAGCCTGGTTAGTAGGAGGCAGTAGGGGATCCCAGGGCTTAGCATGGCTGTCCTTCCCCTGCATTTAGCTGTGTGGCACCTTAATGACTGACTTTGTCACAACAGAGATCTCCCACCTTGAGTCTCAGCAGTAGTTCCCTTTTGGTAGTTGCCATAATATTGTGCTGATTGATTTTCTAATGGTTTTACTGCTCTGCCTCACTTCCTGTCCTGATACCTTGTGTAATGCTGCTGTGCACTCTTGAACTGTTGAGCTGAAGTGACTCCTGTCACCTGAGAGTGCTTGTGGCTGTACTCTGGGATGGGAGGGACAGGTCAGTGCAGTCTCAGAATGTTTTGCCTTTGTGCAAAGCCTTTCAACCCGAAATAGGAGTGATTATTACAGAGTAATGGTAAAGTAAGGACTGAAACTGAGATCTAGTTTTTGTGCCCCTTACTTGGGAAACTCTGTGTAATTTCATGGTAAGCTTAAAGATTAAAAAGGGAACAAACTTCATAAACTTTTAAAACAGCATATCCATAAATGAAAAGACTGAAAGTCATTCAAGTACAAAAGAGCCTCAGGAGTTCTTTACTCCAAACTCCAACTAAAAGTAAGGTTGGCTGGTCAGAAATTGGGCTACTCAGAAAATTATTGATTTGCTCCTTAAAAATGTCTCCTAGTGAAGGCTGCATTTCCCTGGGCAACCTCTGTCCCTGCTGGAATGCCCCAAGGCAATAAAGCTTTTCCTTGTGTCCAGGTGTATCCCTTCTGTTTCTATCTAAGCTTGTTATTCGTCATCTCCCCACTCAGTGCTGTAAAGAGCTTGACCCTGCTTTTTGTAACATTATCAGAGATGGTTCTTCCTCCAAATCCAATTCTTCAAGCTGAACAAGCCCAGGAGCCTCAGTCTGTCCTCACAGGGCGAGTGCTGCGGGCACCAACCACACGGTGACCTCGCTGAACTTGTTCCAGTGGTGCCTCGCACCACTTTTCACTCCATGTAGTTGTCTGTGCATTCAAGGTGAAGTACAGGCTTGTGTGTGTGTGTCTGTTTTGGGGCACGGTGTGAAGAGCTAAAGCTGAAGTACACGACATGGATTGCTCTCCTATTGTGCCCAAATTCACCCATTTTCACCAGGAAGGCCATCAGGTTGTTAATGAATTTTGTTATTTTGGTAAATGCAACAGTGCTAAATTTAACAAGGCATGAAACCAAAGCATTGCTCTGTTCTTTGTGCAGGAAAGGGAAGTGGTCAGAGCACCAAGCCTGCCAGAGTCCAGAGAATGTTTGGACAATTCTCTCAGGCACATGATGCGATTCTTGGGGCTGGTCTTGTGCAGGACCATGATCTTTGTGGGTTCCTTCTAACTTGCAATGTTCCACGATTCTGTGACCGCTGCACCTCCCGGGCCGCTTTTGAACGCGTTAAATTCCAAGTGCCACCATTCCTCATGGATTTCGAGCTGAGCAGTGGTTCCTTTTTTTTTTTTTTTGGGAGGCTGACCTCTAGTGTCTGAGTAAGACAACTCAAGAGAAGAGGAATAGCAGACGAATGGAGTGAAGCCCAAAATATGTCTGCATTGACTGGCATTTTATGAGCCTACAGGATACTTTATTTAATAATAAAAGAGCAAGTGTTGCTATGATATCTTGAGGTGTACTTTCACTGCTATGGCCACATAAGGTTTCCACGGTATTTTTTAATCTTTGTTTTAATTACTGAGTTCAATTTTTGAAATTGTGGGGACCTTTTTCATTTTCTTGATTATGCGGTCTTCTGTGAGATTGAAATATTAATTGAAGCAAGAGCTGTCTTGCTCTTTCTCGAGAAGAAATCAAATAATCTCTGAAGCCCCAGCTATATGCAAGATTTGATTAAAAATCTCATGGAGGTCACCAGCACAGCCAGTGCTGAAACACAGTTATTTTTCATACATGAAAAGCATGAGCTCAGCCTTAGAAGCCAGACTGAGATATCTATGCTGCATGGTGGGTTCCTCTGTCTGCCTATGTAAAAATCCAAAACACTGGCAGGTTTTTATTGCTTCAGGACAGAGTCCACAAAGCCCCATGGTTCAGCTCTGAGGAATCTTGGCCACTTTGGAATTCCTGTTGATTTGGCATCATTCCCCATCTACTCTCAGTTGATGTCTGGGATAGTGGAAAAGGTGCTTGATTGTTTTGCTGATGCAAAGGTGTTGGTAAAGCAGGTGTTTGTTTATTGAGCAGAATGAGAAGTATTCCAGTTCTTCCTATGGAATTCCAGGGAAAGCTGCTTGTTCCCTCATCTGAACACCTTTATGTATATTATGGATTTTTATTATTTTTGTGAAATAATTCCAGCTGTGGGTAGAGAGTATAAATTTTTGAAACAAGAATGAGATCTCCTCCAGAAGTTATTTAAAAAGCAGCAAAGATCACTGGCTCACATAATGTCCACAGGCAAACAAATACCTTCTGTTACTCTGAACCAGTCATTGCTGCTGTTGTGAAGTTCTTGAAGAAAGCTGCTTTTTCATGCAGTGCATTATTCCCATCCCACACCAGCTCAAATAGCCTGAATTTTTCATCTTCTGGCAATGGTGCTGGACATTTATTTATTTTACAGGAAAGCTGCTAAGAAAATCAATCTTGCCTGAAGGTCTGCATACTGAGATCATGCCTCGAAATATCTGCTTTATTTTTACTGCACAGAACTTTAGTGGCTGGTGTTTTCAGAGATGTTAGTTTGACTTGTTTATGTTGTTTTCCTTAGGCATCAAACTGAGAGTTACTTTAAGAAACAAATGAGCATGCATTTTTCACAGAGAAAGTAAAATGTAAGTATGACCAGACAATTGAGGAGTTCTAGAAATGTAAAGGTAAACCTGTTTATGTCCTTGGAGCATCTCATTCCATGGCAATATGCCTGAGACTTTATAGAATGCTTGAAAAATGTGTTACTGTCATTTGATGTGCACTCCTCACTCAGGCACAAGATCTCTGTTATTTTGGCATGTCTGATTTTTCTGGAAATCATTACATTTGGGATGATTTTTTTTTTGTGCTGTGGTGCATATCTCTGTAAAAGGAGACATTTTACCCTTCTAAATTCACTCCCTGTCTGTGCTGTTAAAACTGACTTATGGCAACCCTCAAATTCTGGTTTGTAAACCAGGGCCTGCCTTCTTGCTTTTAAGCGGGGCTTAATTTTTTTGGCTTCCTGATTCTACGGTTATGTAGAAATCAGATCTAATGTTCAATCTAGTGTTTTTATCAGTGAGGCTGAATAAAGTGGATCAGCCTCATCATCTCCATTTCTCGTGAACAAATAAAACTTCGTCTCAATTATTTCAACTGAATCAAAAAGTTTGGGACCTATATCAGAAATTATATAGGCTCAAAAAAAGCAGAAAGATTTTTTTTTTTTGTGAAGCCCTTTACTTCACCAAAGTCTATGAAATTTTTTGCAAAATTTTGCTTTTGAGAAGAAAAAGTTGTGCTGCATTAGGAAAAATCCCTTAAGTATTGTAGGAAATGTTACCTAAAGACAAAACTGAAACGTTTAGGGTTGGAGTTTTTTTAATGATTGATTGAAATATTTTTTGTTCTACCATCCCCTTGATCAGATCCAGAGCAGCCTCTTTGCACAGAGGTGGTGCCTTGTTAGGCTGCCCTGTTTTTGAAACGGATCTAAATCCTACCTACTTCTTTTGGTTTTACCTTGTAGGTGATCTCTTTCCTTTACTTGCTGTCTCTGAATTCTCTCTGGAAAAAATTTAGTCATGGTAGTGTGATCGTGCTCTTTCTTTCTCTGTCAAGATAGTGGTTTCATCAGCTGAATTTTTATGTTCCAGGCTGTGTGTGAACAGTTGTTGAATGCCTAGTAAGACTTCTATTTGCCAAGCAAATCTACTTCTAGTACTTAAAATTCAACTTCACGTGAAATCTTTGCTGCTGGAAGATCTGTGCTCAGTAGAGCCTGTGATAGCTGGCAAAGAACACTTTAAACTCTAGGCTGCAGCCAGAGTTATAACTGAAGAGGAATTAAAGCAGTTTTCATCATCATGCTATTTCAGGGGAGAAAAATTGCTCACAGAGTATTTGGTTTTTTTAAAAAATATAGATTATACTGACAAGATTGGATGGCTCTTTCTGCCAGCCTGCTTAACAGTGAAAATTATGTAGGCTATGGCTTGAATATGGAGTAGAATATATTAATATTAATATTGTTGACTTGCTGAGATGTTCTGGTACCTTGCAGTGCAAAGTTTTTGCTAAGTTAAATCCATAGCAGTGGTTTGGTATAATTTCCCTAGCCTGGTTATAATAAAAGATATCAGGACATATATCTGTTATACAGCTTAAAATCTGAGCGTGTGTGTCTCACTGTCTGCCAGTATTTTTTTCCTCTTGGTAATAAAGAAACCTCACATCATGAGGTGAGATTGCACAAAGTGTTTCACAAAGAGCAAAAGAGTTGAATCCACTCCCAACAAGGTGATAGCCCTGTTTATAAGGTAAAAAAGTATTTTCTGGTGCTCCTTTGCACTGATGAGATTGCTGGTGCTGCTCTTCATTTAATTGTGAGCCACATGTCCCATTAGCATGTGGCCCTCTGGCTGTCAGGTTAAACATGGTGCACTTTGAAACTGCAATGTTTCTCTGCTCCACGGCTGTTCCTCAGGGGGAGCTGGCTTGAATTTTTTCCCACTTTCCTTTCTGGCAGAGGCCTTCCATTCTTGAATTTGCCCTTCTTGAGTCCCTATTCCTCACTTTAGAAAAAAATACTTAAGGCAAGTAGTTTTCTTGCTGTGCTCCTTTGGGATTTGAGTTCTTGACATACGAATGTGCTAAAATTCAGAATTTGTAGGTGTGCCAATGGTTATTTTAATTGCTGTGCAATTGCATGGGGAGTAAACACATCAGGGCCTGCAATTAGAGACTCAGTAAGCAGTTGAAAATGTTCTTCTAATTTTTCAGGTGCATTCCCAAAGGCACAGGTATGCCTGTTGCAGCATATTCTTATGACTCTTGAAGTGTACAGAGGGAACTGACTTTGGCATGCACGGGTAGGCTGAATATTTCAGTTCTGGAGACAACAGCAAACATGCATATTTTATGTTGAGTACAAATTAGCCATGCAGGATATCAAATGAGTGCCTGAGGGAGGGTGCAGAGTGCTGAAATTAGAGTCTGAATGAAATCTATTTAGTATTAAACAAGTCAAATCTTGAGCTGGCTTCTCCACTGGTGTCAATCAGTCCAGCTCCATTAACTCCAGTGGAGCTGTGCCTCTGCATCTTTCTGGGGAGAGGCCTGCTCTGAATATTTTCAGTAAACACAGCACAGTTCTGTTAAGAGAGGAAAAATGCCTTTCTGTGGTATTTGGGCTGTAAATTCACTCCCAATTTCTAAATGAGCTTGGTGCCTGGTCTTTAATCAGTCCCACAGGGGCACTGCCTGTTGTCATGGAGAGCTGCTCAATGTCTGATGGAAGAGGAAGGATCTGAATGGGGTCCAAGCAGGATTTGGTTGGATGCTGAGCCTCCATCCTGCCAGCTGGCATGGGAAGTGCATGTCCTTACCATGGGGGAGACCTGCACTTGCTCTTAGAACATTCTATGAGCTTTCCTAGGCTTTAATGACCACAAATTGTGGCTTTGGACTCAGGCTAGCTTTCTCAAAATTAGCCAGAGGACTTAGAAGCTTACAAGACATGTACCTTGTTAGCAGGACTCAGGGTCCTAAATATGCAAGATTTTAAATTATTAGTAATATCTAATAAAAAGTGTTTTGGGTTTAAACCTTTATTCAGCATTTTCTACTTGTTGGAAGCAAGTTTTGATTTTCTTAAACATTTATGAGAATATTTAACCTTAAATAGCTGCTGAGAAAGTAGGGAAGTAAAACAGGACCTTAGAGATGCAATAAACATCACTTCAGCACCTAAGTCCCAGTTCCCAGAAAGGTGTGTGGATCCTGGGTGAGGTGAGGATTGGAGGGACCTTACAGTGCCATGAGGAAAAAGAATAAGCTGGAAAAGAAAACCTACAAGATCTGCAGTACAAACACCTTGGTGGTGTAAAAGCAAGATAGTGAAAGGCACCATTCTCAGGAATATAAAATCAGCATTGGTCTTACATTTGAGAAAATAACCCAGACAGGAAATAGAAATATTGCACAGCCATTTTGTTCTCCACACTAATTTTCCTTTAGCTGTATTATTTTTGGTGTTGTTAGAGCTGTCTACATACGATGCTTCCAATTTTCACTGTAATGTGGATATTTTTATTTTGAATTACTGGCTCTTATTTTTCCTCTGTGCTTGGGTGCATTCGCAGGTGAAATATCTCTCTTGGTGTGAGGCTGCTCTTGTATCCCAGCTGGGAGTCAGGTTCTGGATTCATTTTCCTGAGCAATACACAACTGTTATGTTTTGCTCCTTGAAGGGATATCAGGGGCTGTGGAGAAATGGAAAGGCAACCACAGACATAAAGAAGGAAAAAGGGGAGAGAGGCAGCTGTTGATGCAGTGTTGTTGAATGACATGAGAGTATTCTGGGAACAGGGTCGTTTTAATGTATTACAAAGGCTGATAGAGACTCAATTGGTCATTTCAAGATCTTTAAGCTCCAAGAGCCTTAGGCAAGTTTAATTTGCTCTGGTGTATATCCATGCCTGTACACAGAGCAGTAATAAAACCAGAGTAACTCCTGTTTCAGTGTGTCATTTAATATGGTTCCTGGATGTCAGGGGAATTGAGAGTAAAATCTTTTTCTGGCTTCCAGAACAAAGGCAACACCATTCTGTGCCATCAGCAAAACCCCAGTTTAAATGGCAGCCCCCTCAAGGCCATTGCTCAGGGCTAAAAGGAAAACCAGAAAATACCCTTTTTTTTTCTTATTGTAGGTAATATTTAGTGCACTTGGACTTTTCAGTTGGTTCCAGTTTGGGGGGATGAAGGCTCTTTTGCACTTCCTTGGCTCTTGGTGCTCCAGCTTTGCCACTCTTGTAAAAAAGAAGCATTCATTTCATTCCCTCTTTCTTGGAAGTCCTGGCTAAATAATGCTTGTGGTTTTTTGTATCCAGCTTTCCCGACATCTCAAACAGTGTAATATCATACTTTAGAAGTATTTTTCAAAAAACTGATTGGAATCATTATGTCTCTGTGGGATTTCTGGTAGCGATATTATACTGGAGAGACAAAGTTCATGTTATGGTTGCTGTGTTTTTTTGGGTTGTGGTTTTTTTTTTTCCTTTGGTTTTTAGCTGGTGGTGGTTATAACTCTTGTTTAGTTTTTCACTAAAACCATGCCTGTGGTTTTTTGCATCCTACAGAGTGGGTGCAGTGCAAAGCTGAAAATTGTTTCTATTCAGAGGTCTGGATCCATAAGCTCTCTGAATCCAGCACAAAACTTCAGTTGGCTTTGTATTTTTCCCACAATTGTTCAGAGGTTATTTTCTCTCTTCCTCCCTTATTATTTTTTTTACTGTTATTTTCTGGGATTTTGCACTACAGAATAATTCCATGGCAGTGTTGAGCTTCTGACAGCTCTTATAGAGAGTGTGGTGCTCCAAGTAGACCATTTAGGCTTGCTGGGTATGAGCAAAGTGCCTCCAGGATTCCCAGTATTCTTTCAAGATAAAAGGCATAAGGAAGCTTTTTTGGGGCTGGGAATTTAACTGAATAATAGAAGAAAAAATATATTATGCAATAGCACAGCTTTTGAGCAATTGGTACTCAGATTAATGGGAAAATTGAGGTGTGAATATTTGCCATGGGTGGAGAGATAGCATGGACCAGGGCAGCAAAGAGGGAGTGATTTCCTGAAAATAGTTGGAAAATCCAGTCTTCTTTACACAAATTTTAAAAAATAAAACAAAAGCATGGAGGTGAGAAATTGGAGGATAGACCAGTCCTGTCACCGAGTTGGTGTCCTGGTTTGCCCACTGAACTGATAGTATGTAAAATATGAGACATATGATGCAAAACAAAACCCCAAGCAAACTCCAAAACCCTCAAAGTTTTTGACAAGACACAGTAAAAAAGGGAATTCAGCATTTTCAAGCCCTTTCTCCTGATCAAGCAGCAACAATGCAAATGCAACAGCTGAATATGTTGAATATTCAGCATATTGAATGAATATGACTAATAGCAATGTCAACTGATGAAAATTATTTGTCACATCCTTCTCTAGTCACCCACAGGGGTAGTAACAGCTTGGTTGTTAGAGTTGGTGAACACCCTGAGCACTTGTTCCATGCCCCTATGCCCATAAGGGCATAGAAATAACACTACAAATAAAGGTGGTGTATTCTGATCCTGTATATGAAACATATTTTGAGTAATATATTTTTTGGGAGAAGCTCCCACTGATTTTTTTACTCTGTAAAATTGGGTACTGCTTCAATGTCCCTTCTGGCAGATGACATGTGAGCCACAAACACAGTCAAGGATGGACCTGCTGCAGATTACTGATTAAAAGATTGACTTTTCCTGTTGTTAAATGTCTGATCAGATTAAAGGTCTTAGTTCAGAAAAGAATGGTATTTTCCCTAATTAAGCAAGTAATTTTAATATAAAATTGGTACAGTAGGCTTATAAATAGTTTAATATTGTCAGAATTTTGAGTTATTTTGGAATATATTGTGTTTAACTTCTTTTAAAGACCAAACTTTTATTGTGGTGTAGATTCAGTAAGCCTAGAACTGTATTTTGGGTTAACAACCCAGAGACTGCTGCGTTTCTGGCCTGCAAAGGCTCATAAACTCTTCAGCAAATCTAATAGAGGCTCTATCCTACAGCTTTTTAACAATAAAATATTTCAAGTAAACTCTATGAAAATATTTGTAGGGCTTCTCCTGCTATTCCTTATGGCTGCTGTCACACTGCAGCTGTTAAAATAATGGCAATTTAATGGTAATAAATAAATAAATATATATATGCAGATGGGAGTCAGAGGTTAGAAAAGGACCTCGGGAAGTTTCTAATCCAATCTCCATCTGCAAGAAAGGTCAGCTGCAAGATTGGAAGAAGTTGCTTAGGGATTTAGAAGTTAGGGTAAGTTGCTTAGGGCAGTGGAGTCTTGAAAGCATCCAAGAACAGAGAGTGCACAGCAGCTCTGGGCAACCTCTGCCACTTCTGGACTTTTTCTCAGAATGGAAAAGCTTAAGTGCAGTTTCAGTTCTGTTAAGTTAGGTACAGGCTTTTATCCAATTCATCAGGTACTGAACTCTGGGCTCTTTACATTCTACACCCTGATTTTGTCAAGTTCTTTATCAGGCACTGGGACTGCACATAGTCCTTGACACAACTGAAAGCAAATCTTGGATGCCATTAACTCCTGTTGATTTTTCTTAGCAGCTGAAGATGCTGTGGTTTTTTTTTTCCAAATTGCACTGAATTACTGTGATTTTAAAAATTCAGTTTCCTTATAAATCAGAGAGGTCTGCTCAGCAAGTGAAATCTTTCCTTTTAAAGTCTCAGATTTGATCAGTGCCATGTTCCTTGGGGTACTGTTTTATTTGACATTTCACACTGTCATGGTGCATATCAAACAAAAACTGCATCTACCACTTATAAAAACCCCACAACAATCAACTTTTTACCTTTTGATGTTTGCTTGTACATTTTTATTATACACCACATAGACTTCTCAAACTGTAACCTTATTCTGATTGTCTGAAATTTCAAGTAGAGGTCCTAGGATGCTCCTGTGAATAATTCAGATTATCCATACTCTATGTAGCATCTTCTTAGTGTGGTGCATTATAGAAAACAGAGGATGGCCACACTGAGAGCTTCCAGCACAGTGCAGAGGCTGGAGTGGAAGCCTCTCAGTCTCAGTCATGCGCTTTGTGTTTGTAAAACCAGATTTGACTGCCTTCTCTAGCCCTTAATCCACTATCAAGGTCAATTTAAGATGCCCATTGGAAAAATCTTCATCAAGTGGTGCTTATGTGGTTTGCATGAAGTTATGATCTGCTTATTTTTTCTAAAGACCGTGATACATTTCATATGAAAACTGAGTGAATAGATTTTTCTGGCTGGATCTGAAGTCACGCTTAAACAGACACATACACAGCTCAGAAAATGGATCTTTCTTTGTGTCTTCTTATGGATGGATGAATAAAGTGCAACGTTATTTTCAGTTTTGGTACTAAATTTGTAATATAACAGTGACTTTATCTGTGCAATCAAGCATGTCTTGAGTGAGTGGTCTATAAGTAGCTACATTTTCAACTGTAAAAATTAAAAAAAAATTATTTTTCTCATATAATTCTTGATTTCTAACTGCAACTGTTACTCTTGGCAAGCCTACTCAAAAAAATCAGTTCAGCAGAAATTCAAGCTGCCTCTTTTGCTAATACCTTTCATAAAACCTCAAAAGGTTTTAAATATTCTTATGGTCAGCACATGTATGCTTTAATTGCATCCTTTTTCAAAATAGGCACTCTCACCCTTCAGTCAAACAATCTTTATTCAGGAGATGGAATAGCTGCTGAGGAGAACATGGAATTTGAAAGCCCCACAGTCTTTGCCCAAGGAAGAGATCCTCGGGGAAAGGGGGATATTCCTCTTTGTGAAGCCAAGAACAGAGAAGGACCTGCAGACCATTGTGAGGGAAGATGAGAAAATGAAGCTCTTCATTACTTGATATAATTTTTCAGTATTTCACAATTTCTCTCTTGTACAAACAAAAAGAGTCTCTAAGGTTTAGTTGGAGCACACATGGGTAGTTTTTATATCTAGGTACAGAAATACACACATTAAGGAGGGTGTTTAATATTAAAAGGTCACATATCTGGAAATAGTTTGGTTTAAATATATATGTATAAAAACTGATTCATTGCTGCATAATTCTAGTTTTGAAGTCAGTTGATTTCAATGTATTTTGGGACTGAAGCAATACAAGAGTGAATCAGTTCTATAATTATTTTGGGTAAAATTGGTATGATAGTAGTTCTTCGGAATTTTTTTTTCTGTACAAATCATTACTGCTTAAGGAGGGAAACCATACCTTTCTTCATATGTCTAAATTAATTTCATCTTGCATATGCAGATATGTTTCTTTTTAGGTTTGATTAGGGAAAGATTTTTTGTTTCCTTTTTTAAATGACAGATGTCTCAGATGAGTAAGAGAATTGGGCATGCTGTTATAAGCAAGAATCCTAAAAAATCAGAATATTGTAAAAAAGAGGACCTGAAAGTGCAAAAAAAACCTTACTTATTAACATATCTAAATTTAACTTATTAGAAAAATAAGATTTTTTTACCACCTTTGACAACTGAAGCTGTTAATCAAAAAGAAATAATCGAGTACTTAGCATTTTCTTAGTAACAAAGAAGCGAGGGTAACATTTTGGGTGTAAGTTAATCAAACATATAACATTGGCTGATAGTGAGGGAGAAATTTTAGTAGCTACCTTAATTGCTATGGAAACACTGGCCTTAAGGCAGCTTGCAGGGTATTTGTTGAGGTTGTAGGTTCAAAATATTTTTTTTTCTTGTCAATCTTCATTAAGGTGTAAAAATTGCAGTAATAAATGTGTTATATGCAGGTCTTTAATTAGCTGAGAAATAAGTGTTGATAAGTGTGTGGTAACGTAGCTGTCAAAAATCTAAGAGGTCTAAAATATTATTTAGGGCTTTTGTTTAAATTGTCTGAGATGGATAGACAAGTATTAACAAAAACTTAAAAGTAAAGAAAATGTTGCAAAGAGAAATATTGGAATACTAATGGGATCTTGTCAGCTAAATATTATTACTGAATATCCACAGAGAAATATAAAATCTTCTGTTTTATTGATTAAAACCTTGTGAAACTGTATGAAAGGACAGATGTTTCAGGTAAATGGGGAAGAATCGATGATTAATTGCTACTAGAATATATTTGTGGTTAATGTAAATCTACTAAGTACCAAAGTACCACAATCTGTTTGCCACAGAATTTCAGAGGTGCATCTCTGCTTGCAAGAAGCACTCAGCTGTGGTCAAACTTAGAATTCATGTCAGATGTGTGGCTGCCCAGACTTTAGCAGGTCTGGAAAAAAATTCTGCCAATATTGTTTTATTCGCAGACAGAGCATCCTGCTGGTGCTCCAGTCTGAAAAGGCACAAGAAATTAGGAAATGAGAGCACTGGTAGGAGTGGCACTAAGGACAGTGGTGGAAGACTAAGCAAAATTATTTTCCCCTGACAAATAGAGACATATAATAAAATAGGAAGTGTGGAAATAAAAGGGGAAAACAGTTTCAGGTGAAGAAATCTGAGAGTAGAAGGGTTGCTGGGGACTTGTATTATCTAGAGATGTTCTGAGAACTATTGCTAATGGACAAAAAAAATCACCTGGATTGGATGTGAAGAGTCAGATGAACTACTCCCACACAAGTCTTTATGTAAGGGTTTTTTACAAGTAACAAAATAGATTATTAAAACCTGATCTTGTTAGTCTCCGCCTGTGCAAAGATTTATTCATTCTTCCAACCTGCAGAATCATGAGATTGCTTGATTTAGTAGCTGCAAAAACAGTGCTTTTAATATTAAGAACCTATAGTTGAAGCAAAAAGTAGTGGTATTATCTCACAACCCACATCTATGGCAATGTATTATTTTCATATTTTATTAGATGCAATTGCTGCTTATCTCCCTAACTTCAAGTTTTCTAGCTGACAAATTTACTTTAGTGATTTCTTCTAGAATTTTTTGTTTTCCCTTTATTGTTGATGGGTTTATTGATGATGGTAGATGGCTGTGATGTATTAACCCATGGCAGTTAACTTTTCCATTTTTTCTTCCTTTAAAGCATAAACTTATAATTGTATGTGCATATGTAAAACACTTCAAATAAAACTAGGAAAACCAGGTGGGATGACTATCCAAAAATCATTAACCACTGCTAATAATTTGACACGGTGGCTTTTGAAAGACACTTTGTTCTACTTTGGGGTTTTATTACTTATATATACCATTTCATCATCTCTTTAAAATTGGGAAAACCAGAACAGTCTTGATGGAAAGGTTTAGGTGAGATGAAGATGTAATTAATGGACACAGGTATTGGTAATGACACTGTGGGTGGTGTAGCTCATTTAAGTCTTTATTCTCACTAGTACTTCAATAATGTGCCTAATACTGAGAATTCACTTCAGCATTTCCCTTCTGGGTGTTTGAGTCTTGGCTTGCTTTTATGAAAATTAATGATCTGTTCTATTTAACACCCAGAATGGGAAATTGCAGGATGACCTGTTTGTACAGCTCTATTGTGAGAGCATTGGAGCTGGATCATAAATACCTTGTAGTTAAACCATCATTTGTGGAGAAAGATCCAGTGGTAAACATGGAAATGGCCCTAATCCAATAAAAAACATTCATGTGTTTTCTCTATACATCATCCTTGGCTTAAAAATATTATGATCTGCTGTAAAAACTGCCATTTCACGTGTGCTTTGGGCAGAAAAGAGAATTAGGGAGCAGAGGGAAGGACGTGGAATAATCACATCAAGTTGTTTGGATGCACAGTTTAAGGGGTGATTTGCTGGACCTTAAGCAGTGCCTGCTCAGCAGGAAAGGTGGTGGGACAGGATGGAGGGAATGGCTGCACTCCTATGCAGAGCTGTGATGGGAATGAGACTTTGGTGCCATTCTGGTGTCCACACCTCAGGCAGGACAAAGCTGAGGAGGTGTGAGAAAAGGCACTGAAACTGGTGTCAGAGATAGAACTGCTGCTGCACAAGGAGGCACGGAGAAGGCTGGTTTAACACACTTGTTTCAAAGGTGTGTTGAAGGGGAAGAGGTAGGACTAAGATTTTATAACTCTGAGAGTTGATGAATATAGCATTTATAAAAGAGAGTGCTCACATAACCCCTGGACAGTGGATGTAAGCCTAGGTGGGATGGATACCTGAAAAAATCTGTCTGTGGTAGAACAGACCTGTGCCTTGGATAATTTAGTTCACTGCTTACACAGGTTTTCCCTCCTAGAGTGATGGCATTGACCTATTTTTGTGGCCTTCAATCTCTTTGTCCTGTGGGCGAGTGAAAGGCTAAGCTGTGCAACTTCTTTACCAAGAGACTGTAGGAAAATTATAGGAAAGGGATTTTGTTATGGACCCCAATTTTGAAGTTGCTCTAACATTTATTTGTCTTACATGACTGTGAACTATTCTTTCTGCTTGGTCAGAAGTGCACAAGAAGGACAGTTGCAGGTAGAAGGTTGAGTAAATCATTGATTCTCAACAAAATAAGAATTTTTCAAAGAATATTTCTCCTTTCTTCTTAGTGAATGCAGCCTTTTGCTCCCTGGATATTGGCCTCAAATGAAAGATGGTTAACTTTCTTCCAACCCTTTAGAAACATTTTCTACCCCTTTTCCATGGCAGCTAAAGTGTGCTCCAGGGACTACTGATTGCTAGAATTTCCACATTTTCATGGTTCTGTATATTTAAAGCAAATATAAATTAATATGAGGTGAGATAAAATTGAGATGAAGGGAGAAGACTGCACAAGCAATGGGACATTTTATGGCTAATAAGATGATGATCAAGTTTAAATACCCTTGTACTAGTACTCAGTTAAACGAAAATAAAGTGAGCAGTGATGACAGGTTTGAATTTTGGGTAGCTGGTGAAATTTCACTTTTCCTAATCCAAGATTTATTAATGCCAAGACAACACTATCCTAGGGTTACTTGTGGACTTAGACCCTCACATCCTTACCTATAAATATTTTTTTATACTATTTAAATGTACATTTTGTAGATTTTAAGTTTAGGCTTTAGAAATCTAAATTATGGATGCACTGTTTGAGGAAAAAAAGGAATTACAAGATTTATATATAATGAAAAAACAAGGAACTGAAGACCTCCTTCTCCTCAGCATTGTTGAGTCCCTGGGGTCCCAACTACTCAAGTTCAAGGCATTACACTTTCTGTATCATCTGGCCTCACAGGCACTGTTATTATTTCACAAATTGCAAGTTGATTCAGATTGCCCTTAAATCACCCAGCATCCTTGTGTTAACTCTTGTCTGCCTGAATTGGTTCACACTTTCCAGGACCCCTGACAGATGAGGTCCCTCCCTAGGTCAGCTTCTCAAAACACTCATTTTCTCCTGGGACTGCATTTCAGAAAGTACCTCTGTAACACCACAAGTTGTCACAAACAGCAGAAGGGATTATAAGGCAAAAGTCTTGTTGCTGCAGGAAGTTAATTAACAAAGAAAACATTTAAGCAGTCACATTACAT
Organism: Chloebia gouldiae; assembly: GCA_003676055.1. NCBI lineage: Eukaryota > Metazoa > Chordata > Aves > Passeriformes > Passeridae > Chloebia > Chloebia gouldiae. Next base: position 22,299,148 of record QUSF01000008.1, on the reverse strand, counting down.
AAGAGCATTAGGTCAGTCTGTAAGTTCTTCTAAAAGACACATAGAATTAAAAAAAAATCCAATATATTCTCATTCCCAGATTTCTCTTCTTGAATCTCAGGCCTTATGCTATGTTCTCCTAAGGATTTCACAGCTCCTGCTTCTATTATAATATGCTTTTGAAATAAATACCTGTTGTCTAGCAGGGGATCAGTAAGAGGCAGCCTATCCTGCAGAGATCAGCTCTTTTCTGGGATGCCATTCCTGCTTCTATTCCAGAGCAGATCACGTAGTGGCTGCTGCCAGGCTTGCTTTCAGGCTGTTTCAGCTCCTGTATTATGTTGCAGGATTGATACAAGGTGTAAATGGTTTGAAATTATGTTAAACACAGACTATCACCTGCAAAAAATAAAAGCAAATAGGCAGAGCAGGGCAAGAAATCCAGGGTGTGAAATTCAGTTATTAGGTAAGGTATTCTGATGGCATCATGTCAAATCACCATGCAAGTAATGCTGAAAAGAATTATCTTTCAGGAGGCCTTTGCCATCCAGTGCTGGATCTGTCTCCATTTTGCTTTTGTCTTATGTAAGCAAGACAAAACTCTGCTTCTTTCTTCCCTAAATCTGGAAGGCAGAGTTTGTTTAAGGAGAGTGCACTGTATTTCGTATATTTTCTTTTTTTTCTGGATGGGATATGTTCAGAGCATGACTAGAAAGAGCTCCAGAGTGTGATCTCCCCTCTCCAATCTTACCTTTGTTGATGAGCATTGGCACAGACATCGCTGTGGCCACTAAAGTATCCTCATGGCTCCTGAGATCACACACATGGAAATGCATGAGATGTCTTGGTGAGAGCACTTGTAGGTCCTTCACAAAATCAGATAGATGTCACTGTTTCACTTGTGTTCTGTGTTTTCAAGGTTTTCACGTGGTTTTTTTGTGGGTTTTTTTCCCTGCTTTTGAAAGTAAAAACAAAATCCTGGATGCATTGGGGAACAATCTGAGCTTTCCCTAGTGTTTTCTTGATTAGTCTTTCCCTGCATTTGCTGTAATGAGACTGGCATTAGTCTGAAAATTGTTGATGGTTGGACTCCTGCAGCTTTTCTTAGAAGGCTACTTCTGAGGCAACCCTCTCCTGATGGGTTATTTTTCTAATATTCACATTCCTATTTACACATCATGGCAGATGTAGCTGAAACCAGATGTCTCAAGTCCTAGTTTGGGGCTGTAACAACTAGACCATTTTACTGTCTTGTCAGACACCCCTTTGAAAAGCTAATTGTGTCTATCAAAGTGTTTCATGCTGATATTTGTCCCAGTAAATAATTGTATTTTGGCAGGTCTGTGTTTCCTTGTAGGGTCAGTCTCTTTAGCAATCCTGCTTCAGATTTTTCATCTCTGTCAATACTTCTGTAAATGAAGGGTTTGTAAGAAATGCTGTTTTAAATAATAAGCATAACTTGTTACATTGCAGTCAAAACATTCATACTGTCCAAGTTTAAACAAGGAAATAAATAGTTAAAGCACATTACATCATGTTTTTTCTTACAGTAAATATTTTCTATGAAGTGTAAGCAAACACCCAGTAAATCTCTCCCTCCTACCTTGGTTTACCTGTTGGGGTATGTATGACAGATTGCTTTAAGGGCTTATCACTCACTTGGTACCTATAAATTCACAACTGTTGCTGTTGTCATAAATCTGTTAATTTCCTGTGCAATAGTTCTTATCCTTTTCTCCTGCTTTCTTGGTTTTATATTGTTGATAGTTGTGGTAACAGTATTAAAGTACTGAATAGGGCACTTGATTAAAGGCAGTGAGGAAAGTGGTTGAGATGTTGTGGATTGGTCTTTTAAAAAGTGCACATAATTCAAAACTTGCATATTCATACCTGTTAGCTGCTTTGAATGCTCAGATGAAGAGCTAAAACAAGGTGACAGATTTGATGTTTCTCTTTGGAGGAAAGTGGAAGAATAATTTTATAACAAAACAGAGACGCTTTGCTAAAAATCTAATTTTAACAAGGAGGAAATATTTTTTGTCCCATATACAATTATACTTGATTTCTAACCCTGTTATTCTGCTTCTTCTGGAATTGCTTTAAAGCTCTTGAGGTTGACTCTAATTTCATGAAATAGAGTTCTTACCTTAGTATAATACACCAGAAAGATATTTAATAATGTTTAACATTTAAAATTGTATGAAAAAATCCAAGGAAGACAAAGAAACAGTTGGGCTTTACAGTAAAAGTGTTGCAGCCTAGTTTTTAAGTGGGATGCTTGGGTCCCAGTGAGGCTGAGATGGGAATGTGTTATTTTCTGTCCTGTGCAAATTATTATTGGTTTTCATATCATCTGAAGCCTCTCATGGTGTTCATCATGACTTCCTCCCCAGGGATGTAATTCCTGGGCTTGATAGTATAGCAGTTTATTAATATGCCTTAAGCTCTGTGCTTATATGTAATGATTGTAGCCTGATTTATGAAGACTATTTTGTGCCAAATTGTGCCTTGGGAGGCTGCTTCTATAGATTTGTCTGTCTTTTGTGGATTCCTTAGATAAAATTCTGTAGGCAGAACATATATCAAGTGTATTTGAGAAGGTAAATATTGCAGATCCTTGTGGAAATAAATTAGGAATACTATTTATATATATATATATATATATATATATATAAGGCATATATAAAAGTTATCATGCAGTCTGTTGCCTGTGTTCCAGTTGAAATCCAGAAAAATCCTTCAGGAGTCATATATTTTGGTTTTGGTGGGTTTTACCTTTTTTTTTTTTTTTAAAGATTCACAGATGCCTGTGGCTCTACATGGGTTTATGATTTAAATAATAAATGCTGCAATAACTGTATGTACCTTCATAACATTGTCCTCTAAAATTAGCATTGAATCCTTTATCCAAGGGGGGAGTTAATAAATTTGAGTGCTTTGACAGCAAATAACCTGTTTAGAGGATGTTTATAATTTAAAAGCATTGTGCTAGTCATTTTGAAATTGCACATCAGCAGGAATAAAATATTGGATGTGAAAGCAGAAACTGCAGTTACAGAACTGTTAAGAAAAATGATTGTATTTTTTAAAGAAGTAAAAATGTTTGAATTTTGAAGTTCTCAAAAGAAGTAGGAATGTGTTAAGTGAGTTAGCAGGGATTACAGTGTGTTGTGGGGATAAAATGTGAGTTGTCTACCAATGTATTCAATAAAAATTCCTTTACAGTGCTAAGAGTTTGCACTGAGGAAATGACAAGCAAATACGGAAAGGAAAAAGGTTGGAAAGTTGTGACTTTGTGTTTTGTGGCTATTTGAGTGCACACAACCCTCTGTCACTTGCTTTGTTGCAGTTAAGTAGAAGCTCTTTGCTCAGTGTGAGGTTTAAATTCAGGCTGGGTAACCTGAGCTGGCACAGGTGAGAATCAGGTGAGGTAATTCCTTTGGCTTCAGAGAGGGAGCTCAGAGGAGCTGCTCTGAATGCTTGGTTAAAAATTTTTCAGATTGATTTATGGAGGGTATTGTCACATGGCCTGAAAACCAGAATATCCAGCAACGGATACAAACAAAAGATATCCAGCTGATCAACTTTCAGATTTGACTAAATATCTTTAGGTTTGATCTGGAAGAGAAATAAAGTAGAAATTGCTAGAGGCAGCTAAATTGAGGAAAGTGGTGAGCGCTCATGAGGGTGGACAAGTTTAATTTTACACCAGTACTTAGAAGCTGAAGAAAGGGGCAAAAAAATATATTAAAAAATTAAAGTTCAAGCAAGTGAACTTTATATATCTGGAAAATAATTTAGCTAGTCAGTGGGAGGGAAAAATCAGCAAGACATCAAGGAATGAAACTGAACAGTAATTTTCATTTTATTATGCAGATGAAAATATGGAAGAACTCTTTTCTGAGAGAGCAAATTATACCTTCCTGACACCTGAATGTGATTCCTTTTGATGCATCTGCATGCAACTCCTTTAATATCTGAGAACAGGGATTGTTGCAGAAAGTGCAGGTGGTCTGAAATCAAGGGATGGTTGTGCACCAGTTTGCAGGCTTAACTGAACCTCTTTCCAGCCAAGGTCTTAATTTTGTGTTTGGTTTTAAGCTGGCTGAAGTCCATGACCTTAAATTGAGCTTTCTGGAGTAGAGTGTTGGCATGTTCAGTGTAGAAGAAAAGCACAGTGTATTACTCCAATCTGATCTGCCAGCAAAGCATTTGTCTTGCACACAGCCGTTGCTGAAAAAATATAAATTCCATTCTTGAACTGGATTAGTCCTAATGAAAGTGCATAGATAGTTTTGCCATCAGACTTCACTTTTGACCTTGGACAAATCACTTGAATTACTCACCTTGCTGTTCTCAGCATATGCTTTTAAGCTTGCACTCCCTGTTTATTCCAACTCAGTTGTTTCCTGTGACTTGTCTGCAGGGTGGAAGTACTGTAGACTCCAGACATTGTTGTGATTTTAATAAGAATAATAGCAGGATGGAAAAGAAAGAAAACCAGAGGTTAGAAAAACCCCAGTGTTTTAGGTGCATGTTGGACTGTCCCTTAAAAAGATCTCCAATTACTTGGCCTGGAGAGTGATGCATTCAGCAATGCCTGCTGCTGGCATGTCATTTATTCTGCTGAGAGCCACAGGAAACACCAAGAGGCAGAGTTTGTGTCTATCATAAAGCTTAGGGGGTCACTGGCACGGTGCTCTCATGAACTGTGCTGCTGATTAAATGCTATGCTCATTATAATGCATTTAATTTTGCATGAATTTGTATTTATATAACTCAGTGGACACCTTTCCTTTTGTGGCTCCTCTTTTTGGGCTTTTTGAGTTTTATGGAGATTGAAGCAAACACAGTTCAGTGTTCACCTAAAGCCTCAGGCTGACAGAAACAAAGTAGCTGCTCACGGTCTCAGCTGTTCTCCAAATTACAATGTCAAATGCCAGAATGCCTTTTCACCAACTTCCCTCATTTTTTTCTCCTCCTCATCTTGGTGACAGAGTGCAGCACACACACACCTTCACCTATGGCAGCCTCGTAAATCCATGGGTTGAAGTTGTGTAGGGAATGGACAATATGTCACCTAACTAGGCCAAGGCCAGCTGTTCCCTGGGTGTGGGGGGACAAGGAGGAGATGGGAAGGGCTGATAGGTGGGCAGAAGGTCTTTGAGAAGCTCCTGTGTTACACCAGATACAAATATAGGTTTGTAGTCTTTATCTGTGTAGAGCAAGATGCCTCCTTTTGGGAGTGGGTGAATATTCCCCTGTGTTGATGCTGGCGTGTGACAGTGGACTTTGGCAGATTCTCGCCCTAACTGTGTAATTTCTTGCTGATTTAGCAGGAATATTGGTCTGGAACTTATCAGACTTTCCCACACTGATTTCTCAGCATTTACTTTTCTCTCTTCAGCTTGTGGTTTTGTGGCCTTCTTACAGAAGGGGTCTTCGTGGCAGAATGGCATTCTCTGGTTAGGGACTTTAGAGCTTGACTATATCTAGACTAAAAGTTAATGTAGCTGCACTAAAAGAACCCCAATCGAACCTCAAAAAAATTCTATTGTGTTATCTTCCATGATATGTATTAGACTCCCAAGCCGCACCATAATCACATTGTCCTTCTTCCTTGCCCTTGCTTCTTCACTGTTCTATTGGCTTAGTTTGTAAACTCTTTTGTAGGAGTAGATTAATCTTCACAGACATTCCTGAAATCTGTGTTTATATTGCTGTTAAACATTGTCTTGGAATGTGAGGATTCCTGACTATCCCTCATTGTTGCAACTGTTCATATCAGCATTTCTTTGTGCTTCTACACAAGAGCCCTACTGACTAGGTAAGAGGGCTTCATGCCCTTCACCATGCCCTTGGTGATGGCTTTAGTGTTTCAAGGCAAAAGAAATAGAGTTGTAGGTGAAACCAAAGGTAGGGGTAGAAGAGGGATTTGGTGCTGCTCTCACTTCAGCAACTGTTTGTTAGCTGGAGCCTTCTTGCCTCAGATGCTGCTGCTCTTATTCACTTGTCACTGTCTTTTTTCCATTTCAGTCTAAAACTGCCCATGGCTGATCACAGCTGACATGTGTCACTGTGGAGATGGCTTAGAGAGCTTCACAGTCTTGCCCACCCAGAAAGACCACAGGGACATTTTGCTTGCGTTTTACCCTCTGTGGAGTTTTGGGCTGTTTGCTGGGTACTAGGGGTATCCAAGGTGGCAACCAACAAAGAACTCTGTAACTTTGTACTTTTGATGTGAAAAACCCTTTTTGTTTTAAATTCCTGGAGTATTGCAGGTTACGCTTGAAGCTTATGGATCAAACCTCGAAGTCCTTGCTCCCTCAGTTAAGAAAGGATGAAAAAACAAGCAAAGGTGTAGAGGTGACAGGGATCAGTGCAGGTTCACCCAGCAGGTCAGTGCTAGTGCTGGGACTGCAGCTGACATCTGAGGCATTCCAGATGAGTCCTCTCTGCCACATCTCCCTACCATGCTCAAGGCACATGGGCAGTGATGGAGACATTCAGCTGCCTGAGCAATGTGCAGTTTTGCAGAACCCGTGATGCCTGGTGAAGGCTGACCTAGAACAGAAACTAGATGGAGTTAAGGAATAAAGTAGGGATTTATTAGAAGGCCTTAATGGGTACACCATGGGCAGTACAAGAGCTGCACCCAAGATAAACCAAAATGGTCACCAAATGACTGACCACTAGCGAGGTCTCTCAATTTTATTAGTTTTGGTCCATTTGCATATTGGAGTTAATTGTCCAATTATAGCTTTAGCTTATGAAGTGCCATCCTTGTTTTCTTTCCTCACCCCACTGTGGTTTATGCTCTTGGGCCCAAAACTAGTATTGATTGTCCTTAGTCCCAGGCTAGGAAAGGAATTGATTTGTCTACCTACTCTGTGAAGAGAGCTTACTATCACTTAATAGGAAGCTCAGAACTACACACTAAAGCAGCACAGAATCTGAAAAATATAAAAGCTGACACTTAAGGCATTGGTGCTGCTTTAAACTCCACAGTAATGGAGAAGGCCTGGCTGTCTGGCCTGTTTTGCACTCCTTGGAATGGATTGCTCTACACTGACTGCTCATCTTTGATCGTGATTCTGAAAACGTGATGTGTGCTGATCCCAGGCTGCGGGAGGGAAGTGCTGCAAGGTGGTGTCAGGGTGTCTTTCTTCCAGACAAGCAGTCTGTGCCCCATCCCTCTCCTCCAGCCTGCTGCTCCTGTCCCCCTGTTCCATTCACAAAATACACAGGCCCTTGTCATTTCCATATCAATACTGACAGCTGTACTTTCTGCTGGGTGTGCCTAGAAGAACTGGTGCTCTGCTTTGCCGGGGGTTTGGCTTTGCTCAGAAAAACTCTGCCTCAAGGCAACAGGAATACACAGGTTTTCTCATGGTAGTTCACTGCCTGCCACACATTCCTCATGACTTTTTCTTTCTTGGCATGAGTGGGTGGAATCCAGCAAGTTTTTGACCTGTCTGCACTGCAGACATTTAAGTCTCTTTCAAGGTAGAAAGGATGCTAATTTTTTCCCTCATTATAAATGAGGTAAGACCTTTCAAATAGTACAGACAGGTGGCAAATATTTTTCCAAAGCCTTGAAATCACTCAGTTTTTATGTTTAGTGAACAATATTCTGTGTCTACAAGCACAAGAAACAGCTTCTTGTGGCTGGATTTCTGGCTCTGGAAATTAGTAGATGTGCCTCCCACTACCTGTATTCCTGCCATCACTGTGAGCTCCTTCTTGAAGACTGAGGGTAAAACACATGAAATGTTCACAAGCATTTAATGAAAAATCTGCCTAAATACTGAGAACTTTCAGACTGTTGTCATACTTATGAATAGGAAGGATGACATTACCAGGGAAGTTTAAGCTGCACACCAAGATTCTGAAGAGTCATTAATAGGTTAAAGAAACAAAGCTCATATGTGATTTTTTTATTCCATTAACTGCTCTCCCATTAGAATTGTTGTTTGGCTGTTGTTTACTTATGGAGACTTAATCCAACCCAGTGCCATTGTGGTGTCCAAGGTGGCAAAACTGTAGAGGTGATCTGATTTGTGATCCATCAGCACAGAAATGTGTCTGAAGAACAGTCCAGGTGTGTGCTCTAGAAAAGAATACTTTGGCACAGATGCATCATGTCAATTAGAATGTCTGTTGTCCCAGCTTCAGCACAAGGAATACCTCTGGGACAGGAATTACCTTGTAATCTTCCACAGTGAGATGTGGTGCCATTGAAGAATTCACATTTGCCAAAAAGAAGTAAATGCTTCATATTAATTTGGAACTTGGTGTGGATGGGATTTCTTCTAGAACATATCACAAGGCAACAGATCAAGGGTAGCCTTGATATGAGAGAATTTCTGACTATTTCTGACTATTAAGAAAACAATCGAGTTCTTTTTTTAAATTTGTGCACTGTGGAATCTAATTTTCAATTCCTTGGTTTGGACTTCCTTGCCAGATAGCTTTTTTTTTTCCTCCTGACTTGAATTATTTGCAATATATAGAATAAACAAATATACATACAAACAAATTACCATTTCTTTTTCAAAAGCTTTGATTTTGTTTTTGCTACACCAAACAGCAAAGAATACACACAAAAAAGGCATGAAATAGTTTTAAGTTTAGAGCTCAAATTAATTTAGTCTCCTTGATATTCTTAGCCTTGAGTAGATTGCTTTTGACATATTACATTACACATCTAATTCTGACAGTGTTATCTGGATGCCATCCAGGGGGACCTGGACAGGCTTGAGCAGTGGGAATCTCAGGAGGTTTAAAAAGATCAAGCTGCACCTGGGTTGGGGCACCCCTGGTGTCAACACAGGCTGCAAGGTGGTGGGCTGCAGGGTGATTCTGTGATCTTTTTAATTCCATTATGATGTCTTGGGAGTGTATGGGGTTTGGCAAAGTGTGATGTTGAGTACATACTCATAAGTAAGGAGGTGTATGTACAGATGTATATAAAATATATGCATAATCTCCAGGGACTTTTTAAGTAGAAAAATCTGGAATTACTGCTGATTGATATCTTTGCTTTGGAAAAGCCTCTTTATGATCAGCTGTAATGCAACATCATCTAACTCTCTGCCTTACACATTGCAAATGAAGTACAATTATTGTTTAGATACTTGTTCCAGAAACTCTCCAAATTGTTGAACATATACTTGTTTTTTTCCCCAGGGGCAAGTTCTCTTGACAACATTCATTATTTGGTCAGGATAAATTTTTAATTGAAAAAGAAAACTCAATAAATGTCAACCAGTTTTATCTATGGTGGTTGTTGACACAGAATTAGATCCAGGTTGCACACAGAACCTAGTGCTAAATCACTGAAATTTGAGTAATAAGTGGCTATAAACTGCAGTTTAAAATTCCCATTTTCTTTTGTTTAAGGAAATGAGAACTGTCTATATTCCAGCATATCCATTTTGTATGTGAGCATTTACAGATATGATGGAACTTTTGCACAAATTTACAAGTTTTTGTCATGAAGATCTGCATTTTCTCTTGCATACAGACAAATTTACACTTGCAAAATCAAGGCATAAATTTGAGTATGTTCATTTCTGTTCTGCCCAAAAGACAAAGCTTGCATTTAATATTTATCTCAGTGGAGATTAGGTGGAGCTATTGAATTAATGATGAGAGTTGCTTATTTTTGTTGTGCTGGATCAGTATGAATAAGACTTCCCACATTTTATTGTGGGTGGGAAGGGTATATCAGAAAAAAAAATTAATTATTGCCTGGTTTTATCAGCCATCAGGCTCTCAGTGATTCACTCAGAAATACATGTTGTGGCCTACAAACAGTTGTAACACCTATGGGAAAAACCCCTTTATGCTTGTTCTGATTGATTCCAGGATCTGCATTCAAACATAATTTTAATTCTTTGGGTTTTATCAGATGCTTTATTTGCAGTAACTAAAAATATCCTTATCAGGCTAAATTTAAATCTAAATTAAATCAATTGTCAAAGCCTGACAGCCAGATTTTCTGCTGATTAATGCAGAGTTGGGTATTTCTGCCATGTTCCTATTTGCTTTTTCTACCAAACCCTGATTTCAGGTGTGACTGACTTTAAAATGTTTTTTTTTTCTCCACTTGCAGATTATTGTGAAATCTTTGAAGAGTAAGACAAACCCAGTGAAGACAATGACAAGAATGTGCTGCACTCAAGGACTTCCTTCTTGTGACAGAGGTTGTTCCCATCTCAGAAACCCACATGATCAATGACCAAGGGTAAGTTTATTACGACAAACACATTCCAGTCACTATTTTAGCTTATATTCTGAAAGAAAAATTAAGTTTGCTGCCTGCCAGGGCAGTTCCTTCCACACAGCAAAAATCTGTAGAAAGTAATGTCAAGTTTTAAGCACTCCAGGCAAAAGGTTGAAGGTCTGAGAGATAAATTTCTAGAAGTTTCATGAAAATCAGTGGCTTTTTAGAAACCAGACACTCTGACCGCTGCATCTTCAGGGACAAAGTGAGTAGGTGGTATATTTGTTCTTCTTGGACTAGGCTTCACTCTTAGAATACTTCTGGAAGTGTTGGATATTCTGTAATTGTCCAGTGGCTGCTGCAATTCCCTTTCTTCTGGGAGCAGCTAAGGGGTTAAAAAGGTGTCCAATTATGTCAGACAAAATACCACAGAAGACATTGATTAAATTATATTTGTGGCTAACAGACAGAGAGCAATTTCAGATTTGGTCTGTAGTAGCACATTCAAATAAATTTTTACTTTACTAGCTAAAATTAAAATAGAAATACAGGTAAATAAAACCACTAAATCTACTTAGGGTTCTTTTTTAAAAACATATTGTCAGGAGACTGTTTAATCTGCTCTCCTTAGTACAGCAGTTTTTTCTCTCTTACCTCAACTTTCTCCAATACAAGTAATGTATTGGGCTCATGGATGTATAAGTGAATCAAAAATTTCTCATTTCATATGGGCAGCAGTGGAGTTTGAAGGCATTTCACTTGAGCCATTTAAAAAATTTATGAACACACTTCTGCCAAGCAGAAATAAAACTGTTTTCTTTTACTTTCTGTGACTTCACCCAAAGAAACAATAAGAAAGCACAGTTTATTTCCAGCCCATTTATTTTTGATCACGCCTAAAGAATAATAGTAATAGTCCTAACTGCAAATAGTCCTTCTAGTAGATACACAAATAATCAAAGAATGAGCCTCCTCCCTCATCGCACTTGATTTGTGTCCAGTAAGAAAGTGATTGAGGGAGTTTGAGCAAATTAATGCTTTATATCAGCCCGTTTAGATTAAATTTGAGACAATTGTAGGCAACTCAGATGAAAATTAATGGCTAATTTAATTTGACCTTTTTAAAATGCAAACACTTTAAGTAACTGCCTTGAGTATCTTACATAGGATGCTTGATTTAATAAATCTAATTTGCTTTCTTTTATTTATTTTGTTGCTTATTGTGTGCTTTCAAAGTTCTCTCTGGCCCTTTCCCAGGTGTATTGGAATTGGAAAGGAAAGCAGATGGCTGTCAGATGGCAAGGCAGCTCTGACTCTAACCAAAATGAGTAGGCTTGGGTACTATTTAGCTGTCAGAATAACATTGCCTTCACACTGCTTCATGATTTTCTCACAGAGGTTCCAGTACAGATCCCATTCCCCCTCACTGAACAGTGCTCTTGGCCTCTTCCTCATGGAAACCTCCTCTCCTTTTGTAACTACAACAATCATAGAGAATTAAATTCAGAATTACCGTCAAGTATTTTCCCACAGTTTCTAAAATTAAAGAGAAGCATCTTTACATTGATTTTAATTGCAGCTGCAGCCTCAGCAGCCCCACTCTCTGCTTCCCTCAGCTGAGCAGAGTGATCCCTGCACTGGAGGCTCCACAGCTCATCAGGACTTTGCCAGGAGTATTGGCCTTGCCTGTCTGTGGGTCTCCATCTAGGCCCCAAAATGGACAATTTCTCACCTTTGTGGAAATAAATTCTTTGCAGAATTTCTGAAGCTGTGACAGGGATGTCCTTCTGTAGTCCTAAGCACCTGAATGGGGTGAGGTCAGCAAACCTAATGTGGTTCAGAGGTATCACCAAGGGGTAAAAAAGCAATATTGGCTTGCAAAAAGGAAACTTTTTCTATTAAAAAGAAACTGGAAATCACCTGAAAGGAAAAAAATTAGGAAATTAAATCCCTGGACTCAATATGGAGGAACATAAAGAGCACCTTATTAGCAGCACAGATGGGACAGTGTGCACACCCTGGAATGTAAAAGGAAAAGAATTGGAGGAAATGGGAGTCCCAATAATGTGTTCAAGAGATAAGATACAATATTTTATTGACACTAAAATATTTTCTTTGGTATCACACTCAAGATTTAAACAATTCTAATTAAATGCAGTGGGTTTTGGCAGATAGGAGAAGCAAGGCAGAAATTTGAAGAATTAATTTTCAAAGGTATAAAGACAAGGAAGAACTGATATAAGGTGATTGGAGGTGATCTGCCTGTTGGAAAATACCTCTGGATCTGTTAGACCTGTGGAGCAGAAAGAGAGCAGCTGAAACCCTGGCAGCAGCAGAGTGGTACAGGTTTCTTTTACAGGCTAAAGGGTCCTGCCCTCCCTGGGCCAACAGGAGGTTTTCCATTTGACATTACATGATGTAGATTCTTTCTAGGGAAGAAATTTTTAAGCCAGATAAGCTTTATTTTGGGGTTGCTATCTTTGAGATAACGAACACCAAGATGAATGAGTAATGTGGAATTGTTGTCCTATAACATCTCTGTGTGGGCTGAGTCATGGAGGAGCAGGTAGCATTATTTTAATCCATAATTCATGTTGTCAGCTTCAACCTTCAGATCTCTTTCTATTGACTTCTCTCTGTGTCACTGAGACATTTACAATATCTCTGCACTGGAAATCTATTTGTGAAGATGTTCTGCCTTCTGGCCTTGATCAATTCAGCCTGGAAAAAGAGTTAGGCTGGCTTTTTTTTTCCCCACTTTGTATCTTCATTTTCCCCAGACTAAGCAGTTTCTATTCTTGAGTTTCAAAATATCAGGGTCATTTTCATTTGCCCTAAAAAATCTCTCAATATTTTGCTGTTTTGCTCCAAGTCCCCTTAGACACCTTTTTTGTAGATATGGCTTCCATTCTAGTAGGACAGAATTATAAGGATTTATTCAGTTCCATTGAATTTAATGAGATTTTGTCATTAGTTTTTCTGGAAAATGGCTCATATTTTAAATATGTGAGGAAAAACCCCCAAAATTTTCTGCTGTTGGTATCAAGAAGTTATAAAGTTGCTTGGATTAACTATATATCTAGCCACTCTTCCCTCACAGCTCCACTTGATCAGTTTTGTTACTTGTGTTCAGTTATCAGAAAGATATTAATCATTTCTATCTCTTAGCTTTGCTGAAGCCTTCAGAGCTTTCTCCAACAGCATATGAAGGAAATATGAAAGGTATTCTTGTGGCATTGTGGGACAAGAATTTTGTAAAAATCTTTTACATCACATTTGGATAGAAACCCCACCTCTGATACTCTGCTCAGCTACTTCCAACTGCCCACCAATTTAAAATTTCTTGGTTTGACTTAAAATAATCATCATGATAACTGTAATTTCTTTGTGGCTATATGTGGGATTTGATAATAATATTCCAATTTCTTAGCTCTCAGAAACAACAACAATAATAGTAATGACTGCTGACAGTATGAGTTGGTTTTGTGCAGCTGTCTAAATTGCTTTATTTTTCCAGTTGTCTTTTACTGATTAGAAAGATTTTGCAGGTTCATCAGAGATGAATTATAAGTCTGTCTTTACAGACAGAAAATACTGGCTGTTAACAAGCTCAAGCTTATAGTGTGTCCATGTATGGGCCTTTTAAAAATGTTAAATGTTTTCTGGTTTTATCTTATTGCTGTTGACAGAGTGAATTATTTGAGAGTCACCATCTAAATAAAATGCTGACAATAACACTCATTTAGATTGGATATTAGGAAAAGGTTATTCACCCAGAGAGTGGGTGGAACAGGCTCCCCAGGGCAGTGGTCACAACACTGAGCCTGACAGAGCTCTAGAAGCATTTGGACAATCTCAGGCACATGGTGTGACTATTGAGGATGGTCCTCTGCAGGGCCAGGAGTTGGACTCAATGATCCTTGTGGATCCCTTCAAATTCAGAAGATTCTGTGATACAAGTCCATACCCATCATGTTAGCAGCTTTTATGCCTTTTTTTCGCCCTGCTTTTCACTTTACAAAATAATCTGTTTATTTAGTTGTGACTCCCTTATCAAAACAGTTCTGAACACCTCTGGTTAATCAGCATCTGACAACTTTCTAGATATAACTACAGAATAATAAAGGCTGAGCTGAAGTTGATTTCCATTTGGCTTTTGTCTTCTAATTATTGAGTGTCAAAACCTTTCTACCAAAAAAGGCCTGCAGGGCCCTGCTGTAGCAGGACATAGATTAGTAGAGTTTAGCAAGCTCAAAAGAAATGTTACAGCTCAGGTGATTTGGAAATATTTAAAAGCTGAGAAACTCTGCAGTTTATAGCAGTATAATGAAAATTGTCAAAACCCCCCAAAATTTTCCAGATCTGGGGTAGGTTTTCTCTTGTTTAATTGGTTCTAAGTAAGAGGAATTGAAATCTGGAGAGATTTATTTTGACATTCTTATTGAATGCTCAGGTAGCTGATAGTCATTTATAACTCCTTGGATAATTTTTTTTTTTAAATGCAGAAGAAATTGCTAATTAAGTTTTAATTGTTTAGGAAAGGACTCTCCCTCCCAAAGAATTTCTTTATAGGTCTTAGTATGAAAAAAACCTTGACTGTTACCTGTGATTTCTGTTTCTGAAGGTGTTGGCAAGATCAGGAACATTAGGCTCTGGTGGCATCTGTTGTACTTTTTGAGTAAAGAAATCTACCACTAGAGAGCTGTGTCATAAAAAATGAGATTTTCTACGATAATCTTTTGAATCTCAGAGAAGAGATGGAACCACTGCTTTTCTCATATCAGAAAGCAGGAATTCAGCCCAACTTCCCTCATAAATTCCTTCACATCCAATGTTTGCTCTTGTTATTTAAGAGAGGTTTTCAGAGTAATTTGTTTGGTGCAGTTGGGAATTCAGTCCATTGCCCAACTTCCCAGGTTGGAATGGAAAAGGTGGCCAGGACTGTTTGGACTGATGTTTTTTTTTTTTTTTTGGATGTGTGATAAATGACGTGTTTCAGTAGTTTTGGGCAGAACCCAGGTCAAACACCATGCAGGATGTGAAGGCTGTCACTTTAGTTGCACTGGTGTATGTGGTGCCCATAAGGATTCTTACATGCAGCCACATCTTTAAGCTGTAAGAAGACAAAAAACCACCTGTTTATAGAAAGTGCACTTTCCATGCAAACTTCACTCCCCAGTAGAATTTTAGTGTCACAAACAAGGTAAAACATACTGGAGTAACTTAAAATGGAGCATTTATTTACAGCATGTATTTATCTGACATTGCTGTGAAAAGTTAAAAAATCCAGATGAGCCTTATTCCTAAAACCAGAAGGCAGAATACTTCAACAGTATCAATTTGCACTTTCTTCCTTTGGCTCCAGTAGTGGTCGTCTATTTGTCTTTTTGAAAATTCATTAGTTTTGTAGATTATAAACAGAAAGTCCTTTTCTCCTCTGGATGCATGTGTTACCTTGCAGTAATACCAGCAAATCTCTAAGGAGAAACAAGTCTCCAAGAGCCTTTAGAAAACCCATGAACTGTGTTTTGTTTGATTTCTTTCCTGTGGTAGCCTTTGTTTTAGCTGACTTATTGAAGATACTTGGAAGACTCATGGAAGATTCAAGGTTAGTTAGGCCAGACAGTTTCACATCTCTCAACAACTTACTGGATTTCTTAACTAACTATAAATTTTCTTATCACATGGTTGCTACCAAAAGTCTCTTCAGTAATGTATAATGCCATATGTTTTAATATTACTTAATTTTATTTTTTTCCTTTTTTTTTTTTTTTACCTTAGTGATGCTGCAGCCAAATTCTGTCTGGAAACGCATACACAAGAATAAAAGCAGCTATAACTCAAATGCGTATCTTTTCTCCTATGGAAATTAAGTTCTTATCTCAGTGCCTTATTCACAAAGGCCTATATTTGTAGTACTATTTATCTTCCTGAAGGGAATTGTATGAGCCCCTGAAGATGAATAATAGCTTTTCTTAATCAGCCTTTTGGAAGACCATTGTCTTGTCTGTCTTTGTTAGAACATCAGCACAGTGGTGGGTGTTTTGTAGCATAATATGAAACAAGGTGCTTACTGCTGAGAGCTTGTAATTTAAACAAAGAAGAAGCAATCAGAAAAGGGGCTGGCAAACACTGGCACTTGAAATTCGAGGGCGGAATATTTTCCACGCTGAGGGCAAGAGTGAGAGGAAGAATGAACAAACACCAAATGGGCAAGAGTTGGTGCCTGCCAGTGTAATCTGCCAGGTGCTGCTTAGCAGGCTTTGCTAAGATTCAGACATTGCAAGTTTATGTAGCTTCTCCTTGCCTGTTTGTTTTGCTGTTACATTGCCTTGACCTCTATCTCACTATTATGTAAAGACTTGACCTATGTTTGCTCTAATATGCTTGGTCCCCGTTTTTGTTGTTTTTCCTGCTCTAGATAAATGGCATCCCTCAGAAGCTAAAATAATTTGAAAATAAAATAAGAGAAACATTTTATGACAAAACTCCCATCTTATGTAGTGCCTTTTCAGTACATGATAAAAACATGCACTTTCCACTGTAAGACTTGGTCACTTGTGAGTGACAAAGAAGTGACTCTTAGGAGGTATGGGACATGGCATTGGTGTATTTGGAGTTCAAGGTTGCTGTTTTGTCTGCATTGCCCATGGTCAGTGTGTGCATATCCTCCTTGTGTTACAAACCAGGTCTCATCATCTCTTCTGTTGCATCACCAGCTGCTTCATGACTTGAATTCTTGTTTTCAATTTCTCCTTACTCAGTGTAGTGTTTTGAGCCTGTTTATTAAAACATTGCATTTATTGAAATGCATCTTGTTAATTTAAAGTTTTCTTTCTGATTTAGAAGGTACACACTGGGTTCTGATTGTGTCCCTCAGCCTGCTTGCCCCCCTGCCCATCTCCTTATGCTGATTTTACAATTCTACACTCCATTCCATCATCCAAGACAGAAAAGAAATATTAAGTACACTTTGTTATTCAGTGGGTGGTGGGCAGAGGTGAGTAGGCTGTTGAGGGCTCAGGGATGTGGCACTAGGCTTGAGAACCCTTGCTCTGCTATTGAATTTTTTCCTTTCCCAGAAAACTGGAGACAGTGGACTTGCTGGTATGGTCGTGAAATTCCAGTGCATATTTTCTGCAAGGTTTACATCCCAAAATTGTTTTAAATGGCACCAAACACCTTTGTCTTCATGTTATAGTTGCAGAGGGCAAAAGGCAGGCAACAGGTTAGTGACAAAGCCAGTGCTGGCAGTGCCCTTCCCTCAGCAGCTCTGGGGGCTCCATCCACTGCTGTGCCCTGCTTCCAGGGAAGGTATCTGCCTTCCTGGGTTTCCATGTGCCCTGAAGAAAAGCTGGTGCAATAAAATCAGCGGTGCACATCAAGCAGGCACCTCCTCTACCTGCATTATCATTCTTAAAGTGCCCATTAATTGGTTCGTGATGCTGATATTGCTAACAGTAGAGAACGAAGGATAAAAGGAAAATTATCTAGGATTATCACAGTATCATATAAAGCCCCTGAATTTTTTCTCTTGCCACTCCCCAGCTGTAAGTGGGCGATGTAGAGCTTCCTTGTTGTTGTGTCCACCTCATCTCTGCTGTTTGTTACACGCAGGCAGGAGGTCAGTGTTGCTCTTTCATGACTATTGATGCAAGATAAGTGAATGTGTCACTGCACGTGGTTTTATCTGTATATTTCTCTTGTCTCAGCTCCTGCACCCATTGCAGCACGAAAAGTGTTTTGAGGTTGTGTTAAATGATGAGGGTGGGGAACTGATCTTTATTTCAAAACAAGTGGTGATAAAGGCTTTGGTGCTTTATCTGCCTTAGATGATTTGAAGTTGTGCTGCTCTAGTCTTGTATAACAAAGATAGAAAATAAGAGAAAGTGCTGCCTATTTACTCTGTTTTGGGTAAAATGATAACTTTTTCTACCTTGAATCTAAAGAATTGTACTTTGAATCTAAAGACTAAATGCATTTCAGGAGTGAATTGACTGTTTAATAAGTAGGGTCATTATTATTTTAAAAACTGAATTAGCGTAGATTGGACTAGAATTTACCTCAGGTAAATTTTCCAGGTATGAAAATATATTGTAACAGGTGTTATGATACTTCATAACTCTCAAAGTCTTCTGGGACAACCTCAGGCTTAGAATGAAGAAAAAATGCAGAGATCTGATTGATAGAAATTTTCAAAGATTTCTCCTCTCTTAGGCTACGGAGGATAAATATTTAATCCTGATGCTAAAACTAATCCCAGGAATTGAAATCTGTGGCAGAGTTTGCATTTATCAATACCAGGGAAATATCCATCATCTGTCTCACCCAAAAAGGTTAGACCAGTAAGGACCTGCTCAGAAAGGCAGTGAAGAAAAAAGATTGAATTGCTTTTCATGCAACATCACTACAGTAGTCTGCAGCTGCTAAATTACATCTCTTAACATTCTGTCAGTTAAAGTTCCTATGCAGAACAGTTCTGCTGTCCTCAGGCAGAGAGCCCATGGAAGGATGTAGTTCAGGGTTTTGTTTCTGTGGTGAAGCCAAGCAGAGTTGGCAGATAGCTCTGACTTGCAATTTTAAGGTTGTCCTGTATTGCTGAGTGCACTGAACACAGGAAAATATCAGCAAGAGACCTAAAACACTGACCCTCTCTTCTGTTTCATTGTATTTCATATTTATTGGAGGGCTACTGGGAGTTCCTCCAGCCCTGGGAGAGGAGACTCTTGGCAGAGCTGACCTTAACAGAGACATGGACCTGGCTTTTCAAAGGTCTCTCTGTGTATGTGTGGGTTCAACAACAATTTCAAGATTTTCATGTGCATTTTGAACTGCACTATAAAGATCATGGATGACCTTTCTTGCTGCTTGCTGTGGAGAGATGGATGTAGATGCAATATCTTTATTCCTATTTTGTTGGGTTCTTCATAAGCCTTCAATCCTGAACTGCAGGGTGGGAAAATGTCACTGTTTGACTATCTCTTCTCAGAGTATACCAATGCTGGGTTTTGTGAGAAATACACAGAAACTCTTCCACCTCACTCTCCCTTCCCCTCTAGATTTCACACCCAGTTTCATTAGGTTGTTTGCCCCACTCCACAGAAAGTAAAATAGAGCTGTTGGTTTCCAGACTTTCCAGTGATGCTGTGTCTCACTTCTAGGTTGGTGTGTTCAGCACACCTGGGGGCAGACAGTAGCCAACCTCATATTCTTCCTGTGCTTTTGGGCCTGTCTCTTACTGAACAGCCTACCCTAAAATATGCCCACATAAAACTTGAGTATTCTGTGTATGCAGGTGGAATGCAAAGCAAAAACATTCATGGGAGGATTGTCTCTCCTGCTTTTGTGCCAGGTTTTTAGATTGGAAGGTTCCAGAGTATTTCAACATTCATTGCTACTGTACTAAGCTCCATTTGTGCTTAGATTTTGTGTGCTCCACAGTGTGGGGCACCAACCTGGAGAGCAGATTGCTGGAATTTGGGTGAAACAAAATAATCAGTCAAGTTGACAAAGTTGGTCATCTCTTCTGTTTTGGAGAGGCAGCACTATTTTCACAGCAGTTGTCTAGCAACAGAGGAAATGTTTGACATTGCCTCTGTCCTAAGGTTGTCATAATGATGAAGCTGCCAGTGACTTATGTGACTGTCCCCTGTCTGAATATGGCTCTGCAAGGGGTTGATGCTGCTGTGCTGTAAGAGGCTGGGGCTGGGATGCTGTTCAGTGATGTAGGAAATGCAGCCCTCTCAGAAAGTTTTGCAGTAACTATAGGTTTACACCTGCGTTCTGCACACAGCATCTGAACACAGACAGAAAATAATGTCTCACTTAGGGCTCTGTTTGCTGCTATACTTAATATGTTTATTCTGGCTGGTAGAATATAGTTTTTTACATTAACAGTACTGAGGGGGGTTCACATTAGGCTGTGTACATGAACTATGAGACTATCTGATGTCTTTCCCCAAAATATTTTGAAAAACTGACCAAATGTGCAAGTTTTAACTGTCCTTCACACACTTGTCCCTTGCCTATTTTGCAGCAATATGTTTTGGTAGCAACAGCTGCATTGCAGGGGTCACTGAGAGAGCTCAGAGAGATGAATGCTTTTAGGCTTTTTCTGCAGCCCATTAGGCATGGGCTCTCTGTCTTCTCTGTCAGACGTGGCTGTCTTTCTATCTTTTTTTTTCCCTGAAAAAAACATTTCTGTGGGCACTGCAAGGAAAATTACTGTCCCCACTGATGTTTAAAACCTGTCTGATTGCATCACAAAGCTGTAATTGAGTACAGGATGTCGTTCAGTACTTATAGTGTGTCTTTTTCTTTGAAAATGACATTCTTCATGAAAGGTCTAATGACAAAGGGAAGCTCACAGAGTTCATTACTCTGCTGCATCACAAGTTTTCTTCCCACTCTTCCCCTGGGCAGAGGCAGACTTATCTTACCGTCGATGTCTAATATTCAGAAGGGTACAAGCAGGTTTTTCTGCTAAGCATGGAGGTCTGTGTTTTTTGGTTTGGCAAACCTGTTCTGTGGAGAGTGCAATGAATGTTTAAACTCCTTTCTCTTTAATCTCTGAACAGAAACCTATGGCTGATGCTACAAAGTGATTTCCATTCTACTTCCCTTGCCTATTAATATTTGCATGATGCTCAGTTCCCATAATGAAACAGTCTCCCACCTTTAGTAGATTCCTGGGCAACATGACTGCTTAAGAAGGGGGGAAGTTGGTTGAAAAAAAAATGATTGTCCAGGATTTCCCTGGAGTGCCTTCCTCCATTTATGATTTAGCCCATTTTAAGACAGAGACATCATCAGATCACTCTGTGTAATAAAATATGGTTATTAGTAGGTGTGCAGTGAGGTTGAAGGTCAGATATATAAGGTAAATAGTTAACTAAAAAGAGACACTTTAAAATAAACACCTTATTGACATTGCCTCCTCTAACTTAAATGAATTTTTTTTCCATCTCTAAGGATATTGTATGCTTTTGCACATCTGTGTGAATCAGGGCAGCATTATGTTCTGTTACATCTTGGGAAATGTGAAATCCCCCTTTGAAATCCAATTCCTCCATCATAGCTACTGGCTATGATTGTTTTCCACTGTATATCATGTTTTCTCACTGGGCATGGTCACTTTCCTCCCAGGTTATTGCTCTGCAATCTGATTTTAATCTAGCTCTCCCAACAAAGAAAAATTAAAAAAAAAATTAAAGATAGGAGCTACTAAAACTAATTAGAACCCAAATTTATTAAATTACATCTCTGATCATTCCCACTTTTGATAATTCCCTAAGGAGAAGATCACTTACATAAGGGAGAATTAGAAAAAAATCTCTTTATATGAAAAATTAGTAAGTAGAGAGAAAAAAATCCTCAGATGAGAATGGTGTGGGAGCATCAATTCTTTCTTCTGGCTCTGTTGCCAGTTTGGAGTTTTGTCTTCGAGCTTTTCTGGGGAACAGTGTCTTTTATTCAGGCAGTTCACCTTGTTCTGCCTGTCACTGATTTGAAGCTCTCAGAAATATAAAGATTGGGGGTTATCCAGCTCTTTTATTCTTTCCAGAGATGATAATATCCACTGCTGAAATGCAGCACGCTCTGTATTGTGTCTGATCTCACTCACCAGGAAGCTGCTGTACCTCAGTGCTGTTGTGCTTCCCCAAAACCTCAGGGAGGGGGGTTTTTCTGTGCCGAGTCTCTCTGATGAGAGATATTTTCCTTCACTATGATATTTTTAGACCTGCTGCTTCAAAAATGTGCTCACCTCCTGATGTCTGATGAGTTTGAGTGGGGGAACATATGGTCTCCCAGTGACAGGCATTGGGTTTCCCTGACTTGAGAGCAGCCCAAACTGCTGCTCCCATAAACAAACAATTCCCAGGTGCTAAGTCAAAATCTAACAGTGAGCTAATCCTGGTTAGTGCACTTAGTTGAAAGGAACCCCTAATTAGTCTAAACATACCTTCCTGACTCAATACTCTGATATTCTGTACACCCATTATAATTTTCCCCTCCTCTTTCCCACTCCCAATTTAATTTGCTGTTACCTCCCATAGTGGATGACACATCAGTAGCTCTTAAAAGAGCTTTGATGCTTATGTGCAAAAGTATTTTGCAAATTAAGGAACTAAAGCACTTTTGTATGTAGGAGTCATATTTAACAAACAAGATATGAAAGTAACTTGCAACTGATGACACATCGCCATAATTGCTGGGATAGATTCTGCAAAACTAGGCAAGAATTGGCCCTTGAAATAATCATATGGTTTTCACTTAATTACAGTAGCACTTTCAGGATCCAAGGGCAATTCTTTTTTAGCAGTAAAATAGTTATTGACTCAGCTTCAGGTGAACATGTGCATTTTTGGTGGTGTTGTCTTTTTATAGGCAGAAATCCCAGCAAAAGTGCTCCATGCTGAGCTGTGTGAAGAATGGGAGCTGTGAACTAGAATGTTATATCTTTCTGAATTCGATTGAAAACATACTTAAAAAAATAGACAGGAAATGAGGTCTTCTTTTGTCTGTTTTAATGACACTGAAGCTTTTATAATAATTTTTGTTTACATTTGTTTTGAACTACTTTTACGATACCAGTGATAAGACACTACAAAAAAATGTTTCAAAGATAAAATAGTATTGAAATGAAACATTCAAATGTTAAAACAAACCATTGGGGGATATTTTGCAGGTCAAAGTCCTATTTTTGCAGGATACTGAGTGTTCATTTATCTTCATATCATGATATTTAAAAAAAAAAATTTTGAAAAGTCTCTGACAAATGGCTGCTCAGCACCCCAGGCTGGAAACATATGTTTCTTTTGTTCATTTTGAAAGCTGGGTTTTAGCTAGGAAAACATCCAGTGGGATGCATCAGGCTCTCACACATCAGGTAGCTCATTTCCAATCTGACCCTAATTGTAGGTGTTGAGTGTCTAAAATTATGGCTCTGAGCAAAGCTCCTCTCAGGTCATAATTTAATTTGCTCTACTATTGCTTCATAGAGTAACATCTGCTCCTTTTTTGGTATATTTTCACTTAATTTTTCTTCTTCTTAGAAGTGAAAGTTGATAAAATTCTCCTAAGTTTTGCATCTTTAAATTTTCTTTTAAGCTTTATAACAATAACCTGCTTAATATTTGAAAACCTCTCTCTGTAAGAATACTTTATCCATGACATTGAGATAGAACAGTTTTCAAGAATAATCACCAAAAGTGAGGAATTTGAATTATGTTTCTTCACTGTCTTGTTTCCTATGGAGTCTACTCAGACATGTTACTCCACACAACATCTTGCTGACACAAGGATATTTGTAGTGATTTAGGAGCAGTTCCTCTCTCTGAATTGAGCCAATGACCTCTTGTTTTCAAGATAATAAATATTACAAAAACCTTTGCAAGGAAAAATACTACATAGGGATTAAAGTCCAGAAATGGTTGCTTAATACAAACAAAGATTTTTTTTCCCCTTTAAAAAATATAAATCTGAACAGCAATACTTTATAAGTAAATAGGTAATTTCTATCACAGTAAGCAAATATGATACCTTTAATACAAAGGCTATATACCCTTTAATATTGGGTCCCTGTGGGGTAGGCTGGAATTAGAGGATCTATAAGTTCCCTTCCAACCCAAACCATGGCTCTATGATTGGTATTTCTGTGAAAACCTAGCAACCCCAATCCTATCATTTAAAGGTAGTAAAACATATTCATTGAGAGGAATTTTAGCCTTTAGCCCTTAATCTTGCCATAGCCTAATCAGTTGCTTGCCTTGGTCTCTGGAGAAGCATGTCCTGATTTTTGGAGATGTGAGCTGGCATCAGCTTTTCAGAGGCTCTTTTTGCACTTGTTGCCTGAATAAATTCCCATTGAATTAGAGGGAAGATGTTGCTGTAGTGTATCTGCCAAGAGATAATTTCCTGGCAGCACTTCCTGCCTGCCTGCTGACTCCATATGGAAATGTGCTTTGGGTTAAAAATCCGTGGTTGGTCATGGTTTAGGGGCAGCACTGAAAACCTGATTCAGTCAGGAGGAGACACAGTTCACCACGAGGGGATTTTCATAAACATATTGCTCCAGGCTGCACAAGCATCTTGTCTCTCCTCCTATGGTCCCTCAGCCCCTCGCTCATCACCTATTAAAATATTCAGGCCAGAAGCCTCGTGGGGCTGGGCACATTCAAAGCAATGAATCTCAGCACAGAAGGGGTAAAGGGATAAATGTTCCCATGGCAATGCCCTCACAGTGCATGCTGCAGAAGCAAAATTTGTCTTATTGTTGCTGTCACATCCAGTGCTGTCAAGCCACATTTCCCCTTCTGTACAGTTATTGAAAAAATTAATTAGTTCAAAGGGAAATTTCTTTCATGTGGACAAGGCTAATGAGAAGGTTGGTATTTATGGCCTCATTTATGAGCAATTTCATCATGGGCATGGTTTTGACTGATCGTATTTAATATCTAGAGGGCTTTTCAAGAATTCCTTGAAAGAAAACAAAACAAAAAAGGGTTTAATAATTTCTATCCCTAATTTTTTATAAAATCCATCACAGAATCTATCAGGGACTGCACTGTAGATCTTCAGCCTAATTCAATATTTAGAGCAAAAGAGTTTCTTTGACAACTTAGATAAAGTGAAAAACAATTATGTGGAAAAGGATCTGTGACTAGTCTGAGAGTTTTAGTTTGATTTATATTTACATGGAAAATATTGTTTATGGACAGCCCAGCAGGTATCTCTGTTCCAGTGCCTTTTCTTTCCTAGTATCCAGTATTGGATGCTTATGGTAATAATATAGGGACTAAGAAGTGCAGAGTTATATTTTGTTTCTACTTTACATTCTCAATCTGAAGTGCAGAAAGTTATATATAAATTTTAGTAGCCCTTGATGGACTTCCTGATTAGGTTTTGAGGTAATATATTTTCATTTCCACATTTTCTCATTTATCCCTTTATAATTCCAACATCTTGTGGCACTGAATCTCAGAATATAATTATGTCTTTTCTGAAATAAAAATCAGGATAAAACATCAGGACAAAAGTAAGTGGTTATAGAGTAGTATGAATATATTTAAGGTGAGAAACTAGAAGAATAGTCCCAGAAGTTCCAGTTAGACATTTAGGGGCAGCCTTAAGAGGAACATGAGAAGTTTGTCAGATCAATTATAAAGTAAAATTTTCAGATGACTGAACTTAATCACCCAGGTGTTCTCCTAAAATAAGTTCCTTTTTAACTCTAACTTTTAAACTAGTGATGGTACATATTTCTTTGTACAGACTGTGAAAAATTAGGGAGCACAGCTCCTGTCAACAATAATTACACCACTTATAAAGTCAAGGGACTGTTAGAAAAAGGGTTCTTAAAAAGCATTTGTAACTTTTAAAAGAAGGACTGATGTGCTCTTGCAATTAAGAGTCTCATTTTGGAATGCACTATAAATCCTGCAAGCTAAATGTAGGAAACATAATTTTGGCACCCTGAAAAAATGCCAAGTGGAGTTTTAATGTGTTCTCTTCAGCTTTTGGTTGTGGACACAAGAACAGAGTCATGAAATACCTGAGTGCACTTTTATTTCCTGCCTCATCAGGACGACTACTCTGCTGTATTTAGCCTTTCAGTTGCCTAGTCTCTAAACACTTCTCACAAACTCTGTAATTAATTGGCAGGCAAGACTACACCCTGGCTGGAAGTAATTGCAGATTACTCTTAATTGTAGGAGAACACTTTGGGTGGATTGTTTGAGACACATATGCAGATGAGAGGCAAATATAATCAAAGATTAACCTGTGAATGTAAACAGTGCCTTGGTTTGGAAGGTGTGTGCAGAATTCATTTGCTTGTCCAAATCTCCACGCACTCCTACTTTTAGGCTGGAATACGGTTCCAAGGCCTGTGCATCCATGCAAAGGCTCTGAGGAGGGGGACAATATTGTCAGGTTTTTCATTAATAATGAGGTGGCCACAAACTTGAGGCATTCCTCACCTGTCAGCCACCCAGCCCAATTCCACCCCTGCCAGGCCCACTCTTTCTCCTCTTCTTGCCAGCTAGAATAAATCAAAAGCTGCAATGAGTCAGCAGAGCTCGGTGAACATTTCTTTGTGGGATTGCAGCAACTGCTGAGCAGCCTGAGCCTGCAAAAAGTACCCGGCCTCTCGTCAGGGAGATGGATTGTTATGTAGATATAATGAGATTCTGATTTTAACTGGTGTAAATCAAGTCAGAATCAGCCCCTGCAAGGCTGACTGGTTGAAATTGTTGACTTTTCATGTTCTAGTTCTTTACATGCTTTCCTGCAGCATCCCCTGAGGTGGTTGTGCTTTGCCCATTGAGACTGTTGATTTATTGGTTTATGGAATGGCCTGCATCCTCAAAAATTTGTTTTGATTAAAATTCCTTGATAACTTATATTTCAAGCTCTGAGTAGGGCTGGAAATTATTCATGCTGCACATTAAGTTTGCTATTTCTGCAAGTGTAGCCACAAAGTACTTTAGTTATTTCCATGTTTTTCCAAGTTTGATTCTCCCAGAAATTGTTTACAGAAATGATAGAAACTTTATGTAAGTAATCATGTCATAAATATTTAAATGACATATGCCTGAAGAGATCAGGCTGTCAAATAGCTTTAAAGATGTTTCTGTCCAACCTCAGCAAAAATGAATAGTGTGTGTGATATTCTAGTTCTTGCATGTGATATTTGGCTGGGGTAAATTGGTCAATTTTGGCTGAATTTTTTCTATAAAACAACTTATGTTTTCTAGGAAGTGTGCAGTCATACAATAAGCTTGTGTTTGAGTAAAAACTCATGTTGATTTTTATGACTTTTCTGTTGAGAATATAAATCAAAATCAGAATTATGAAAAAATCATGGATTATAAGAGTCTATTGTGCATTGGGTAAATTTTCACAGCTTACTCTATAAAATTCATTTAAGCACTATTTTGGAGGTTTTTAATGTGAGATAATGGGTACTTTATAGGAAGAACTTTTCAAGACTTGCAGTTTTTATATTCTGGTTTAAGAGAAAGGATGAAGATGATTTTTTATGCAGCTTATTGGACAAAAAGTGTGCATTCTAACTGGTCATGAAACCAGGACACAAAAATAAAAACAGGGAACCATACTGGTGGATCATATATTGTGACTTTATAAAATTCACAAAAATAATTTCCTTTGAACAGTTTCAGAAGTACCTTTATCTCCCCTATCAACACTGAAACTGATTCTTGTTTAAAAGAAATTAAGATGAAAATATTGTAACTTTCCTTTCTTTGGTTGCAAGAAAATGTAAAAAGTGACCAGAATTATCTGTAGCCTTCTAACTGTTATTAGTGTGTTTATTATAGTGTATGTCACAGTCACTAAATTTGAAAATGGGGCTGTGGACTCTTAATCACAAAGTGAATTTTAAAATTTGTGTTCAATTTCAGGCTGCTGTACTTAGATTATAAAAAATTGTGAGTCGTTGCATTAAACACTGGGATTGCCTTTGACAAGGTGCCCAGTAAAAGCTGTTTTGTTAGCAAATTTAATGACGAAATATGTGAAAATCTATAGTGGTGTATGGATGGACAATATCAAGACAGAAAGATAAATCACCTGAATTACTTGCTGGACTAAATGTAATAATTAGCTATTTATTAACTGGTTTTTACTGTCTTTTGCTCTGATATAAAAAGCTCAATTCAAATCACATTTGTGGATGTTTTCTCAGTTATAGTATAATTTTACTGCAGCTGTTAATTTGGATAAATCCAGTAAAATATATTTTACCCAAACATATTTTCTGTCTGAGTTGGCTGAGAAACACTGGTACTGTTTTGAGTATTTGAGACCTGAGATATAAAATCCAGGCTAAATTGTGTGAATCAAATGATTTTGGTTCTCTGATCTTTGTGCCACCTCTCTTTAAATGTAGCAGTATGTAAATACACTTAATTATAAACGTTCAGTACCCAAAATGTACATAGTGCTCAAAGGAGCTTGAAACTTAAGTGCTGTTACCTAAATAAAGTCACATGAGAGATGCAAGGCCAGAACAGGCTTGCTTTGAGCCCAGTGCTGCAAGGGCTGCAAAGCCCACCTAGTAATTTATTATCTGTTTGGTAACCTTTCACGATTGGAGACTTTTTTGCCCCTTGCTTCCCAGTTTCTGGAGGAGGGACACCTGCCCTGTAATGATCTGTACATGTCATTACACCTGTCTTGAGTGCTTTATTTGAGGTATCCCCTTGCCTTTATTTCATGTGAAAGTGCCATGGCTTGTGTGCTTTGTGTTACGCTCACTGGTGGACTGCTTCTCCAACACAGGACATTTAATATGCTGCAAAATTCACTGGAGACAGTTTATCCAAGGCTCCTATTAATCTCTTGGTAGATTGGCTTTCTTAATGTAGGAATAATGTGTAGCTACATGCCTTGCTCTGGGTTAAAAATGTATTCAGTAACCAGCAATGTTGGTGGGTTAGAACCTTCCTGCAAGTTTGCCAAGCTGGCAGTGCTGGGGGTTGGTGTGAAGATTTAGGATTCTTGGGCATCCTGTTTGCAGTTCTATTCCTCACTGCCAATTTTCCACTTTATCTTTCCTTCTTCTCATTATTTTCATGTCCAGCCAGGGAATTGCTGTATATTACATTAAGGCAATATCATTTCAGCTCTCTTTGGTCATATCTTCTCTGGCCTGTTCTCCCCTCACATGTAAGGCACAAATAATAATCTCAAATCCCTGTTGCTTGTGCTTTAACATTCAGAAATAGGCAGATTCTTTTACAGTGTTATTTCATTTTTTTTGTCTTAGATTTAGGATGCACAGCACATTCTGTCAGGCTCACTTTGAGAATTGTTCCAAAACAATATCAGATGGGAGTCCTGACTTCAGGGAATAAAATTCTGGGTTCAAAACCTCCTTATCAGCAGGAAATGAAAGGCACCCTTAGCTTACTCGGGCCATTTGTGTCAATGAGGAATGAATCAATCAATCGGCAGCAAGGCTGGCACAAGTCCCGTCCCAGTATCAAGTAATCTTATATTAATTTAAAAAAATATTTAAAAAAATGACTAGCCTCATTCCTACTGCTCAGGTATAAAACATAGCAGGTTTAGCTTTGAGAAGCTTGGAAGTGAGACACAATTTTTTTCTTTTCCTTTGTTTTCCTTTTCCTATTTTATTGAGGGTTCTTAATCTTTTATAAATGACAATAAAGCAATGCTGCCTCCCACATTATTATAAATTATTTCAAAAATTCATGGGTTTGCTTGTACTGTTAGGAGAGGAGGATTTTATCTCATGATCTATCTTGAAAATTTTTTTTTCCTCTGAGGTGGCACCAGCACTGTTGGTATTTTCGGTTTGCACAGTTCCAGGAAAAAATTACCATATTTTCATAGCTTCAGAGATTCTGATAAGCAGATCTTTTGTGGACTGCCCAACACAGCATGATCTGCACTCCACAGATGTCAGTCTTCCTGTACTTCCCATTTCAAATTCAGCAGCAAAACTGGAGGCATGAAAATTGCAGGTAGGGTGAAAATGTTTCTGTAGAAATAGATTTCCTGGTCAGAGTCCATGTAAATTAAAAACCAGAAAATATATGAGCATAATTCAGAGGATTACATAGCTTTTGAGGAATATTTTATTGTGTGGATTTCATTTGCAGCTCGTTTTTTCCCACTCTGAGCAGGAGTTGCATACAGTTTTTTTCCTCAGACTTCTTTGCAATTCAAAAAATTGGGCTGATAATTTTCTTTCATTTTAATGAAAGAGTCATCAGGGAAGACTGGTTGAGGTGAAGGGAATGAGAATTATGGTTCATATTCAAGTATTCAGGAAAGCTGGAGTTCATAAACACAGGGTCAGTCTATGTGTGCTCTTTGATGTTCCTGAGATGCCTGGATCTGCCTGGTCAAATCAGGCTGCTCCTGGATCAAGTGAGCAGATGTTTAGTTACAACTATTTACCTCTGCCAGCTTGCATAAAAAAAATTACTGGATAATGGTCAATGGGAGAAAAAAAAGTAGCTTAAGCAATCAATTATAATTTACTTTATAAACATTTTGCATTGAGGTTTATATTTTCATTTAGTGCTTGTGAAGTGTAACATGGTAATTTTTATTTTTTTAAGGATAATACTGATTTTTATCTCTTTGGAAATACTCTGACCTCAGTTTCCCAAGGACAGTTCTGCAGATCTAAGGAGCAATTTTTTTCCCCCATTTCCATTTTGAATTGCTCTTTACCCTGCAGAATGCAGATTTAATCTTTAAAATTAAAGGATTCAGGCATAGGCACGTGTCTAATGTTCCCCTTCTGATGATGGGATGACAAGTATCCTGGTGGATACTCTGCAGAGAGTATGGAGATACCTGGTGGGATTTCTGCTTTACTATTTCCACTGGCCCCTGATGATTTTTTTTCTTTGGGAGGGTGCAAGTGTCTCTCTTTCTTTTAGTTTAAAAAAAAAAAGATATGCTTTAGCATCTTTGAAATAAGATGCTATTCAGATTTTCATCCAGTGTCCACACAAAGCAGAAAGAATTTTTCAGTTGCACCTCTAAATGGCTGCTGGTGAAATTTGAATAAGATTATTTCACATGAAATTCATGTGAAATCCTGCCCTGGCTGGGCTTAATAACAAAATTGCCCCATTCAGCAGGGCCAGGCTTTAAGTACAAATTCATATCGTATTTCCATTCTTCACCTATCTGTTCCCTCTCCTCCCTATTCAAAAACCTAACATGTTAAAATTTTGGATAAAATGTTGAGATACATACCAATTGATAAATATGTGTTGAATAGACATGTTTTTGGGTTGCTATGTCACTTGCAGCCAATGAACTCTAAATCCTTTGTTTGATAAGATGCATAATTAGTAAAAAGTTTTGATAGCTGACATGCTTGATCAGTTGAACACCACAGAGCACCCAGACTTGTACAGCTCTGAAATAAATAATCTGTGTCAATCTATAGTAAAATGTAGCAAAACCCGGCTCAGGGAAGAAATTATGATGTCTGGCCCCAGATGAGAAGGCTGAAGGATATCTTTATTAAAACTATACTATATTACATTAATATACTATTTAAAGAGATACTATACTTTTCTACATACTTCTTACTTACCTAACAAACTCGTGACTCTCTGCTGAGAGTCTGAGACACAGCTGGATCCGACTGGGCATTGAACCCAAACAACCTTCACCAGAATCCAATCCAGCAATCACATCAGGTAAACAATCTCCATACCACATTCCACATGGGGAAAACAAAGGAGCAGAGATAAAGATTGTTTTCTCTTCTTCTCTCTGTGCTTCTCCAAGAAATCCTGAGAGACAGTCATGTCTCTCTGTCCAGAGAATGTGAATGTCACATCTCTCTTG
Organism: Chloebia gouldiae; assembly: GCA_003676055.1. Classification (NCBI taxonomy): domain Eukaryota; kingdom Metazoa; phylum Chordata; class Aves; order Passeriformes; family Passeridae; genus Chloebia; species Chloebia gouldiae. The sequence continues at coordinate 22,267,572 of QUSF01000008.1, read as the reverse complement.
TATAATGTAACATCTCTCTTGTTGTCTTGGTTTAATTAACAAACCCAAGTTTTCTGGACAACACTAATAAGAGCATAGCATGAAATCACTCGTGAGGAGCTTTTGCTGGTCAAGAACCTTTGTTTCTTTTCTGCAATTGACAAATGTATAGCTGACAGCCAAGTTCAGGACCCGGCTCATCAGTGGATTTCTCCACTTGGTGGTAACTGAATTCAGCTGATGTTCATGTTGGCTTGGAGCCTTGTGTCTTGAGTCTCCAAATGTATCTTCTCACACAGATGTCCTGGGATTCAGCAGTATTTTCAGCATTGAAATATCCTAGGAAATTTCTCCTCCCAACTCATAAAATAATTGAAGGACAAACCCATTTAAAATCATATGTATGACTACCAGTTTACCATTCAGTCTCTGATTGGTTTTTATGAGCATAAATAACATGCTTTATGTCAATCAATAGTGTCCTCATTTTTAATGTCTTTTTTTTGTGTGTCTGAGAGTCCTCCATTTCTATAAGTTTTTTTGTATGATTTTTGTGATTTCAGATTTTTGCCTCCTTGTCCTTGAGTTTTACATACAAGAAGAAAAGAATACTACAAAGATTGCAGCTGGGCAGCAATTCTGAAGTGTCCCCCTTTTCCAAGGATACCAGAGCCATCAGTTTAATTGTCTGCTATTGATTTTCCATCTATCTACATGCAGGATATGAAGATTTTCATCACAATCCTCTCTTTAAATTGCTGACTTTAGAAAACTGCTTGCCTTCTAATCTTTCTGTGTTAATCGATGTGGAAAGTAATTCTGACATCAACCTTTTCAGTCTGTTTCACTTTTGTTTTGCTAAATATGTAAGATTAGAATGATGTTTCGTCTCTAGCTGAACTACTTCAGTATTTGGAGCTAAGAAGTGTTAGTTTTCCTCACCAAATGACATGGTTAAAACAGGCATGAAAGACTGGATGGAGGCTTCTTGGAATGAGTTATGGATGTGACTTTTTAATTTCACTTGGCATTCATTGTTGATAAGAACTGAGATTAGGTTTTATGCACTAGTGATATTGCTGACTTGAATTATGAAGGGATATTATATACTATGGAACTTGAGCTGTAGCTGTGGACATCAGGAAAAACACAACATCGATGGAAGATGTGCAAAGGTTCTGCAACCCACAGGAACAGGGACAGCAGATGGAATTTACAAGTGGAAGAGGAAAGAAAACAAACCTTTCTGTCTGGATTTTTCTTAAAATTAATGCAAGGCATTGATTATTGGTGTGAAATAGAAGTCTCTGGCAGTCGGGTGCCTAAATTACACAGGTTAATTTGATTGCTCTGGTTTGTTATCTTTGTTTCTTATTTTTTTTTTAATTTTTAACACAGTGCTAAAGACAGGAACAAGAAGTAAAGTGATGGGGGAGGGAGACTGCAAAAGTTACCTTGTGATAATTCCCTATGTGTGGCTGTTTTAAAGTGATGACCAAAATTAATTATATTTGTGTTTTCAGGCTTTAGATGAAAAGCTTGCAGGAGCTCATATCTGGATATGTAATTAATCTTCTATTTTATCTTTTAAACTGGAAGAAGCTAGGTCAGATTTTGAAGTGTTATGTGACCCCTGTTCCCTTTCCCCCAAAACCCAACCAATCAAACCTTCCCTCAATTAGACCATTTTTCTTCACCTCCACCCAAACGCTTTTCCCCCTACTTTTCCATTTGATTGTGAGGACCCTGTAAGCAGCACAGAGGTTTTCCTTTCACAGGTCTCTCTCCTCAGACAGTGAGGGGGGTCCAAGGTCCCATTAAAGTGTCACCTGAGTAGAAAGAATAATTTGACCTGTTTTTTTGTCTAAAATAAGCCACCCGGGAGAAGGGTTAATGAGCTGTGTAGAGATAAATAACAGTGGCCAAAAGGATGGTTTTATAACGCTAGCACTTGACTTAAGTGTTTTGAAAGGCCTGAAAATGCAGAAAACCATGTATTCAAAATGTATGATGAGTGAAACCAAGACTTTTCCTGAAGTAATGATGGCTGTATGGGAACCTCTGTACATCACCACTGATCTGTGAGGAGCCTGCACTGAGTCACATCAGAAATTACTTGGAAAATGGATGAAAAGTTGGCTTTGTTCATCAGTGTGCACTGTATATACAATCCCAGTAACTAACCAAACTACTGTGACTAAAACAACCTTCTGAAGAGACACATGGGACATTTCATTCCTCATAGAAAACAAAATTTTGGGGCTTATTAGATCCTATCTAAGAGAGTATTTGGTACAGTGCATGATTTCTATTAACTTGTTACCATCTCAGTCTTTGTGAGTCATGCTATTCTTCCCCTGTGACTAAGCAGCATATTTTTGAAATTTTTCTTCTTTAATTTATAAATATGGAGTATAAATATTTATATGCAGAAGAGAAAGTTAAAAAGTAGGTACTGATGCCTAAAATCTCCATTGTGAGAAAAGATATCTGAATTTGAAAATTCCTTCATGAAAGAAGCTAAAAGTATCGGCTAGGTAAGAGAAACAAAAAGCAAAAAGTCATTTATTGCTCCCTGGGTAAAATCTTTAAATGGAACTGGATACTTTTTTTACAGACATGTGCTGATACATCTGTGAATTATTTTGACTCAATATAGAAACTACTGGATGACTTTCTGTGGCTGTTGGTACTCAGCAGCTCAACCAGATGATTTTAATGGGGCCCTCCTACCTCTAAAATCTAGAAGGAAAAGCTTGTTCTCATGAAGCCATGAAAGTTCCTGCCAGTCTCAGTGTAACTGGCATTGTGTCATATGAATTGGTCATAATATACCTGTAAATATATAAATACGCTGTTTTGATGGGAAATGTTCTTTATGGCATGCCAGAGGTTTAAAATTTTTGACCTTCACAGGTGATTTCCTGGGTAGCCTTGTAAATTTTTCTGGTATATTTACTTCTTAATAATGCTGAAGAGGCTTGGTTTTTTCCTTCAAAAGACAGAAATGCAGCATTAACTGGCTGCAGTTTTGGAGAATATTCTCTATATTGAAGTTTTCTCTGTAAGGCTGAGTTGTGGAAGCAAAGCAAGAAACTGCACTAGAGAAAAACTTAGAGGATGTGAAATACAACACAGAGAAGTAAATATAAGCCATACTACAAATATGAAATTCATTAAAATGTTCTTACAATTTATGCTGGAAATGAAGGCTGTTGGTGTAAAAAATTTTAGTGACAGAAACAGAGTGCTTTAAAGAGCATCTTTTCTGAGTGTTGACATTGTCATCTGATCATTGTGAAGATTTAAATGCGTTTGGAATGTAGTATGTTAGAAGGACCATGATCTGGAGATCCTATTTGAATCAGAGACCACTTCAGGAGACAGAGTTGATGTATCTGAGGGAAAATAAATGGAAAGATGTTGATAGTAATATTTATTGCTGAGCTTAGCTTGATTTTATAAACTGCTTTATAAGTAGTTTAAATTTAACACCTTCTGGAATAGCATTGCTGGAGTGTGTTTAGTTCCTTCTGCAGGCTTCAACAATGTCTGCATATAATAAGAAGACATAAATCTGTGGGGAAAAAATTGTATAGAGTCTACAGGGAATGAGAGCCTTCTGAGAGGAAGGGAAGAGAAGTAACTAAGCAGAGGGAGGCTTCAGAACAGCTCCCTGCATGATTCAGAGATGTCTTGTGCTGTTACAAGTACTTTCTGTGTCATAATTTACAAGCTGGAGTTACCACCCTGTCTATATGGCAGCAGTTTTCTCAGTCCGCACCACTTCCATCCCACCAGGGCCCTTCAAACACATGCTAAATAGAATGAGAATTTTCTGGCTGAAAGGTGATGGAATTGCAAGTGATTCAAGGATTATTGTTTCTTCATAAATCTACTTCAAACTTGCCTCCCTACTCCCCTGGCAGAGATGGAAGAACAGCCTGCTACCCTGTAAAATACAGATTAAAATCAGCAGCTCTCAGGAAAGAATTGGGATGATGAAATATCCAGCTTCAGGAGCAGGATTGCCTGCCACTCTGCTCACCATGATTTGTTGATTCCTCTACACTTTGCCAAAATAATTAATGGAGAGAGCAGTTTATAAAGGAAAGGAGGAATTTCTGGGTTAAAACTATCAATGTGACACAAAGTGAACAACTAAGACTTGAGTTGTTGGGGGTGCTTTCTAGCATTTAATTTGGTATGCCTGTTCTACTGCTAATTAAACAGCTGATTGACTGGTTCATATTTGGGCATGTCACCTTAAACAGGGCTTAGCCCTACAAAGCAATAATGTTCCCAAGTTGTGATTTAGTAAAAAAAAAAAAAAAAGAGGTGTTCATAGATAATGCTGGGTTTGATTTTGGTTTACATTTTTGCAGGTCAGGTGTGTTTGGCAATAGATTATCATCCCCTGCTTTTACACATTTGTCATTCAGCAGCTTTTGCAGCAGAACAACATTACCTAAGGTTTTGTAGAGACTGTTTAATTATGAGTTTTGAAAGCATCACTGTTACATCAAAGAGATCCTGGGAGATGCCCTTTATTCTCTTATTTGGATGTGTGCAGGTAAAAGGATATATGACATTACACCAGTAGTAAAAGCAGATGGCACTTGCTGGTGTCAATGCCCTGCCTCGACTTTCTGGCGGCAAACCATAATCATATATTTATGGGAGAAAAGTGTGAAATTTTGTGAGATCTTGAATATTTATCAGAGCACAGAGGGATCCATGGTCAAGCTCCACTATTCTGCATACTGGCTGAGTAAAATCATAGCATATCCTGAGTTGGAAGGGACCCACAAGGATCATCAAAGCCCAGCTCCTGGCCCTGCACAGAACAACCCCAGGGATAACTGTGTACCTGAGAGAGTGTTCTCCTTGCTCCATGTGCCCTGACCAGGAAAACCAGCATCTGCTTTCAGGTGGGCATGAGCAGAGAAGAAAGAGAATTACTGAATTTGATGGCATACATTGGTTTGGAAGAAGGTGCTTTCCTGCATGGCATCAGGAAGGGAATCGCCACCAGTCTGGCTTCATATTAATTGCTGCTAGGCCTTGAGGCACTGATTCTATAGAGGGGTCTTGTTGGATAATATATTTTTTTTTGACTTAGAGATGGGATAATTGGGATAATTGAGAGGGGTTTTAAAATTTTTATTTTATTTTTAGCCTTATGAGAAGGGTAAGATAATATAGATGTTATAATTTACGCTATCACAATTAGAATTAACTACTTCTGAATTGCAAAACACTATAAACGTTTCTTGGTTTATTAGTTTTTTGTCACACTATGTTGTAGATGTTTTAAAGCCAATCATCTAAAACTATTTTTGTGGATTTTACAATAATGTATCTTTTATAGTTTTATTTTTTTGAAGTATCTAGTCTTATTTGCAAGGCCATCCTTTGAAACTTTTTTTTAGCTCCGTTTCTCTCTCAACAATATCTGTCCTATTCTATGGCATTTCTACATCAGCATTTCTTATCTCAAGGTTTGCATGCAGATGCATACTGTGTGGGGTGGGCCTTCTGTTAGGCCCTGAGAACTGTCTACAAGTCCAATTCCCACACTGATTACCAGGTAGTTCCAAATTAGAGTGGGTATTGGAGCCTGTGAATGTACCAGGCAGTGAGGACATAGCTCTTTGTGTTCCTCGTGTTATTTCTCACAAGAGGACAGGGCCAGAGGGTTCCTAGGAGAGAGCCTGACCTGGTCTGAAGCATGAAGAAATGACAACAGCACTCAATAGCTGGAGAGTATTAAAAAAGAGGAATAATTACCTTCTTCTGTGTGATTTCCTGCCAAGTGGTTTCCAGATGAGTTAATAATGTTGCAGACTAACTAGATAATATCTCTTGTATCTTGTCCGCCTTACTGGGTGGGCAATAGGATGAGTTTATGCTGTAGGGATTATGAAAAGGGTCAAAAAAAATTCACTCATTTCATAAACTCTTGGAGCTGAAGCCAGTGATTAAAAGTTGCAGTGTTAGCATAATAGAAGGCATAGAATGACTTTTTAAAGGCCCATTTGATGTATTTTTGGCACTATTACATTTATGGCTGAGAAATCTTTGAAGCTCTTGAAGCATTAGAGCTGTCAGCTGGACTAAATGACTGGTTAATACTTTTACAGGGTAGTGCTTTATCATAGAGATGGCTTTCCTCCCTCTTCTTAATGACAAGCAATTTGAGTTTCTGTAATAGTTTGCTCATATTCTGTGCTATTTCAGAAGTTTTTTTTTGTTTTTGTTTTTTGGTTTTTTTTTTCTTTTTAGGTGATATCCTCTAAGTTAAATGTTGAAGATTTGCTATTTAAAAATGATCCTTCTTAGAGTGCTAGTAAAAGTTGTCAGAGAGATCAGTGTATTGTTTTATAGAAATATTTGTATCCTGGTTATTCTGGCTTGGAAACAAAAGCACTCACATTTCAACCATTGTTCACAGTTTTTAAAATTAATTCTGGCTATACAGAGAATTAAAAAATGTCATTGAAAGTTATTATTTTCAATATATTGAAAATATTGATCCAACAATGATTCAAAGAGGGGTCCACAATCTCCTATTTTCAGAAATTAGAAGGCAGTAAGGCACAACTCATTTTTTAGTGAACAGTATGAACTCCTATTCATGTGGAATGTTTTTTAAATAATTCAAAGGGATGTTCACAATCAGATCATGTATATTCTGGAAAATAAACTCAATACTTATAACTGTCAAGAAAAAAAATAGAAAATGGAACACATTCTTTCAGAGTAATTATTAGGAATTTAAAATTTTGATATCATACGGAACTTTGAACCAAGGATTCAAGGTTTGAACCAAGGATCCAAGATTTGAACAAAATGAGAATGCTCTTCAGTAGTATCCATATAAACATCAACTTACCCAGGGATAAAATTAATAGAAACATTATCAAGTCTTTAAACTGTTTTCATCTGGTAGGAGTGCCAGCAGCTGAGGTGCATTTAGCAGTGAAACCCATATACATATGGGTTGGTCAGATGTGGTTGAAAAATTCCCTGCATAATCCTGAATTTTCAACAGGTAACTGTGATGAATTTATTTTTATAATTTAAATTGTTTTTTCTTAATTTTGGGAAAAAAATCTACAAACAAAACTCAAACAAACCAACCCACAAACTTTTTCTATTATGAACAGCAAAACAAATATTTAACTTTGTGTTAGATCACCTGAATAGAAATAGCTCAGTTTGCTTCATTAATTCAGAAGGGTTTGTGCTGATCACTCCAACATTAAATGAAATCTTCCTGTGTAGTGGCAGTATATATACTATGGCAGATATATTTCAGATTCTTTTTTTTTTTCCCCAGATATGCAGAGCTTCTCCCCAGATCTACAGTAAATGTATAAACATCGCCTCTGACCAATTCTGCCAAACAGAAATCCCATGGTTTTTAGCTGTATTACTGTGGATCAGATTTTAAGTACCTCAAAAAAGACCCCCAAGAAGTTTGTGGGTTCACTAGATTTTAATGTTTCCTAAGAAATACAGGGGAAATACCTGCTAAAAGCCAAATATTAAAATTTCTTAGAGAGAAGTGAAAACTGTTTTTATTGCTTATTTCCTATTCCAGTAGCACTAAAGAATAAAGGATTTTCAGTTAGGCCTCCAGCCAGAAAAGACCATAAACACATGTTCAGACACATGAATAGTCTCATCAAAGTCAAAACATTTAATTTTTATTCTCAAAACATGTGGGGTTTTATAATTGGCACTTGCAGACTAGACTGATGAATTAGCAGCAGATTTACAATTTAATAAAACCCTCTTACTTTCCCTATTCACATGAATAGAAGTTTGTTAGTATTTCATGCAGTCTGAAAACTTTGGCCAGATCCTCCACCAATGAGACATCTCTTTGTTGAAATGAAAGCAGAAAACCTGGCCTGTTGATGGAAATATCTAGACAGCTGCCCTATCTGGGTTTGGATTGTTTTGTTTTCTTCCCTGCTTGTCTTTGAACTGAATAGCTGTGCCATGTGTCTGTACTCAAGAACACCATAACCGAGTTGTTGCATTTTCAAGCCTTCTTTGAATCTACAATTTCAGCCATTTAACTCACTTTTTGGCTCTTTTGGGGGGCAAAAAATTCTGAGGTCAGCTTTGGTAACTCCCATTCTGAATCATTCCCCTGCCTATGTACAATATTGTATACACTGGTGACAGCTTCCTCCAGAGAGGCCTTTTCTGTTTAGGTCATGATTTATTTGAAGTCTCCAGGCTTCCAAAATAGGATAAAGCACTTTATAAATATGATTGTGGCAATAGAAGGGTCAAGACTTTGGGTAACTAAAGTTTAAAAATAAAGTAAGTAACTTGGATTTCAATAATTCATGAGTCACCTCCTCCTGGCTTTCCTATTGCCCATTCAATTTTAAGGGAAAAAGGTTGTTGTGGTTCTGCTAGTTTTGGTTATGGAGAGGTATGCAACACCTGCTACTGCATTTCTTACAAGGAATTGTAAAAACTTCCCTTTCCAGTTTCTGTGATGCCTTTTTCTCTTGCACCTTCTTTTCTTCTCTCTGTCCTGCTGCCGCTTCTGGAAGCTTCAGGATACCCAGCCTCTGAGTTCTGCAAAATGAGCTGTGGATTTGTGTGTTCTCCCTCTGAATTTTGTTGTTTGCTGCCAGTTTCTCTTTCCTCTTATATGCTGCTGTTAAAAAAAAAATCCTGGCTTAGCAATCCTCCTCTTAGAGTATCCACACTCCCACATATCCTAAAATGAACTGTGTGTCCTCATCCCCAGGACAATCAATGCCTATCCCTTGTGCTTTACCCTCAGCATATGGAAAGGTCACCTGGAAAGGCTTTGACCCACAATGCCAAAGTAGTTGCTCATCAATCCTGTGATGAGCTTCAGCTTTACAGAAAGGTATTTCAGTTAACAGCAGCAGCAGGAAAAAGAAAAAAGAAGAAAAAAGCCATGGAGGTAGAACTGCTAAGTGAAATTAGTATTATTAAAATCTTGTAACTGAAAAGCAGTTCCAAGCTGTCAAATGTGTTTGATATGCTCTAGGAGGATTCTCAAGTTGGTCAATTAAGATTGGAGGATTTTAACACTCTGCTTGGAAGAAGCAGGGGTAAAAAAAATCCATGGTTAGGAAACCTTGGAAGGATTTAACTCTATTAGAAGCGTGGTGACTCTTGCACTCTGCTCAGGAGCTGAGTGCTCTCAATGAAATGATCAAAAGACGATGCCAGCTTGTGCAGCCTGCAAGGGCAGGCTGTGTTTTCAGGCCTCTGTGTGGAGAAACCCAGTGGGATGCCAGAGGGTTTGGGATGCCAGAGGGTTTGGGACGCCAGAGGGTTTGGGATTCCCTCTGCCGTGCCAGCCGCGCTCAGGCGCTCCGCTTTCAGCAGTACCGATGATTCCAGTCCATTGCAAAGCGGTGTTACCAATTCCCCCGCCTTGGGAGCGGTGCCTGCGTGGGTCGGACCGATCCTGCCAGCGGCCCTTGGGAAGGAGCGGTTCCAGCAGATGTCACTGTGGGCACTCGAGTCACGGCCAGCCCGGCGGGAGCTGCTGCTCGCCGCGCGGTGACACACACAGACAGTGACACACGCAGTGACACACGCATGCACACTTGTGGTGACACGCACATGCACACACTTGCAGTGACACACACACAGAGACACTTGCGGTGATGCACACACACAGACACTTGCGGTGACACATGCGGCGACACACGCGTGTGGTGACACACACGGTTGTGGTGACGCACGTTGATGTGACACACACACTTGCAGTGACACACACTCACAAACACACTTGCAGTCACAGACACACACTTGCAGTGGCACACATTTGCTGTGCTGTGAAACACACACACGCAACTCACACTCACTTGCTGTGATGCACACATGCACACACTCGCGGTGACACACAAATTCACACACCCCTGCTGTGCTGTGACACACACACTCAGTTGCGGTGACACACACATTCACACACCCCTGCTGTGCTGTGACACACTCACTCGCGGTGACACACACATTCACACACCCCTGCTGTGCTGTGACACACACTGACGCTCTCACACACCCTCGCGGTGACGGTGCCGCAGCCGTGCCGGCGCTGCCCACCCCGGCTCTGTGCAGGGCCCCGGCGCTCAGCTCCCATCCCGGCCAAGCCCCGAGACCTGGGGCAGCACAGGCGGCAGCGGCAGAACGCGGGTGATGGGCATCGCTGTGTGGTGTGAGAAAGATGAGGGGCTAGGAGCTGTTCCTGAGTGACAGGGATGCTACAGCAGAGAAACAACAGCTTTACTCCATGTAGTAACAATGCCTGGGCTCCACAAATAGAGAACTTAACCCCCCCCTCCACAATTTTAAAGAGAACTTAAAAATCTTCACCACAATCGCTAAGAGTTTTCTAAATATTGTCTTTAGGCATACGGATGCTGGAAGCAGAGTAAACCTGGCAGTGTTTTGTAGGCTTTGAGTTTCCCTAAATAAGATAAGAATTCATAACGTGAAGCAAAACAAAAGAGCGGACAAGGATAGAGCTGAAAGCAACAGAGGAGTTACAGGCTGTAACAGAAGTAACAGGCTGTGGAGATGGAGAAGGAAGGACGAGGAGCAGGCAATAGATGTCCAGCAGCTCTGATGAAGAGGTCAAGGGATGCCAAAATATCCTGATACTGGAAATGCTAAATGTGACTTTGACCAGTACTTTTTGAAATTCAGGCCTGGACAGCAAAACTTTTAGAATTCAGACCTTTCTAAACCTCTCAGCTGATTTCTTTACAGTGCTATTCTTCATGACTTTTGCTCTTTTGCAAAGGCACCAGGGAGAGACTTCTGTAGGCTGGCAGTAGCCTTATCAGCTCTCAGCCCATCTTGCCCCAAACTCCACCCATCCAGAACACATCAGTGATTTATTCAGATCATATCTGCTGTCAAGGAGGGGTTTCCTTTTGATATGTAAGGAAAGTTGGCATGGTCCATGCAAGACATTTCTGTTTATGGTGCAAACAGAGATCAGGAGAAAAACTGGCAAGTTCTCTTTCTTACTTGGATGGCCTAGTTCTAGTAATTTATCATATTTACAAATGTACAGGTTATATGGTCATGAATATGTTACTCCTCCACAACATTGTTTTCTTTTGATTTTAGATTGCAAAATCAGGCTACAAGCATTGGTAGAAAGGAAAATCCTCTTCTTGAACATGATAGATAAGAAAAAGCAGAAGAATTATTCAAGTAGCCATTCTCCCTGGTCTTCCAAACCTGCACATAACTCATCAGGAGTCTCAGAATGTGATTATTACAAGGCTTGAGTCAATATACAGTCATGGCAGAGCCCTCCAATTTTCCTATATAAATTTCTGTAATAGACTGATTTTTGCCTACTCTATCCTGGTGTTAATACAGAAGTGAGAGAGCTCTGGTCCAAGGAAAAGCTGTGGCCTTTGATGGAATTTTTAGCTATGAATTTTTTCATTTGTTGGACCTCAAAGTGATGCTTTTGAAGGAGGCTTTATTACTTATATGAATTTCAAGGAGAAGATACTTGTTTGGAGGTTTAAGGTGAAGCACTTTGGTGCAAATGTGATAACTTTACAATAAACAAGTTGACCCAGACAAGCTTGTTACAACAACTCAAAAAATGAAACCCAGGGTGAAGTAAAGTTGTATTACTGTAATACACCATTTGTTGCAGATGTGCTTCTGGGGCATGAGGTAACCATATCTGGGTGGCAAATGATAATATTTTCAGTTTCTGAGGCCAGGATGTATTTTTACCTTCTGGAGATTTAGATCACTGAAAGGACAGGCAACAGCTAAATAAACACTCTTACAAGTCAGTGATGGAGGAAATCACATATTGTGTGCTACTCACAACTGGCTATGCACTGCTTGCATCTAATTGTTAACATACCACAAAAAAACATCATTGGGATTTATAATAGTTGAGCTGGACATAGAATGTGTACTTGCACATTATCCACAGATAGTTTCAGCATTACCTCAGTTTCTGCATACATCAGTTTTCTGCTTTTTTTTTGTTGCTTTTGCTAGGTGTGTATTGATGAAGAAATCTGTACAATGTATGGCTGAAGAAAATGAGTTTATTTTGCAGCTCCATCCTGGACCCCAGAGAGGGATCATCTCTGCTGGGAAAATGTCTTTCTTTGGCAGAGCCTCCCTGGCAGAGAGATGTGCAGAGACAGGTAAGGGTTGTGTTTGCATGTATGGCTGTCCTCAAGGTATGAAAATCCTTCATGACCTCCAGGGAATGGCTGGAGTTAAAGCTGTCTGACAGCAGAATTTAAGTGTGCAAAGACTGCAGGTGGAATTGAGTCATGAAGGTGAAATGATTCCCGGATTTGCTTTCCTCTGTTCCTCTGTCATGCAGCCCCACCAAGCTGTGGTCTCATAAGGGCTGTAGCTGAGTCTGAAGAAATCCATGAATTGGTGTGAATTGTGAGTTCCTTGTGCATAGAGGTCTATAAAGATTTAATTTCACTTCAAGCATTCCAAGTGCCAAATTTGTGTCAGCTTTACCTGAAAACCATAGCCTTTAATGACTCTTTATGGTGATTATCAGCAAAAGCCCAAGAACAGAAAGCTTGTTGTTTCATCCTTAGCAGTATTAGGCACTAGATGCTCTTAAAGTTTTATTTTCCCTTTTGAAACATTCACAACTTTGATTTGCCTCCCCCTGCAACTACCTCTGAGATGAGTGAGAGAAAGATAGAATCACGCTTTTGAAACCTGTGACCTGTTCTGCACCTTCTACCTCAACCCCTTAATGACTACAGTAACATATTGACTATTAGCCCAGACCCTCAGCTGGTCTGAATCAGCAAAGCTGCCATGCCTCTAATGGAGAAAGGGTGTTTGGCAGCAGCTAGAAATGGGACTCAGGGTATTTACTTAGACCAGACATTTATCTTAATTGTCTCATTTATGCCTTTGGAAGTAGGCTATGTGCAAGGCGAAGAAGTAATCATAACACTTGAATTTCCTGAGATTTGAGTGTCCGCTGATGTTGCTTTGATGGTTTTTTCAATGCTATCAATCTCATGCAGCTGTTTTATGGCTCCCACTCCCAGTATCTTATACCCTTTTGCCATTGCTGGACTTGGCTTGCACTAGAAAAGATCAGGGCTTCTGCAGGTGTGAGATTTTCCTTTTTAAAATCACTGGTTTATGCTGATTTAGACAGTACAATTCTAGGCACTTTGTCATAGAAAGCTTATGCCACAGGTTCTGAAACAGAAAGCCCTTGAGTAAAACTATGATCCTAGCTTGGAGCAAGAGGCAATAGACCTGTCAGTAACACAGTGGCACGGGAAATGCTGCTGTAATTAAAGTTCACTCAGCTTTTCCTTTATAAATCTCTGTAATAGAGGCTTTGTGTGTTAGTGCAGCCATTTCAATTTATGTTGTTTTGAAACTAGGTAATCAGATTGTCAACTTTTCTCCATGAAGGTATTTAGCAAAAGTATGCCTCAAATCATCAAAACCAATTCTTCTGTGTGGTGCTGTAAAAATTACAAGAATTTTAAGTCTGCCAGCCTAGGTTGTTTGGGAAGCCAATAAGCTCGGGGGCAAGACTAGAGAGACTTAAAAATTATAAAAATCTTGTAATACTAATTTCTTTTAGGTGAGCAAGATTTTGCCTAAAGTTAATAGGTTTTCAATAGCTCATAAGCTTTTAAAAAGATACATCTACTGGGTACTATGTTGCAAAATACATAAATATCTTTATTTAGGAGATTTAAACAGTATTGGGTTTTTTTTTCCCTATGGAAAAAAATTCTATAAATACTGGATTTTAGATACCCCTTGGTACATGGAATGGGCTGAGATCCCATTGAAGTCAGATATGGGTGCAATTAAATATAAAGCTTTTAAACTTTTAAATCCCAGCATTATTATTCATTTTTTCAAAGGTTAGAGAAAAAACCCAGAGCATATATACCATGCCTTCATGGGAATGTTTGCTTAAATTGTTTGTAGAATAAAAACCCACAGAAAAATGAAAATCTTGTTGGTTTGTAGTAGCAGAAGTGGCAAAAATTGCCACATGAGTCATTAAAAAGGAGTAATTCTTCTGTCTGGAGGGATGGCCCATTGAATTAGAATATAAAGATATCACAGTGTCTCAGAATTTTGCCTCTGGTAAGAAGTAGAGGAATATGATTCCTTTTTTTTTATTTTTCTCTTTTTTTTGTCTTTTGTTTTTTCCCCATCTGTTTAATACAGTCTGAGATTGTCCTACCTAATTTTAGGCAACATTGGTTAATTCATTCTGAATTAGCTGTAAACCCCTTCCAGATGTAACTTACAAATATGGAGCTCTGCAGTTGTGTCCAACTTCAGACAAAGAAATTTGGATTCATTTGTTTGGCCATCAGCACAGTAAACAGCAGATTATTGGTTTAGGTTAATTCATTTCAGTGAAAAAGGCTTGTTTGGATGTAAAGGATTTTCAGCAAGGCTTCCAACTCAGACATTTCAGCACAGTGCCCATACAGAACAAGGAGGTAAGCAGCAGGTCTCACTTAGACTGTGCAGGAAGTGTCTATGGCTCTGCAACACAGAGTTGGGGAAACATTATTAAGATCTGGTATCTGTAAACTCATGGCAAGCCACTGGTCCTTATTCATCTCCTCAGAAAGTGGGAACAAGTACAATCCCTGTTAAACCTTAACAAAGTTTTGATTCTGGAGATAACAACACAGGGAGCAGATACTTTCATGATACCTTCTGTTGGACCCAATGGACAGGAATGGATGGAAGGGAAAAGCAAATTACTGATGAAACTGGTGGAAGAAAGGGAAACCATGGATTTATATCTTCTTTCAGTTCCTCTCTGGTAAGTATAGCCACTAATGGCAAACTTTGGAAACAAAAAAATGTTTACTTTACCAATAAAGTTAACTTTGATGTGCATGGATAAACAAGAGCTCACCTCGGCACCTCCTCTGAGCATGGGGTATCCTTGCCTAAAAGCAGGTTAACAGGGTGGGTTGAAATATTGGAAAAATTATTTTTGTTACTCAGCCACCTGCAGTTTTTTACATTCTGCATTACTCATGTGCCGGTGTGTAGGGACCTGAAGGAAGGACCTACTCTCCATGTCACTTTGTCCTCTGATTCTCTCCTCCTTTAGGGTGGCCTTGGCTTTCCCCAGAGTGAACTGGTGGTTTCAAATTGGGTGCACTGGCCTCAGTAACCTGACCTTGGGCTAGCCTGGATGACATTATTAGCATGAGGCAGAACTCTGGTGCAGAAGGGATGGGTTGAAGATTTCACATGGCAGAATGTGCAAGACAGGCAGGAGATTCAGTGTCCTGTTGTGCTTGTTAAACAGCACCACAGTGTCAGCACTTCAGCCACACACGAGGCAGGACCATTCTTTATTCCCCCAGCAGTCAAGATATTTTGCTATCATAGTAACCCAAACAGGCAGAAATTGTTGTGTTTTTAACACAGCCTAGAAGTGCCTTTGACTTCTTGTGTGTTCTCTCAAGACACATCACTGAAACCACATGAAATGTTCTGAAAAAAGTTTAAGCAGTAATGTAGTAAATTTTCTGTTTGCAAGTTTGTTGATAAGGTTTTCACCAGATTTATTGTAGTAGTAGCTATACTAGCCTTGTAGTTGAACAATGCTACTGCTATTTTCTGCTACTGCTTGTTTCATTGATAGTTTATATAAAAAAAATCAGTTGGCTTTAACAGATAATGTAAATTAAAAAAAAATTCTGTTTATTACCATTAAGCGAGTAAAAGCTCTCCCTGAATTTTGTGATCAACTTGGTATTTGATAAGTCTTGTTTAAACATAGATATGAAAATTAGTTCCTTGGTAATGGCAGACTTTAATCACACAAGGACTCTTCATAAAGGGATTTGCTTTTAATTTAAAAGAAGTTGAAGGATCAGCTCTTTAAGATTCTGCATTGTACTCCTCTTCCATCACCCAAGACTCAACCTATAATAGTAGGAGTGGTTAAAAGCTACTGACTGCTTCTTTTGAATATCTGAAAGGTTTTTAATTTATAGTTCCACTGGAGAAACAGGCTGTATTTTAGACCTGAATTCTCACATTTTTTACAGCTAAAAGGATGAATCTGAGGTTTTAGAAAATATATTAAAAAATACATTGCATATATTTTATTAATTGGTAGTGTTTGTAGTCCTACAGAATTACTGTATGTGGATTTTTTTTTACTTACTATTGACTAAATATGCTAAAAAAGAGCTGTTGGGAATACATATGAAAGGGGGAATTGCACTTGTTTATGATTGAGGGTGAGACTGTGTGCAAAGCTGATCCAACAGAAGTTTTTAATTGCCTTTTTTTTCCAACTTTCAAAGCATGTCTGATATTTACTGTGTAAAAATTTTATTTTACTACTACATATGTATTTTTCTCCATCACTCCTCTTCCTTTTGTCATAAAGATCAATATTTCCCCCATTGGAAATCCTGTAGCACCTCAGTGATTTCTGTAGCTTTTATGAAATTTCAATGTTAAAGTAATATTTGCACTTTGCAGCTGTAGGTTCACAACAATCTGTAAGGAAAAAAAAATTTCCATTTCTCCATGAGACCATTTGTGTTTTGTTCAGGATCAGTGGGAATCTGCCATGTTGGTGTCCCAGAGAGAAAATCAGCTGCTGGAACTTCAATAACAGGTGAAACTGCTAATTTTGAATGCCTACAACCCACTTGTTAAAAAGCGCAATTTAAAGTGTAGCAAAAACAGTAATTACTTTGAATGGTTTCAGAGTTCTTGGTCTGAACATTTTCTTCAAATATTCTTTGAATTTTTAGCCAGAAAAGGGCTGATGCAATTAGGGGGAATATTATTTGAAAACACATTTATGTGTCATACGAGCAGCATTTGAATGAAATAAGTTCAAGTGTGATGGTGTATCCTGTGGTGTTCTTCAAAAGATATTAACCACCTTTACCCTGTACAAGTGCAAATTATTATTCCAGAGTATATTATTACACTGCATTGCTCCTGTAGCTATAGCAGTACTCAGTGTACTGAAAATGACTGAGAATATACTTTTCTACACAGTAAGAATAGCACTGTGGTCTTAATTAAGTGATTAATTTCAGTAGAATATGGATTTTAACTTGATAATGGTCGCTATCAGCAAGATAAATGCTAATTGATAGGTAGGAAATTATAGAAAATAAGCATCCAGGCAAAGTGGGAAACCATAAGCCAGTCCCAGTGTTCAGTGCCACTGGCATTACTGCAATTGCATCTAACAATTCACGTGGAAATAAGAACATAATAAGAGATGGACCCCATTTGGAGTAAGGGACTTAGAGCAGCTCTGAGAGTGTTAAAAGGCTTTTGTTGGTTTGCTCTTAAATTAAACACCTCTTAGTCCAGAGGCAGCCTGAAACTACTTCCTTACACAATCTTACTGACTTCTGGTGGTCCCAATATTGGCCACACACCTGAGATCAGCACTAATGTCCAAAGCAGATTCCTCCTCACCTTTCTGTAATGGTAAAGAGACAACAAACCAAGGCTCCAGCTTGGGAGAGCATGGATGGGATAGGGATAGAGAGAAACCAAGAAGTGTTACAGGAACAGGAAAGGAAAACTGAGTTGTTATGACACACACATCTTAGAGAGGTGTTAAGTTGCACAGGGTACTGAAACTCTTCCATTTCTGAACGTCTCTGGCTGACTTGGAGAGCATGGAACATGTTTTGAACCTGGTGTTTGTCAAGTAAACGAACTTCCAAGTTGTCATTTGGGGCAAAATGGTGCCAGGATGGGTGAGGCACTGGAGTATGGGGTCTGGAGCAGCTCTCCTCAGGCAATCAGCAGGGAAGGAATAACTGTGCACAGGGAGTGGAAACCAATGACTGCTGTTGTGGAGAGCTTTTTAATTTCAGGCATATTTTCTGCTGCCTATCAGAAAATGACTGGATTATCTTTACTTCCTTATAATTTGAATAGTACCTGATTGCAGTGCTTGTACAGCATATTTAGTAATGGATTCTGGAGAGTGCTTATGAAATTGTTTATTATGCAGTGATCAGTTAAACACTTCCCTTGTTACCAAAATTCTCTGAACTTGTTGGGATAAATAAGACCTCCTAACATTGTATTTTAATGTTGGTGAATAAGGCATTGTTTTATTCTTGTCCAGGAGGTGTGTGGCCCTCAAAATTATGGCCTCTGCACAGATGATGATATAAAGATTTTTCACTTATTTATACATTTTAGCAAATAAATTAATGTTCATTGTCTCTAAGTTATGTAATTCACTTCAATAATTAGTATTCTATCCTCTATTGGTTATTGATTTCTCCCTTTTCATACTAATTAGTTAGGAAAGTTATATAATTTCCAGTGCCCTGGCTAAACTCCACAATGGATCTTCAGGTGTCACAAATGCGTGCAACATTTCCTGCAGGTATGAAAATTAGAAAAGCAAATCAAACTGATATATTTAGTTAATAACTATGTAAAATGATTTCATTTTCATTTAGGTACTAAATCATTCCACTGTGACTATTTATATGTATTTTATATATGTCAATATATCTTACTCTTTGGTGTTAGACCTCTGTGGAAGTGTGTGAGCATCCTGTTAAACTTGGAAGGGAAATGTGATACCAGGAGCAGTTATCACATCTTGTTTCATGATTCAGGCAAAAAGAATTCTGCTCTGTTTAACAGTGAGAACTTTGATTCTTACTGAATTTTCTATGGTTCAGTAAATGTTTAAAGGAAATTGTGTATTTTTATGTTTTCATGCTTACTTTAGGGAACAACAGGTCTATTGCAACTTGTGAACTGCTCTTCAAGTCCATTTGTAGGGTATGAAGTCAGCTGGGAGATTTCTCTCTTTGCCCCCAATTAATGTTTTATGCTTGACCTGTAAAAAGGAAAGTTGTTTCTTTGACATAAACCAAAAGTCACTGAAGACGTAGCTGTAAACATTAAAGAAGCTGAAATAAGTAACTTTTTGGATAAAAGCTATATTTGTTAAAGACAAAGTCTTTAAAGTCTTATTAAAGACTACAATTTGATAAATTTAGATTTTTTATCTGTCAGCATCTGGTTGTGAGATTTGCTTGTTTTTTTCTTAGTAACTGAAGCCACAAATTGTAACACAATATTTTTGAAACCACTAATTAAAGTGTATTTTTTTTTTTCAAATGAAAGAAATAATGACAGAGTCTAAAACATTCACTTACTGAGAAAGGGTCTAAGATAAGGCCTTTTGCTGGTTCAAGTTGACTTGACAAAAATAAATTCCGTGAATATCAGACAAGCCAGGACAAAGTGTAAAATTTTCAGGAATACAATAAGCATCTTCAAGACCTGCATATCAGGTGTATAAGTGGGATTTAAAGTGTCATTAAGTAATTGGTTTGTAGGGGTCTCATTTTAGTAAAGGGGTGACACAGGGTAACAGTGACTCCTTAATAGGGTTCCTGTCTTCCTCCACAGGAGTGTTCATTTTCACCCTCTGAATTTTATGAGATGAGGGAAGAGTAAATTTGGCTAAAAAATATCTGATCCCGGGGACCTGAGACCTCAGGGAATACACAGTTCCAAGTCAGAAACACACTGCTGAATTGAATTGAAATTCCTGTGGCCATGTGCTGCCCAAAGCTCTGAAGGACCAAATCTCCATTAACTTGGCTAAGATTTTACCAGGCCTGTCAGAACATCAGTGATGCTCATATCTAGAGATGTTCCCTTATTAGGGAGTCTCATTCTGCCTTGTATATTTTGACTGCCTGTAAGCTCTATTTATGGTGTACTATAAACGTTTTCACATCAATTTGGCAGTCAGCAACAGTAAAATCAACGAACTCTGATTGCTATCAGTTCCCCATAAAAGCTAGGATTTTTTTTCTTTTGCTTTTAATTGCAATGATGAGAGGATTGAGTCTTCTTTAAAACCCTGTAGTAACAGATTATTTATGTCATCTTTCACATTATTTATAAGAATGAAGGCTTCTTTAATAAGAACTTAAATGAAAAGCTCTAAGTCAAACCCCAAAGCCCAGAAATTACTTTTAAATACTTTTGCATTTCAAATAACTTCCTACTTGTCAGTAAATATAACCAAGCTATATTTCAAACATTACCAAGCAACTTTAAAATTTTATCCTGCTTTCTTACCCAATTGAAACTAAGCTTGTTTTAAATGTATCTATGATGAGTTTCATAGTCTTGTATGGAAAGGTTTAATTTTCTTTTGAGTATTTTCCAGTCACTTAATTAAAAATGGAAACAGAATTCTAGCTGTGGCCCTGATCAGTGCTTTTTTTTTATTTTTTTGTTTTTTCCTTTTGTAGCAATTAAAGTGGGGATTTAATTAAATTGTGAATGGAGTTCAAGGAGTATTTATTACAGAAATTTGTGCCACAGTTGCTGACAGCTTCTTGGTGCTAGCAGTGGTCCTTTGCTCACTTCCTGTTGAAGCTGGGCTTTTGCCAGACCTGTTTCCAGGGATGGGTTGGACATCTTCCTCCTCAATAGCATTTTCCTCCATCAATAAATAACTTTGACCACTGAACCCACAATAAGCAATGAATAGATGTGGAGCTGGTGCAGATAAATTGTTTTCATTGCCAATTTACCTGATTTGATCAGAATATCTTGGAAGCTCCTAAGCAGCAATTCAAGTTTTGAAGATGTATTTTCTAGCAGTTTTATTATGAAAGCAACTTGTAGGAGGGTGACAGATCTTGATTGCTTTTATGTCTTGTAATTGTGGAATTCCTGCTTTTTCTTAATGTTTGCACAGGTTCGTAGAATCACATTAGAATAAATGCAGTTTGTGACAAGAATGTGAGTGTTGGATGAACATATTGTAATATCTGGAATGATATTACTGTTCTAAGAGCAATGGGATTTCATGTAAGGTCCATGATTGGCAGCCAATGGATTCTCAAAAGTTTATGGGTGGGTAGTCCTATATGTTTATTTATAGTGTATGGAGTTTTTTGAGGAGGCATGGATGGCTTTTTGTTTGGATTTTTTTGGTGATAGTGAACAAATCCATGCAAGAGGCTCCAGCTTCTCTCATGTATTGGGACTGGAAAAAGAGAGGTTTGGCTTGTAATAGATTGTCTCACTCACTGACTAATAAATGGACTCATTAAGAGAATGAGAGGAAAATAGAATTAAACTGCTGCAGGCCCAGTGGTTGCCTGACCACAAGTATGAGATGGCTGAAAGTGATTTATAAAGAAGTTAGAAGCACATCAGAAGGTACAGGGCCTGGAGGATTACATACTGCTATAAATTCTCATTTACCTGCATCTCACTAAACCTGACAAACAGCAGTGAAGTTTATTCATTTCTGGGGGAACTTTTTTGGGTTGTTTCCCACCAGATTGCCAAGACCTACACAGACTTGTGAGAGATTAGCCAACTGGTCTAACAATTTAGGACGAGACCTAGAGCAAAGCCCATTGAACAGTTCTGACAGAAAACAGCCATCTTACAGCTTACAGACTGCAGGGCAGGCTTTTGGAGAGTGATGTTTTTCTATGTCCTGTCTACCCTTGTTTCATAAAAAGTTATTGCTGCCTTGTGTACATTTTTTCTGCTCTGCCCAGCTCTGTGATGACTGAAACCAGGGATAAAGCATTGAAACGTGGCTGTGTCAGCTGAGGTTGAGCTGAAGAACTTTTAGGAACATGGTGTGCCTCAGCATAGCCCTTGCTTGCAGCTGAGAATTGGGCCAACAGTAATGAGGCAGTTAAGTGACTAATTATGAAGATTAAGGACCTGCTGGGATTTTCAAAATGATTATGAGTTCTATTCCTAGCTTTAAGCACCTTTATAAATCAGGCCCTGCTCCTGAAATTTGCATCTAGATGCCTAAGTGCCATGGGAACCCATGGAGTCTGAATATAAGCATGGATAACAATGTGGGCTCACTCTTGGATTTTAGTTTTTTTTTCTTCTTTTATTTTTCCTATTGCTATTAAAATTATACATCTTAAACATACAAATGAATGCTTGCAAGGTGCTGATATGAGCTGTTTTAGGTGACATGAAACATCCAACTCGTGCTTTGAGTAGCTCATAAGTGTGTTAAGGAAAATTTAATTGCTTGTTTTTGGTCTGTTGATTCACACTAGTTGGTTATAAACAAAATGGGCTGGTTATAAACAAACAACTGGAACACAGTTGCTCTTTCTACCCCATTCCCCTGGAAGACAGCAGGTTTTCACCTGGAAAGGTGGATTTTTGCATTGTCTGGATGCTATTCCTTAATAGATGATTCTTTTTGGGAAGCCCTCAGCTAGTGTGCAAAAATACTGAAGTATTTTGCTTGTGCATCATAATGAGAGGAGAAAGTAGTTTTTGGGCTTTTTCTATTATATGAAAATACCCTTTGTATGTCAGGCAGGGTTTATTAAAATAAGTGAGACAATCTCTAGTTCAAAAGAAACCAGAAAATTGCTTTGCAATGTTCTTATAATATTGTGTGAAACATTTTAAAATTATACCTAAGGATTTTTATATCATATTAATGTTATGATGGGAGCCTGAAAAGAGAGATGTACAACTGCAGTGTTGAAATCCATGGCACATGAAGCACCAGGAGGGAAATCAGTCAAACTGTTGCTTTGTGTCATAAGTCAGTAAGTAAATGATCTTGGAAATCATTGGATCCCAAGAAGAGCTGAAATCCAACTAGTGACATGTAGTGTAATAGTAGTTTGTGCTGGGAGCAAATCACCAGACAGTTGTTAAGGAAAGCATCTCTCTTAGATGTGTCCCTGATATATGGGAAACTGTCCTCTTCTGGCACTCTAAATGTCTTTTTGAACACATTTTACCAACACAAATGTTTCTTTGGTGTAAGGAAATGATTCATTAAAATTGCTTAACTCTAAAAAAGAGTCAGTTCAACTTTGAAAAAATTTATATTAAACTGTCTCTCAGACATTCCTACCTTTTTTAAAAATAACCTTATAACATTATGGGAATTCCAGAGATAATGGTAATGTTAAAGTTTTGTCACAGGATAAGTGGACTTTCTGTCAGTAAATCTGTAATCCAAGGGAACGGTTATTGGGAGACTTGAATGCTACAGAATTTAATGAGTGGAATATAATGCATGCTAATGCACATGGATTTGTGGGAAATAGACCTTAACAATTTAGATATCCCTGGTTTGAGACTCTATATTTCATTGATAAAGGCATTGATTTAAAGTCCGTCATAAATGTTGTCAGAGTCCAAGATCCTCAGACCAGATTATTTTAAATATTCCAACCGTGAAGAGTGTAATGCTTAATGTCAAACTTATTTAATTTTCCATGCAATTTTTGGTTTAGCAGAGTGATACAAAGTATATGGAGAACACAATATATATGTAAATTAATCTTAGAAAAATGTAAAAATTGCAATAAATATGCCCATTTAAATCAAATAAAGGAATCAATCACAACACTAATGTGATTCACTTTACCTGTCTTAACATTCTTACCCTTGGCATCCTCAGTTGCCAGGAAGGAATATTTGGGTTGAAGCCATCTCAAACCTGTTGCTCTGTTTGGAAGTATTTTGTTAGTTTTGCGTGAGCCACATCATTGCTTTTGCCATTCTGGTCTGATCACTGCTGTGGTTCCACAAAGCCAGCTGCTTTGTATTGTCCCTGAGCTTCCTGGGCACTTCAGCCTTGCCCAGCTTTGAGTGTTGTTCATTTTGAGGGATTAATTCAGAGACTCCTGTTCCACCCTTAGGGGTTTAGTCAGTCATAGATATCTGTGGAGCTTTGAATTCAATAGATTGTGGCATTTTTGTTAAAAAAATATTATTTCCATGGGCCCTGCTAAATGGAATACAGCAGGTAAAATATGTCTCAGAATATATTTGTAAGCAGACAATAATTTTTACACACCTGTGTAAATCTGGTCCGAAAAGGGACTGCTTTTTAACCCTAAGGTATTTTACATCTTTGTTTTACTCTGCAAGTAAAATCATCACAAATTTAATTATGTAGACAACTCCAGTTTGGGAGAAGTGTGTCACTTGCAGAGAGAGCAAACTGAAAGCTTTGAGTAATGCTGAACTCCTTGGTGAGGCAGGCACAAGGAGACAATATTCTGCATGGCCACGTGTAAAACCAGGCTTGTGGCTAGGAACACTGAACATGCTTAAAGCATGGCAATCTCTTTCTTATGGAAAACTGTAATGAAAGCTGAAAAGAACTTTGAAGGCTGATATAACAGTTGGATTTAAGAGCAGATGAATGCAAGGCTGAAGTGGAGAAAGTTGTGCTGCTTGTTATGCAGTAGCAAAATGCATGAACAACTCATCCCTGGTGTGTTCTCCAGTGCCAGAAATTGTCATCAACAACGGTTGTTTCTCTTAAAAAATACCTAGTTCAGATTAATTAGAACAAATGTGTTTTTCCACACCAGCTGAGGCTCCACAGCTCTCATCAGTCAGGCCTGCTGTGTGAAGGCAAATGTTTCTCTCACCCTTGGTTTGTGAAAGCAGTGGTCAAGGTAACCCTTGTAGTGTGGTTGCTGAGCTATTTTGGCTTACCAGGGCACTACAGAGCAATCAGAGTGTCCCACTCTGTCTCATGAGGGTGTGACTGTGCTATCAAAATTTCTGTATGTCAAATTAACTCTGTGTCTACAGCATAGAGATTTAATTAGGATTTACACATTATTGTAGCGAAATCCTGGTTGTGTTGTTTCTCAGGTAGATCATGTTTCCACCCTTGACTTCCTTCTGCTCTTTTACCACACCAGGCTCTTTTATAAGCTGTTTGATGCTCTGTAGATGTAAATTTTTTATCTGGTTGAGGAGCTGTGTCATGCCTTGTACAGAAAGCTGACGCTCTGCTTTCCCTCCTTTCTGTTCTCCAAGCTTTCTCCATGTAATTGTCTGCACTAAATTATATCAACCAAAATATCACTTAAATTTGCTGCAAGTTCAGTTTGTTTTCAGTTCCTTGGTTGCCTGTTTATTTGACCAAGTGTTTGTGAAAACCAACACTGTAATATTTACAGCTTTAACATGAAATGCTGCAAACGTTTTAGCAATTTAGGACTATTACCTTTTGCCCCTCTCTTCTGGTCAGATAATGTGTGAACATTGAAATACATTTTAGAGGGCTTTAAAATCTGCCTTTTTTTTTGTACAAAATTGATGAGAATGTCTTTGTGTCACTGTCACAATTATGGTCAGAATGAGTGTTTGTGTGTGTATATATGAATGAAGGTTGATAATGCTTGATAACTCCTAAGTGGGAATTTATATTCATAGAGGATTTAATAAAAGGGAGTATCTGCACATAAATATGCACCTGTGAGAATGGAATTTGTTAAATATAGCAGGCAGCAATCTGTAGCTGCAGGGAGATAGCACTACTATCTGATGAGGCTAATGGCTTCAGCACTCCGTTTTGTTAACACCTTTGTTCTTTTCTGAGCTTCCCAAGAAAGGAAAAATGAGCATCTGATCTCACATCTTTCATGAGAGGAGTGTATTGATTTCTTTTTATTTAGATTCTTTTCTAAAGAATCAGTTTTTGGACAGTGTATAAAATACTGGTGAAAGCAGAATCTTTCAACCTGTCTGTACTTCAGCACCTTATGCTGACTGTATCTTATTGTGCATTATATATTTATATTTAAATTTTATATGTAAACCCACATTATACTTACATAAAATGTTGCTAACTGTTCGTGACTGGCATAAATGACCAGGGTAAAGAATTGTTTATTAGTTGATCTTCTCAGTTTAGGTCATGTCGAGAGCTTATCTGCCTGCCTTCAGAGTGTGTAAGAATTACTGAACAGGCATCTTTCAAATTTCAGTAAAGATATAATAAAATCCAGGTTCTGAATGGGGAAAAGGCAGTAACTGGAAAAGTATAATTGAGAAGAGGCTACATGAAGTATTCATTTAAAAATATGTTGCTGTTTTCTGAACAGTGATAATGAGAAAGTTAAGGTGGGAATTGTCTGCATGGAAATTCAAACTTGTTCACTACACTGGTTAATGGAAAGAAATTTAAATTGCTGTGGACAGACTTAGTTAAGAAAGGCTGCTCCTAATTGAGCTATGCTGAAAATCAGGCTTTAATGAAAATAAGAGGTTCCACATACTTATTTGCAGCAATTTAGCTTATGGAGTTTAAAACTCAACAGAGGCAAATTACAGTGTAGATGGCCTTTAATAGATTTGAACTACAGACATGGGAGTAGGCTCTCAGCTGGTGAATATGTGCCTGCTCAAGTTCCCTTCATATTCCCAGTAGGATCTGCAGGCTCTGCCTCCTTGCCCAGGTACGTTGTGCTGCTTTTCCTGGGAGCAAACACAGAATTCTCTGTGAAGCTGAGGTTTGACTTTGTCCCTAGGGAGATTTAAATGCCATTCCAGAGCCATGTTTCAGCATAGTGTCTCATCCTGATGAGAACAGATGGGCACCAGAATATTGCCCAGTGGGTTGGGAACCCTTATGTAATAACACTTTTTTGCATCTGCTCATATGAATAAGTAACCATGAAATTGGTTTGTTTAATTAAAAGCAATTCCCAGTCCTCCAAAAGCGCCACCCTTTCAGAAGTCCTTAACAGAAAGGTAGATCATGAATTTATCAAATTTCCTGAACCCTGCAAGCCTTGGAGACTTATGAAAAAGAGTTTGTGTGTATATATCTACAGAGGTGCTAAGAAATGTAGCTGCATGCATGATTGTTGCTACTTTCCACAACAGCTATGAGAGTAACAGAAATTCAGATATGTGCACTAAAATACTGCTGCTGCTAACTTCATGCATGTAGATGACATCCTGGGTGTCAGTGGAAGACCCTGGAGATACAGAGGATACAAAGAGGGAAGCAGACTCTCAAGACTAGTAAAGTGCACTTGTAAATGGGGAGAAAAAATATCACACAAAGTTGTTTTCCTATTTTGGTTTTTTTTTTTAATTTTTAAATTTTTGTTTTAAATGGATGGAGAACGCTGGATATTTAATTAGATTCAGACAGTATTTGAGTATGCACCATATAAAAGATAAATAACATAAAGTCAGTAGCATCACATACTTTATAGAAAAATATATCCTCATACTGCTGAAGGTACCCACAAGAGTGCACCTTCACACAGAGGGAGGACAAACCATGCAAAGAGGAGTTTAGGCATCTGCTCAAATGTTTCAATCAGTTCCTTAGATAAAACTGCAGCTGTCAGTTGTATAATTTAAACATACATTACTGGGGCTGTAATGCCCTCCTCATTTTTAATCATTTCCACCAAAGCAAATCCCACTCCAGAGGTTTGACTGTTCTAACAATGTGCTTGATACAAACCTCCCTAAGATATAAAGCAGGATGGGCAAACAAATTGGAAATTATAATAATCCAGTGGAGGTTAAGGTTGCCTTGTTCTGCTGGGACGTAATAAAATTGGAACCTTATACATACATCTGAAATAAATTAGTTGTGGGTGGTTGCTGGAGTTTTTATTTCTCTAGGGGGCTCTTTCTTTGAGATACATTGGAGCTTCCTGTTATCTGGGAATGCATTAATTTCAGTGGCATATATTTCTAGATTGATCCTGGCTCCAAAATTATTGGAGTCTTTGGGATAAAATGGGATAGTAAGAGGCCATTTTGAAAGGCAGAGAATATAATTATTACTTTAGAGTCTGTGACTGCTGTCAGGAGATACTTTGCAGCTCCCCTCTGTTTAAAATACCTGGTTTGGTGTGAAGGAGGCTACAGAAAAGTACCACTTAGCTGGTTGAATGTACCGACAAAGAACTTTTAAAGGTAGGAAAGGGAAAAAAATGAGAGCAAGTCAGCACAGATGTGAAGAAAAAAGTGCATCTCTTATGAAAACCAGATACAAAAAGAGAAAATGAAACCTTAGGTAGAAATAAAAATGATTGTTAGGTGTTTGCTTGCTGTTGAGGCAATATAACCTGAAGAAGGGCTGTGGAGCATGGGAATGAGCTGATGATGGAGAGGGATGGAGTGTAGGCAGGAGTCAGCAGGGTTAATGACCTAAGAAACAGCAGAGAGGTGAAACAGAAGATACTTAGGAGCAGAAGAGACAGGATGAGATATGAGATGAAGAACTCAGAAAGGAGTTGGTGTGGGTGTGGAGCTTCCTGGGAAGTGCCCAGCAGCCGTGTGAGGAACGGAAGGCAGCAGGAGACAAGGGGAGGTGGAGGATGGCTCAGGTCCTAGGTGTGTGCTCAGGGTGGGAGTGATAAATTGCCTTCGTTTGCCCAACCACGAAGGCCAGCTCAGTCCTTCCCTCATGCTGCTACCTCTGCATTTCTCACTGAGGTGTCTCAGAGGAGGGGAGTCACTACGGCCTCTGCAAGCTCCCCAGATATCCAACCAATCCATTGTAATCGGCCTAATCCACTCCACTAAAAACCGTAACAGGCCTTTGTGGCAAATTTTCAAGCAGCCTCTTTGGTCAGAACATAGGTTTTTAGAATATAATGTGGATATTTTTGCATGTTTACTATCATTTCTCCTTTTTTATGTGGTGTTTTGCAACCTCTAGAACAAGGTAGATTTAGATAAATAATAAATTGCTTCTAAATCTCTTCCCAGGCTAAGTTCTTATGCATAATATGATTTCTGACAATTCTTGAGGAGGGGTTTTCTCTTTCTTAATGATCTCATTCTGCATATAAAGCAAATGTAATTAAACAAGCAAACCTGGCCCATGTAGCTGGATGTCATAAAGGTTTGTGCATCCTGCAGTTGGTGTGTGTTTGAATTTTGTGTTTCTTATCTGACTTCATTTCCTAATTCAGAGCTGAGTATTCTAGAGCCTTAGGCACTTGGGCCAAGGTACATATACTCGGTTTTTTCCCATGTGCTGACTGATGAGCTTGTGTAACTGAGGAGCACCTCCTCAGGAAGGTGCCTTGAATATAAAGTCTCAGTGCACTGAATTTAAATAAAGCCTTGCCCTTGGAGTGCAGATCAACCCTTGCTGACAGGAGCACTTCATAATGTGCAGCCACTGTAGCAATATGGTCAGATGGGAAACAGCATTAAAGTCATAAAAACAGTTAATAAAGAAAGCTAACAGTAGCCTTAAAGTATTTTTCACCTTGTAGTATATTAGAGCCTTTGTATGTCCATTTTTGCAGAGCAAAGTGAGAACTTCTCTCCCAAGGACCAAGTAAATTGGCTGGCAGACAAAACTGTGAGTGTGCAAGGAGGGAGAGATACAAAGCATTCAGCCCCATCATGTTTATTACCCCCTGGGAGTGTAAAAGAGTTTGTCTGCATCCTGTAGGAAATGGAGCATTGCAGCAGCATTTACACAATATAATCAGTATATATTGTAAGGCAAATTCAATTCCAACTTCATAAAGCTCTCACTGTGTGCTGCCATAATCAATAGGAATAGTACATATAGGAGATATTATCTCAAAGTAGTTTTTTATTTCCTTCAAGTGGCTGTGGGTAACCTGCATCTTGCTGACTTAGTTCTCTGTGTGAGTACTGTAAGTTTAAAGTATTTTTATAAACGAAACCCTCAGGTGCTTCGAGGGAGTGAAACTGCCCATTCAGCAGTTCTCATGTACTGGTTTCTGCCCCAGATGTCCCACCTTTTTCTAAGGAGCAAAATCAGCTCTGCTCCAAGACTGGTCTCAGGCTTGGCTCTTGCCTTCTGTGTAGAGAATTTTTATGTCCAAAAGCTGGCCTGACCTTTGAGATGAAAGGGAAATCTATGAAAACCATCATGCTTGGTGTGGTTTCAAGCACTACGAGCAACCTATTTGGACATGATCTTGTTTTCTATGGAGAATTATAACAACACAGTTTAACATAGAACAGTTTAACATACCACATACATGTGGTACTCATCCCTCTTTATGCCAGAGTAATAAATTGTGAGTCAAAATGGTTCACTAAAAGGAGAATATACACTGGCTGCATTATGGAGACTCCAAATGAACAGAAAGTGAAGAGATCATGTTCAAAAAGGAGGTCAGGTAGAGGGACTCCAGAGAAGAGAATAACAAGGTGTCCAGGGAATAGCTAAGGTAAATCAGGTGTCCTTCTTGGTAATGCAGGACAAAAATCAAAGTCTTATAATTGTGGTCTGTGTACAACCTCCGGTTTTAAAGTATGAGTTGAATGTTTTAGTATTTTAGGAGTTGATCTCTTCTTGCCTTTCAAGGAGATGTCAGTATAAAAATGCCACTGGAACATGAAGCTTTAGGTCATACATCATTAATTTGCAGCTGATTTCAGTGACAGGTGCGTGAGGTTGGTAAGGCTTTTCTTTTTCCCAGAGATCTTGGCCACAAGTCACTTCAAATGACATCAATAAAAATGATCAAGGACTGGTTTCCCTGAGAAATGAATTCTATATATTTCTTTTAATTACATGATTTTGTACTCTGGAACACAATAAATAATATAATGGATTTCTTTATTTACATTATAAGGTAACAGCTGAGGCTTATTGTATTGCTAATGGCATAATTACTGAGCACAGTTTAACAAAATAATATTTAAGTTCATTTTTTTTTTCAAAATATCCTTTTATAGCAATACGGGCAGCGGTACCAAATTTTGTGCCAGGACATATATTTTGAAGAAGATTGCATAGGGTTGATTGACCTTTTAACTGAATAGTTCATTTCTTTATAATGAAACTCAGAAAAAGAGGAAGGAAGAAGAAATAAATAGGTGGGAAAGATTTAGGCAGTGGTGCTTGGGTGGCTCCTGAACCTTCAAATACTCCTTCTGCCTCTGTTGTTCTGTTCTGGAGTTACGACTTTTAAAATATACATCCTATTTCTTCACCACTGTAAATCCTAAGTGCTCAGCTGCAGGTCTCTTTAAAGAAAATCTTGTTTTTACAGTGGAGACTAAATGCTTTCCTTTAGGGATAATTTCTGCATTTTATCCCTGCTGAAATCCATGAGACACAACCCCATACCAGCAGTGCAGCTGGAGCTAATCAATACTTTTTAAAGTCTGTCTGGGTTTATCATTCAATATCTGTGGTAGGTTTTTTGCTATTTATATATACTTATAATAGGTAAAAGTATTTATGATTAAAAGGCTTGTTACGTGTGGTACAGAAAAGCCTTGAAATCTTCTCAAATACATGCAGAGTATTTTTATCCAACACATTTTCAGAATAATTTTTCATCTCACTATTCAAAAAATAGGTTAGCTGTGCATGTGTTTCTGGACATGAAGAATTTATATTCTAAAGTGTCATGACAGCAAATAAGATTTTGGATATCGTTGTTTATGATAAGAGAGGGTGGTTGTGAGTTTCCCAGATGTCACTGTAATAGTGCTGGGAAAGAGTTGGAGCTGGGACCTGTGTCTAGATACCTCCAACTGAATGTCCCTGCCTTGGATGTAAGGCCCATCTTCCTCTCTAATGGAAAGGCTTTGTTGCTGTTGTTGGTTTTGTTGTTGTTTATTTTTGTTTCTAAATTATTTATAGTATGATTTCAGACGGGCACCATTTGAAAGGAGTTTTATTGTTCCCTCCTGCAATTTGAAAAATACTTGGTGAGCATCTTCCTGGTTTTAGAAGGAGTCCTGAACTTGGGGATCTCTGTCACTTTAGATCTTGTCTTGAACTGAAGAAATATTTGTTACTGAAGGAAATAAATGTGATTTGTGTCATAACAGAACGAAAGTATAAAAGGAACACATTCTTCAACAGTTTTGCATATAGCACTGAAGAACTGACCTCTTGGCCTGACATGCAGTTGAGGTTCTAGAGGGATGTGCTTGCTTTTATTCCTCACTTTTCTGGGGGCATATATCTGGTTTTCTGCAGCTACATTTGACATATTTAAACAATTTGGCACAGAAATTATTTCACCTGTCCTGCTCTTTTGTATTTGAACAGAAATCAAAGCACCCAGATACCAGACAATGAAAGATATTTACCAGTGGCAGGATTTTGTTTCTTCACAGAAACTGTGGGCAAATGAGGTAATTGCTGTGGTGGCTTCTGGAGTTGCCTTTGGAGTGTGTCACACAGTTGATGTAATGATGCGATGGTTGGATTCTCTTGCCCAGCTGGACATGCTTTGGCTTTGATTCTCCATCAGTTCTGTGGGAAATCAAGGTGCTTGTGAGTCCCAGTCAGTGAGTGATTGTCACAGTTGCCTGTTTATTATTAAAAGGAAATGGTATTTTCTCACAGGCACATGTTCTTTGGAATTCCCCTCTGCAACTCTCCAGAAACCTGCTTGTCACCCTCAGAGATGGTGTATGCACAGAACTTGAACACTGGAGCTTGTAAAGGGACTGAAAAACTAATAAAAGTGTGACAAAATAAGTCCTTACTCTAAAAGGAAAAGGACTTGCATATTGATAACCCTGAAATTAAATAATCAAAAATTCATGATGGTGCATTGTGGATTAACTGCATGTCTTCATGACTAAACCAAATATGAAATTGGAGCTTAGAATATTCTGCTACCAACAGAAGTAGATTTTTTTTCCTCCATCTGTTTTACTGGTAGCATAAACTTATTCTGGTGTCTGCAAAGCACTTGAAATTATTTTAAAGTTGTTATTAATATTTTATTATCAAAATGCTCAGATTAATAAAAAACTCTACAATGACTGTAAATAATGCATAAAGAAAAGGGAATTTGTGGTTGAAATGTAAGGGTAGTGTAGTGTAAAGGACAGGATCTGTTTTGCTAGGTATGAATCTCCCTTACATCCTTGTATGTGGGAGCAAGTATTGGAATTTACCCAATAGGCAGAGTAGGTGACATGGAGTTGAATGTTTTGTGGAACTTTTTAATTTCCAGAGCGTTTCAATGGAGTTTTGACACTGACCTTCAGTGCTGTGTATGCAAAACTTTGAGGTCATGAAAATGCATGGTAAAATGAGAGTACCTAGCCAGAAACTGCAAGAATTTGATGCTTTACAACAGAGCACTTTAGCACATCCTAGTCCCCCATCCCCTCACTTCTGAACAAAAAAAAATACACAGTTTGGTCATGGTTTTTTTTTTTTTTGAAGGCCTGAAGCAAGTACATGCTTTGGGGCTCATGAGATATCTCACTGATATTTCAGTGAAATACATTTAAGTGTAACACATTTCATTGTGACCATGATCCTGTCTGGTCTCAGTCTGCAAGCCAACAAAACCCCTGGACACACATTAAAGACTCTGTTAAAATACTTTGGCATTAATTAAAACAAACTGAGTGACCCAGTAACATTTGGAAAAATGATTAATGGATGCCAGTGATGCATTTTGCGAATTCTAGCCTGAAAAAGTGGGAGCTTTAGCTAGCTCTGTAATTCATTCATTAAAAGTGACCCCTTCTGGTGTTTAATACTGCATGGGTAGCTTAGAGCAGACTGAAGAGTGTCTGACCTAAGGGAATCACAAAGGGAATTTGGGGAGGCAGGAGGCCATTACCTGTACTGGAATTTGGTCAGGAGATGGGAGCTAACATTGCAGTGCCCATCAAACCTGGTGAGTAATGAAGAGCCATCATTTACTGCCAGGCAGAAATGAATGTGGTTGATCTTGGAATGACTTGGCAGGATTCACTTTTCACTGGGAGCAGTTAAATGACTGACACTGTCAGGAGCTAGGAAATACTGGATGAAGCATTTCTTTAGTCTAGTGGGATTCTCTCTGGCAAATTCATTTTCCTCTGTGAAAGATATGGTTAGAGGATCAAGAAGGCCATAAAGAGCATTCTTCTTGACTTTATCAGTGAGCAGCCGCTTTCTTTGTTGCCAAAAACATGTTGGGCATTGCAAGATGTTTCTGATAACTGCCAAAAAGGGGATTTGCAGGTTATCACTTTCTTTTTCGGGATATTCTAAATGGTCACACTTTGTGTTTTATGACAGAATCTTTGTATTTGATGATAGAGTGTATTTATCAAAATTATTTCACAATTTCTATAAATATCCTATTATTATTATTATATTGCATTTTTTATTTTCATTCCATTTTTTTTAATTTGTTTTTTTTTAATTTTATTTGAAGTAATGATTTTCAAGTATCTAATCAAGGTTCTGAATCCTGCATTTAGCATAAGTATTTAACTTACAGGTTAATGTGGTTTCTTTTTGGTTCAACTGTCTCCTTTAGCTGAAAATTTTTTCCAAAAAAATTGCAAAACTCTTGCCTGGAGTATAAAGTAGAGCTATACTGATTCTTTGTTTTTAAGTAGAGCTGAAATAGAATTATTTAAAAGGAGTACATTTCTCAGAGGAACACTGGGACCCAACTGATTTCAAGGAATTGTTTAGGAGATTGTGAGAAATCTAAATTAGTGTTGTCTGTATGTTGTGCCTACCCAGAAACTGTCAGAATAACCAGCAAAATTTACCTGAAGAGGCAATATGGTTTTATTCATAATCTAAAGATCACAAATCTTGGTTTTTATCTTAACTTCCCACTCTGTATCTGTTTTCTTTCATTTTTTTCCAGTGCTTTTGTTTAATTAGGCTGCCAAACCTTTGGTCAGGGACTGTTTTACTGTTTTTATACACTGTAATTATAATAAGAGCATGTGAGATTGTCAGCACAGTGTAGAATAAATTTCAAGTACTTTAAACCAATTTGAAATTACAAATTTCACCAAGATTCTCATTCAGCAAGGCACTTGACTGTGGTATTCTCTTTTAGCATATGAATACCACTCTTGATTATTTTAAGGGTTTAATTCAAACACCTGCTGAAGTGCTTTGTAGTCAAATATATTCTAGAGTAAATCTGCTCAGAAATGCACTTATAAGCAGAGTTTAATTCATTCTAGCTCTATCTTACTTCTGAGACAGCCTGACATGCTTGTTGGGAGGAGTTCAAAGCTCTGGTTCATGTGAAAAGAGGAGATTTCCTCGGCCCTTAGTGTTTGATTTGTCTGTCAGTGCCCCAGGAAAACCCAGACCCTTGTGCCTGACCATTCTGTCAGTGTCCCATTACAGGGATCCTTCACTGAACAGTCCTGCTGGATCACGGCTGGTATCTGGCTTGTTCAGGGACACACACCAGCAGCAGAAGGGAGACCCCTCAGTGTCTCTTTCTGCTTTCTGACCCCTCAGCAGGTCTCCCACTTTATTCACTTGTGTTCCCTGCTGCTGTGGCTGCCAGTGCCTGGGAAGGACTTACACGGACAGTTCATGGAATACATTCCTCATTAACATAAAATTGTGACAGGTTTAAGGTTTGAGGACTGCCAGTGGAAGTATCTGACGGCAAAAACATATTCAAAGCAATTCAGAGAAGCTCTAATTCCCAATAAAAGTATCCAGCGTACAGAATACATTTCTTACCACCAGGGGAAGAACATGGGTTCAACCTGTTGACTGATCCCAGTAGTTACAATGGAGTCTTCCCTAACTTACTCCTATTCTCAGTTTACTTTTGTACTATATGTTTAGGTGAAGCTCAAGTGACTCTTAGTTGTACATGCCTTTGTTAGTGATTGGTGTAAAATTCTCTTGCTTTGCTCAGAGGTGTCGTCAGTAAAGCACAGAGCATGTGCCCCGTGAGGGGTGGTCACACTGTGGGGTGGGGGATTTTGGGAAGGGGATGTGTGTTAATACAGTTGTGTTGTAGTGAACTGAGTTAATCTGAGGAGGGTGATTATGGGAAGAAGATGTGTGTTAATACAGCTGTGTTGTAGTGAACTGAGCTCACCCAAGGAGGGTGATTTTGGGAAGGGGATGTGTGTTAATACAGTTGTGTTGTAGTGAACTGAGTTAATCTGAGGAGGGTGATTATGGGAAGAAGATGTGTGTTAATACAGTTGTGTTGTAGTGAACTGAGCTCACCCAAGGAGGGTGATTTCTCCACAGTTCCTGGCTCGGCCACAAGACACCTCCTATCTCCTGTGGCTGACAGGCCCTGTGCAGTTTATCAGCTGCAAAGCACCTTCGAGATCCCTCCCTGCCAGGACTCCAAGGGAACTTGGCCACGGTGTTTCCACTCCTCTCCACCCTCTGTTCCATCCCCCTCAGCAGGGGCCGTGGCTCCAGGTTGTGCCTGTGGGGAACCATCCTGGAGCAGGCTTTGAGCACACCAACAGCATTCCATCCAGGGAGCAGCAGCTGCATTTTACCTGTAAATCCTGTACTGTTGCAGCTTCTGTTAGGATGTGAATATAACTTCTCAGTGTCCTCTAATTTTAACCCCAGCTGTTTTTCCACAGACTTGAGAAATCTCTATAAAAATGAATCAGAATAATTTTCCTTGAAAATTTGAGGTTTTTCTCTTCTGTAAATGCAAGACAAATGCATTTAGATGCCTGAGAGACGTATTTTTTTTTTGCAGTGAATTTCTCTAGCCCAGAGAAAGACCTCTAAGAGATATGATAAGGCAGTCTTGCTTGTTTTAGTCTACTAGACTGTCAGCCATTTGCACCCAGTGTTTGAATGCTGAGGTTTTTACATATTTAAATGCAGATAGAAGAGCTGGTTAGTAAGAAAAAATGTGAAATCTTTGACCTCTTTTCCAGACCATTTAGCCATTTATGGCCTAAAATCTTCTCAATTTAAGGGTTTCCCCCCAACCTTCCTTTTATAAATTTGAATTTAAGTTGCTCAGAGCACAAGTCTTATGAAAAGCAGCTGAGGGTACCAGGGGTTCTTCAACCTAGAAAAATACATGCTCAGAGAGGACATTTCCACCTTCTAGTGACCTGAAAGTCTCTGGGGGACCTCACTCTTTGTAACTACCTGGAAGGAGTTTGTAGCAAGGCAGATGTTGGTCTCTTCTCCCAAGTAACAAGCAAAATGGCATCAGGTTGTGCTGGGGGAAGTTTTGACTGGATATTAGGAAATATTTCTTCACTGAGAGTGTTGTCATGCATTGTAACAGGCTGCCCAGGGAAGTAGTTGAGTCACCATCCCTTGTGGTATTTCAAACACATGTAGATATGGAACTCAGGGACATGATTTAATAGTGGACTTGGCACTTCTGGTTTAACAGTTGGACTCAATGATCTTAGAGATCATTTCCAACCTGAGTGATTCTTGATTTACCTGGAATAAAACTCCATTCTACACAACTTTATTTAGATGCAGAATGCTATCGGGAAGATGTGTTAAATTTTATTGCAGTATTTCATAAATGGATGCTGCTTATTCAAGAAAACCCATTTCAGCAGGCTAAGTGAAAATAAATAGAAAGATATGCATTATTTACCGACCATAATGTGAATAAGAAGGCTGCATGCACAAATAGCAGATGAAAACCTAGCAGATGTTGCAAGGAAAATTACTGTTCAGGAAAAAAGCTTGTCTTCAGGCCCACATGCTGTATATATACATACTGTGTTAAAAACCAAAGGTAAATCAGTTTTACGCAAGAATTGTCAACCCCAGATTTTACTGTGAGGACTGTAAGGACCCCAGCATTGGCTTCCTTCTGCAGTAGGACTGCATCTTGATTGCCATCTTCTTTCTTTATATAAATAGGAGGAAGAGATTAACCTGTGTAATTAGGCGATTGCTTTTGCTTAATTTTCCTAACTGGTATTTCCACCAGACCTAGAAAATAATCAGCAGCTTGCAAGATGTGCATAATGCTGGTGCCTAGGGGTCAGCCAGGCAAACTCCTCCTCACACCCATGTATTGCACACCTGGGACTGGTTGCCAACCAAAACTGCTCTGTCCCTCCCCTCATCAGAGCAATGAAGGCAAACTATAATGAAGGGTTCATGAGCTGAGATAGGACAAGGAAAAATTCCTCACCAGCTGGTCTCATGGGCAAAACAGATTTGACTTGGGGAAATTAGTTGAGTTTTTTACCAATCTCAATCAGAGCAGGATAATAAGAATTGAAACAAATCCTAAAAACACCTTTCCCCCCATCCCTTCTTCCTTCCTGGGCTCTACCTCCTCCCCCTCACTGGTACAGAGTGATAGGAATGGGAGTTAAAGTCAGTGTACAGCACGTTGTTTCTGCTGCTGCTTTCTCCTCGAGGAGAGGGCTCATGTCCCTGCTCCAGTGTGTCCCTACCACAGGAGACAGTCCTCCATACACTTCCCACAAGCTGCAGTTCTTCATTAACTGCTCAAGCATGAGTCCTTTTTCCTTGATTTAATTCTGTTTGCAGTTACGTTTTTCTTCTTGATGGGTAGTTAAGCAGCTCAAAAAAATCTCCCTCTCAAAATTGCTGCTCTGTCAGAGATAACCTGTCTTGGATGTAGAGTGAGTTATGTCATTGTCAGGTATCCCAAATTAATTAGGGAGGATAAAGCAGGGCATAAGAAGCTTTCTGAGAATTCAAAGACCACGAGTCAGGGAGAAAAGGATGGAGCTGTTCTGGAAAAAAAAATCAAGATTGGGAGCAAGGGTGACAACTCTGCATGCAGGGAAAGCCTTTTAACAGGACATCTCCTGGCAGTCTAATCCCAGGTTGTACAATGTCATAGCAGAGCAACCGTGAAGGCAGTCTCCAAGTATTTGAGTGTTCTTAAGCTTTTCTGACCTTACAAGGACTTTCTTCATCAGCAGAAGGTGGCCAAGAACTTTGCAGACACAAATCACAAGACAAGGGGTGTGATGCATGAAGGACTCCTTCATGGTTCAAGATGAAGATTTTGTATTATTCTGGTTTAGGCTTTCTATGATAAGTTACAGAAGTCAAAATTAAGAACATGGGATAAAAACACTAAAAATACATAATGAAATGTTAGGCATGAGGCAGCAACAGGACAGATTTATATCTGTGTCCCATGGTCTTAAAGCTTGTACAAGGATCCTCGTGAGGAAGATATGAGCTCTTGAGTGTTGCATGTTTTTCTCAGTAAATTATGAGTGGTGAGTGAACCTCTATTTTTCATTAGGAAAGTTCAAAACCGGCACCTCATGAAATCACAGAATGGATAATTTAATTTCAACCCCAAAATCTGCCTCCAACTCTTCAGCTTTAAAAATGCAGAA
The DNA here is from genome assembly GCA_003676055.1 of Chloebia gouldiae. Lineage (NCBI taxonomy): Eukaryota > Metazoa > Chordata > Aves > Passeriformes > Passeridae > Chloebia > Chloebia gouldiae. Next base: position 22,228,671 of record QUSF01000008.1, on the reverse strand, counting down.
CATGTCAAATGGAGACAGTTTCATTTAATCAGCGTTGCAAAACAAAGCAAACTTTCCACAAGGTGTCATATATTGACTTGCCTCCCTTTTTCACATTGGATTTAATGTTGAAGTGTCAGAGATTCCCCTGGGATTGAAATTCTGTTTTCTGCATAACTCTAAGTGGATCTGCTTCACTTGCTGTGCTGGTTGATTTCTTAATTTGTAATGCAATTACTCTTGATTTATATCACTAAATGAGAAGGTGTTTTTCAAACCAACAAACATGAGCCACCTGGGTGTTCTTAATTGCCAAAATTAGTTGTTCACATATGCCTGCTTTTTATGTAATGGAATTATTTTAAAGCCCAAGTTTCCATTCAAGATGAGAAGGAGGAGGAGCTCCTATGTGCAGTTCTGGTGCCAGCTGAAATGATTTACCAGTGCACTGCTGTATCTTGTTGTGTGGGTTTTCTAACTCTGCTCAGATACCAGGGCTTTCCCTGGCATCTTTAAAAATCAGAATATATCTGCTTTTCTTTTCCAGACCAGTGCCAACCCCAGTACAGCACTCTCAGAATATCTGTATTATAGAAAATTTTTACTCAACTCTGTCTTGTCTGAGCTGGTACTTTATGTTTTAGATTTGGGACAGGTCCATGCCCCAGGGAAGACACAAGTGACTGGAAGAAACCTATTGAACACTTTCCTTTGCAAGGTTCTATATGTTTACATTAATCCAGCATGTCTGGGAGGCGAGACTTTCAAATGACATATTTCTAAAGAACAAATGTTTTAATTTTTGCATCTTTCAAGGAGCATTGTGGATACACTTGGAATGGCTCTGTCTGGAAGATGAGAAGTAAATCTCAGTCCTATGAGGACTGAGTGTTCATTACTATTTTATTCTTCCAAAAAGAGGGCCAAATTAAAAACATCTTTGAGAGTTATTTCACTGACTTCCATTGTCTTAATTTTTGTAATTACACCCTGAATTAATATAAAATTAGGGGTTCTTTGTCCCACTTATCTTATGTTCCTGAGAAACACGAGGTAGAAAGAGTTTCTTTCTTGCTAGTCCTTGCCTTTCTGGTACTTTTTCACTGTCATTAAGAACTTTCTGATGACACATAAATAGTGCAGCCAAATATTTGTACATTCACCAGTGAAAAAGGGCATCTTTTACACAGAAATTTTGCACACTGTTCACTTTCTATATAGCTAAATTTAATAAACAGACTACTTATACTTTTTTATTTATGCTGTTGAATGACTGATTTGGTCAAAAGGATGAGCCCAGCTTTTGTTGAGGATGGTAGAAGTAGTGATATATTTATAGTGACACACATGTATATATAGACATATATACATAATTACATAGAAAGATAAAGTTACATAGAAAGAGATATGCTTTCCCTCTTCCTTTTGTATGTAACTTGTCTGTTGAGACTTGCTAATATTCCCATTGAATAGCATCAATGAATAGCTATTTCTGGGCAAATTAAATGTTAATAAGTTCTTGTTCTAGGTGTCAAGAAATGTAGCACTAATTGAATAATACATGATGGTTCACTGATAAGAATCAATGACCCAGTCTATAAAGCCTAAAAAATTCACATTCAGGTACTTGCTTCGGATAAATTACCATGGAATCCATGTTACAAACCCAGCCCTGCAGGTTTGTAAGGTTCTGCTTTAGTTGCTTAAAGGATAATTTGTTGCAGTTTCTCTCTCATTTGATTTTAGAGTTTGTTTTCTTTTAAGAAAGAAATATCTATTTTAGAAGGTGTTACCTATTCAATTCCATTGAAAGCATGGGAGAATATTTACAATATTTACCAGGGTCCTAGAGAAAAAAATCACGACATGAAGTATGTTTCTTAGTGAATTTTTTAATGAGGAGGGCTATCTTCATTAAGCTAGGGAGAAAGGCTTGGATAAGATGGATGTAGAGTTTTCTTTGTAATGTTTAAGTCTATTCTTTTCCTCATGCTGCAGAGGAAAATGCAGTTTTCAGAGATAGCTGAGCTCAGAGCTAAATGGTCAGGGGCTGGAAGCTGTGGGAACTGAGCACACCAGGAACAGTCAGTGTCTCTCCACAAGAACCTGTTGTCTCCAGGGGGATGGAGCTGAAGGCTTCATCTGGAATCCACCAGATCAACCATATTGAAATTTACAGCATCAATCTACTCATCTTAACCCTTGAGTGCACTTACTGAGGTAGAGTCTGTACTATAGTTCCTATACTGAACAGAGGAGATATTGCCTGACAAAAGAAAGAAATGGAAGTTTGTGATTTATAAAGTTCCCTCCCTCCAATGTCTTCCTTGACCATGACAATGGTCTCATATATCTGGTTACTCAGTTTATAGGACCTGGCAGCAGAATATCAACATTTCATGCTTTCCTTATCTGCAGACAGTGAACAGAAAGGTCTTTTTTTTCTGGGCTTCTGTCCTGCTGCTGCTGCTGTTATTTTGTTTTAATTGTGTGATAGGGAACAAGTTAAATTGAATCTATAGTTAAAAACTGTTGGGTTGACAACAGATTTATTTAGAATGCATTTAAAAAACATTAGTGGGGAAGAAAGATAAGCTCAGTTTGATGGATAGAAAACTCTAAATGGCCTTGAGATTTTTCAGTGCTTCTGTCAGTGAGGGCTTGATGGAAGACTGCTTAGCTCTTATCAATGAGCTTTTTCTTGCAGTCTGAATGAAACTGGTTTTATTTTTACCCCACATTGAATCCCTCAAAGTAATGGTGGCTTTTTGTCCCACCTGCACCACCCACATTTTTTCCTTGTTCTTCCCACCGTCTACTCCTCCATTCTGTTTCAACTTTTAAATTTTTAAATTTTAATATTAATAACTCTCCAATATTTTTAATATTTTATCTTATTTTACTTTTTAAACTTATTTTACGTATTTTATCTTTTTTACTTTTAATATTTAAATTCTTTTTTAACCCTTTCCTACTCTGGGCAAAATGAAGGACCTCAGCTGCACTGATCTGTTTTGGAACTTGTTTGAACATCTAAATTTTCCATGCATCTTTGAGATGTTGGTACAAGTGTGGTCAGCTCGGTTACTTTGAAGGTACTGGATTAAAGCCATTCAAAGAATTACCCTGAAATTGTTGAGCCTCCTGATATAGAATAAAGCTGGATTTAAATAACTTTGTGGAACACAAGAAGCTTCCACAGTAAAAACTACCAAATTATGATGACAGAATGTGGTGGGGTGTTTGTTATTTTTTTGTTTGTTTGGGGTTTTTTGTTTATTTTTTTTTCTCTCTCTAAACCAAGTCTGTGAAAACCACATTTTTTGGGTGTGATTACAATAATTACAATTACATGGCTTCATGCATTTGCAGCATGAAGCTCTTGGTGAACTTGCAAGACACTGGAGAAAAGCATGAAAGCATTTATAGATACAGTAGTATTCTATGGAATATTATTAGCAACTCCTATTTTTAAATTAAGGTATATTTAGTAATCTTATGTGTGTCATAAATATAAAAGCTGATTTTTTTATAGCAGTAGAAACAAAATCTGGAAGTATCAGTGGGTATTTGTGTGTGATTTAGAAGAAAAGAATCTCCTAGGCATTGTGTGCAAATCAATTTTTATACATTCATCTCTACTAAAATAAGAATTATATTGCAAGTGGGTTACATTACTCAAATAATTTCTGATAGCTGAATCACGACAAGTAATACTTTAACATGAGAATAGGTTAAAATAGTATCTGAAGAGCCCTGGCCTGATTTTGTAGATCTATTGATCTTTTTTTTTCAGTAATCTGCAAAAGGCCATATTGACTTTAGTCTTAGCTCTTGTGGCAACCTCTGTTCTGATCCTCTTCCACATCTTTTGAAAGTAAAGTATTCCTGTTATTCTTTTAACCACAGTCTCCTTGTTAGTTTTAATCTGTAGTGTGCTTGTGTGAATGCTTCCTGCATAATTACTTTCCACAGATTTTTGAGTTATTTATTATACATCCCCATGGCAATAGTCTGTTAATTTTTCTTGGTACAGAGAAAAGGATCCTATTTAGGGCAAACAGGTTGAGCATTGGCAGGGAGTGACTGTGCTGAGTAACTGCATTTTGGTTTTGCGTGCTTGACAAAATGTTGGGAGAGAATTCAAAAACCTATTTTAAATGAGCCCCAGACCTCAAGACAGCAATTTAGCTTTTATTCCTGAGTCTGATATGAGTCCTGATTCTCTGAATACGTCTGAACTACTTAAGAAGTACAATAGTAGAAGTCAAACTTCTGGTAAAGTATCAAATGAGATTAAATTAGGTTAAATTTCCCTTGCAAGTTATTTTACACTTCATAGATGTCCATAGATGTATTTGGAGTTAGCGCTGACTAGAGTAGGGATTTTTCTGCCAGGAGAAAAGTAAAGAAAAGAATTTTTTCAAACCTTTCCTTCAGTAACAGTAAAACAAAAAAATTTCAAGTGCCCCTGAATGGTGGGCATACATGACACTGACAGGCAGACCTTAGTGGGAAAGCAGAATGAGATACAGTGAAGAACAACAACAACAACAACAAAAAAAATCATTATTTATGGATTTTCTGGACTTTCTATTATGGTATGATCCTTTCACAGCACAGAAATGAGTGCTGCTTAAGAAGCATCCCTTGCGTGCTTTGTCCTCTCACTGAAAGCCTCACGTCCTGCGCTCTAATCTGACTGAAATGCTGACTTCTTCCTCCTTCTTAGAGAAACTTCTGTTGGATCCAAGAGAAACATAGGAAGTCAGGGTGTTATTTCAAGAGGGGGGGCATGCTATATCTCTGGGAGGTGATGGGGACTATGGTGACTGAGGTAGGTTTTCCTGCAGATTTCCTGTAGGCTCTCAGATTAACACTGTGAGCTGCCCTGGGGGGTTTCAATGTTTTCCACCTCTTTGACTGCAGAAGGCTTAGTTTCCCTTCCAACAGTGCCTTTAAACTGACTTTATATCCCCCTGAATCACACAATATTTTATAAGTAATGGATAAAAATAGATGAACAGCTACAACAAAGCTCACTCAGGATCTTTTTAAATGCCCTTTTTTAGGATTATTGACTTCTGCAGGGCTGAAATCGATAGAAAATACAGTCTTGATTTCCTCAGTGCACAAACCCATGGAAATCTATAATAACCTCTAGGGAGAGAAAATCAAAGTTCATAGGTTCAGCAGCTGTGAGAAGACTCATCAGTTCCAGAGCTGAGCATGCATGTTGTCAAAAAAGTTTGGTATTAAACAAAAGTACACTTTTTGAAAAATTTTTGTTTGGCTTATTTGTGCAATAATTGCACTGGCTAATCCTTATTAAACTGCAGGAAGGAAGGGAAATAATTCCTCCCTGTAAATGAATATAAAACACTAAAAAGCACCTGCAGGAGTATCCCTAATGGATTACTTCATGAACAATGCAAAAAATACAGCAAAATGCCCGTGTGGTGGTAGTTGGTGGTTCCTTTTTGCATTTCACTAGGAAAAGGAATGCCTGAGGCTGAGAGACTTAAGATCCATATCCAAGGAAAGGACAATACAGAAAATTAGAGAGACTGCCTTGAAATAGTTTCATACCTAATTCTGTTATGTCTATCCTTTTATAAAACTTCAGTTGAAGAATCAAATCAAAGTTAGTAGGCTGAAATGAATATGATTATATTGAAAAGGGAAATGTAGAACTGATAAAATATTTTTCAGTACAACTTTTGATTTAACTGTAGAACTCTCAGACACAGCAAGCTATTGACATCATGAACATAATATATATGAAATAATAAAGTAAGTCTTTATATTGGATATCCATAGCTGCTCTAATTGGCCAGTGCTTGTGGGAGGATTTCAAGCAAGTATTTCCTGGAGATGAAGTTTGGGAGCACATTGTTCTTCATCTTTTACTTTGTTGGCCAACTGTAGGCGCTGGTTTACCCAGACAAATGGCAGATCTTATTACCATTTACAAATACCTAATTTGGAAATTCTTTTTCAGTGATTTTTTTTTCTATTTCTTTAACCATGAATGTGTCAAACACCCCCTGATGTGTGAGGGTGGAATAACATGTTTGGAAAGCCTATGTGATCTCTGTTCTTATATGTATTGAAAAAGTGCTAAGAGAAGACCATGAGCCATACAAGCTAGCTATAATTCATAGTTAAATAAGAATGCTATGAAAAAAGCTTCAAAAATATTTTGTTGTCAGAAGCTTACCTGCTTGTGACATTTATCTTCCTGCTTAGTATTTGTTACTTAGGTATAACAGGACAAATCTCAAATGTTTCCAGTAGTCACATACATTTTCAGGGGGTTTTATGTCTGGAAAGGGTTTTTTAGCTGTTACTTAAATGCAGTTGTTTGCTTTTATTTTCTCTGTGTGTTTTCACTGAGCATTTAAGTGGGGTGGGTCCTGGATGATATGTTATTTGCCATATGAATGTCTCTAAAGCTCCATTCTAGTTTATTTGAAAGGCCTGTATGTGACTCTTTTTGAGCTAGACTGTCCTATAGCACTTCAAAAATTATATAAAGATGTCAGTGTTGCTCTTGTTCATCATACTGTAATTTCTTAACTAATATATTTTAAAAAATTACTTCAGTGTTAGAACTTGCATTCATCCAGTACCCAGTTGCACAGTGGTTATATAAAGCACTGCCAAAACACATCTTCTATAATTCTGAAATTTGTCCAAATTATATTTTATTCTCTTCATAACACTTTCAGCTAATTTTTAAATGTAATCTTTCAATTATTCTGTCACGCAGTTGTCTAACAAGTTGCTCATGGCATAATGAAGATTATTCTTAGACAGTAAAAGACAGAACAAAGATGCTGTGGGAAGCTGATTCTCGAGTAGTATTTTGGAAACAGCACAGGGGGCATGGAAGAGAGTTGTGGATAACGGGATACTGTGGGATTGAAGGCAAGGAACATTCCAGTGTATTCCTGAGCTTGTTAGCACAGGTAAAGGAGGGATTTTAGCAGCACTGGAAAGATGAAAGTGAGAGCAGCATTTATGGACTTGTGGATTCAATGCAGAAGGGGAAGCGAAAACCAAAGATCATGGAAAGGTTTGGTTTGAATGGGATCATTAGAGGCCATCTAGTCCAAAGCCCCTGCAATGAGCAGGGGTACCTTCAACTAGATCAGGTTGCTCAGAGTCCCACCCAACCTCACCTTGGATGGAAACATGGGGCATATACAGCCTCTCTGGGCAGCCTGTTCCAGTGTTTGACCACCCTGTTAATGAAATATTTCTTCTTTATGGCTATTCTGAATCGACCCTCTTTTAGTTGAAAACCCCTTGTCCTGTTGCTGTAGGCTCTATTAAAATGTCGGTCACCATCCTGTAAGACCTCTTTAAATACTGAAAGGTCTCAATAAGGTGCCCATAAAGCCTTCTTGTCTCCAGGGTGTGAACAACTCTCTCCGTCTTTCTTCCAAGGAGAAGATCAAGATCATCCAAGATCATCCCCCTGATCATTTCTGTGTCCCTCCTCTGGACCTGCTTGAGCAGGCTCCCGTCTTTCCTGTGCTGAAGACCCCAGAACTGAACACAGTTGGGTTTCAGCAGACCAAAGCAGAGAGGCAGAACCAGCTCCCTCACCCTGCTGGTCATGCCTCCTTTTGTGCAGCCCAGGATACAGTTGTTTTTCTGAGCTGTGGATGCACACTGATGGATTGTGTCTAGCTTTTCATCCACCAGTCCCCTTGAGTGTTTTTCAGAGGATCTGCTTTCAACTCCTTCATCTTCTCAGCCTGGATGGGTTAAAGGGGTAGTCTTGTAAAAAAGCAATCAGAAAAATCTGAATATTTTTTTTTGTGGAATTAATTCACTTGTAACCTAAACTCCTATCAAAACTCAGACGTGTACAGAAATGCGGAACACTTGAAGCAGCGCACAGATTGTAAACACCAAATATTTTCCTTACGCCTGTTTGCATTTCTAGCACACTTCTGCCTGCTGGTTCTATTTCCATTTGATAGGAATACCAAATGAAGAATTACTGTACTTGCAGCTCTGTGAAATGCTTGGTGTTCATTGGTGGTGCTGCATTAAACTATAAAGGCATTAATGACCAGTATGATAGAACAGGGGATGATGTAATTAAACAGAGGCTTAAAGAGACAGAGATCATTAGTGAAGCCAGGAGATAGGAAGTAAAAACTTTAGGGACAAATTAACACTATTCATATCTTATGAGCTACCCCATAGGTGACAGAGCCCCCAGCCAATCACCCTTTTCTCACAGAAATTGTCTCTGCAGGTGTGGAACTGCTCTGGATGGAGTCAGTTCCCTGCATTTGCTGCCAGAAATTCTCTGTACACTCTCTCTGTTTTTCTCTTCCAGGGGGAAGGTTGAGCTGAGAGGTGCTTTCTCTGCCATGTGGCTTCCTTTGTTCCCAGGAAATCCATGGCATTCAGCATTTTTCTGTCAGGTGCTTATTACTGATGCCTTGGTTGTCGCTGTTTTGTGTTTTAGTGAACTGTTATTTTTTTCACTTATGTCTTTTTACATTCATCTCTCCTTATGGGTGAAAGGGAAGGGGTTAAAAATACAAGGGGAAGTAACTCATTTTAGAGTGTCTGCCCCCTAAATTGTCTTAAACCAAGACAAAACTATAACTCCAAATCCCCAGAAAGACACATTGCACAACTTTAATTTCTATCTCAGAATGCATTTTGGCTTGCTTATGTTGCCCTGTCATGTAAATACACCTCAAACTCAGACCAGGATGGAACGCACCAGGCAGGCTACAGACATGTGAGATAGTCAAGGCCTCTCATTTGCTGATGTAAATAATAAGGGAATAAGGACCTTTAGACAGGGTTAAAAGCCAGCCCTGGAGCAGGGAGACTCATGGAACCAGAAGAGCTGTGAGACTTTGGAAAAAGCTGCTTCAGGGACCAGACTGTTCAGCAAATCTCAGCTGGTGAACCAAGGGGGATGCGGTCCATTCCTGTGCTGGATGCTGAAGAGGATCAGTTTTGAAAATATGAGGTAGATACCCGCTTGCCCAAGTACTGTGCCTATGATCACATTGCATCCTATTGCATGCCATTTCAGCTCTGCTTCTGTTGCCTGAGTAATCCTTTAATGTGGTCAGAGCCAAACACACCTGTGAAGGAAACAGAGGAGACTCACAACCGTGACTTGTGGTAACCACAGAATGAAGAGAGAAGAAAGGAAATGGCTTGAGGCCAGCATGTTCTAAGGTAGGACACCTCTGCACCCCTGGGCAGCAGGGGTTTGAAATCCAGGATGGAGAAACCCAAAGGCCAGAGGTCAATTTGAGAAGTTTAAATGTGGGGCAAGCTAGTTTCTGATCTGGGCAAACATTGGGGATAGACTCATGTGGAAGCAGATGTGCCTGGAATTGCTAAATCTAGAGCTCTAGAAAGTGTGACTGTCTGGAAGATGAAGACTTAATTTTTGCTTTTTGAATCACAGAATCACCAGGTTTGGAAAAGACTTCTAGGATCATTGAATCCAACCATTAACCCAGCACTGACCATTAAGCCATGTGCCTAAATGGCTCACACCATATTTGGTTGTAAATTTTCATTGTCCTTGATTCTTCCAGAAGGCAGATGAAATAAAATTCCTGATACTTTTTTCTTCCCAACAGTTCATTCAGTACCTCTCAAAGTGCTCTCAGTTGGCATGGAAACATGATGCTGAAGCTCTGGCAGGTTATCTGCAGGGCCCAGTGTTTCCAGCAGGACCTGCACCTCTCCTGACTGTCTCCAGCTAATCTGTTGTCTTCAGCTAAATTCTAATTGGAAACTGAGCACAAAATGAGGCAGTGTTCAGAGTCAAGGAGAAAGAACACTTTGAGGTCTTAGATAATGAATACAGTAGGCTGTAAAGAAAAATAGTGGAGAAAACCATAATTGAAAATATGGAATGCTATCTTATTTTCCCAGTATAATTTCCTTGGCTCAATCAGTGGCAGATTCTACCCTGTTTTCATACTTCTATGGCAGTAGCACACTTTGAGCAACATGTGCTTTTTGATGTGCTCATGTGATTGTGGTTATAATAATGCCCAGGTTGAGAATGAATGTCTGCCTTTTGCATTAGAGTACATTGGCATATTTATACTTTTTAAGAAAATGAGCTAACAGTTATTAAGAATTATACTGACATGCTCTTATTGTATTTATTAGGTCAATTTATTAGCCTAGATATATTTTTCACATCTCATTGTAGAAATATTTGTGAATGCTGGTCTCTGTTACTAATGAAATGACCCCCATACTTATGCACAAGATAAATGTATTTGTAGGTATTTGCTGTCCCTAAGTTCAGGAAAGGAAAATTATATAAAAATTATGGAGAAAGTGTTAATGATTTCTCTTCACTTAGCTGTTCTTTGAGCTGATGCATTCTATTTTTTTCCCTGTGAAATAATAGTGAAGACCTGCTAGAGCAACCCTTTTGTTCTGCTTTGCCTGGTACCTTTTTCAATCATGTCATTTACATGAGATCTTCAGCACAATTGTGTGACATTGTTGCCCAAGTATTTCAGCATGATTTTGTTGAAGTACTTTGTCACAGAGGTTCACTTAATGGGAAGACTCGAAGGGGGTATCACTCACATCTTTTATTGCACTGAACATTTGACACAAATCCACAAAATTGACAGTCACAGCTTCAAAGTGCCCACAGTAGCACAAAGAGCCTCTCATTGTGTTGGACTATTGTTTTAACATGTCAGAGTGTATTTGAGAAACAATATGATTGCCTGTGGATAATGGGCTTGGCCTCATTGTGCTGATTAAATAGATGTTTGGTTTGCAGGGAGTTCTGTAGCTCTGTGTTCAGCCTGACCTCCTCTCCTGGCTGCAGTGAACTGGGGCCCATTAGCATTTGTTCTGCTCATTAGAGGGAGAGGTGATTGCCATCCTGAAAAACACCAAATAGCCCAGTTAGTACACGAGCTTGTTTTCTTTTCCCCTGGCCTCCACCCACGGCCACTGAATATCTTGAACAAATGCTGGAGACAGTTGGCAATATTGTAGAATAATTGATCTCTGCATCTGGCACAATCTGTTTGGCACAAGCTGGCACTTCAAGAGTGAATGTTGCACTTCTCTTTGTCCCTTTGTCACCTTTTGTCTTACATAAATATTTGTGTCTTTAGTACTGAGTCTTCCACGTAGTTGGGGGGATGGTGCTAAGGTGCCATAAGTGGGGTTCAGAAAACCTTGGCATAAAAAGCACCAAAAAGCTGATCATATATATTCAGAAAAAAGAAAGTGTAAAAGGCCAAATCTTGCTTTACAGCTTGAAGCACATTTCTTAACTGTGCTGGCAAACATTTTTGGTGTTTTTGCTTTTTGGTGGCATGGGGGTCAGTCATGAAAGAGAATTAATATGACCATGCCACAAGTAACAATAGAAACCGACCTTGGTAAATATGAATTAACTTCTCTGGTCACAGTGGAGATGTTTCAAACAAGCACTAATAGAATGAAATCAGAACCTCATAATAAAGTTGTGCAGTGTGCAGCACCTTGAAAGAACTATATTGTTAACATGGCTGGGGCAGTGAGATGGGTCTGAGCTGCCTTAGCCCTTCCTTCTTTGGGTGATCTTCTTCAGGTCATCTCATTCCATGCTTACAGGGCTCAATACATGCTGCTGCACACTGCAGTGTTGGTCTCCCCTTTTGCAACCCCCTGGGTGAAACTCAAAATGGGTGGAGATGTTACAAGGGAGCTGTACATCTTAACGAGACATGCTTTGTCTTTTATGAAGGAAAAAGTGGGCAAAAAGTGGTTTCATGAGATGAGACACAGTTGGATAATCTGATGTTTTGTAACTGTTCTAATTGTCTTCCTGCTGCTAAGCAAAGTGTCCTCTCAGACCCTGTGTTCTTTCATTTGGAGAGACTTGAGTAATTTCATTGAAAATAGAGGTCATATCCTCAGTTTGTATATATTATAATTAATACTTGTATTTGTTTTCTGACCTGGGAGCACATCCTACGTTGTCTCACAAATTTGTTGTCTATATGGAAATAGATAAAAGCAACTTAGTGGGAAGAGATGGTTTCCATAGGTAATGAGGTGAATGTGCTCAGCTTCTGTTAAAATCTCCAGAATTATTTCCACCACAACATTATTCACTCCAGTGTCTGTTCTCAAGCACCAGACCTCCTGCTTTAACAATGTGTTAATGCTTTATCAATCTTTGAAGCTTAAAAGTTTTAGACATAATGCTGAAAGCATCTTCAGCTAAGAGGTGAACCAGAAACTTTGATATTCTGGTCTATCATCCAGGTAGAGAAGATATACTCCCTATAATCCCTGCAAGTTAAGAGAAACTGGTATTCCTTGATAAGAAATTAATATTTTCTTTAAAGAAAAATAAAAATAGGGTGAATACAGAACTCAGAGATAAAAAGTGAATTACTGTATTTTTGCTGCAGTGCAGCTGTGAAGAATGAGTTGTGTACTGAAGCAGTGAATAAGTGAGAACAGTTAATATTGCCTCCTTCGGTAACTTTTGCTCTTTAGCTGCATGTCCTTCACTGTATTTTCCATATTTTATTGTTTGAATAGCAATGCCTTTGCCACAAATGGCTGAAAGCAAGCCAATAAATGAAAGCATTCTGGGAACTGATAGTTCCTCTAGTCCTGCAATAGCCCCATTAATTATTGTCTGGACAGCCAATGCTGTATTTCATTGCATATGATGCTCTTTCCTTCTGCTACAGGAGCATCTCAAAGTGGGACTTTTAAAAGAAATAAACCTTGTTTTCTTTCTACCTCTTTTCCTTAAATGGTTTTTAAAAGTTTTTTGGAGAGAAGGGGATGAAAGCCTATGATTTCTCGGAAAGGTAGCATGCCTTTTGAGTTTTGATCTGCGTTAGTGGTTTTAATCCTTAGGTCTTCTAGCTGTCCATTTAGCTTAGAAGAAGAAATGATGGCTTAGATCTGTATGGCACATCTCATCAGGGCATTTGCTATTCCTACAGCAAAGCTGTTCTTTCTCTGCAATTCAGTTCTGGCCTTTTTGGTGTTAGCTGGGCAATGATGTGACAATAGGGTGGTGCTTGCTGTTCATTTTTAGCTGTGTTATTTAGCTGAGGATGACAGGTCCTTTTGCTCTCCCAACTAATTGCAGACATCAGAAAATATGGTGTGATATCTAGGAGGAAGAGAGACATCTGACTTCTGGCCCAGTTGTATGATTTATGCACAGGTTCAGTTCTGCAGCTACAAAATCTTTCATTTATTTGCATCACCTGAGTAAGATGTGCTGTAAAGCAGAATGTTGTTGATGACTTAGAGTGAACTTTTGGACTTTTCCATGACTACGAAACTACTGAAGTGCCAGACTGCAGCCTGAGGCTTAAATAAAGGCTGGGTTTTGTTTCCCTGAGGAAGTCACTGAATCTCTCCTTGCTTCAGTGGGTGAGAATTAATTCACTCGTGTTTTAAAAATGCTTTGAGATTGTCACCTGGATGGAGTCATAGCAGTGCAGAGTGTGAACAGTGCGCTACAGGATGGCTCAGCAAACCAGGGAAGCACTGAGGCATGTGCAGAGCTGAACAATATCCAGGTATTGCTCAATCACATTTATGTCCTGAGGGATTGGAGTGCTGAAGTGTAAATGTGGGATCTTTCCTTTGGAACACATGGAACAAAATGAATAATTTGTTTACTTGCAAGCTGCTGTCTCTTTGATAGTCTTCATACCCACAATTTCAATGTTGCAAGTGAAATGTAGTGTTACATTATCTACATGTGGCTCCTGACTTTTTTTTTTCCTTTTTTTTGACAAATAGAGTAAAAATAAATTGTGCTTAACATATTGTTTGCAAAGTAAGCATCCTGGGTTCAGATTCTGAGAGGACATCTCGCTTGAATAGGAAAATATACAAATACAATTGCATATTATTCCTTCTCATGCCCACTGCTATGCTTGTATAAATAGCACAGATCTGTTGATTCCTGCCATTTGTGGTTTGTTTAAAAGAGTGATGTCAAATGTCAGAGTTCTCCTACATGTCCCCTCTTTTATGGCCTATATGTTCATAATTGTTTTCTAACTAGGATTTTCTTTCATGACCTTAAAAGAAATATTAAATCCAGAACATTTCTCTTATTCATGGCAAGATTTAAGCAACTTAAATACATAGTGGGGAAGGAATTAATACTTTGAAAAAGAATAGTGCTTAGAAGAATTTTCCTTTTTGCATTAGCAGTAAATTTCTCAGCAGACTTTGGTTTACTCAGGCTTTTGATTTTTTTTTTCAGCAAATGCTTTTAAGTATTTGCTCTCTTGATTGTTGGTGAATATTCAGTGTTTGAGCTCTGTGCCTACAGATTATTGATCAGAAGCATTTTATAATGCTTTTCCTGTTCCTTGATTAGACAAACATGTAAGCACTCTGGCTCAAATAAATGTGTGGGTGAAACTGAAGCTTGGTTGCTAGGAACACTTGAGTTTTTAATTTTTTTTCCAAAGCCTTTGGTCAGAAAAACAAGATCACTCAAACATTTTCTGAGAACCAAACAAAAGGGCTTAAGAGGGGTTGAAAAAGGACTTAAAATAGCCAAAGAAATAGTGGTTGATATTTTTCCAGCATTTTCCTTGTTGTATTCAGAATAGAGAATAAGATCACAGATTATGTAGATTCAAATTATCACATCACTAAATTGCAGTAGCATTAAAAGTGATTGCTTGGACTGGGAGAACCAGTTGAGCCTCATCCTTTACCTGTGACCCACAAAAATTCCCTGGGTTTCATCCTCCCCAGTACCAGTGGGGATTTGGGCAGTGTATTCTCTGTGACTACTGCTGATTGGTGTCTGGGTGCTCTAGGCAGCAACTGACAGACACCTGTAAAAAGAAGGATATGGTCTCCCTTTCCAACACAGCCACTGCGATCCCTGCCATGCTAGGGGCTGGGAATGAGGAATAGAAGAAAACTATTAACTAGAGGAAGAAATGCTGTACCATTCCTGGGCTGTGAAAGACCCTAGTGAAAGCTAAAGATCGTTAGAGCTGTAGAAAACACTGTTCAAACTCTGATCCGTGTCCTTTGAACTTGCCAGCTTTATCTCACAAGCTCCCTGTCGTTCCTGCAGGGTGTCAGGGAGAAGAGCAGGAATTGTGCTTTTCATCCATCAGGCTGCTGGGAAATGCCAAGCTGTCAGGCTCTGGTGCTGGGAGCCAGCACAGCCACTGGAGCCAGGGAGTGCGAGACGGCACTGCTTGCAACATGACCTTGGCCACACGCATCAGCTGGGGCTCCACAGAGCACGGCAGCAGAAGGGGGGATGCCAATAAAATACCTCTCACATTCAGTGGTGCAGCAGGGAATGTCGGAGGGAAAGTCACCCTAGCCCAGGTTTTATGTATTTAACTGTTTCTAGGTACGTGCTACTTGTGTCTTCAGGGTTCATGAAGTGGTTTGTACTGGGACTGATGGAAACTGAATTATTTACTGCATTTAATGCAGATATTCGTGAACCCTTTCAAATCTGTGAGAGTGTTTGTTCTTACACCCTGTCAAACACTGTGTTTTGCACAATATGTGATCTTCTTCGAGGTCTTCCCTTTCATAGGGAAGTGAAAAGAAACATTTGGTCAAACTAAAATGAGAATTTTGCTCCTGAAACTGGTAGACTCTCAAGGTATTGGTTAATCACCCTGACTGGCTACTCAAAAATTAAAAGCAGGTAAATCACAAATTATTTGCAAATAAAAGAGTTTTCTAAATTAATATAGAAATTTCTAAATTTCTTAATACAAGCAGCCCAGCTGACCAATATGACTCTCTCCTTTTGTTGCTTTCCATGTAGTGAGTTTCTTTGTTGGCAGGCCTGATCATTTTGGGACTATTTTGAAAGTACCTATTCATGTGAACTCACTTAAAAAAAAGGATTACTGTGCTGCCAGTTCCCTGTAGTGAACGGAGAGCAAGAAGGCTGATAGAGCTGGACAAACTGAGCTGCCCTGCCGAATAACAAGGAGATGGGCAGATTCCTTTTTGTCCACTTGATTCACTGCCACCCTGGCTTCTCTTTCATTTGTTCAGCTGCATTTGCTCTCCTCCAGCACGTCCGTGCTGCAGCCATTTCTCACCTCTGAGAAATTTCTCACCTTTATTTGCCAATATAAGGTGTGTGTACATGACATTCCTCTTGCTCAAACTGAGAGTAGCACTGAAAACTTTTCTTTTGTGTAGCAGAATATACAGGGTGCTTTGAAGGCCCTTCGGCGAGACAGATGCAGTGATGGAAGACTTCAAGGCACACAGAGCACTCGAGGACACAGGTTGAAATTCTGCTCTTGCCCTCGAGCTTTGCTTTTACATGTTCTTGTCAGCTGTTTTTTTTGCTGCCTCCCAGTTTTGAAGTTGCTGATATAAAATGATCTGATATGATGTTCTCTCTGTAGTGGCAAAAATCACCAGACTTATCACAGAGAAAGAAGCACGGACAAAAATAAAAACACCAAGAAAGCCTCCAAACCAAAACCACAGAACCCAACCAACAAATCAAACAAAACCCCAAATCTCTGAGATTTTGATGTTCCCCAAAATGTCACTTGTGGAGCTGGTTCAGTCCTGAAAAAGATGGCCAGTTCTGGCTCACTGGGAGGGGGAAGGGCCTTCTCCAGTGGCCCACCTGGGAGAAGGGTTGCAAATAGAGGTGAATCGGTTCTGTGAAATGAAGGCCAAGTTATTTTAAACCTGGCAGCAGCAAGCATCAACAAAGTTAATGGGAGCTTTGGAAAGGGCTTTTATGGGAATGTGAGAGTGATTATTTTCCCTTTGACTTGTAAATAAGCTTGCACAGTCCTCTGACTTACAACACAGCTATTCCTGGTTCTCACTTGTTACATCTCATTATACCTTGTACCTTATATTATATTTCTTGAACTTTTAACCTTTTCAAGAATGTAAATAAGGTGCTTCTGGCAAGCATTTGTATATCATTATTGCCATATTGCAAAGTAAGCTCATTTCTCATCTTCTCATTTTTTCTTCAAATCCTTTTTTTTTTTCCTATGAAATGAGAATATTAGGCTAAATTCCTAAAGGATGTAACCTAGATTCTGAGGGCACATATTTATCTGCTGTTTGTCTATTCAAAGCTCTAATCCGAAATATAAATACTCATCTGCTGGTTATTTGCATGCATGAAAGATGGTGGATGTATACACAAAGATTTTTTTTTTCTTCTTTTGCTTTCCCTGCTTGTGTTGGGGAAGAGCTATGAATTACCATGGAAGAGAAAAGGAATGCTTTTGTGTCAGCAAGAACAATAACAGCTGGAACAAACTTAATTAATTTAGAACAATTATACACTGATTTCATATATTGTTTATATGTTATACACTGCTTTTCTATATTACTTACATAATAAATAGCATGAGAGTGCACAAGGACTGTCAGGTTATAAATATAAAAGGCATAGCAGTAATGTGTGTTAAAATCTGATTATTAGAGATACCTCTGCCTGAATTAAGGTGCAAACAAGACCCTTTGGCCAAATACAATAGTTTTTGGATTTTGTTTAA
Source organism: Chloebia gouldiae (assembly GCA_003676055.1). Lineage (NCBI taxonomy): Eukaryota > Metazoa > Chordata > Aves > Passeriformes > Passeridae > Chloebia > Chloebia gouldiae. The sequence goes on along the minus strand of QUSF01000008.1, from coordinate 22,211,137 downwards.
CAGTAAATATGAGGTGGAGAGAGAAAGAGAGATACAGAAAAGTTCCCATCAGGTGGCTTAGTTCACAGTCCAAATTCCAGGAATCCAGAGACATATTCAGGAGGGTGGGCTTCAGTGGTTGCAGACGAGTAATTGCTTTAAGGCTTTCAACTCTGTAACATGGGGAAGAACCAAAATCGAAGTGGGATTTACAACCTTTTCTGTTCCAGTCATTACCTTTGTTTTGATATCTCAGCTTCTAAGAGAGGTGACCTTTGCAAATGAAGAAATAAGGCACATACACAAGAGGAGAGGCAGTAAAAGATTTATGGTGGTACATGTCTTTTCAAAGCTTTAAAGGTTTCTTCATTCATTACCTTCTCAAGTTTCTCCTTCCAAGGGACAGACAGTTAAAGTGGGGCTTGTTTCTCTCTTTAAATTCAATAACAGCTGGAGACTGCATGGTGAAATACATGTTTGCAATAATAAGATAACTATACCAAAGGAGCTCATTGAGGCAGTGCATGTGTCACATGTGAAAACCACATTGTAACTGTCAAGTAAGACCTTTTGTACAAAGCATAAGAGTATTTATTTTAAAACAAAATAAGTAAAGAGGGGAAAAAGTAGCTGAGGGTATTGTGTAACTAGTGCAATAGAGAAATTCTTGGGGAGTACTGAGTCTGCATGACAGCATTTGCACAATAACCATAGGGTTGTGTTCTACGTGTAAAAGGCCTTGGTTATTCTATGTGAGAAAGGTCTTGAGCACTTCGATGAAGTTTTTGCATTGGCCACTTGATTTGGTGTCCACACTCCTAAATATTCCTATTTCTGGATGTTGTGGACTCAACAGACCCTTTCTGACTCAGCTCTGTTGGTGCTAGACTTGACAGACTTGGCATTGAGAGGCAACCTGGGGTGGGGTTAGAACTCAAATTAGTGGAAATTCAAACTGAGATGTTTGTGGGATGCCTTAAAAATGTATATTCTGAAAGAGAAACAACACAATGTGCTATTCCAGCTCTGAGTGTGTTCCTTGTGATTTAGATTCTGTGTGATAATGGACTGGGAAGTGGGCAGTGTTATTTCTAATGAGATGTCAGTCCTAAAACACTGCGTGCATTAGTGGAAAGAGGTGGTATCAAGCTGATGAGCACGGCTGATGTTTTTTCATCTCATTAAGCCTTGATTAAGTAACATGCATGTTATTTCATAAATACATAATTTCTGCTTGAGCCCACATGTAGCTGGCTGGGGCAATACAGGAAATTTGATTTACTTAATCCCTTTTTCTCCCATCTTTTTTTACCCCACAGAGCCACACGTTCTCCAGCATTCCCACTTCAGAATATGAGTGGTCCTCTCCTCTCCCATGTAGTTTCTTGTCCTTTTGATGAGATTTGTGAGTGTACCCCAAGCTATTCAGTATCCACCAATTCCTCCATCTGCCAGGAATATTTTTTGCCTGTCCTGGATATCATTTCTCTCTTCAAAGGCCTCTATGAACTCTCTGTGTGTCCAATGATAATATATATACATTTTTCCACAATGGTGTGCTTTTATAGTGGGATAAGCAATTCCAGATGGCTGTTTTGTGTCAAAATCCCAGCTGGAATCAGTTGATCCTTACCTTGACATAGATTAAGTTAATGTATTGTTTTCTCAGCTGCAGATAACCTCAGCCAGTTATGTTAAGATATATCTATATAGCTGTTTCTCTTACTGCATGTCCTAGCTAAATCAGTTTTGTTGTTATGCTATCAAATAGCCAACCTTTTCTTTGGCAATGGAAATATAATCTTTGACAGTAGAAGACCTCCATCAGGTGGAGTGAGGGTGGCAAAGCTAGAAGCTTGTGTTCCTAAGGAGGGAGTAGAAAGTATCCCATTGGATTGTGTGTGTTGAAGGTTGGATGGCTCGGGATATATATTTCTTCCTTTTTCTTTCCCCATCACCCTCAAGCTGAATCTGGTTTCAGAAAAGTTTTCTTGCCAATTCTATTTCTACACATATTTGTTCGGGTATTGTGACAGGGGTTATGCATGAGAACAGAGTTTACATGGATGACCCTGGAGAACCTACATACCAAGAACCTTCAGTAGACATTTGCCTGTCATCTCTTTATCTCTCAAAAAGTTTTCAAAAAAGTATCTCTGTGTCTGGATCTGTTTAAATTTCTTAAACACAATTTTGCCCTCTTTGTGTGAGAAATTAATTCTTTTCGTTTGCATCTCTACAGTAGCTTGCAACTTGCTAATCTCTGGTTAGAACAGTAAAATGCTGTGGTAGGACTCTTCATGTTTATAAAAATAATAATGATTCATAGGGAGAATAAAACCCTCAAAACCCAAAACCAACAATACTTTACCATATTAAGCAAGTACAAAATAGAAAGATTGGGATTAGAGGAACATAAAATCAGATGTTTGCATAATGCAATTGTTAATGGCAATTTTTATCACAGGAAGTCCTTGCTGTTTCTATTAAAAAATCACATAAAAGATATGGAAAATATAGCAGAAAGCACCTGTTGAAATTCTTGTCTAATGCCTGCATGTAATATTATGACTATGACTTAAAATATGTCATTTTTAAACAAATCAAAATTATTCATTTGGAGTTCACTTGACTTCAGTTATATGCTAAGAAGACAATTTTAGAAAATTTAACTATTTTTCATAGTGCAGATTCTTACCTAAGGAAAAAAAAAATGTAAAAAATCTCCTCCTGGTGATGTAAAGAATGTAAGAGCTGGCAGGTGGCTTACAGATATCATTCTGAAATATCTTATCCTGCCAAAAAACAATGATGTGTTTAATTAGCACTTCGCAGATGGCGTGCAAAATGATCTTCACTTAGGACAGTCCTTTTTCCCCTCTTTTTTTTGACTATTTTTGAGAGTTGATTTTGAAAACATGGCTTGTGGTGCTGCTCAGGATACACGCAGAGGTAACTGGGGATGTGTTCTCCAGATGGCTCTGTGTGGGAACAGCCCTGTAGCTTTGAGGCCCTGGTCCAAGTGCGGAGTGTGTTGACATAACCCAAGTAAGAATAACAAATATTTAGATCATGTTAGACTAATACAGGAGTTGCTGACTTGTAAAGAGAGGAGGTCAAGGCTAGGAAGTGGAATCATTTCACTTTGATTCATCTGAATTTAGTGAATTGTCAGGTATTTCTGAGCATGCAATGCATCTGTAGTCCAAATGTTCCTTTCAGCAGAAATGTTCGTACCTACATTTTCCTACTGGACTTAATTTTCATCTCTGCATTTTTTTAGTGTTTTTTGACCCAGGTATTGGCAAAAGCAACAATCAACAACCTCTGGTGGTAATGATGCTGCTGCTGCTGGAGGCCACAGGTGAGCACATGCAGCTGCCTTAGAGACTGTGAGGAAAGAGGAAATTGGTGCTTTGTTATCTCAGTATCTGATTTTTTTGGTTATATTGCTGCTGGTTGAGGAGAATACACAATTTCCAGTGAAGGTGTCATAAGGAACAGAGGGAAGACAAATGGAAAGACTAATTCCAAAAACCGCAGCAAATAAATGATGGTGGGAAAGATCATAAACCAAATTAGGACTGAAAACAGTCTTTCAATAGGTAATGGAAGATTTTGGGGAAGAGGTAATGAAATACCTTAAAGGTGAAGGAGGAAAATGAGTTTATGACTTTTGTGAGAGAGGATGGAGTCCATAGAGGAATACAAAGTGAAAAAGCCACTATAGTTGAAGAGATTGGATAGGAACAGGATACCTCCTGCCATGTTTGAAATGGCTGTGAACCTTTATTTTTATTTTTAAAAGCTAACTTAAATTATATAACAGCCAGCAAGATGGAAGTGGGAGTCTAAAAGTGAATTTTAGCAGCATGAAAGTAGCCAGACAGGAACGTTTTTTGCCAAAAAGTTATTCACAAGCTAGCTCTACAGAACCTGAACCTGCACTCAGAATTGAAGATGAGGCAGGGTTTTATCATCCTAAACAACCAGCAAAATGTGAGTTATAATGATGAGAAAGGGTCTATGAGAAGGAGGGATTTGGAATTCTTTTTAGGTTTACTTGTGCTTCCCTTCAGGGCAAAGAATCACTGAGGTGTTGGTCAAAATATGAATTTCCCAGGAGACAAATATGAGGTATACACATGCCCTTGGGGTGATGGCAAGGTGACGATATCTGCATTTCTTATCTAAGGTTACCCTGGGCTGTCCTGGAGGAGGAAACCCTTTGCAAAACCAAAAGTAGTTAGATAGGTTTGCTCAGGGATAACCTGAGTAAAGAGAATGAAAAAATAAAATCACAGAAACCACGAAAGCTGATATAGTGATAAAACACATGAAAGGGGCAGAGTGAATTTTATACAGGCAGTGATAGAACAAGGGGGTATGGTTTTGAGGGTAGGAAGGCACTGGAACAGACTGGCCAGAGAAGCTGTGGGTACTCCATCCCTGGAAGTGTTCAAAGCCAGGCTGGATAGAGCTTTGAGCAATCTGGATCCCAGAAGGACCACCTGATCCATTTGTTCTCTGGTTAAAAATAAATACCTACAGACAACAGCAGGAAAGCAGTCCACACCCATGGTAACATGGGATTTCAGTCAAGGGAAAGGAGAGGTTTTCTTAATGAGCTGAATGCTGAGAGGATAAACCTGTAGCAGACACCTGACCTTGTTTTATTCCTTCAGAAATTCTGAGGAGAAAAAAGGGGGTTAAATCTGGGCTTGCCAGATTAGAAGATGAAGAAAAGAAGGACAGAATGTTAACTAGGCAAATAGCAGTAGGTGAGACTAAGGAAGAAATAGTTATCATGGTGGAGGAGGAGTTGGTGGTGCTGGTGCACAAGGATTAGTGCTATTCCCAGTGAGAGAGCCTGAGAGAACCTTGCTGATATTCAGGTAAGAGCAGTACTGGGTAAAGCGTTTTTAAACTGTTGGTTGTCTGCTGCTAAATACCTGTATTTTGTTACAGACCTCGAAAACCTGCAGCTATGTTTGCTCCTTTTGAGCCTTTCCCACACCATCCTTATTTTCTATAATTTCAGCAGAACTGAAATTGATTTTGGAAACAAAATTATAAAAGAGAACTGGATTGAGGTGGATGATGTGACTCAGGTCAGTGTGTGTTTACAGAGGCCCCCAGTGCCTGAGCACTACCAGTGGGAAAAAGCTGGCTGATAGCAAAGAGCAGGCCACCCAGTCTGGGAGACTTGAAGAACCTCGGGAAGAGCCACCTGAAAAGCTGTGTTGGGACAGCATACATCAGGAGAGGAGGGATGGTTCTTTAGGAAAGTGGGATTCAGAGTACAGAGCCTGTTTCCAGCAGCAGGTTCAGCAAGCCAGATTCATCCACTTCCATCCAGCCCAGTGTGCAGTCAGAGGGCTGTGTTTTAATACTCCTTTGTAACTAGTTATTCCTACTCCCAAGATGAGGTCAGCTGGATTTATTGCTTACTGAGAGTGTCACAAACACTTGGAGATAGAATAATTCTTTCTTTTTTAATGGCAAAGTCTATTGTACACAGCTTTTCTGCTGTTATTCCTCGTGAGGATGAATATACTTCAGTTGACTTTGGCATTTAGTGCCATTTTCAGAGAGCTGTCAGAACAGCACACCCAGAGAGAAATCTTCTCTCATGTATTCTATAATGCCTCATGTCATTCCTGTCAATAAAAATCAGCTCCTCTTCAGCCAGATGGTACCTGCTGCTTATCTTCTCCCTTAAATTCAAAGGGACAGTTTTGGTGATTTCTGGTCTGACTCTAGAACTACATTTAAATGAGATCTGCACTGCTATTTACAATGGATGTACTTTGATTTGTGAGTAGAATTAATGAGGGACCTGAAAATTGCCAAGGATCTACAGGAAAGGCTTAAATGAATTTATGAAATACACTCTTGAGATTTACCCAGTGTTTTTTTCCCCAGAGTCTGTGGGGCATAACTTTAACAGAGTATTAAACCATACACCTCTCAATGTTCCTTGAGTTGCATTAAATACGTTGGGCTACTGCAGCTGAACAGAGGAGGATTTTATATTTCTACAATTCTAGTCCCTTCTTGCAGGTGATCCATTAAAAGGGGCTGTCAGTGGCCTCAAGTCAGGGTGTGGCTGCTCTGACTGGTTTTCCTTTCCTTTCAGCAGTCCTAGCTTCCCTCTGTATTACTTCATAGTTAATGGAAAAGGATTCTTTTGACTTCTGTGGAGCTTATCTGGATATGAATGGCTGAAAGAGGAAAGTCTTACATACATAAACCATGTTATGCCTGGATTCTTGGGATTTCTTTTGTGTTGTAAAATCTGTCAATCTTTCTGGTTTATTTTCACCTGGCAAGAGCTACTCCAGGTACCCCTTTTGTGTGTTCTGATGTTATGCCACACATTTCATTATTTGCTCCTGTATTACTTCACTTTTTTTTTTGTGCTTGGTTATGATGTCCAACACTACCTGTCAGGATTTAAACTCCAAAGAATGAAAGTAGAGATTTGAGGACAATCCTTATGCAGCAAAAGGGAGAAAATTATCTCCATAAGCCAGATTTTACAAGAAGTCAAGGAATACAGGAATAAAAGGTCAATTGCCACAAGCAAAACTGAGAGAGACCTTGAAAGAAACATTAATAGGAGATGGCAAAATATTCTTCATCCTTAGAAACCAAAAAGAGACTAGTTTGCTGTATGATTGAGAGGGAAGCATAATTCAAGCATAGATAAGAGTTGAACTGAATGGTTTGTGCTGGGATTGAGCAGTCCTAGGATGGTGTCCATTGAGCAAAGGCAAGCAGCTGTGAGGTTATAAAAATAGAAATTACCACTTTCTAGATGAGAACACAAAGAACTTAATCCTGTCAAGTCAGGAGACCAGCTAATTTCCATCACACAATGCTGAAAGAGCTGGCACGTGGAACTGCAGGACTCTGGTTGAGCATCTTTAATAAATCTTTGGGGAGAATGGATATGACTATGGAATAGCAAATGCAGTACCTTTATTTAGGAAGGGAGCAGAAGTGATGTGGGAAAGGACAGGCCATTAATCTCACCTCAGCTGCATGCAGGGCTTAGATCAAAGTCTGAAGGAAGGACTAATTAAGACACATGAGAAAATGGGCAATGGGATAGAGTGCCATGGCTTTACTATAAGTAAGCTAAAGGAAAGGCAGGCACAGCTTTTTTATTTTTCTTTTTTTTTTGTCTTAAAGGAAAGTGCTCAAAAATTTGAAAGAGGGCTTCCAAGCTTCTGCTCTTTGGAGAATATTCTTAAATATCTCTCGTTTGTGGCTCAAACTTTACAGTGGCTTTGCTCAGCATTTCCCTCCAGACTTCCCTTAAGTTTCCTGCTGAATAAAATGATCTTCAGCAGTCATTTAAAATATAGTTGTGGTTTCTTCCCTGCACACCAGACACCAAAAGCTGGATGTCCTGCTGAGCCTTACTTTGATGTTGCAATAATTTACATGATTGTTTCTGCAGTATTTTATCTTTAATGTTCATTATTGATTTGTGCCTACAGATAAATGTCCTTGTTTTGAAAATAAGGGACAGCATGTACTGACCCAGCCAGAGCATCAAAGAGAAATGTAATGGGGTGTAATTTTGCTTCTAAACAAAACCAAAACAATCAACATTTTAAAATGCTTTTAGAGCAATCTTCAATCTACATTGTTATGAACAATCAGTTGGCCTAGTAAACAAAGTGAGGAGATCATTGTTTATGTGAATTTTATGCAATTTAATTGTAGTATCTTAGAATTACATAGAATATCTTCACGCTTGTTGTACTTTTATGATTCCTGTAAAGTGCAGAGAAACACCAGGGAAAGCTGGGTTGTGTCAGGTGAAGTGCTGACTCAGCCTGCTTCCACTCTTCAGTTCAGCTCAGATCTTTTCCACTTTTACTGGAGCATGGGTGAGGGTAGTGGATGTCACATCAAATCAGACCTGACTTTTCTGTTTCTTTAAATTGCTAGACCTGCATGCAATAGTCACCACACACACTGATAGAGATATGCAAAGTGGAAGAACTAAATGCTCTTTGAAAACTGCTGCAATCAGCAATATGTGTGTAAAATGTGTTTACTTTAAATGTCACTTTACACTTTTTGCTCTGTAAATGTGATCCCTGTGCATTTTGAGCTACTTAGGATATTGCTTTATCAGAGAATTTTAAGCACATGATGCTCAGAGCCATTAAAGTTTTTGATCCTGAAGACATCTCTGATTAGCTGGCCACCAAGAAACAGAATGGGTGTTGCTTGTAGGTAGGGGAAGATGTTTACTTTCTGCCCCATGAAACAGCAAGATTTCCTGGGAGGCTTCCATAAGGATTCAAAGTGATGCTCATAGGTGCTAGGTAGGCCTGGCTTTTACATCTACATCCTCTCCCTGGAGATGAAGTTTATCAGAAAATGTTGGACACCAAGGAACAGGAGCAGAACTAAGGCAATGATCTCTGTGCCCCTTGCTTAAAAAAACATTGCCACAAGGGAGAGAGGAACATGAAGTAAATATTGTTTTGTTCTCAGTGGAAGGCTACAGTCATAGAAAAATTAGGTGGTAATTTAATCTTCCTAATCATGTAGAATCATGGAGAATCTAGTAACAGAATCCTAGCAGCAGGAAAGTTGCAATTTACTCATGGTAGGGCATTTTCCCTTTTTTTGAGCTTCAGTGAACTGGTGGCAAATGTCTTTATTTTGTATTGTCCCTTACAACCTCCTGAAATACTTTTCTGCCATTCCTGAACTCAGATTTTCAGTCCCATCTGTCTTACTGAGAATGTTTCTTGTTATCAGATGCCTGCAGCAAAGCAAAAAAAGAATCTCTCCAATTTAGCCTTTAATAATTTCTGACCATGGTACATCTTTGTTACATTTCTCCTATCTTTTAGACTCTCTGCTCTTATAGGCCTCATTCTGCTTCTCTCGAGACTGAATTTTGCTGATGAAATAAAAGAATTAAAAAACAATAGGATATTTCTTTATCTTCCAAAATTAGAAGGAGCCAGAATCCATACCATTGCATGTATAGGAGAGCTTTAGAAAGCAGTTATTTTCCATACCTAGCGCAGCTGACTGTTTACTTCCCATACTAATCTGCTGCTTCTTTTTTTTTCTTTAGGTGGGCATATTTAGAAAATTTGCATCCTGGTAAAGTTAGTACACTCCAATTTACCTGGCCTGTGGAAATGTGTAATCACTCAGTTTGTATTCATTGATTTTTTCATTGTCTTCTTATTAAGGCTTAATTGTATTAACCTCCAAAGTCAATCTCAACACTTTCATTAAATTCAGATGTATGAAGATCTCAGAGACTGATGTAAATTTCAAGTCACTGTTTGCTTGCCACCTTCATTTTTACAGCCCTTTTATTAAGTCTAGACTTTATTGTCTTTTGATGCACGATGTTTTCTAAACCAGACTGAGAGCTGGGTGAAAATTTATGAGTGAATGAACTTTGTAGATATTCTTGCTTCATATGTGAAGCAAGTCTTGCCTTGAGCTAAATTCTGACCAGACTTAAAAAAACCAAAAAATAGAATAGTAGCTAATGCTGTCTGTCATTACAACTTACATGCTGATAAACTGAATATTGCCAGCTGGCTTCCAAATTAATTCTGACTTTAGAGATATTACTGATTTCAGGAAATGTAAAGAGAAGTATATAATTTGTTTAAGATGAAAAAGGGATGAAGATGCAGAATCACCTTTTGTGGTATTTTGACCCTGGCACCCACAGGGTTGCATGCTCACTTCACTCCCTCTCCCATCCCATGCCTGCAAGATGTGGGAGAGAATAGGGAGATTGAAAGTAAGAAAAACTATTGGACAAGATAAAAAGATTTTATAGGGTAAGGAAAGAGGGGAAAACCCTGAGAAGTAATATGAGGGCAAGTATTCTATACCTACTGGGTCTATTGTCAAGGGCAGGCTTAAGAAGCAGATATTTATGTTGCTCACATCTGTAACATTTCTGTCTCCAAGAATCCTCCTGACATGTCAGAAAACACAGACTAGATTCCTAAACCCAGTGAGCAGTAAAAAATGCCATTGCACATTTTGTTTTTACATTGTGATTTTCCTTTCTGCGCATCTACTAACTTACTGTAGGCACCATTTCAGGTGTGCACACTTAAAGCATCGAGGCCTCCTCAATAAAACATGCTCTGATTCACTTCATGGTGAACCTAATTAGTTAGCTCTTTCTGCTCTGCTGTGGGATAGCTGGGAGAAAGTTTGAGGTCTGTAGAATTCAAAATACCCCAAACCTCCATGAAACAATGTTAAAAAAAAACACCTGTATCCCACAAACACATGTACTTGACATTCTGGATCTGTAACCAGGCATGACTTTACAGAAGGTCATCAGCTAAAAAATAAAGGGGCATTTAAATCATCCACATAGTTAGCTTACAATTCAGTGCTAGATTGAGTTTTATTAAATTACAGCTTTGTATACAGTCTACAAACCAAATGAGCCATCAAATTTAAGTAGTGAGGGAGATAAAAGGATGAAAGTCAATTGGTAATTCCCTGGGTGGTCCAGGATCACATTGATGTGTCTGCCTGGGTGTGACAACCACTGGTTTGAGATTCAAGCAAATTGTCTCAGATTTGGAAAGACTTCTATTCTCACTGTCAGTCAGAGAGCAACTGACCCTTCCTATTTAGGAGACTGGGGACAGTTGTCTCATCATCCATGTTGGCATCACCACATGTGAAATTCTCAGTAAAGTATGGTTTGTTTTTTTAAAAAATGCTCTGTCCATGATTCCTTATGTTATTGATCAGTATTGTGTCATAATCCATCACAATGAAATCAAGGGATTTTTGCTAAGATACTGAATGTTCTATCACTTAGAAATCTTTACCTATGGTAGTATTGACCACTTGACTGACTGTAGGCCCAGCCATCAGTGACTTGTTGAATCCCCAGGTCCCAATGGCTATACTGAAACCAAATCACCCAGTAGGATGTGCTGAATAAAAGTTATGTTATTCCGTTCTGAAAACCTGTTCCACCGTCCTTCAGGTTTCCTAGTGAGTGGATGGTAAAGCCACAGGACTGCAAATTCAGAGCAGCCCTGTGGATTTACAGAACTTGTTAAAGAAGTTGAACTAGATTCTTTCATGTGCTGTAATGAAAATTCTTCATCTGCTTCATGGCTAACACAACAGAGAATGTTTGCTTACTCACAGGCGTTAATTCTGTTGAGTTACTATAAATGACACCTGAGGGGGAAGTTTCTATTACTGTAGTAATTGAAAGAGGATAATCAGGAAGCAGCAAGTGAGGAAAGTTTGAGAGTTGTCACATTGCTCTAAAAATGGCATAACCTGTTGCCAAAAGACTGATTCCTCAGAAATGAATCACATTCAGAGCTTGCCAGTTTCTCAAAGCTGAAACTATTATTGGCCACATTAACTACATTTAGAAAAAAAAAAAGAATGATAACTCAGATCTGGTTAGAAATATTTGGTAAATGTCTATTTAATGTCTATTCAAAAGCTATTCTGTACTTCTCTTTGGTTGTGTGCTTGTTTACATAATGTAAGAAGTTCAGTGAAGCATAACTCACTCCATAAGCACCCAGCTCATCCCTTGGCACTCCTTAGGGAACAGCAGGGGCCTAAAAGAATGTAAATAAAAATTTGAGTTGCAGCCCTTCAGTCCAATTTCTCATGGGCTCACACAGCATTATGTGCCTGGAGCCCTGTGCTTTACTGAGTCTGTCTTCAAATGGGTTCTGGGGCCCTGTCCCTTACAGCAGACAAGAAGGTCAAAAGGTTCCTCAAAAGCAACTGTTAATATTCTGTATTCTATGAATCTAAACAATTTGCAAAAATCCTTCCAGGGTCATTGATAAGTTTTAGAAATCATGACAAGCTTCCCTGAAGTGAAAGAAAACGAGTTTGCAACATTTAAATACATTAAAGAGAGAGCTCTTGGTAGTTGACCAATCAGTCTGGCATCTGCCCTGGACAAAGGAGTCTGTTACTATTGATTTGAAAGCATTGATAATTTAATGGCAATGTAATTAAACTTTGATAAGACTTACATTAAATCTGCACAGTTTTCTCATTAGGAATAAAAGTAACACAAAATCAAATTGTTATACAATCTATGGATGAAAAACAGCTAAGTGGTGTGCCCAAACCTGACCAGGAAACAGGAAGACATGGCTCCTGTCTGAAATCTTTCCTTTCTTTCTAGAATTAGCTTAGCAAAGGGTGTGTAACAGGGGTGAAGTTTAAAGCAGTGCAAGTATCAGGAATATGACAATTGTTGATGATGGGAATAACCTGGTTTGGTTTGGCATACTGAAAAGAACAAAGAAGGCTGTCTTTTAATGCAGAATTCTTCTGTGGATGCAATGACAGTTAGGATGGAGGATTCTCTTCTGGCAAGAGACATTGGGGAAATCTTGAAACCGTTGTGGTTTCTCACCACTCAAATGAGAAAAGAGGATGATGATGTGACTATGAAGCATTGGCTGATACCTGAGGAAATGTGACACCTTTGGGGCGCAGAAGGCTCCTCATCTGTACATTTGGTACCTGTGCTCACTAATGAATTGGAGGGCAAATTAATATGACCCAGCCAAATCCAGTCCTGGAAGCAGCTTAGACTTTCAGGATTTGACTTTCAGGGAAGTCTTACTGGATTTGGCTGTGCCACCAAATGTCCTCCTCGGAGCAATAGATGCAGAATACACCAAATGATGAGCAAAGAGCCTAAGTCAGAAGGCTGAGAGCTGAAGGTGACAAATTCAGAGGTAAAATAGAACTCATGAACAGGGAATAGAATTAACATTAGCTTGACATGCATGGTGGTTTTCTGAGCACCCTCTGAGATTTTAAAAAGGAAGAATGGGATTGCTCCTGAGAGTGCATAAGATAGTCCAAGCAGAATCCATTTTAATAGAGTCCCATGGCTTCCCTTATGCATGAAGCCAGTCACAGACCACAGCAGCCTGTCCTGACACCATGATCTGTGGTAGCAACCTCAGAAAAAAACCCAAACAAAACAAACAAACAAACAAAAAAAACCCAAACAAAACAAAAAAAACCAACAAAACAAACAAAAAAAAAAACAAACAAACAAAAAAAAAACAACCCAAAAAAACCCCAAACAAACCAAAACTGAAAAAGAAACAAAAGAAACAAAACATCCTATGGTTGTATGGCTTTATACAACAACAGAGTTGGGTTGTCACACACCTTTGTGATCATTCCAGGAAGGAGCACAAGCTGTAGCATATCAGAAAACATTCAAAATGCACTACACATGAAAAAGAAAGCTTCCACCTCTTGATTAGCCTCAGAAATCTTATCAATGGTGAATTATCAAAAGGTGAAAGTACAGCAAGAGGGCTTGCTTAATTTACATTCTTCTAATGGGTTCAGTTTAGAAGGTTAATATACAATATTAATCCCTGCCAGGCACACTGTCCTATCAGAGAGCATTACCAAATGTCAGAGGGGAATGCTTGTGAGAGGAAGGTCAAGAATTTATCATCCTTTCATTAAATAATTTGAATGAAAGTCAAAGAACAAGGAAGAGGTAGAAATTCAGAAGCTGCAATGGCAGCAAGATTAAAACTCGCTCTTTCAGAAGGATTACTGTTAAATTTTCACAGCAAATGGCAAGCTTGTGTGTTTTGTTGGTCTTGAAAACCCTGAGTGGCTTTCCCCAGTGTGATGACCTTTCCACTGTAATTTTCTTTTGAGTAAATTGATAATAAGAAAATAAGAGGGAAGATAATCCTGCCCTGCTGTGCTCTGCCCAGTCACTGTCTTGTAGGTGCTCAAGATTCTGTTTGCAAATGAGACAGAAAAGTGCTTTTATTTCATGAAAACTCATGAACTATTTAGCTTTTAATCAAGAGTTACAGCAAATTCTATTATTTCAAGCCTTTGCATTGTGTGAATAATTGTGTGTTCCTATGAGAATATGAAATTATTACTTGGTTAAGTGTTGCTTCTTAATTCAAGGAGAGGTTTTCCTTTTTAAGCTTTATTGCAAATAACGTTTTCCACATTTATTCTTGCCTTCCTCTTTCTCCCCTTCCTTTTTCCATTTTTTCTCCATTGATCTCACCTTCCTCTTTATTATGTCATTAAGACTGTTAGATATATTTTATCTGATATGGGCTTAGAAAAGAGAAGGTACCTTCATATTTGAATTCTGTGGTTACCAAAATAAACAGATGAATTTCATCTGCCTGTAGACTTTCAGTGGTGTTTAGAGATTAAAAAAAATACTAAACCCCTTTCCTTTGGAAATCAAGAAGTGTCCATTTTCCGTATAAGCTGCCCTAGGTTTGAACAGATATACTGATTATGGCCTTAAATTGAAAATGCAACTGTGCCTAAAATATAGGCTGAGTCCTAGCAATTCTAGCAACAAACTCAGCCTCAGAATACTTACATTATTTTATATATTCTTCTTTGATTAGACTTTGATTCTATTTAAAGGAAAATAATTCCTCTTTTCTTCTGCACAGCCTCAGGGGAAGCTGGGGGTGACAGAATGTTCTATTAAGTGAACTAATGGAGCAGCTCTTTCTGCTAAACTTGTGTAACTCTGGAAATACCATGTGCTGCTTGTTCACTTCTTCCCTAATCATTTTAGCAAGTTAAGAAAGTCTCTCCCTTCTTTTAGGGTGCTTTCCTACATCACCATCTTGAAGCCTCCCTTGCTGCTAATTGCAGTGATTTCAAATATATTGACACTAAAGCTTGGTCGGTGCTGAAAGAATTCTGCAAGTATCTCCTTGACTTGGTATCACATTTTCTTTGGTAGCATTCAGTCTCCTTGGAGATTTTCTTTCACTAGCAGACTTTTAATGGCATAAATGGGTGCAATGGGTCCAATAGAAAGAAATGTATTTTGGGTAAATACTGCAAACTTCCTGGAAGTAAATTTCAAAATCAAAATGGTAAATATTATTGCTGCAAAGGTAGCTTAGGCAGAGTGCTGGACCTGTTGGTGTGGATGAAATAGCTTGTGAGTTTTCAACAGCACATGTGGGAGTTCAGGGAAACTGCCAGTTTATACCAGCAAGAAGCCTGACTGCTAAGCCATATCCTTGAAACATCTGGGCATCATTACTTGAGATGTGCACACTTTGTTCTTGGGGAAACAAGGAATTTGAATGCCAAAATAAATGTACCGTGCTGCAGTTTAAAATACACACTGAACTGCTTTGCCATTCTGATCTCTCTTTTCTTTTGGAAGTTGCAGTGATCAGTTTATTAGTGAACTTTTGTGAAAAATAGTTTTCAAAAGATTCCTATCACTGTGTCTTCCAAAAATTTTCTGATGTTTCCCATGCAGGATTTTTATTGCCAGCCATATATACTGGAGAAAGGTAACAGTAAGAAAATACACTCATGGGTTTAAAAGGGAAGAAAGATAGAGGTGAGGTGACAACAGGAAAGGAAGGAAATGATCCTTATTTCTAAAAATCCTTTGTTTTAAACAGGAAAGGGAATAGATGGATTTGTAGTTTTTGACTGGCAAATTTCAAACTTTTACATATATATAATGAAATGTTGGTAAATTAGAAAGCTATAAAATTGTGAAACCAACTCTTTTAACAGCAACTGCCCTTCTACCCCAGATCTCCATTAAGCTAAGCGTAGGAACAAAGCTAATCATGGTAAATAAAATTACTTTTTTTCTTCCAGTTGATCTTGAATAAATATTGCCATGTTAGGGGGAAATGGGAATATTCGTTTTCTGCAGCATTTAATCTTGCACTGCTCTTTAGGCTCAATTTACTGAGTCCTGCTTTGATGAAGTTACGTAAAAAGAAATCAAAGGATAAAAATGTGTTGATAGACAACCTTGGAAAAATTGTATTTCAAGCTTAAGGAATGAGAAAACTGCTTTCTTATGGGTGCAAAATGTAAGATGTTGACAAATATCTATAAAGAATTCGAGGCAGAAGGAGGAGTTACATTCCTTTGGAACAGAATGGTTGGCATTTAATGTTTCTTTAGATGCTTCTCTTTGCCTCAATCCCTGCTATTTAAAGTTTCCATGTGATATTAGCCAAATATCTTAGATCAGTTTATTGCCAGTATATACAGCTTTCCTCAAAGTATAATAAGAACTCAAACCACGTGCAATGTTTGCAAGCAATTCAATGTTGCTCTGTGTGTATTCAGTGCCTTACAAGATGCAGTTAATTGTTTTAATCATTTATTTAACATTACCTGATTAAGCATGCAGACATATCACCATAATTAAGCTGGTTCTGCTTTGAACTTGACACAGACCAGCAGTTTTTACCATGCTTGTAGGAAACTATCATTCTAGCATTCAATGGTGTGAAACACAGTCTGTGGATCCTTTAGAGAACTCTCAAATGAAGAATGTTTCCATTCTTTTTCTCCTCTTCTCTAAGTGAGGTGCAAAATTTTAGCCAGAGCCTCTTTGTTCTGGAGATCATACCTTTAAAATATACAAGACAGACAAAGTATGGCAGAGGGGAAGAACTGTTATCAGTAATTTAAGAGAAACTGGAGCTCAAAGATGTTAACTTTTCCCAAGATCAGACAGGAGGCTGGAACTATGAATCAAGGAATGGACCTTAAGGGCAACATGTTCCTTCTGGATCTGTTTCCTTAAATATTGGAAGGAAAATGTTTGTGATCTCCAGATTTGACATAGCAGGGATAGTTCTTCCTTCACAAATCTCCATGGAAACTTACAGTACAGGTTGGAATGGAGGCTGCAAAGCAAAGGTAGTGCAGCTCTGCAAAGAATTGGCAAAGAATTTTCTGTGTGATAAAATTTCTGTAAAAGTGGATTAGGAACTGTGAGCAAAGGAAGTGGTTTTGTCAAGGACCAAAGCCAGAACTTTGGGTGTTAGTGAAATGTTGGGACAGTGTGGCACCTCTGTTCTAGGGTTATCAGATTGTAAAGGTGAAAAGTAGGACAAATCCAGAAGAAAAATCACTCCCAGAACAACCCAAATTTGCTTACCTCATGTACTGAGTAGAACTGCTATTGAGTATGTAATTTATTCAGTATTTTTCTGCAGAAAAAGCAGAGGAAGTATTGACTGATATACTTTTCAAATGAGTACACTATTTCCTGCACAGAATGAAAGTTTTGAATGATAAAGGGGGTCTGGCAAACTTTCAATTTTTTTTCTGGAGTTCTGGGAAGAGACTCAGCCTATTCTGGATGCAGAAGAATTGTTGAAGTTCTTTTATGCCTACAATTTCAAGACGGCATTGAGCATCGTGGTAATTTTTTTTAAGAGACTGATGTTGATTTTGTCTGCCCATGCGTATCTTGATTTAAATTATAATTTTTGGATCCCAGGAAATACAGACTGGGACCTTGTCTGTTCCAAACAGAGTGCTGAACCTTAATTTATTTTGAATTGATGGTGCTGCATTGTCCGTTCTACTGTGACTCAAAAAAAAGTTTATTTTTTACTCCTATAAACTGCATTTTTTTCTTCATTGCTATACTATTACCCTTATATTCTGACCATAAAATAATTGGCTAATGAATTTTCACATTAATTAATATATTTTGATTTATAATTTTATAGCTTATTTTAAGTTATTTATATTTCTAATTTGCTTATATTTATTTGCTTTCTATAAATTTACAGTTATGCTCTTTTAATGAGAAACATTAACTATAAATGACAATTTACATTCTCATAGGTTCTTTTGTATTTTAAGTTATGCCTAAGAATGCTCAGATGAGAAGTTCTGAATTTCCCCTCAAAGACAGAGTTGATATTTATGCAGTGGTCCTGATTCTGTCATTATCTGTGTGTTAACTGCTTAATATTCCTGAATTTAAAATCCATACCTTCAAGTGGTTTTTTTTTTTTTTTGGAGGAATGGTGTCTTTGTACCCAACAAAGCATGAACAAAATTTGACCTCTTATATAGGAAGAGGTTTTTTAATGAGTCAGATGTGACATTTTCAGGTGGAAATCATGGTTTGCTTTTATTGAGAATGCTTTTGGGAACAAAGCATTACTAAGTGATAAATATGTCAGGAAAAAAAAGCAGTATCTTGACTCTTAGTGGCCAAACGTTTAGGCATTTGCTGGAAGTGTTTTCCAGCCTGTAAATAAACTTTCTCCTGTCTCCTCCCTCTGGTCTTCCTGTCTCCTGAGACCTCTTACTCTACAGTTACTCATTTCCAACAGAGGGGATTCCATTTGGAGCAGCTTCTCCTTGGCCTTCAAAATCCCCTTCGTGAAAATCTCCTTTCCTTTAGAGCTGGGTTAGCGTGGTTTTGTTTAGCATTGCAGCTGTTCATATTTCTCTTTATGGGACATTTCTTTGGCTTTGTTTTTCTGTCTCATGTTGTTTTTGTGGGAACTTGTCCAGAGTGGGAGTTGGAACAACTTAATTTTCCTGAAATGCAATTCTGGGAGGGCTGCACCAGATGAGAGAGAATATGAGAGGGTCTCCATTACTGTGTTTATAGCTACCTGTCACTATTGATCACTAACTAATCTTCTTAGAAGTATCATTTCAATTTTCCTTTTTCAGTGTGGACTAAGCAGTGTTGCCAACACGCATTTTTCTCTGTCAGACATCACAGTAAATATGTGGAAGACAAAAAGTTTGAAAGCCATCTCCTCAGACTGCTGTTTAAAAAAGACTTTTGAATTACTCCATTGGAGGTGCCATGCTTACTGGCACTGAAAAATTAGAATTTTTGAAAGCAAGGGAGTTGGATATTTTCTACCAACCTGTGCTGAGCACCTACATATCCTGATGAGAAAACAGGTAAAAATTAAGTCAGAAAACATAGGCAAATGTATAGAGAGACTTGAGATTTGGAAGTGGCATGTGAACAGTCTGTATTAAATGCCTAAAAGCAAAGGGCAACATCTTAAAAATCTGTGGCAGAAAGAGTGTAGGCCCATGTTTTGCTAGGGACAGTTGTGGGACTTTCTGAACTCTGTATGTCTCTTCTGAGTTTGGTCCATGGAACATTTATTTCTATATTTCTAGTGCTACAGGGAAATGCTGTCTGAGCGTTTTTGGTGTAAGTTCAGTGGCCTCCTTTGTAGGACTGTCCATCCCAATCCTCACAAAACTGGAGGAACTTAGTGGGACATGGTTTATCACTGGAAGGGAGAACTGAGCTCTCAAGTCCTGGGGTGTTCACAGCCAGTTTGTTTGCACTGATTTATCAAGATTTTAGCAAGCCTGGTTGGGTGATATTCCAGAGATGTTATAACACATAAAATTCTCTAGGAAGCAAGGGAAAGAAAAGGTACTTCATCCAAGAAGCTGCTTGGGAGGAACTTCAAGAGCTATGGGAGAAGGAGATTGCACTGAAATCTGTCTTGGAGGATGCAGCAGGCTCCAGACAGTGCAGCTCTCTGTCTTCATGTGTGAAAATCACAGAAAAGCCTCGGTCCTTCCTCATGTTCCCCCTGCTGTTAGAGCTTTCTGTGATTGGGTTTTTGTGGGATCACCAGCTTGGATTTGCAAGGCTCTGTGGGGAAAGTGTAAAGGTGTAAGGCAGGCAAGCAGGAGGCACACCTACCCTTCAGGGCTTCCAACAGAAAGAGCTGCCCCTTCTGCTCTTCTCTCTCTGTAAGCAAAATAAAACAAAATAGGGACTTTGATGATACTGGGAGCCTCCAGGCAGGGAAATGAGAATTCTTTGGTAAATAGCAGTAAATGCTACTTCAGTAGTAGCATTTCAAGAGGATGGTGCGTGTTCTGCACTCAAAGTAAGAACATTTGGTTAATTTGGATGTCTGTCATTCCTGCACCTTCCTTCAGTTGGTATTTAGGTGAAAAGTGCATGTGCAGCACCTGTGGTCCAGCTGAGAGGTGCCAGGTTCCAAACCAAACTCCCCAGCTGCCTTCTAATAAATGAGAATTAAAGTATAGAGGAAAATAAATGCTAGCAATCTTTCCAGATATCTCATTCATTTATACATATCATATGTAAGAGCATACATATACATATATAAGAGCAAAGCAAGTCATGGGTTGGGAAAACCTGCCCTCAAAAACAAAGGAAATAATACTGGAGGTGAAAGAAAAGAAACTGAAGCTTGTAGAGACAAAACAAATAACTTTTCAAACTATTAGAAATTATAGGAGATGTAGAGGTTATTTCAAAAGGAGAGGTCCACCTGTAAATTTGAAAATAAAAATTTGGAATAGGCAGTTTCTTTCCTAGTGCAAGAATGAAAGAGGGAGATGAGTGACAAGAGATCAAAGGGCACTTAGAGGATGTACAGAACGGATGAGGGAGAGGCAGGCAACACAGAAAGCAGGATCAAAGGACACTAATGATGAAGAAGCTCTGCTTGCTATCTCCCATAAAGAAACACAGTGAGTCAGCAGAAGTTCAGAGGGTATTAAAAGGAAAAATCTAAAAGGAGATCACATTAGAAGCAAGCTCCATGTATTTCTTGCCCATCAGGGGAGGTATTAATAAAGGGACATGAGCAACATTCATGCACAAGTTTTTTTAAGTGCAGGGGCCTTTGGCTTTCAAACTATGGGTTTAAAAGCCTTGAAGAGAGCAGTCTGAAAAAAGGTAAAGCAGCCGGAACATTAATTGACAGTCCCATTACAGGGCTTGGTGGAGCCTTGTCTAGAGAGCTTTGAATTCAGTTCTGTTCCCAGCTAATGCCCTGTTGTCATTAAATACAAACAGTGCATGTATTTATTTTCTGTTCTTTTGTTTTCCTCTGAGGCAATGACAGAAATATTACTCTTGTCTACTTACAGACAAGAGTAATATTGTCTAGGTAGTAAAGTTGCTTCCCTCAAGTCTGTTGATGAACTAGGGGATGTACCAGGGAAAAGGAGCTTCAAACTGTACTCTGGAACCACACAATATCAAAGACATGATTAGAGTAATTAGGAAATTGCTCAGTATAATATTTAGCACTGAAGAAATTCCTGATTGTCATCCACTGGCCACAGAGGGCTCTCTGCATAGGAAGGCAGCCTCCTTCTTGCTGTTTTTGAGAGGCGTGTTTATGTTTGGGTCAGTGAATGACACGTGCTGGGCTGTGCTGCAAATCCAGCAGAAAGCTGGGAGCCCAGCCCACACCTGAGACTGGAAAGAGAGGAGAGAAATGAACCATTTTGGAAAAATCACAGTTGAACCTTATGTGTAGTCTACAAGGAACATTGTAGGGAAGTATTAATGATTACCTTTGGAATAGGGAAAGGAAAAAACCCACATGACAGTTCTTCCCTGAAACACAGATTCTGCTGTCTTTACATTAATCTCCACCTCAATCTACAGGCCATGCAGGCAGTGTGGTGTGTCATGAGAGAGGACACTTTTCAAGAAATTCATTGCACTGTTCCTTGAAATAAAATGTGTTTTCTAAAGCCCTGGGAGAACGATGGGAGAGGTGTTTCTGCAAACATATGTAAAAATCCCTGTACAGAGTTTTCTCTTTTCAGCGTCTGTATGCCACAGATTGTCACGGAGCAGGCAGTTACAGCAATTTGGGGAACTTACACTGCAGGGTGCTGGGTCAGGTCGTGTAGCTGAGGTTCTGCTTGTCTCTCTTGTACTAAATCCCCCTAAATATTTTTAGATTTGCTTCAATGAGTGAAACTTGCTCCTTGTCTAGCTATTTGTGGAATAGGTGTGGTTAATCAAGAGCTCTTTCTGCACAGTCCCATGTCTTCATGCTGCTGTTTCTCTGTCTATGCCCTGAGGAATTTCTCCAATATGCTGAATATAATCATTGGGCCTTCTGTCTTTATTGCTTTCTGTTCAATTTCTTGTAGCTGGCTTGCTTTTTGCTACAGATTTTTGCTTGCTCTCTGTTTCTTGTTGAATACAATATGGAATGAAAACAGTTTAAACAAGATCTAGAAATACATAACTTCCTTAGCAATTTTGCTCTTTTATTTCTCTCAATTTTAATGCAATTGGGCTCGCTCCTTTTATTCCTGATCAGTGTTCTGCTGGTCTTACATCTCATTTTCCATATCTGCTTAAATGAATTACTTTCTGATTTCCTGATTGTACTGTCTTTTTTCTAGTAAATTCTGCAACTGTTTCAGTAAACTTTCCTATTACAATATTATATTCCATTTGGCCATCTCTTTTCATAGTCATGAGAGAAACTTCCTCCTCTGTTTTCTATATCAAACCCAAGATTATATTTCTATCATCCAAGTCTCCAATACCTAGGATTCTTGGCAGGTTGAAACTGCCAAATTTTGAATTTTTATTTAATGATTTATTTAGAACAGAACCATCTTTATTTAATAATTCAGATTTATAAAAGCATATTCTGAAATGGAGAAATTTTTATTAACTTAAAAACTTAATTTATCTTTCTGTTGAATTGTGTTGTCCTGTTTGTTGATCCTTGTTGTGTGGTGATCCTGGAGAGATGGCAGGATGTACTTTGCATGTTTATGTGATTTTGAAGTGAATTAAACTTTCTGAATGAAAATTTTGGTTTGGATAGAAATTAAATTTTAAGAAATTAAATCTTGAAATTTTAGCCCACTTTTAGCACCATGAGACAGTTATGAGAATGAGAATGAAGACAAAAACTTGAAAGATATTAATGTATCCAGTCTAATCACTGTTGATGCCCTCAGTCCATTTCTGCTGTTCAGAACCATGTGTGGAAATAAAATCAGTCAAGTAGTAGAAAATAACTCCAGTTATTTTAACAGAAAAATATTTATTGCTGCTGTGAGAAAAGAAAACTTGACACATGATCTGGTGAAATTAGAAAAATATATTTAGCCAGGTTCTCAGCTGGAAGGCCAGAAGGAAATGGGGATAGACCAGTTGACACTGCCTGAGGATCCAGCCTTGGAATGAGGCAACATAAAGGGAAAAAATGTACACTCTGCAGCTAAAGTAGAGGTTGATAAAGTGAGAACAGAGGGAAAGTAATAGTGCCAGTGCTACAAAAGAGATTTAATAAGGGTTTGAAACTGAACTGCACAGTTATTGATAGCACATCATCAGCCTGAGGTGCTTTTTCATTATGGCCCAGCTGGTTAGAGGATAGAGCATGAAGAGATTGAGGAAGACGTTTTTAGCAGTGGCCCATGAAAAATAGGGCTAATGCAGCATTCCCTAAACAAACAATGGCTTTTGAGATACAAGAAAAATGAGTTGGAATGGAAGAAACTTCACCCTGATAAGATACATTTCAAACCAAACCAAACACTGAGATATAACGATAATAAGCCACACATTTTTCCAAGATATAAATCTGAACCCTTTGAGTAAATTTTGCTCCTTCCCTGTTTTATTTCCCTTTTTAGCCTTTATTCTCACATTTTTTACTTAGATCATAAACAGCTGGTGTAGAAAAGGTATATTTGGATATTAGTAGAAACAACCAAGGTAATAAAAATTATTTAAAATTTAGGAAAAACTCCCAACCACAAGTGCCTTGAAACTGGAGAAAAATTATGTCTTAGGCAGTTGCGTCTTCTTTTCTATTTGTAAGAGCTATTAAATCATGTGACTCCCAGGGCAGAAAGAATAAATGGGTTTATCTTTGGAAGCCTCAAGATTGATATTTTAGAGCTGTAGTGTCTGAGCACTGGGGTTTTCACTTAGAGTATCAATGTTTTCCATCTTTTCCAGAGCTTCTCCTGGAGTAAACAAGCCTCTTAGCAATGAAGGGACTTTTAACTTTTCAAATCATTGAGGGGAGGATTTTCCTTCCTTCTGGTTTTAGTCTCAAAGTCAAATGTTTAAAAGTTCACAGTTTTAGGAAGTGACATTGCAAACTGGATTATTTCAAATTCTTGAAACTGGATGATGTCAAAGTGCACTGATAGACCAGACCACCTCCACCTGCTAGTTATGTTTGAATGGAATTTGTTAGATCCTAGATTACATCTAAAACCAGCACAGACACTCTAATTAAACCCACTCAAGTTAGCCTGGGGACCAGAAACAGTGGGAAGCATATTTTCTACCTGTTTTCCAAAATGCTGATTGGTTTACATCCGATTCTGGTACCTTGATATAATATTGCAGTTTGTAAGATGAGTCACAGATAAATCAAAGAGAATTATTTGCATTCATATCATTATTTGAATGAAAAGTTTCAGACTCATCCTAAGAAAATTTTCAGTCTCGCAACTTAACAGTAAGGAAAGTAGAACTGCCAAAGCATAAAAAAATTCCCCAACCAAACCACCCGAAAACTAATCAGTCAGAGTTCAATTTAAAGGCCATTAATTAAGTATTTATGGAGCAAAAGCAAACAGAGATGTGTAAGAAATTTCGAGACACTGGTTTGCTAAGCTGGTAGGAAATTTCATTCCTAAAGCTCTACCCTTTTGGAGAAAAATAGGATTGTAGGCCTCATTTTCAGATGATTTGGATGTAGCCCTAACTCTGGAATATCTGTGACCTTCTAATAACCTCTGTACTTGTCTACTACATCTGTTTGTAGAGAGTAGAATTTTGTGTGCCCAATAATTTGTCATTACACAGTGAGGAAGGATAGAGCTCTGTAGACTCTGTAGGAACTGCAATGGTTGTAATTATGCTAAACCCATAAATATATCAAATAAACTGTTTGATATTTCTCCTTTTCAATGTGTTCAATGTAAAAAGAAAAATGAAATGACCCTCTGCTGATTAGAGTAACAAGTGCTCTAACAACCCCAATATGTGCTTAATGTATCGTGTAAACTTTGTGATTATGTATATTCTGGAATTGGATGAAAATACTGCAAAACAGTATGAAAAGGAGCTATCTTTTATATCAGATGAATGAAAAGAGAAAAGGCCGGCATTTTATAGCTACCTGGCTTTGGAGTGTATGATTGCTTGTTATTTTTACCACTGAATCACCTCATCACTGAATGACCTCTTTCAGGTCACAACATAATATCCACATGACAGTATCTAACATCAGTTTTGTCCTTATAGTGAATAATTTACAAGTTAGAAGTGTAATTTCAGTGAATACCAGACAAGTCCTCTATTGGTTTTGGGATAGAGGTTAAAAAACTTGCCTGGCACCTATAGCAATGTCTTATTCCATGAAAAGGTTCACCCTGACCTGAGTAACTCCTGTCTTCTGATTAATATTCTGCCTATCTTATGTTGTCTGTAAGTGGATGTTTTTGGCTTGTCATGTTCTTCTGTTGGCCTAATTATTGTAAATAATCTCCTACTTTTTTTGCAATGGATGAGTAATTATTCATGGCTTTATGAAATCCAGTTCTTTTTACTGTAACACCTATAAAGCTGATTCTAGAATATCTGTTCATGCTAATGAAAATTTTAATACTTTAGAGCACTTATGCCAATTGTATATTAATTGTTAATGTCATTTACTAGAACATAGTTGTTCTGCAGATGATCCTGATCACTGAAGTGCTAGAATATACTGATTTTCTTTAGAACAGTAGATACTGCCAAGAATTTGCTTTTTTCTTGACTATTCTTACTGACCTGCACTGTGAGCCCATCTGTCCTGTTGGATCTGGTAGATCTATTGTTAAAACCACCACTGTACATCCAGTGGGGTTTAAATATTTTTTCACATACTCAAGTAGTGTTGCTGACACCCAAAGAGTTCTGGTGACCTTTGGCATGACAGAAATTTGTTAAGTACTACTTGTCCTGCACTTAGCAAGTGTGAAGACCCTCACATTTTATCATTGCATGCAATTATTTGAGGCCTTAGGACAACTTTCTGCAGTTTATTTTCTATTGCCTGTTATAGGCCCTTTATCCGCTCTCACAATCACAGATTCCCTTCTCCTGATGTCCTTCCTTGGAGAGAGGAAGAAATGGCTTTCAGAAGATAAGCCAGCTGACAAGAGGTGGGATTATAAAACAGTCACAGGCAAGGCTGTGGGAAAGAAGAGTGCCTTGGTGAGGGCAGAGGGAGTAATGACTGATCTTTGTGGGAATCCAGCGCACTTTGTGCAGCCAAGTCTGTACTGGTTCTCATGATCCATGTGCTCTGCTGCCTGAGGAATACTCCACTATTAACTGTCTTCCACATGGATCAACTGAGCTGAAAATCAGCTTTTTTCCTCTGAAGTAATGCCAGTAATGACACATAATGAGAGACAGAGCAGCAGAACCAAAATTTGATGCTTGCCCAGTTTCCCTCTTGCCCTGCTGTTCTTCATAGGGTTCGGATGCTCTTTCCTTCTGCTCTGCACATGCACTTTTGCAAATGTGCAGCATCTCCCTTCAGGGATATGCAGGGAAGGCTGGCAAGTCCTGCCTACCTCTATTCTACTGAGCCCCTCTACCGTTTGACAGGAACAGGTGAGAGACAGCCTCCTTTCTCTAAGAGAGGAATAAAGCCATGCTGTGTTTCACTTATGTTTTTCACCCCAAGGGATTATACAGAATATTTTCCACAACCCTTTAATGTTTTGGAATTTTAGGATCAATGGGTCTCTGGCTATTTCTAAAACAGATTGAACAAGAGCAGACTCACGAATTGTCCATGAAATAAAAATAGATGTGAATGATTGTTATTTGGAAGAGTCTGTTGGGATTCAGAGAAGAGCTAGGAATGTGAACACACAAGCTGAGGAGGAAAAGACTTTCTTGGTTTTGTTATAAAATAGATTGTAGAAAGGATTCCTGGTACAACTGCATATGCATTCATACAAGAAGTTCCACCTGTCTTTCTCAACCTATTGCCTGTATCCTCATCTACTGATTTTCCACAGTATTTTTCACTACACCAATCCAGATGAGTTTTAATTTTGTTTCTGAAATGACTTTAAATGTGTTCTAGCAAGGTTTTAATCTATTACCTTGTTTTATGCATTATTGTGTACTTTTGCCTTCTCCAAGCTTTTACCAGGCCATAGTCTACAGCCTCCTAACCCAAGCTTGACTGCAGGTTAGCTCAGTTCAGATTGTAAAAGATGATACTTCCAATCACAGCCTGCAGGGAGATAATGCTGGTGCTGCCACAGGGACCCAGCACCATCCTGTCATTGCTCTCCTTTCCTGAGGCATGTCCCCAGTGCTGGTGGCACAAAGGTGGCCCAACTTACATGTGATCCTTCATGCAAGCAGCTGTTAAAACCATGCTAGGAGGCATTATAAAATAATGATGAACAATAATGGTCCCAGGAGCAGCAGCTATGCCCCTCCATAGCCTCAGCTGGAGGGCAGGATAAATTGTACTACATTCTAGTTAGGAGCTTAAAGTCAGTGGAGGATATGAGACAGCACCACTCCATGCAGGTGCTTCCCATATGGATGTCTGCAAAGCTGTGGCTCTGCTCACTCACCTGTTTAACAGGGGCCTTGCCTGCCAAGAGCACTCCCTGATAAACTGCATTTGTGCTCTGTAATCAAGGTGTGGGAAGAAAGCAAGCACATTTCTCTCTGATGCTAATGGAAAATCTTCTATTGGAAAGAAATTGGCATAGTCAGAGAAGCTCTCATGGACACCTGAGGGTCATTACTGGCTGGACTCATCAATATCTAAGGATATCTGCAAGTATAAAGAGCTGTTACCAATTATGTGTTGAGGCAGCACCTTCATAGGAAATTAAAAGTACTCGAGAATCAGGATAAGTGAGAGTACAAAGCCATTCCCCCAAGTCTCTGCCACCAATACAGACTTTTTTACTTCATGTCCACTGATGGGACTGTATGTAACACTCTCTTCTCTTCCTGAGTCTGTGTAAGTCTCTGTTATGAGTCCCTGTTCTGTTTCTTGGATCAGACAAATATCACGTCTTTATTCTGCACTGTCAGTGTAGTGAGACAGTCAGACCCCACCCATCTGTCAGCTCGCTAGGAATTTTGTTTAGGTTTGGCTGCTGGAATCATGCTTAGGACTCCCGTTGGCAGCACAGCAGAGCTACTTCCAAATTAAAAAGAATTTCACATGTTCCTGAAGGAATTTCAGATGTTCTTGTAGCAAGAAGTAGCATCTCTTATAATCCAATAAATGGCTCTTCCTCTACTGATACTCTTCATTTCTCATGTGGGAGAAGTAGGAAAGGAAAACATTTTTCTTATTTTAGGAATTTGCCAATCATTGTGGAATCATAGAAAAGAGGTGTGGAAGAGACTAGTGAAATCTAATGAGGAACGAAATGCATGACAGCATCATGCATGAGGCCAATAAGGAGCCATATGATCATTTCAGCTATCTGGTGCATGCTGGTGAAATGTAGTTATTGTTTTCTCTGTCATCTGTTTCACAGCTCTTCCTATCTCCTCACCTTTAATTATCATTCTGTTGGGGTTCTGCCTAAGAAAGCAGAGCCATCTGGGGAAATCAGCATTGCTTCATTCAGTCTCGGCTGGAATTAAAATGATCTGCTCTGAAGGCGAAGAAGAAGGAAAAAAAAATCCAAAATATCTTGTCTAGGGAATTAACCAGAACTGTTGACCAGCTCCTACAGTTCAGTATAAGAAAGAAATTTTATTTAATTAGATACTGGAATGTACTCTAACATTACAAAAAAAAGGAAGGTAGGTGAAAGTTTTCTTCTATTTTTATGTAGCAGACATGCTGTCACAAAATCGCAGTGCATGTGTACTTTAATGAAAGCCAATGAATCGTTCCTACTTATAAACATGACAGGATGAGGCCAGCATCTGTTAAAATCAGCAAAATATATTAATTCTCCTTCCTAAATCATGACCTCATATTCCCAGGCCTGCATAAATGGAGGATGTGCAGTAAATTAGTCCCACAGCCTTTTACCTCTGAGCCTGGACTCTGCTGAGGCCACCAGTTGAAATGAATCTGTGTCTTCATCTGAAGCAAATCCCCTCGGAGTATTTACTGCCATCACAAAAGGGCTTTGGCATTGGGACAATTTGACCTGATTAATTGTCGCTGTTCAGAGAGAGCAGGGGACAGCCAGAGCAGAGAGCTCTTGTGGTGTCTGGGAGTCTGCACTGCTCAGCTCGTGTTGCTGCGGTCAGGTCTAGACTTCTGAAGCACAGGGGATGTTAATTTTAACAAAAAATTTTATGTGGGTGGAGGAGAAGGATGAACAACAAATAGCAACACTCAGTCCTTCTAAAAAACCATGTATCAAACACTGTTGTCTTAAGTGAGGCTTGCTGCTTATCATTTTAATTTTTCTTGTAAAATAATCAGTCCAAGAATATATTGGCTAAATTATTGAGTAATGTGAGAATTAAAGCCACCTCAGGAAACAGCGTTAAATGAATAATTCTCTGAGCGCTGGAGCAAATGAGGCCCGATGTTTTATGAATTTGTCTCCACTGCTTTGACAGGATAGGATTTATTAAAGTGAGAGTTTTTCCTGTTAGGATGTTTCTGTCATTTCCCTGCTGAGGTACTTGGTCATGACTTGGTTAGTAGGGTGACCCTTGGTGAGGACTGCACAGTGTCTCTCTTCTAGCCAGGCTCAGCCATGAAACATCTGGCAGTGCAATGCAGTCTGCACAGCTGGGGTAGATAAGAATCAGAGCCTTTATTCAGTCCTGCTTTCTTTAATTTTTTTCATGACCTGCATTGCATGTAATTGCTCTGGCTGCGGTGAGGCAGAAAAGTAAAAGAAAAGTGAAGATCTGGGTAGGAGAAAACCCCAAGCTCTCCATCATAAAGGCAGTGTGGGTGCTACTTGCAGATCATTTAGCCACAAGAACTTGAGTACAAGCCTTCTGTTGAATTTAGGTGAACATGCTCAAAAGATGGTAACTGACAGATTTTGTCACAGCATAGTTAAGATAAATAACCAATAAAAGCAGATCAGCCATCGTGCGGGAACTGGAGGAAAGTCACATATCCCTGCTTTTGCCCCTTTTAGTGAGTTGGGGCATAGCAAGGAAAATCTGCCAGTTCCTGGAAAACAAATACAAGACTCATTAAGTCAGTCTCATTAAATCTTATAGTCATGGCTTCTATGCAATGCTAGCAAGGAAAGTGTTTTAACTGATAAAAACCCCCAAAGGTACTATCAGCAGTACCAGAAGGTAAGACTTTTTATTTGTTTCTTTCTTGCCTGTTACTTGATGCAGAGCTGGAATGAGACTGCAGTGTTTCACTGCACAGGGAGGTCATAAAAATGTCTGAAATTGTCAGGAAATGTATGGATGTGGAAAGAGTGTGTTCATCTATCAGATTTTGTAGCAGCTGAGCAGAGCTCCTCAGAAAGGAGTAGCTTCCCTCTGCTAAAACCACTGGCTAGCTGGTTGCCCTCAGTATGAGTTCCTGGCAGATGAAAACAGCAGAGGGAAGAAAAATCAACTGAGATGATATTTCTAAAATTTGACAGCAATACAAGAATATTCCATCCAAATGTGTGTAGGCATTTTTAGTTTTCTACATTCACTGTCTGAGTGTTTTGATGTGGTTTGGTTTAAGCTTCAAAGTTACTTTATATTTTATGGAAGTATGCATTTATAAAAAGACATGTATTTTTTCATAATTAAATAGGTATTTATTACATGCATTATCTGAAATGAGGCCACATATAGCAGTGAGTTCATTGAGCACAGGCATCCTGAGGACACTGATGTACAAGAAAGGTGCTCCATTCCCTGAGCAGCTCAAAATCCATGGAAGTGCCCCACATCAGATATAGCCTGGCCTGAGTGGAGGAAGGGCAGTGTATGGACATCAGGGAGGGGAGTACAATTATGGGTCGATAATGAAACATAAAAGGTTATGATTAAGAAGCTGAAAATGAATGAATGAATGTTACTGGAGCTTGTGTTTTCAGCTTTGCTGAGCTTGCTTTGCCACTCAGGCATTTTCTTCCTATTGTTGCCCAGAGAAGTCAGGGATGCCCCATCCCTGGAAGTGTTCAAGGCCAGGTTGGGTGGGGCCCTGAGCAGCCTGGTCTAACCAGAACTGACAACCCTGGCTGGCCTTGGAGGAAGAGAGGCTTTAAATCCTGCAACTCAGTGCCTTGAGGAAAGTTTCTAGGAGGTCCCCAGGAGCCCAAGGCCAGCCAGAGCTGTTGGTCCTGGCAGCTTTGGTCTGGGAGACATTCCGTGAAGTTGGAAATTTTTGGAGACAGAATCCCACTTAGGGCCATGTGTGCCTGACAACAAATATCAGCGCTTTTCCATAGGCAGGAAAAGCCAGACATGCAATTTATTGTGAGCAGTTTAGAGGCATTTCCTGGGAATCCAAAGCCAGCCAGAGTCATCAGTCCTGGCAGATTTGGTGCTGGAGCAATCCTCTGATGTTTGCAATTTTAGGAGGTGGAATCCCACTTCTGGCAACACGTGACTGCGAATATCAGCCCTTTTCCATAGCATGGAAAGCCTGGCAACCCAGGGTCTTGAGGATGGTTAAGAAGCAGGCCCTAGGAGTCCAAGGCAGGCCACAGCCATGGCTCCTGGCATCTTTGGTCCAGGAGGAATCCTTCTACATTCAGGATTTTAGGAGGCAGAATCCCACTTTTGTTCCTCGATGCCTGACTGCCAATATCAGCCCTTTTCCATAGAAATGTGGTGTGGCATCTCAGTGAATTTTTTCCCTTTATAATTGCTTAGATGCTGGGAGCATGAGGTGCTGTCTCACATGGGGGATGTGTTTATTCCTACTTGTTGGAGCAGGACTCCCAAAGCTGGATGGCAGGGATTAAGCCACACATGTGAGCCTAGACTTACACACTAAATCACAACAGAATCTGAAAAATATAAAAGCTAAACCTGAGACATCATAAGGAGTGGGTTATATTCCGAATTGCTGCCACATGCAGAAGTTTTCAGAAGCCTCCTGAAAGGGGGAGAACCCCCTTTTCTTGACTCGCCTGGGATGTTCCGAGCCGGCAAGGAGCGTATCCTGGCCACAGCTACACCAGAGGGAAAAACAGTACCAGGCTGCTTAAGCTTCCAAAAATTTGCCAGATTCTGTTGGTCTTCTGTGCTTTTCTCTTGTATAAATACATACATACATATATATGTATATATATGTGTGTGTGTATATCTATCTCCATATATATCTATGTCTATATATATTTTTTCTAGTAAAGGCCTGTTATTCCTTTTTCAGATTTTTTTTTCGCCTGAAAGCCCCATAATTTCCAAGTTAGTAAAAATCTGGAGGGAGGGGTCTTTCTATTCCAGCAAGTTTCCCACCTCCCTTGGCAGACATTTATCTTTTAAACCAAGGCAGAAGGAACACCCTACAACCCAATATCTTGGGGCAGTTGACAGGCAGCACCCAGGAGTCCAAGGACACCCAGAGCCATTGGTGTTGGCAGCTTTGGTGTGGGAGCAATCCTATGACATTCCCAATTTTTGGAGGCAGAGTCCCACTTTCACCCCTGGGTCCTTGTCTTCTGTCTAATCACAAAAGCCCTCCATGTTCTGAAGCCACAATGAATCAGGTGAGTAAGAAATCATCCATTAAAAACTGCATGTATAGGTAAAGCATCAAAATCTGTTCAGAAAATTAAATAGCACATGAGCCTTGCTGGATTTATTCTTTTTGTTTGTTTGGATTTTTGTGAGATTTTGGGCTTTTATAGTGTGATGATTTTGTTTGATTTTGGATTTTTTTTCTTAACACAATGAACAGGTTGTCTTAAACAAAGTTATTCCGAAGTCGTCTGTGGTTTGGCAATAGACAGGGTAGACAATAAATTATTCTTGACTATTTTCACAAACAGAGGGCCCAACCACAACATTCAAATGTTTGTTTATTTGATTGTTTCAAAGTGATGCCATGATAGAAAGCAAAGTCTATATGCAACCATTTACTAATTCTACCATTGGATTTAATAAATGCTGTTTTAGCTTTTATTCCCCTGCTGTGTGATTTTTGGGAATTGCCCACCACTGTGAAATTGGAAAGTTCAAGAGAAGAAACTATGAAAGGGAATATCTAATTTCTTTACTCTAGCTGCTGTTTCATGGCCTCAATTAATCTACACTTGCAAGGCCTTCAATTTATGGAAAATTATTGGCATGGCAATGTGGACTCTGCATAGCCAAAAGCTGGATTTTAATAAATGTGGGCTATTTAGTACGTACACATAGGATGGCCTTTGAAATCCATCAAGGCTTGTCCAACCTGCTCTGAATAATTTTAAGGAGTCAGTGCATAATTAATGAAAAATGCTATCAGATCTTTTTTCCTGTGGGCTATCATCCTTATTTCCAGCAAATGTGAGGTTGGTATGGCAGCCTGCATTGAAGTTTTTCCTCCTCTACATTGCTCTGTTTGCACACTAGAGGGATTTATCTTTGCAAACTAGAAATTAATAAAAAACCTCCAGATGTCCAATTGTACATCTCAACTAAAAATACATTTACACCCTGTGTGTAATTGTAGGAAGTCTCAGGAAGGTGTTTTGGATACTGTGCCTTGGCTCAGATTCTGATTTCTATTTGCTGGATCAAAATGGCAGCCTGAAAAAAAAAAATCTATCTGAAGGACTTCATTCAAGATATTGTCGTTATGTACTTGTATATGTAGAGAAACAGAATCCACTTGTCATAGCGAAGCAGAAAACTGTATTTACTGACATTTATTTTAAAAAGGCAGCTATTTTAGCCACAATTTATGCTTAAAACCCCTGCCTGTGGAGCAGCTTGTACCAATGTCAGCAGGCAAACTCAGTACCTGTCAATCTTTCACTGCCATATCTTTTTCTCCCCCCACTGTTTTGATGTGCAGTTCTGGTTGTTAGTCTTGCTGAGTCACTTCTCAATTACCTAAAGGAACCTGTCTAATTGTGGAAACTCTGGAAGTGAGACAAAGGGAACTCTGATGCTGGTGGGTACTGCCCTTCTTGGTGCTGTGGAGAGACTGGGCGGGTGGCCCCCCTTGCTGACAGGTCTGGCACCCTGCTTTGCCCTGCCTGCACCTAAATGTCCACATAATTATTGGAGAAAGGCTTCTTCTCTTCTCCTCAGACTCAGGGGGAATGGCTGTGCTCAAGTAAAAGCACTCAGATATTTTTATCTTCTTAAACTCCATTTAACTTTCCTATCTCAGTGCTCACCCCCTGTTCAGAATCGTTTCAACGCCACTTCTCCTGTTCTGCTGCCTCAGGACATCTGTGGCTGAGGATCTTTTCTAGATTCACACCACACTGTTGTTAGTGACTGGTTTTATTTGCCCCTGTTTGATGTTTTCTTCTGGTTTAATCTGTATTTTTTTTCAAATGTCTGTAAGTGGCAGAGAGAAAGGCAAACTCTGCTTACAGATTGGTGATTATTTGAAGCAAAATCTGCCTTTTCCTCTGTGTGAAGTCATCTCCAGGTGATTAAATAAAGCATGCCCCACATGAAGCTACTCTCCAAATTGTAAAATTGTTTGTTTGCAATTTTCCAGGTATCTGTAAATCCTCTATTTACCTTTAATTACCATATTTTACAAGTGGGAGAGGGAATTTTGTGCTGCCGGTCTTGACCAAGAACTGTGATTTGACTTAAATGAGTTTGCTTTTCCTCCAACTTCTCTTACTTCTCTCCCATATTTTGTTCAGCCTGAATTGCCTTTCTTGCTGGTTATAAACCCTGATCCATATTATATCCAAAACCAACACTGGCAAAGAGTATCATGTCAGATGCACCACTAAATAAAATAAACCTTCATATTTTATGTTTTCAGTTAGAATTCAGTGGTGGAAATGTCAGCCTTGTAGCTCATTAAACTCTTCAAGAGTTCAGAGTTTATAGGAAAAAGTTTATAACATTCTTGATTAAAAATGAACTATTTCAGCCTTGGAAATTACTCCTTAATTAAAAAGTAAATCATGTTATATGTTCACCGTGATGAACTGATAATTGGAAATTATTATTTTATTCCTTTGAATATCAATAACATGGTATTTGTGAGTAGGAAATAAAAAATAACCTTAAAATTCTTCTCAATTATAAGCTCTGTAATGCCTATAAGCATAGGAATTACTTCTGTGTCTATCGTGGCTTAATGCTTTTACTACCTTGAATGTCATATAGAAAAAAAAAATATTTTGCACCACATTTTAAATATTATCCTGCAATAAACCTTGACTGTGTCAATAAATCTTCTGGAACTATTAGCTGCTTTTAAAGCACTACAATCTACATTTGTCCATACTGCAGCTGTTAGTTCAAGCCCAGGGCATTTGGGGGTTGGTCTGAGCTCCAGAATGGAATGGATTTGTCTCTTTCCTCAGGATTAGGTATTGTCCAGCCTGCCAATGAGGCAATAGTACTGAGCTGTACCAGGGCAGTGCACACAGTTGGGGTAGGATTGATAGAATTCCAGCAGTTGTTCATTCCAGAGCAATTTCAAGAGCTGTTCCAAAGCATTTAGCCTTGGGTATCTGAGCTTGTGGGAATTTCTTTTTATACTCTTTGCTGGGAAGTCATTGTGATCAAAACTTTTGAGGGGGTACAGCTGATTTTGGGAGAAAGAGTAAATTCCTACTGAAAGTCCTACCCTTCATCCTAATTTCATTTTGGAATACAGAACAAGGTAAACAATTGTCTATGGGACATGAGTTGGTGTTTGTAAAACTTTCTGAAATTACCAGGCACCAAAAGGATAAAGGGAATTTGACACAATAAATTGGGTTTTGTTTCAACTTGATCCTTATTCAAGCTTGCCCAGGTAGGTTATTCATTCTCTCAATGTGAATTTTACTGTTAGATTTTGACAGAACTAAATGGAAAATTTTAGTGTCTCTCAAGCCCAAACCAGCTTCTTCTCACTCTTGTGAATTTGGTCAAAATAATTTATTTCAGAAGCTCCTCTGGGCTCATGAAGGAAAAAAATAATCTGAATCCTGATCTGCAAGTGAGGAGGAGGATGATGATAATGATAATGATGATTATTACTATCTCACAGATGACAAGGCTGATGAAACATACTTGGAAGCCAAAAACTGAATTCTCAGGTATTGGCCAACTGCTAATATTCCTTGACAATTCTTGTGCCTGTCCATTTTATTATTGTTTAGAAATAAAAGAAATCCAGCATTTCTCTTGTCTGGCTGTGAGATTTTACTCCCCTGCTACACTGATTTTATTACTAAATAGATTTAGTGACAATGTCCCTTTCACTGATCACATAAACCTGAATAAGGGACACTTGGCATTTCTTTGCTGGTTACTCAAGAATTTTGCTGCAGAAGTTTTGCTCTAGCTGCTATATTTCATATGCTTGCTTGTTTTCATATCAGGACACATATTACATTTGATCACTTTTTGAGAAAGTGAATTGATGGTTTAGGTTCTAATAATAAAGTAGGTGCTTTGATCTCATCATTTAAATATTCACAGCCTTTTCATGCTTGGAGTTTTAATCATAGGACAGCAGTGACATACTTGCTGATATATGATTAAGAATGCAGACAATTCTGGATTTAAATTAATTTCTTTATAGATACTTTTAAAATAATCCCCTTGAAACTGCTGGGTTTGCTGTTGCAAAGACACCCAAGTGCTTTTTGGGTGATTTATATGTGCACGATACTCTCCTCACACAGAAACTTCCCCCATAATAGAAGCAAATCTTATGACAGCTGTAGTCTTTTAGGAGTGAAGATAATTTCTTGCATAAAGCATAAATTTTAAAAGCTGAGTAGCTTTTTATGTGGTTTATTTGTGGAATTATTTTACCAGCTAAAAATGTAAGCTCCTGCATAAATATTTGTTCAGGCTTAGTTGCAAAGAGACAGAGCAATGTTTCAGGTACAGTATTTTATTGATGGAACAATCTGATTGAGGCCTGTAGGGAAACTCAGATGATGGAAAGAATTATTTGAATGCTGGCATTATTTCCAAAGGGATTTCAAGCACTTCCAGCCATAGCTACATAACATGGGATGAGCATAACAGTTAACTCTCGAGATGATTTCTCTTTCAGTTTGGGTATTCTCGGTGGTATTTCTGCCCTCTTGTGAGATGTTCAGGAATGTGTGAAATTTCCAGATTCTCTCTTCAGCAAATCTGGAAGATCCATGTGTGTTTCAACTGTAAGGAGTAGGAGTTTAATCTCTCACATGAGCTTTCTGCTCTGTTTAACACTTTCACATTCCATTCTCCCATATCCACAGTGGATTCGTGTCTGATATTTAAACCTAAAAATATCTAACTGGGAGAAATAAAAGGAACATGAATGTCTTGTTATTGCTCTGTACAAACCACATCTGTGATGGCTCCATTACTTTCTTCAGCCACTTCCTTAAAGACAGCTTCATAAACATAGGCCAGGTTTAATCTTTTCTGATGTAAAACTGAGGTTAATGGGCTCCATCCAGCATTTCAAGTGTTCTCTGCCTTGTTAAAAAAAGTTATTTCGTAAAGCAGTATTTTTATTACATATCTATTTTCAGATTAATGTTATAATACAGTTTTTTTTTCTTTGCAAATAGTGTAGAAATCCAAAGAAGCACCAACTGCATAGAATCTGAAATAAACCATTCCAAATCCATAGGGTTTCACTATGTCAGTTATGCCAAAATATCTGGTGGTGTAGTATGGACTGTTAACTGACAAAAACAGCTCTACATTAAGAGGTTCACTGCTTTTTGGAATTATGCAGTGATAAGTAGCTTTGGAGAAAAATGAGTATGAAGGAATGGTAGTCCTGAAAGGTCTCTAGGCCACAAGCACGTAGGAGGATTCCTCAAACATATACTTCCTGTTTAGGAGTGTCTCAATTATCTGAGAGGAGTTGCATGCTTGAGTCTGTGTACTCTGAATTATTTTCTCTCATGCAAGTCAGTTTTATGCTTAATTCTCCTATCTCAAAGTAGATGGCAAGATATGAGAGGATTTTACATGTAATCTGAAGACTTCCATCTGGATTCTTGATAATTGCTTTTTTGGGCTGGAAATCACTACCACTGACATGATAAACTAGTGCTGGAAAATCTTGCACCTATTCTGAAAGTATTTTCTGACACCAGACATGTTTTTTTTCTTCCCTACAGAAAAATGCACTCTTGAGAGACACAGACGAGATTTTTTACAGATGACAATCTGAAGCTCTCCTTCTGGTTTCTGCTTACTGAGTGAAAAGATGGAGAAGCACCCACAAAGCAGCTGTTGAATAAAGAACCCATTTCACCCTTCAGAGCTCTCCTGCTGGTTTAGTGGAAAACTCAATGGATGGATGGATAAAGCTTGCAGAAAGAAAAATCAGCTCTTGGCTAGGTGAGAAGGAGATTTTAACCAGAGTCCCAGGAGAAATTTCTGAGTCAGCTTCTCTTAGCCTTGTAACAATAGCATGGAGGGTTGAACCTCTCACCCTGCAGTTTTAACTCTGTCTTGATTTAAGACAATTTAAGGGGGGGACACTCTAAAATGAGTTACCTCCCCTTAGTTTCAACCAATCCCTTTCCACCAAAAAAAGAAGAAATGAAATATGAGTAGATATAAGTGAAAAAATAACAGTTTATTAACAAGCAAAACAGCAACAGGCAAAAAGAGAAAAAAACACCAATCAACCAGTGAATAATCAGTAGATCCAAAATAGCTAAGTTCCATGGACAGTTTGAGGTCATTAGGAAATATCACTCATACTTTCTTCATGAGACCAAACTGACTTTGGACCTTGGAAATGTCTGGGAGTTCTGAACTTTGATTGTGACAAAATCATTAAACAAACATTAGCATTTGTTTGATAGACTGGTGTGTCAGTCCAGCCTTTTAAAGATCACCTTGAAAAAACCAGGCAAATGATCAGCTGGTCTGGAAGAAGAAAGTGTGAAAAATCTGTAAGAGACCTTTTACATAAATTTCTTTTTAAAAAAAGTTTTATGGCATAAAACTTGCAGGTGATCTGAAATAGCTGGAAGCAAATGAAAGAGAAGGCTGCTGTAAGGTGAGAGAGAGTTTCTGAACCTGCCCAGTATGAATTCCTTTCCTGTTGACTCATGTCAGATCTATTCCTCCTTCCATCTTAGTCCTTTCTATTTTAGAAGACATTGTTCCTAAAATGGATAAATTTGCTTTTCTTCATTCCCAATCAATGGCAGTTAATGAGAACTTAAAAAGTATGTTAGTGGTCAGTGGTGAGGTTTGGTTTTCTTTTTCCACTTAATATTTGGAGTTAAGTCTTTGTAAAAACCGTGCTTAGACTGCAACTTTTCAGAAGTTTATGGCTATCCTGATTGATGCTTCCTTGAGATATGTAACAGCAAAGCCAAATAATCACAAAGAGCATGTGCTGGGTATTTCCACCCTGGGAATTTAAAATTTTCTGACTTCATTTATGATGCTGCAGTGTAACCACCTGGTGGAGTGAGTGATTGCAAAGTCTGATTAATGGTACAAGCTTTTAGACTATAATTTGTTACTTCTGTACCTTGTGTGCTATTCTGTGGTGGAAATACTTCACAGCTTTTTCCAGCTATATTTTTTGAAAAATCACAGCTTGCTGGAGCCTTGATTCTGCTCTTACTGGGGGATGTCCCATGGTTCACGTCTGTTTAGATGTGGCAGGTCCAATGAAAATATGTTCTCTCTAATGAGGGCTGGATATATCTGAACTCTTCTGTTTGGTAAAACCCTCAAAGCAAGGAAAATGTGGAACCTTTGTAGCTGAACATAAGTGAAATCACATGGTGGCTCTTTCATAGCTTGGCTTAGAAAAAATAACCCTTTCTTGAATATGTGAATGTAGGTGTCAAAGCTCTCTTCCAAGGTTTGGGGGATTAAACAAGAGTTGAGATGGGAATTGTCTTTGTCTTCCTTTTCATTCATAACTAGATTTTTTTAATGTGGCAAACAAACTTCTTGTGTCACTAAACCTGACATGCTGAGTCTCAGGGAGAGGAATGCTTTGTTTCAAGCAGTGTTTCATTAAAAAAAAAAAAGATTAATTTCTTGGATACAAAAAAACCAAAGCTTCCTGAAAAAAAATGTGCTGTTGATCCAATTCCAGTACTTTCAAGTTTTTGGCGCCTGCTGAAGTGTAGTAATGCTGCAAAAGCAGAAGAAAGGATTTTTTTTTTCACAGATTTTAAAGAAGTTGTGACTTTTCTCAGTTTTACAAGAGCTTCTCAGGAGTTCCAGCATTAACTCTTTTATGCTACCATACATCCAGACTGAAAAAACACTTTTTTTCTCTATGCCAATTATCTTTTTAGGGTTGAAGAGTTGCTACAGTTCATGTATACCACAAGCTCTTGATTCATGGGAATATGTTTAGCTTTGCTATGCTCAGTCTGTGCAAAAAGTTCTACTCAGTCTTTCCGAGTTTTAATTATTGTCTTTTGATTGAATGGTTGGATTTTGCAGCATCATAGCTGATATTAATGCATTTAAAACACATAAACCTGGAGGATCTGATATTCCAGAGGATGTTTGAGTAAGCTGAGAAGAGAGGTTGATGTTTTACTCTTTTATTTCATTGCAGGTTCAGTAGTAATTATTCACACTGATGAATAGAGAAATGGAGCAAAACGTTCTGCCCCGGGCTTTTACTGTAACTTTGAGGCTGAGCAAAATAACTGCTGTTTCTTTTTCATGAAGAGCAATGCAGGGGATGTGACAAAATGTGCCTGAGGAATAAGGTGGTGACAAGATCCTATCTGTGAGGAAACCAGTAGCAGTCAAGGTAGGATGTTCCCCAGGGGGCCAATCAGTGCAGCCCTGCGGAGCTAGTTCAGGAAGCCTGATGATCTGGCCCTGCCTACTGAAACATCTTCTCAAAAGAATGATCCTTATTTCCCGTTTTTCACAAGAGAGACATCTACGAGAATGCTCCCAATAACCCCCACCAATAACCAAGCAACAAACTCCAAGAAATACCCTTTATACAGGTTGTAATGTGGTGATGCAAACAGGCCTGCTCTAATTAAATACTCCAATAAGGGAGGCATTGCCAGAAGAATAAACATTTGCATGCTTCCCATGCAAGCCAACTCCCTAAATCCTGGGCCTTAGGTGAAATATTCCTTTAACAAGCCATTCCCAGTTATCCTGCAAGGTTTCCGAAGGGGAAATGACCTGTTGGGTCATGGGGAGGGTTTGTGCCATGCTCACATTGTACTGCTCTAAGGAGTTACAGCACCATCACAGGAAGAAGAAGCTACCAGAGCCAGGATTTGCAAATGTCACTGAGCAGCTGCTCTCTTTGCTCTTCTCTGAAGCACCTGGCAGTGCCCTTAGGATGCTTGTCTGGGTGTAATCCTGCAGACAGAATATGGCAGGTGCTAATATCCTCATTCTGTTTCCTTTGATCTGTCCTCACAAAGTACAGCTTGTTCAAAACAACTGAAGGAAGCAGAACCCATCAGTTCTCTCAGAATTATTTTCTGGGAAGATCTGCACATTGGCTTTGGAGACTGCTTGTGGAAATAAACCTAGCATTGCTTAAAAATTTGATACACTTCAAGAACCATTTTGAAACTTGATTCATTTCTAATTAAAGTGAAAT
Source organism: Chloebia gouldiae (assembly GCA_003676055.1). NCBI lineage: Eukaryota > Metazoa > Chordata > Aves > Passeriformes > Passeridae > Chloebia > Chloebia gouldiae. Next base: position 22,169,861 of record QUSF01000008.1, on the reverse strand, counting down.
CTTGAAGCCATGTGAGGGTTTTGATAAGTTCAGCATCTGTTGCAAGTGCAGTTCTACCCAAGTTATTTTCTTTTGGGGGCTGGCTGCTATTGTAGCATTTTACATTATAGTTTCTGAATTCACCCCACACAGTCTCATTGACTTCAGTGGGAATTTTCCAAGAACAAGGAATTAAATAGTCTTCAGAATTAGTTCCCCCATGAATTCAGAATATTAGATATCTGCTCAAGTTATGTTACATGCTGTCAATTTTTCACCTGTTAAAATTCTTGGAGCAGATGCAATAAAACTTAAAGCTTGGTAAGAAAAGTTGCAGATAGTTTGAATTCTCTGCAGAAGTCTGGGAGTTTGGGAAAGCTGCTCTGAGGTTCTCTTTCAGAAAGGAATTTTGTGTGCTAAGCCCCATTTTTCACTGCTGTCAATTCTGCATGACTTTGGTGTTCTGCATTTAAATAAAGAGAAATAACACATTTTTGTTGTAAATCATGGGTAAATAATAAAGGCCAAAGAAAACCCACAGTAATTTACTTATGTTTGGTTTTATGTATTTGTGATGAAAGAGAAAATATAAGGAATATACAGGAAATTGAGGATGGGATTGTCATTAGTTGAGCTAAATTGCAGGGATGCATCTTATAATAACCATGTTCCTTCATATGGAAGTAAACTTTAGGCATTAAAATTTTTTGTCTTGTCTTTTCTAGGTGTGTTCATCTGTCAGGGTAAGGCCAGAAGGGGGGATATCATAAAAGACTTCACATGTGCCCACTGGACCTTTTTCTTTCATTTTTCTAACTTGCAGGTAAACTGATTGGAAATTATTGCCATTTGCCTTGATCCTGCCTGTGAAGGAAGCTTCCAAGTATTTTCTTTTCCAGGTTTTTTATCCTATGATTTTTTTTGAAAAAGCCTTCTCTCTGGTCAAATACTTTTGATAAGCTATGGATGATTTCAATATTAATTCACAGATTTTATCTATAAAGTATATTTAATAAGTACATACTTTTCCAGATGTTTTAGCACATAAACTAGAGGTCCACATGTATCTGTATTAGATGCATAAACTTCCCAATTGCTGATGATGAAGTCAAGAAAAGAGAATTTTGTGAGAATTTTATGCAGTGTAGTTAAGTTTATTTAATATTTTGTAGCTGAGTGCCTTATAAATAGCATACCCTTCTGAACTGGCTTTCTTTTGGCCAACTAGAAATGCATCTTTGGGGTATGGTTGTAGAAAGCATAAATTCTATGGGTGTGGTTTCTTTTCTGTTTCAAGCTGTGTGATGCCAAATACATGGCTGTTTTGTTCAAGAAAAAAATCAGGTACTCTGAAAGCATTGTAACCACATCCTTAAAATTCTTTAAACTCTTTGTTTCCATGGATTGAATCTTGGCTTTCAGCACAGTGGTTTTTTTGTTTTGTTTTGTTTTGTTATTTTTTGTTTCAGCCCTATCTTTCCTGGGAAATATGGACATTCTTCTCCCTTTCCCTAAACCAGGTATATTGCACATCCTTGTTTTGTCCAGGAGAATCCCAAGGTATTAACACAGCAGTGAGGCTGAAGTTTCACACCTGGGATTCCCTGAATGGGCAGTGTGTCAGGGCAATTTTAGATAGGAAATCCTCTGGAAGATAATTTGGCAGTATACACTACAACAGTTCCTAATTTTATTTTGAAGCAAGCATTCCAGATCATGACTTTAGTTCTTCATTGGTCGAGGTGCTACAGATTACTTTGTTCAAGTGATTCTGATGTGCAAACCTTGGTTTTGGTATAATTTGTCTAACACAGTTGTGAGTGAAAATCCTTCCTGATTGTAATAGGTAGAACGCTGAAACTAAAGGCATTTTTGTGATGCAATGTTGTGACAGAGCTTGTGATGAACTGGGTGGTGTGTGGTGCAAACAAGTGGGGAAAGTGAAGTGCTATAATGATACTCAACATATATTTTTAGTCTTGACTGAGTATCTCCTCTTTCTCTGTAGGATTAAACGACATAATTTATCATCTCAGGCTCCCCTGTACAGACCTGGGGAATAGATAATGCCCCTGTGGAAGCTGAGATAAAGCCATGTGATCTCAGCAGCCAGCACATAATGAAAAATAATAAATATTGTGGAGAGTTTCAGCTGGCAGTTCTCCAGGGCAACTTTTGGTCATTTGAGATGTTGCTTATCCAGGACCTTACTGTCCATAAATGGTGCTTCTCATGATAGAGAAAAGATTGAAGACAGAAAAAAAGACAAGATTTGTTAAGTGTAGTATCTAGCTTGCTGTTTCCAGCATTTTTAAAATAAACAGTGTTATTGTTCAAGGTAAGCATAAATCCTCAATGCCCTTAATTAATTCTGGAATGAAATACTAAATTTAGGGGGGGTCTGTGTGGGTATAGAAAAAATGGATTTCTGATTTTTTTGCTCATATATATCAAGCAAGGTTGTTTTTTGTCATGCCCTGTTTTGACTATTGTTCTGTAAACCTGCTTCAAGGAAGATATTTCTGTGGCAAATTGATGATGAGCAGGCCTCAGGTAGGTTGACTCATTGAACTAGGAAAGGATTGTGCCTTTGGTTACTCGATCATGACAGAGAAAACAAGACAGAATTGCAGTCTAAGAGCACAGCAGAACTTTTTTGTAATGTAAAAATGACTCTATGGAGAAGTTGGGGAATTATTGACCTAAGAAAGAATGAAGCAACGCTTTCAGAAAAGGTTATGAGGCCTGGTGAATTGAAACTGTGAGTTAGAGCAGACTTCAATATTTGCATTGGAATAATCTTGGAGCACTGTGATGAAAACATGGGATCGGTGGATGACTGTGCTTCTGAGTGAACGCTGGTGGGCTTTTTTTTAACAAATCAAGTAAAAATGAGTTTATGTGGTTCTCAGATTTGGAAGCTGCTAGAAAGCATCCAAAACCAGTTGGAAATAGTGGCTCCTCCTGATAATGTTCAGTTAAACCTACTGCCTGTTGGAGGTATCAGAGTTCATCAGTTTGCTTCTCACAGCTTTGTCAGGCTTTGATGGTGAGAAGCAGTTCAGATATTCAAAGAACATCCTAGATATGATTTAATAAGAAGAGATATCTGTCATTTGGTGGAAAACAAAAAGGCTCCCAATGCAACAGAAGAAAGCCTATATTTGATGGTATATGAAAATTTATCTTGTAATCCCATTTGTGACTGCTATTTCTTTTTCCCCAGCACAGGTGTGATGCATCCCAAGGGAAAGTGCCATTAAATGTGTTTCAGCCTATTGAATGCTTCTAAATTGAGGCTGTGCATGTTGTTTGACTTGCATTTTAGTGCTTAAATTGTACAAATTATGGCATGGCTGGGGAGCTGAAGGACTCATGGTGCCAGATGTTCAGGAGGCTTCTCATCTTTGTTAGAATTTGGTAAACCCTTCAAGAACAAGAGCATAGTGGGCCTTCAATCTGATTTAATATGATTTTATTGCAAACAAGTGGAAACTGACATGAACAGATCAACCTGGCCAATTCAGCTTTGTAGTGGGAAGTGCTGGTGCTTGCAGTGTCATTGCCATGTTGGTGAGGATGGTTGAGAACTTCAGACCTTTTACTTTTTAGGCTCCCTGGAGAAACCTCTGTTCACTGGGCTGGCTAGAAATTAAATGGTAACAATTAAAAAATAGGTTGAAGTTTTGGTTTTTTTCTTTTTCAGTTTTTGACAACCTTGATACTTGATATCATTTGTAATCAAAAAGCAGCAGAGAACATTGATAACTTTTTTTGCAAAAGACTTTTGGCTAAAAAGAGATTTTGACTTACTGGTGAAGTGGATTTTGCCAAGCAACAAAAGCCTGAACCAGACAAAACAAACTCCTGCATCCCAGTTCTACCCTGTGCGTGGATCACTTCAACAAGGATTCTTTCATGTGGCAAAAAGCAGTGTCCCTCTGTCACAACACACACTAGCATGGAATTCCTGCACCTTTAAAGCCTTTGAAAGCACCAGGAAAATGGTATTGAAAGAAGAAAATTATGTTGGTGTTTTGGGCTGTGGAACTTTCTTTTTGCTCTCTAAGTCCTTTTTGATGCTCCTGTAATTGGAGCAGGCAGGGAATAGGTATCTGTGATCTTTTTTCTGGTCAATACCACTAATGCTGACTACAAGGGTAGTCCTTGCTCTGATTTCTCTTTTCTCTTTGTTCTCCTTCTGGGACAAAATGCTAAACCCTCACTCAGTTTCTAAAAGCATCTGATCATCTGTGCAGAGCTGGTTCCTGTTAGAATCCTGGTTTTATTAGGTGAAAAACATGCTAAAACCTTTTAGTATGGGAAGCAAATGACTTAATGGTGAGAAGTGGGTGTCTCCTAGCATGCCTTGGGTTTGTCTTTGAAAATACCCTTGAGGGAAGAGAAAAATATCCATTAAAAGAAAAAAGAAAAAAACATAAGATGAATGAATGTGTGGTTCTGGTGAGCACAGCTGATCTTTCTATGTGTGTGCATAACTTGGGGTAGAAAGTGGGTATGGACTGTGGGAAATTATGATTAAATGAAGTGCTCTTCTTGTTATTTTCAATGCAAGAAAATTTCATTATTCTATTGATTTACAGTGATGAATGCTTTCTTTCTCTCTTTTCCCCCCTGCCTTTCTTATTTTTCTCTTAGTCTGTATTTTCAGAAGGGTGGCCATTCACAGCTGCTTATTGATTCTAACCAGGGCTGAAAGATGACTGAGTGCTGTGACTTTTTGGGTCCCATTGCTTCTCTTTGTGCTCTGGTGGAAAAATGATTAAAAGTATTCCCAATAACATCTCTGGATGTTCTTTTGGTCTCTGAATATATAGGGTGGAGATGGAAACGCCAATGACCGTCTGACAGCCATCCTAAAATGAATGGTCATCATTTTATGAGATAACAATCAGCTACAACCATGTAATCTGCTTCTTTAGGACAAGACTGAAGTATTACTATAATCTGTAAAACTATAGACATACAGTAATAAAGAAGTATTAACAAAGAAAATATTTAAGGATTTGGCCATATTGTAGTTTGTTTATGGTAAGCAAACTCCTAGAAACATGTTTGATTATCTGATCAATGAGAAGCTGTTATTGGGTTTTATATTGTTCTGTCACTGAGATAATGACACTGGAGATGTAATTGGCACTTTAGTTTGCTTGGTACTATACATGTTTGAATCCATAAATAGGATTTAGCTTTGCTAAATATAGATTGGGATTATGGAGCAGTGCTAAGACTGTTTCAGTGTTTTGCTTTAGCATTTTCGTGAACAAAAATGGATTTTTTTCACACAAGTGTTTCTTCTCCCACTGGGGAAAAATGTGGACAGGTGAAAACATAGCTATTAGGCTGATGAGGGAAGTAAAGAGGATGCTGGAAGAAACTGTGAAATTTTAATAATCAAAATAGATTTTATTTAATTTGAACCGCTGTTGTAAGTCAGTAATTCATGGCTCCTGCTTACAGCTGACACCACTCTTGGGTCACAGGCAGCTGAGTTTTCTATCTGTTTCCATCACTGGTTCCAAAGCCTACTCCTCTCCCCTAAAGGATATTTTTGTCACTGGATACCTGTGGATTTGGGAACCTTAAGCACTACTTTCTTACTGCTGAGATACATTGTAAAGTGACAAGGGGGATTTCTCCTGCTGGTGGCCATGTATAGATATTTAGAAGTGACAATCTGTGGCCAATCACAGGCATTTCTTTGGACTTGGCTCATGGGAGCTGGCTGAACTTTCTGCAGGGAAGCAAAAAAAAGTAATCAGAACAACAGGAAGGTTTCTCTCTCCTTTTTCCTAAACCAAAAGTAAACAGCAGCCAGAACTCAAATAATTAGGAAGTAATGTGTTTATGTGTTTCCTGCTATAGCTTCATCATAACTGAAATGATCTTTCCGTGTTGGAGTCAGGCAGTGGAGGCTGCTGCTTTTCCAGAGAAATCTACACTTCTGGAGAAACTCATCAATTGCTCCACACTTGTGCACAGCAAATGTTGGTCTTTTCCTTCTGCTGACAGTCAGTAGGCACTGGATGTTAAATAAAAAACTTCTGTTTGGCCACTGCTGTGTGAAAGCAGCGAGCAGATCCTGTGCGGCTCTGTTATCCCACAGGTCACTCCATGCACAGGAAAACATTCCTTAGGAATTTTCTTTGTAGCTGCAGTGGAAGGATTATGAGCAAATAGCTGTAAGGAGATGGCCATGCAGGGGTAGAGGTGTGTGGGACCTGTAAGTAGCTCAGTGGTGCAAGCCATGTACAATGTAGAAAATTCTGGCATTTGGGCTTCTTTGCTTTACAAGAATGAAAGCTCTCCTGTTCCAGTTAGATGAAGAAAAAATTAGTTGCTATCTTCCTTCTGTGGGTTTTGTGTGCTTGTGGTTTTTTTTTTTCTCCCCATCCCCCAATTAGATTTGTTTGCCCTGTCATTGATATTTTTCCTCTGGCAGAGAATATTTGGAGATCAGGGTTGCCTGAGCTTAGATACTGACAGTTATGTTGCCATAAAACTCTGCTAGTGCCCTCATCATAAATCACAGGCCCTAATTTGGAGACTTAAATTACAGGTATGTCTTCTGAATTACCCTCTGCAATTAAAGTGCAATAAAAATACCTGCCACGAATTTTAACAAGCAGCCTAGTCATAGCAATGCCAACTGTTTGCTGGCTGCTGTTGGGATGTTAAATTTTTTACAGCTATTAAATACAGTGAGCAGCATGGCTGCTGCCAGTTGTTAGGAGAAACACCAGCGTTGCCACCAGCACAGCTGTTCAGCTGGAAGTGTAATGTTGTCTCCCCTGAGGGAAGGAGGCATTTATGAGAAGGAAAGGTGTGCTGGAGACAGCAATATCATTCCTCTGGCTGTCAGGGGCTGGCACGTCCTAGAACAGTCACAACAGCACCAGAGCTCAGTGCTAAATAAAAATTAAACCACACAGAAAGTCTGCCTGGAAAATAGCCATGAAGATGGTGTCCTGCCTTTTACTCTAAGTCATGCTGCTGACAAACCCCATGGGTGAAAGTCCAGGGAAATTTGTGGGTGAAGTAGGAAATACCAGACTTCTGCATTTTATTAAAGGGAAAAGATGCCAGGGTTTCCAGGCACAGAGCATGGAAGTTAAGAATCAAGAATGCATTTACAGTGAGAAAGGTTTGGCAAATCCAAAATCTGATGCTGTTAGGAAGAGGGGCTGCTTGTGAAAATGTAAGGATGCCAGCCTTCAGTTCATCCCTTTAGGCCAGATTTAGCCAACTGGTTCTGAAGTTCACTATTCTCTGTGGAATTACTGACTCCACCCAAGAGATATCTGTGTTTCATTGTCTTTAACTGGATGGCCCAAATTAGTGGCTTTCTTCATAAAGGACCTCAAAAACCAGGCAGCAACATCCTTGAAGTACAGAAAGCGACACCATGTTTGTAATGATGTGGTTTTGATCCTTTTGAAATCTAATTAATTCAAATTGTGGTTTCTTTCAGATTTTGTGTCTTGAATAGACATAATCTGCTATTCAAATTTCAGCATGGTGGGGAGGTCTTCACATTATCTGACTCATGCATCTAACAGAGACACTCTGAATTGTCCCATTGACTTCTCACCATTGCTCACATAAAGAATTCACTCTCCTAAGTTGTGAGGAGGTAAACAAAGTAAGCAAAGAAAATCTAATGCTGGAGCTGGTGAAACTCCTATTCAGAATTTTAAATGGATACAGCTGAGTATTTAATGGGAAAATAGTCATATTATTAAGGAAGCAAATAAATATTTTTTACCATTAGAGACTGGTAATCTTAAAAATTAGTGGCATATGGTGGGAAAAACACCAGACTACTCTTGTCAATGTCTCATTATTCCTTATTGTTCAGAGAAAAATTGTAAAAATAAAAGTTGGGTCATTATGCTGCTGACATATTTGCATGTTATGCCTCAGATCGCATGTAATGTTTTATCAAAAAATGTTTAGTTATTTGCCTTGAGTGAGTTTTATAAAAGATGCACATCAATAATGTGTCCTAATATTGAAATATTTTTGGTTTTTTTGTAAAATGTATTCACCATAGCTATTGAGGCATTAAGTTTCTATCTCCTGGCTGATTTGATTTATTACTAACTTTTATCTGATGGATATAAATGAGGCTGGAATTGCATTAAGCCTTCATCTGAACTGCACATTTATTTGATACAGGATAACAAAGAAGCAAAGCATTTTCCCATGGCACTTCTTTATTTTGTCCTGTGGAAATGCATGATATTTTCCTTTTGTACACACACATGCTCCTGCTGTTCTACAAGATTGCACAAAATATTTACAAGTGTCTTTTAATTAAAATAAAGGGCTGTCAGGGCACAGCATATGCAAAGAATATTTGATTTTCTGCATGTGTTACCTGTAGTACACTGCTACTGCAAATATTTTATTGTAATCAGTGCTATATCTGGCTTAACTCTCATCTCTCACGCTCTGGAATTTGTGACAGTTTTCTGCCATGATAAAGTGAAATTTTAATTACAAAGTACATACACAGAAGGAATTGGAGGTAGCTGATATATGGTCCAGATTTCCAATGGAATAGCTTACCCTGCAAGTGGATTCAGGTGAGCATTTCAACGTTGTGTATAAATCTGATGATCACTGTTTTTCTTTAAAAGGTTAGATTGTTGGGATGCCCCCTCAGTGTCACTTTGTAGTCCATGGGCAGTGCAAGATGGACAGCAGAGATGCTTGGCTGGCCTGAGGGAGGCAGAAGGCCATTTCTTGCTGGATCTGATGGAAGAACTTTAAACTGTTGTCGTACAAAATCTTCACTAAAATGAATATTTTGATATTTTGGCTCCTCAGTGGAAGATTTTTTTCCCACCAACATTGTCCCATTTCATATATTACATTTTTCCCAGGGTAGAGGGAAATGAGGTAAAGTTTCCTCAGTGAGCAGAATAATAATTTCCTAGAGCAGCAGCAAAATCAAGAAAAGTGTGAAAACTGCATTGTGTAAACTTTAGGGAACAAATGATGTGGGGATATGTTTGTTGAATAAGCATCAGTGTTTGCTTTTCCCTCATGATGCTGTAGCACTGCTACTTTTTTTGTTGTTACAAAATGGTCCCTTCTCACAAGTAACAATCAACAGGATGGGAAGCAATGGCCTCAAGTTGCACCAGGGGAGGTTTAGATTGGATGTTAGAAAAGACTTCTTCACAGGAAGGGCTGTCAAGAATTGGAACAGGCTGTCTAGGGAACTAGTTTGGGTCATTATCTCTCAAATTAATTAGAACAAATTAATTAGAAGATGTGTAGTTGAGGCTATCAGGTTTAGTGGTGGCCTAGGCAGTGAAGGGTTAATGGTTGGACTTGGATGTGAGAAGGTGTTTTCAGCCTAAATGATTTTATGCTCTTACAATTAAAAAAAATAAAAAGGAAGGAAATAATTTTCATTTTATGTCTAGAAAATTCTAACTGCTTTTCAATAAAATTGTGGAGGAGGGGGGCACTTTGATGTCCTGCTTTTCAAGACCAGGCTTTTTGTAGCCTAGGCAGTTTACTCTTGCCATTTTGAGATTTGCATAAATGATGTAACTTAGAAGTTAAATCCAGCTTAGCAAAGTGCTTAGGGTATAAAAAATGAATGAACTTCAGATGCTGTGGTTTGACTACTGACAGGTCTGTAGGACTGGAAGGGGTGAACCAGCTTTTGAATTTGCAGGATTTGTAGCTCCTTTTGTGTATTTGTGTTGTATAGGCATAGTGGTTGCAAAATATGTATTATTTTTTAAGAATTTGCCCAGCATAAAGGATGTGTTCTCTTCTAGTCCATTTGAAATTGGATTTGAAATTCTGTTAAATGTTGGAGATGGATTTGGATACTGAATTCTTGTACTCAACTGAGACAGTCAGATAAATTCCCTCTGGTGTCTGATCCCCCCAGCAATGTGCAGCTCCCTGGCGGGCACAGCTGAAGGAACTTCAGATTGGTTATTGCACTGTACAGTACAGCATAATACACAGAGCTCAGCGTGGGGTTGGGTGGGATGTCCCCATGGCACTGTGTGTGGGTCACCAGGAGCTGTCCCAGCCCCTCAAAGGACATTTATCCAGCTTGTGCTGCTGCTGACTCCAGATCAGTCTGATTGCACCCACTTCTGCATGGTGCAGGTACCTTCCTGTAAGGCAGTAGCTCTAAACATTCACTGAACTAAACGCTCAGCAATTAACTTTTTTGAGCCAAAATCAGTTCATTGGAAAGTTCTTAAGCTTCTCAAGTGTTCTCTAGTCTAAGCTAGAGGTTGTTGGCTTCCCAACTTGATTTCCTGGGAGGTTTGTCCTCAAGGAAAGCAAATGCCAAACAGCAAAAGATTTTTGATCTGGAACTTTGTAGTTTGGAGGCTCCTTTCACATCTTTTTATGTATCAGCAAATGAAGCTCACAGTGTAAAAGAAAACCTGCTTTTATACTTTGCCAGAAGTAATCTTGGCATCTGAAACTGATGTGGCTTTACTCTTAGCTTGGATGGAATTCATTCCTGCTTCTGGTAAAAAAACCCAAAAAACTATGTAATAAACATTTACACTGCAACAAGATATCAAATGCAAACATCAAGATCCATATCCTCCCTCTTTGCCAAGTGAAAGATCTCTTCATCTTACTTTGCATATTAAGCCATTCACCCTCTTTTTCTTATACAGTGTGGATGGGTATATGTTGTGGATGCAGGTGAACCCAGTGGGAAGAAGTGACGATGTGTGACTCAGTTCAGAAGGCTGAATTATTTCTTTATTATAATTATGCTAAAATACATTAATATACTATATAAAAGGAAGATACTAAAAACTACATACTACTTTCTCCTACTCTGTCTCTAAAGTTAACTCACTCGTGACCCTCTCTCTCAAGTCCAGACACAGGTGGATTGGATTGGCCATCAGGCTCAAGCAATCCTCACCAGAATGCAATCAAGCACTCACTCCAGGTAAACAATTCTCCAAACACATTCCACATAGGAAAAACAAGGAGCAGAAATAGAAATTGTTTTCTCTTCCATTTCTCTCTGTGCACCTCTAGGAAAAATCCTGAGAGTGAGAGAAATGTGCTTCCCACAGGTATATATATATATATATATAGAGAGAGAGAGAGAGAGATTGATAGTATTTGAATTTTTTTCATTTCATAAATTTGTTCTTTTTTTTTTTTTGTTCACTGCTAAGCAGACAGAGTTGGGTCATGGTGATGTGCTGATGTGTTCCTGTCTTTTATGTGTTTTGACTTGTTAACACAGGCAGGAAATGCCGTGTGAGTTCTGAAATGTTTACAAAGAAGGGAGAAAAAACCATGGCGAGGGAAGGGTGGGTATCAATCCAGCCTATTGGTCTGTGGTTCATTTTGCCTTTTTATTGGTCACATTGGCATTTTGTCACTGCTTCAATAGGATTCTTTTTGGTGCAAAACATTTTTTCACAGCATCCCTCAAGCTCCCCTAAACTGTGGTAAAAGAGGAAGTATTTCTTCTTGGCTGGCTACAGTGGCTCCTCTGCCTTCTGTGCTTTGATTGGGCTGCTTTGCAGTTATTTTACCTCAGGGATGCTAAAACACCTCCAGTTCTCCCATGTGTTTGTATTGCAATTTTGTGTCAATGATTCCCTGTGCTTGACCATAGGGACAAAAGCTGTAAAATCTGTCTTTGTGTCAGGCACTGAGCTAATTTTCCACAGGAAGAGGTATTCTGGGAATCACAGTAGAGAATCATACTGAATTCTAACCTCTAATCTCTAGCCCCAGTCTGGGGGAGTGTTCTGGGGAAAGGATGTGGTTTGAGTTGGGTCAGTTTTCTTTTTGCAGGGTGATATTCTGAAGTGCTACTCTCCTTTGGGAAGGGGTCCCTGAGTTTGCCAAAGCAAAAAGAAGAAACAAGTGGATAGTTGGTGAGACTTTAATGAGTTTCACACTTGATGCCTGTCCTTGCAGGTTTCTGTCCAGCATTTAAAAGCAACTTTTGCAGTAGTTGCTTCTGCCTTCAGTTACATTTTTGCTTTTCCACAATAAAATTAAGGTAGCTGATGTGCAACTCCCATTTCTCCCCATCTCTGCTTTTGTAAGATAGAGGCTGATTTTCATTTGCCAGTACCTTATGTCTCTTTCTACTAAACTTTTTAACAATTCTGAGATTTAGGCAAGTTTTTTGTTTTTTTTTTTTTTTAAGGAGTCAGATGAAGTTTATGAAATCTGGCTGGTACAAACAAATGTCACTAGTAATTTCTAGTAACTTCCTCTGGCTGCCTTCTATTTGGGTCTTTCATGCTTTTCCTGGTGGTATTAATTCCACCAGCACCTCAGAGTTGTGCCAATGGCAATTGACATAATTGGCATTTTTTATTCTGTGGGCTTCAAATGTAATTTGCTGCAGATTTTTCTCTCCTTTGTGCAGCAAAGGAGAGCATTATCCAGCACTTGATTAGCTCTTCCTCCTGCAGCTCACCTGCTTGCAGGTGAGACTTGTTTGTTGGGAGCTGCATCTCATTTCCCAGCACAGATTTCTCACCAGCTGTTCTCCCTGCGTGCTTTCTTCCCAGGAAAGTTCAGGAAAAAATGTCTGATTGGGGTGACAAAACAGGCACCCAGCTTCCTGAATGCCTATGGGTGCAACATTTGATGTTGGAGGCTGTATTTCTGCATTGTGTCTGTGTGGGTTGGGAACTTTTAAGTGTAGCCTCTCTCAGAAGAAAGGTGCTTTCAAAGCTGTTGGATAATTAGGATGGCAATTCTGGATTATATTCTCATAGCAGTGGATATTTCATATGCTGAACGTATTGATTACAGGTTGAGGCAATATGATTTAATCCTGAACAGATTCTAAATAATGCAAATACATGAGTTCTTACTCTCCTTTGCCTCTCATTTTCTATATTGTTAAATGGTTTAAACAACTATTATCAGTTATTTGATTTTAAGGCAAAGTACATCTTTATTTTGGATTAAAAATGCATTGAAATGAGGATTTCTTGCATCTGAACTTTTTTCCTTTATAACCATGGTAAGTTTCTAAACAATAGCACAGTAATTAGGTTTGCTGTATACCTTGTTGTAGACTTATTTAAATTCCTAGCATTGGAATCTAATTTTATATTTGATGTCAGAGAGAGAGGATATATAAAAAGGTGTTACACTTTTTCACTGCTCTGTTATTGGAAGATAGTGAAATAAAAATCAAACCACCCTGAGTGCAATGGATAATATTCCCTTTGGCCTCAAATATTTCATACAGGAATTTTTTGGATGTTGTTGAAAGTGATGCATAGTAATTAAAATGTAATGATTTTTTCCCTTTCAAATGAGCATATACATCCTATCAAAAGGCAACTGGATGATCATAGGTAAGTTAATTTTCTACATTCAGATGTGTTATCTTCTCCCTGATTCATATGTTGCTATAGCAACAATTGACTACACAAGGCCTGACTTGGCTCCCAAAGAAATGTGAAGCACCCTGGTTTTTGTTTTTCTGCTGTAAGTCCTGGAGATGACTTCAGTAGCAATAGCTGATCTTTATACTTTGGTTTTTCATTTTTAACTTGAAGGTAAAACAGCTTGTTTCCTAAGATGAATATATTCCCTTTCTTCTGTGTTTACGACTTTACAGTATTTTTATAAGTGTGACCAAATGAGATTGTTACAGAATTCAAAATAAAGATGTGATTTCTGAAACATGATTCTAAAAAGGGCAATTAATAGTCTTTAATAATTTTTTTGTAATTTTTAGGTATGTATTTACTTTTTCAGTCTCAGGTATCGAATGCCAAAAATACCATGAAAGGTATTAACAAAAATATTATTTATATGAGTTTATAAAAGTATCACTTAACAAAGTTTGATGGCAAGGTTCACTGTATTTCCTACTAGTGAGATGAAACACAAAGGAAAATTGAGTTAGAATGGGATTAAAGTGATTTACACAGAATCCAGATATATAAAAGGGTAAGGGAGGCTCTCCAATTGAGTTGTGAGGTTGAGTGGATGCCCTAGCTTTCTAAATTTCTTATGGAACTTAACAGCTAGGTCCAATCTTGATCTCAGATTTGGACAAGGGTTTATATCTAGATTTATTAATTATATGGATTTATTTAGTATTAAGTTAGCATACAAATTATCAGGAATTTAGGGAGGATCTGTTGGGAATAGAGGATTCTCCTGGCTTGGTTAAGGAAGGATCTCAGTGTCAGATGAGGAGTCTCAAACCCCAGGAGGTGCCCCAGCTGAAGGGGGTGTGCATTCAAGTTGCAATTTAGAGAGAACTCAATTTGGACCCGTCCATGTCATTCACAGAGAGGTCTCTGTGCCTCAGGGAGCACCTTGAGAGATGTCCCAGTCCCAGGGGATGTGAGCAGGGACAGTTCAGAGGACACTCACTGAGCTGTTGTATCTGTGCAATAGCGTGGTTGGCTCATGGTCAAGCTCATCCAGTGGGACAGGCTGCAAGAGACTCCTTGGACCCAAAACTTTGTTCCTTGATAAGTGAGACTTGGAAAAGCCACCTGCTGTCCATGTGTTAATTGCATGGTCATGTTCCACCAATATGGAATCATAGAGTGGTTTGGGTTGGAAGACCTTGAAGATCACCTCATTCCTGCCATGGGCAGGGATACATTCCCCTAGACTGGGCTGCTCAAAACTCCATCCAAACTGGTGTTACACACTCCACAACTCTGAACACCTGTTTCAGTGCCTCACTTCTCTCAGATTAAAGACTTTTTTCCTAATCTCCAATCTAAACCTACATTCTTTCAGTTTAAAGTAATTACCCCATGTCCTATTGCCACATGTTCCTGTAAAAAGTTCTTCTACCACCAAAAAGCAAGTAGGTCATAATCCTGGGGCAAAGAACACAGAAATTAAAATAATAGAAATACTCTTGGTTGAGGTGGTGAAGACTTACTCTAGTGCATTATTGGATTAAAAAACACATGTTGAGGGTCATCTAAAGTTGTATTAAAAGCAGAAATTAAATTTCATATGTGTATATATGTGTTCTTTCATTAAATTAAATATGTAGCAGATTTACAAAACAAGGATTGGATTGTCACTGTCTTCTAAGGAAGGCATCCAATGTAACAGTGTAAGTTCTGACCTTTAAATATGAACAAAATGTGATCTCAAGGAAAGACCTTTTGCAAGTCAAGAGTAAAATCCTTATTATTCCACCAAAATGCAATATTTTCATCTGGAATGCATGAAATGAGGTGATTTTTTTTGCTCTTTGTAAGCCTACAGGAAGCCCTCACTGAACTGTGTAAATAAAATAACCTAAGGTATCACATACTCTGGAAAATCACAAGGTAATACATATTTTCAGAGTTTGATATTTTGTGTTCTTTATGTGTGCATTAAATTTACCAGCTTTATAGAATTGTTTTCCCCCTCCAGTAAGTGAGCAGTGAATCATGTGATTGAGCTTGATTCTTCCTGGGCTGCCCTACAGCAACAGGATTTTCTTGTTAAAACATGTTTGACCATCAAGGGACACAGGAGCCAAATGGAAATGTACCTCAGACTGCTTGCTGAGTTTATGTTTACAGGCACAAGTTGACAGCAAATTGCATGATCTAGAAGGTATCTCATGATCCTTTACATCCCTCATAGAAATAGGCTGAACCTGTTGTATATTATGAAGCAATGACCTTGTATGGAGTTTTAAGTATGCATTTAACAGGGTTTCTTTTCACCAATTATTAACAGAAATAATTTAATTGAGTTCTAGAAGAGATTTTTTCCATTAACTTGTCATTATGGAATTATAATGGATACTTTAATTAGGCAGTGTTTTGAATGGGAATATTTAACTAAATGAAAATTAGGACAAATATGTTCACCACGCTCAGTGGCACTTACTAGAGGCTTATTGTGGATGCCCAAATTGCTCAGGAAACAAAACTAAGTGAGGAAATTTGGCTGAAATATTTGGTACGGCTTTCCTAAGTTTCTTCTGAGATAAGACATTGAGATAATATGCTGGCTTTTGAATTCTGAAACCTCTCTGGTCTGCTCAAACTTGTCCCCATTCCTGTCCCTGCCCCTTGGAAGAAAATGTTTCACTGCTTTCCAGTTGAAATTCACAGATTCTTTTTTGGCCCTGAAAAGCTCTCTGGCTGATGTTTACTTCCAAAGAAGTTTCTTTTCTGCAAAGAAAACGAGTACATGAGTACTGGAATTCCAATGAAATTAAAACTCTGAGTTTGGGTCAGGGGTCTTGTCACTTGATGTTACAGCTAGGTGTAAAAAAAAAAAAAATAGCAGTAAAGCAGATTAAAAAGCTTATTATTGTTTTGATTTTTTTCATTTTATCTGTGCCAGGAATAATTTTGAAGTATCTTTTAAAATTCCTAATTGGCTTTGTTTGTTTTACTTAATGTCTTTGGAACCTTGAGCAGTAACTATATAGCTGGACTAAAGTAAATTTTTCTCAAAAGTTTATTTATCAATATCTTGTAATATTCTTAATGCCCCATGCTTCTCTGTGAGGCTGGGAATGATGAAAAGCTTTCTTCACCTATTTTAGAGGGTTCTACCTCTGGGTACCTTTTACCTTTTCCATTTCCTCTGTCATCCACTACAACAAAACAGGATGGGACCCATATGGGCAAGGGCTTAATATACCTGCAGGAGGCCAAAATAAACAATTAAGAAGGTGATATCAGATTGCAGAGGTATCCAGCTGTGGGACAGAGGTGACCTCTGGGATGAATCTGCTACTCTGTACAGCAGCTTTTCTCTGCCAGTGGTCCTTCAGCTGGTGGTAGAGATTGGCTTTTGGAAGTGGGAAAGATTTTCTGGACTCAAACTTTTCTCCCTGCTACTTTCTTTTCTCTGGGCACTGTGTGTGTTCTCCTGCCTTGGTGGAGGGATCATGTATTACCCATGAAGCAGATGCATGAGGTTGGCAAATTAAAATCACATAGGTAATCCTAATTCTGAAATTACATATTTTTTCAAAGCCCAAATCTGCCAAGGCAATATTCTGCTGAAGTAACATTTTGGTGTTTTATCTACAAACCAATGCATTTAATTTTATAAGTATTTGCATTTGATGCAAGATTTAAGGTGTTGTCACTGCATTGATGATTTATTTTCTTCAGATGGTTATTCCCAGAGAGCCATTTGCCATGCAATAAGGGGAGAAAGGCAGGCAGCAGAACTGGGACACACCAAACCTCCCAGGGTGTTATAATAGTCCCATTTGCTTAGCAGTTATGTGTCCAGTTGTGCTTTGTTAACTTTGATGGTACCTGGCCTGCTTCTTTCTCCTGTCAGCTTCCCAAGAAAAAAAAATTGGTTCATTCAGAGTATTGGAATATGAGTTTTGTATTGAAAATTTATTGCAACAATTCTGTGTCACCTGCCCTTGCTCCCTTGAACAGCCTTATTTTTAGGGTATCTGTAAAGCATAAATTTTCCATCATAATTTTGTTTGTCTAAAATGATTTTGTGGTAACAGGTTATAGAAGTGTTTTGCATTTCTTTGTTTGTTGTTTTTTTTTTTCCTGCTGGCATATTTGCTCAGAAAAAAAAAGATGAAGTTTGCACGCTGTTCTCAGTAGGATTCTTGAACAGGAATAATTAAAAATAAACCCAAAAAACTAAACTAGTGTTCAGTTTCAGTTTAATTACCATCCATAGACAGGAAAAAGGACTGTTCAAGACTTTTTTGCTTTTGGCAATGGCAGCATTTCTGCTTATTGTATGTTTTCAATGGCTTTGTCCAGTATAATTGTAAACCTCTTATTAGCAGTACAAGGTAAGCAAATTTTTCCAACAATATGTTTTCCAGTGGGATCTTAAAGACATTTGGGAATGTCAATCTGCATAGAAGAAAGTTCTCTCTCCAGTAGCTATGCTTTTCAGTTCATCATAAAAAATAGCCATATACAGACCTGGACTCAGGGGAGGAATATTTATGTTCTAGGCTTGAAACAGAACCTGTGAGATAAAATGCCTGGATGCTGAGTGCCAAGAATTGCATCTGGAGGGGACCTGCCCAGGGTAGTTTCTGTCTCCCTCCCAGGATCCAGGCTGTGCCCAGAGAGTTTCTGGTCTGAGAGCCTCAATTCCTGCACTCCAGTTTGGGCTGTGGCTGCACAGCCAGGGTGACTCACTGTGGGAGTTCATTTCTGGAGTCTCTCTGACACCAGAAATGGCACAACTGGGGAATAAAGAAAGGTCAATGGCCAAACTGTGATATCAAGATGCATGAAAACAGGATCTTTTCTCTCTCTTTCAAATGTAAAATACACATGAAAAAAGTCTTGGGCTCTTTCGGAGAATGACTGGTTGATTTCATTCAGCTGGGACTCATCTGTCATAAACCATGAAAATACATTATCCATGCTTCTATTTTAAGTATGTCACAGTTCAGTGCTGCTAAAAAAGCAGGGATTTTATTTTGATTTCCTTTTTTCTCAATTGTTTACTGAAACTTTTTCTTCCTTCTTTTCTTCTCTGTCTGCTGTGTGTCCTGTCATCATAGTCCCCTTTCCCCCTCCCATTACCCATCTTGAGCTTTGCCAGCTGGATGATGAAGGTGGGTTGATGATTTTTCCAGTTACAGATCCTAATAAAAATCAAGGTGGCACTGACCACACAGGGACTGTGTTACCATCAACTAAGGGGAAAAAATGATGCTTAAGTTAAGTAAAGGCTTAATGTTGGTAACTACTTATGCAGCCTTATATAATATGTGCATCAGTTTAACATATGAGTTGCTTGAACATAAAAGGATTGGGGGAAAACTTCTACATCCCTTGCATTTTTTTCTTGCAATTCCACCATAATTGGTGTAAATGCAAGGGAAGAATCTCTTACCTGGAGAGGTTCTTTGTTTTGCAGTTGTAAAGGAATAAACATCCCAAGACATAAGTACTTTCCTGAATAAACCTATATATTTGGTTGTGAGGGTAATTTTAGTGATTAAAATGTAATTAATAACCAAATAGGTAGGAAAAACCAGAAATCTCCATGGCATGAGAGGTTTCTGACTCTTGAAAGGGTGTTAATCCCATTGAGGAGTTTGGGGGAATAAAAACCCAGCAACAGTAATTATCTAATTAATAGGCAGGAGGGTCTGCTTTCTGTAACTGCTTTTCAACAGATATGTTTCAGTTATTGGAGGCAGAAACATATAAGGGTGAACTTGCAAGTAGGGCAAGGCACAATTAAAACTGAAAATTTGGACTTGCAACATTAATTAGAAGATCATTAACTACCATTCATGATAATGTGCCTTTGTGTCTTTCCTTCCTTCTGTTCTTCCCTCTCTTGAAAAAAGTATGAATTCCAATTTATCGTCACTTCATGAAGGAAAGTGGAATTATGTTTTGCTTCCATATGATCTCATTATGATCTGGGGATTGAAAACCACGTTTCATTTCATTCTTAAGAAGTCCAATGTGTCCTTGTGCTAAAGGGGGATGAGAAATCAAGAAAATGGGGACTGCTCAAAAGGAAATGTTTGAGGAGAAGTTTGGGATAAGGAAGAAAATACTGAGTTTGTGTCAATGTAAAGATTAGACTGGGGCTGTTTTCTCAGTAAGCATGATTTAAACATGGTTAATTTGATTTGAAAAAGGCTGAAAGAGATGGGTGAGTATGGCCTCAGAATATACAACCAGCTGTTTTGAATTCAGGAAAATGCATTCTACAAGAATGGATGCGAAAATTGAGGCATTTGGAAGACTTGGGAAATATAAGAGGGGAGATTTATTACCAGGAACTACAAATCCAAGTAATGTCTGATTCATCCACAGCTGGCAAGCACAGCACCTATTATTTCTGATAATTCACACTTTCATTTAATGGACAATGTGAGTATTTTGCTTTCAGGTTTTCAAGACACTTCATTAACAGCAACGAAGGTAAAACTGAGTAAAAAAAAATCACCTCATTTGTTATTTTTCATTTGGTTGGCAAAAAGACAAACAAAGAACTACTCCTGTTTAGAATGACAACAAGCTTTCTTGGTTCTCTGAATTGTTGATAATTAAGGGAATGAATGTTCTGAGGGTGATTGTGATTCTGTATATGTTACTGTGATTGGGGTTTGGAAATATTTTGTCTTCTAAAGAAGTTTTCAAGTAAAAGGTTTTTTTTTGTTTTGTGTGTTTGGTTTTTTCCTTAAGATGGGAAGAAGTTGCACATCTTATTTTGTGTTGGAGCTGCTGGGGCTTTTTGTATCTTTCAGGTGTTTAATTTGTTTATTTGCTTGGGTTTTTTTAATGTTAGAAGCCTGGTGAAATTGAAAACATTCTCCATCTATTGGTGAATCATTATCTGATACAAAATATTCTGCCTCTGATATGATCAGCTGCCGCCACCAAAAATAGGTTTAGGGGCTATATACCTTCCAGTTGGATGACGCTTTGTCACTCCAGAAAAAGTTTTGATCCCCTCCACGAGGGGATCTTCCTTTAGGGTACTTCTGAGTTGTTGCTTAGATGGCAAAATATTTTGCTGTGTGGTACAACCTTGGCTGCTGCTGAGAGTCCAAGTGATTTTTGTGTTAGAGAAGGATTTGGCAGTGCTTATTCACAGCTCTGAGGACTGGGGACACCAGATGCATAAGTGGATTAGGATATTCCATCTCTGACACAGAAGAATTTCATTGCTGGACCTTGTAACTATTGTCTTTGCCATCTACATTAAATACTACAAACTGCCAGCTACCAAAAGATGGCCATCAATTGTCATTTCTATTAATATGTGATTTGTGCAGACAGAAGTCATTATAATGATTCAAAGCTCTAATCAGCATGATAATGGATCCTAATTGCTAGGCTCCTTAAAAACTTTAAGACAAAAAATCCATGCTAATACCATCTGAAAGCTAGCAGCAATTTATTATTTCTATTTTGATCAAACTTGTTTTTTTGCAGGGGGTAAAAAAGGTATTTTAATTATCTACTTGAAAAATAGTCTTGGTATTATAGATTCAGGTAGACAATAGGGACAGTAACTTTATTACTTTTCCCCTTTAGTAAATAAAGACCACAGACAATCTAATAGGTGAACGTGTTTTTATTAAAAATAGGTACTCAAGCTCTTGGAAGAATTTAATTAAATTCATTTTGTCTTTTCTTTCCTTTTTCCCCTTAAGGCTACTGAAATATAAAGCGGAAAAAAATCTGCAAATATTCTAAATTTCAGTGATGTGCTTTCAGTGCTGATCTCAGTTCTTGAAATGCTCTGAAGATGAGTCTCCTGCACATCTGTTTCTGCACAAGAAATATGTCTTATGGAGAGGTAGTCAACAGTTACATTACCTGGCAGGTCAAGAGCTCCAAAGTAAGGGTGATATTTCACATTAGCCCATCGCTGGCCCTACATCTGGATAATGGGAACACTCTGCCACATCAAGGCCCTTTTCTAGCACACTTTCATTTTTATCGTTTGCTTTCTGTGCATGCATTAGAACAGAAAAACTCTCCAGCAATGCCTTGTCCAGAACATGAAGGCAACCTTTTTCATGATGGGACAGAGAATGTGTTTGAGCTAAGAACCAGTGCTTTTAGCACTTCTTTTGTGGTAGCAAGACAGCACTCTCAAATTGCTTCTGGTTTCCTTGCAAATATCACTTAACTCTTTTCCTGAATAGAATCAGAATCTTGTCTCTGCTTGTTATGATGCCTTGAGTTGCTGGCTGTCATTCAGTAAAGCACTTATGCCTTGAATAGCACATGAATTTCTAGGTAATTCACACCCCGTGACGATTTCTTTCTGTGTTTCTCTCCCTCCCCTGCTTTTTTTGTTTTTTTTTTATTCTTTTCCTCGTTTTTTTTTAAATTGGAATGCTACCACTGGCCTTCTCTGAGGGAATGTGCAACCTTTGGAAAAAGAAGTCCTTCCCCACATTTGTCAGCCGTGTTTTATGCTTTGATCTGTACCATTTGTTCTCTTTCATGCAGCTTTTCCGCGTGTGTTCAGATCTCCCTCGGTTTTATTTTTAGCTCCCCGTTTGCTGCAGCCTAAAGAGTGTAAGTAAGTAAGTAAATACTTCCCTACCTCATAAAAATGATGTCTTGATCAGTATTTGCATCTCTAGCAAGCAGCTGACTTCAGCTCTGCCAGTTAAGCTGATATTCACAGCTCCTTGGTTTCTGCAAGGTTTCATAAACGCTATTAAGAATTTCTCAAGTTTTTTAGAGGTATTGCCAGTAACACTGATCCAAATTACTTTGCCAGGTGTTTGATGGAAATAGCATTTAAAAAACAGAGGCAATTGTCTGCAGCAGACTGTAGGCTCTCTGCTGGGCTTAATAAGCAAAGTTATGTTTGTCTGGGGGACTTTTCCAGAAAACATAATAGACAAAGACAGCTTGGTTATGAGAAGCTTGGTGCATACATCAGTTTAAAAGCTTGTCACCTACTTGGTGCATTAATTCAAGCCCTCTGTGCAAGCCAAAGTTGCTATTCCAGGCAGAGTGTATGGTCTGTCACTTAGCACATGACATGTTTCCAGATCACTGTGAGTGCGAGGGTGCCCTGAATGCCAATGCACAGGTTTGCCCTGCAAAAGCTGGCACCAATTTATTGCCCACTCAAATAGTTCTGTTGTATTGTTGGGCCTCTTTACTGCTTAAATATGAGGAAAGATGTTCAGGGTTTAGCCCACAGTTCTCCTTTACTATCCTTTAAATGTTCCCTGTGAGAAATGACTTCTATTCATCCACCAGCTGAAATAATATTCATAGGAGCATAAATGTATACAGTTGTATTTCTCTGTAATGGTCATGCTGACAAGTCTCATAACTTCAGAGACAATTCACTTGCCTTACTGGTACTGAACTTGATTTTATAAAGATTAATTCATCAGGCTTTACTAGACTTTAGACAGACAAACTGAAATAAAAAGCCAAACCAATCAAGCCCTAAGGAAAGAGCTGTTCATCTAAACTTTTGATTAGCAGCTGTGAGTAACAGCAGGGAAGCAGAATTTGAGATCAAGGTCATACATGTAGGAATGATTTACTCTTCAGGTCCAAAGTCCACTCATCAGTTCTGAAAAAACAATGCTGGATACTTGATCTGAAATTCGATGTAGTTGCCAAATTATAGGCATATTAGATTAAATGCCTTGTATAAAATTAGGTAGGCTACAGATCTAATGGGAAAAACTAAAGCTTCTGAATATCTGTAGTCATGCATATCCTGGAGAAATTGCTATATGCACGTTTTACTGGTTTTTTTTTTTTTTTTTTTTTTTTTTTTTTTCTCCAGTGGTTGTCACTATTCACTTGGGAAGCAGAAAAGGTACTTTATGACTTGGGTGAAAAACTGCACACCAGCCTGCTGAATGGTAAATCTTGGGATAAGAAGTTGTGAAAAGCACATGGGATATATTTTATCCAGCTATGGGAACAGGCACGTTCCCAAACTGCTTGAAAGGGCAAGCTGTGGGCAGCCTTGATGGAGCTTTTCCACAGCAATGTTCCTCATTCTAATTTTTCTGGCTACTTTTGTGCCTCAGGGAAAGCAGTCAAGTATGATGTAGAGAAGGATGTGTGATGAGTGGTCATCATTTAAATGGCTGATAAAAATCCCACTGGCATCTGACTTTAGGTATCTGTACTGTTAACATTTCCACACTTCCTCTCTGGTTTTGTTCCTCACAGCATGTAAAGGAGAGGAATCATCCCTCCAAATCTGAATGTAGAACATGTGGCAACTGAGAAATGTGGGACCATAATATAAGGAAAAATGGAGGTTTTTCAATGCTTTTGTATCTCTGAAAAGAGCCACAGCAAGGTTATGCAGTGGTGTTTAAAAGTGTACTTGCAGGAATGTATAGAATCATCCCTGAAAAAAATGCACCTGGGCTTGGATTGAGGCACAAAATGAAAATATTAATTGCTCTTGCATGTGTATTTACAGCAGGAAGTCTTGGGTGAGCCTTGGAAAACAAGGATTTGTGTGCTGAGGGGGGTGAGCAGGGTGTGATGAGCATGTCTACAGTTTTATGAGGAATGTATCTCATTCCTTCAGTTTCCTGATAACAAAATTAGCAGCCTTGTTAGCTGTATCATTTACAGGGAACAGTTCAACATATGTTCTGATTCATGTTCACTTTGCTCAAGGTTTTCTCTTGTCTCTATTTCAAACAAAGTACCAAATCTGCCTCAGGTTAGTAGGTGTTAGCTTTACAGGCTGTTGCACTGAAAATCCTTGCACTTGAAATTCTCCTGGAACCTCTGGCAGACAAGCACATTTCTGACTTCAGAGGAAGAGGAGGCAAGTGCAGAAATAAGGGAGTGGACTGAGCAATCAAAGGAAAACTAAACAATTCTCCTCTAGATCCTAAAGTAAGAAGCACTCTGCTTGGGCTCTACCAGCTTTTTTTAAGTCATCAAGTTTACTGTTGACATTAGAAGAGATAGATTTAGCTTGGCAAAATGAACTGCAGAAAATAGCTTTTCTGTCTAATTCGGCACTTGCATGGGACATTGAGGAGGTGTCTTGTACTGTTAACAACAATCCTCAGCTGCAGAATATAATTAAAAAAAAAAGAATCTTTCCAGTATTTAAATATACATGTTAATCACTGATTTCTGTCAGTGTTCATTTCATTATCAGCTGAGCTAGACACACTTATGAAGACCACAATTTATCTCAGAAAACAAATTCTGCTCAAGGGGCAAGGAAATGTGGGAGATGCTCATTGTGCCCTAATTTACAGTGTCAGATGGAACCTATAAGGGTGCACAGTGTATGTACTGGGAATGGGATTTGAGGATTTGTGTATCTTTGCTGTTTTAGAGGATTTGCTGCATATGAATTTTGCTCTATATTAGTTGGAGACTGTTCTGAAGGGTTTGAATGGTGGATAGAAGCTATCCCAAGTTCTACAGGCAGCTCTCTGATGAGTGGACTTATTCACTGAACAAAAGATTAGGAATTTCAGGATGGGAAGTTGAGGCACCCTCCTAGAAATAGAAGCATAAGTCTTGGGTTTAATTTAGGCCTAGTTAATTATATTCATAGTAATCACTGTCATGTACTGCTCATGATTGTGGGTTTTTTTTTTTTTGAGCAGGGAGAGAAGGCAGTTTTTAAAATCTTTGACTGCTAATGTATCTAGACATTATTATAAGCTTAGAATAAATAAGAAATACTCTCTTAGAGTATTTCTTATAAGAGAAACTGGTCTGCCTTCACAGTGGTGCAGTTCCACCAATTACAATAGGTTTTGTGAGAGAGAAATCAATTTAAAATTAAAGTACTTATATTTAAAAGTGCTCTTTGATCAAGGGCCTCTGCATTGAATTATTCTCACAATGTCTAAAATATAATTTAAAAAATCCCTGTTGAAAACATTATACAGGGCTGTTGCAATAATTTGCTCAAGGCTGCAGATCAGAGGAATCAAGCAACAATATTCAGTCCACTTTTTTGAAGTGTTCTGACTGCAATTGTTTCTAACATGCTTGACTGATACTGCTGGAGTAGGGGAAAAATAAGTGTGAGAAGAAAACCACTGTGAGAAAATCAGTGAGCTGCTTCCTTAATGTATCCTTATACAAAAATGCAAATATAACCATTTATAAAAGTAATAACCATTACTTTCAGGATGCTATATTGGATTAAAACCAGAGGAAAGAAAATCAGAAATTAAGCAGTCTGTTGGCAAAGACTGAGCAAACAATAAATTGTTGCTCCTTGCGTCTTTTAAGAGGAAAAAGAAAAACAGTTGTGCCAGTTGTATCTTTGTGTATAGAGCCACATGTAGGCACTATTGATTCCACATCAGTACAGGTGCTGAAGAACTGCAGTTTCCATTCTGCAGGATGGGTTTGACAATATTTCAGGACTTGCTTTATACCTAGATGGGATAAAAATTTTTCCACAGGGTGGAAAGCCTGCTGCTTCAAGCTAGCTTGATGTAATTTCTTACTGCCATCAGCTTTAGTAGTGGGACTATTTGAGAGTTTTAATGCATCAGCTGCTGCATCACCACCCACATTTATGGGCTGAGGTCTCCAGACCAGTATTATCTCCCATCCTAGGATTGTTGGTTCAGTCAGGGAGATAAGTTTGGTGCTAGGCAGGGAATTTCCTTCCCAGTGGAGACAGTCTGTGGAATGAGATAAGGGTTACTTTAGCATTTCTAGCAGAGGTAGATTGATCTTGGCTAACTGAGAGATAAAATGGCAGATGAAATTCAAACTAGATGAGGACCCTTGAAGGCAAAAATATCTTTAATAAAATGATGAGCTTTGAATGGGCTGCCAGTGCTCAAGAACAAGATACTGGTGTTGTCCTAAATGACAGCATTGAATTTACTATCTAGTTTCAGTCAAAAAAAGAAGTAAATTGAGGTCTGGAATGACTAGAAAAGGAATGGAATACAAATCAGAGATCATTACTAGGCCACTGTGTGAATCTGTGGTTCAGCTGCATCTTGAATACTGCATGGAATTCTGAATCTTCCATCTCAAGCTGGACATTGGAGAATCGTAGAAGTCAAAAAGAATGCCAAATGTAGTCAGAAGGCTGAAAAAAGTCTTCCACTGGATGGAAAATGAGGTGGGAAGGGATTGTAGAGGCAGTTATGATGTAATAAAAGTTCAAGGAGTTGTGAGGGAATCAAAGGGGCTAAATAACAAATAATTGTTTGGTTGTCCCTGTATAAGAAACAATAGGAGTAATTTAATGGATGGTTGGTTCTTCATACAATGTGCAATTGGATTGTGGAACTCTTTGCTACAGGATTTTAAAGCTACAAAGAGGTAAATAAAAACCAAAATACAAAAAGCAAACAAACATTCATCCTACTGGGCAATGTAGGGGACAAAAATTGAAAAAAAAAATTACTTTAGGGATAGGATATTTATGTGTCACTGCTGGACCCAGAAGATTATTCTGGGGTAAGGTACTAGGTGTTTGTACTATCCTCATGCAGTCACTATTGGTCATGCTGAGATAATTGAATATTTACTATTTAAGCAGTACACCCTTATTAAAAAAAAAACCTACATTTTAAAATGGATAAATAATCTCAGAAGGCATTTTATACAGCTTCACTTATGCTTCTTTGATTTCATCAGTATTAACAGCTGTGCTCTGTAATCTGGAATATACTGACAATAAGAGCAGGAGGGGAAGCAATTTATATTCCTTGACCTGTTGGCTCACTGAGGAATTAAAGCAGATTCTGTAAAAATGCAGGAGTAAAAAGGTGAGCAGCAGCATTACAAAAAGATTAAACAGGGCTTTACAGTAATTTGCTGAAGGCTGCAGATCAGACAAATCAAGAAACAATATTCAGTACACTTTTTTGAAGTGCACTTGGAATAGGGGAAAAATAAGTGGAGAAGAGAACCATTGTGAGAAAATCAGTGAAAATTCATTATTGAGTAATTATTATTATTTAATTTCACTGGTGCATGAATTTTTATGCTTTGTTTTGCTCTGAATACAAGGCTTTTGGGGCTTGTGCAAGGACATTGTCAACAAGGAAATCTCTGGTCTTCATTCCAGAGAGAGGCAGCAATTTCTTTCTGTTGTAGTTCCCAGACTATCCACTAATTGGGAAGACTCACTCTTGTCATAGAGGGCCCAGTTATGGAATTTCTATCAAAGGATGCTTATCCTAACCTTAGCTGCATGGGGAAGAAGGTTGGTTTGTCACTGCTGTGGGGCACAGTACCGAAGCAGGAATATATTTGAATATACTCCTTAAGAAAACAATGTTAATATAAAATGGAAACAGAGACTGCAAAATGAATTTCTCTGGAAGTTAGGACTGATTTATTTAATGCAGGAAGGATAAATATGTGAGTGTTTCTTTGAGTAAATGGCTAGATTATCTTTCTTTTTGTTCCCAGAGTGTGAGTGCTCTCTAGAAATTATCTTCTTAATAAATTAAACAGCAGCCATGTTCATAGTCGAAAAAGTGAAATTAAACTGGCTATTGAACTGCCACAAAAAGGGAATTACTTTTTCTGTAAACTAAACACGTTTACATAGAGCTGCAGAAAAAGAAAAGAATTTTTTCTTTCTCTGAAAAGTCATTTTCTTTGCCATTATACTGTTTCTAATCTTATTTTTTTGAATAAAACTCTGTTTGCAAGTGTTTTGCCACCAAGTGATACCAGTGTTTTTTTTCCTGAGTAGTAACTCAACTGAAAATGAATTTCCAGAACAACAATGGACTCTCAATTCATTCTGGTGCAATAGGGTAACTAAATTCCTGCTAAACAATATGAACCCCTGAAAATGTGAGGAGTGGCTGAAGTCACTTGGCCTGTTCAGCCTGGAGAAGATTGTGGGGAGACCCCATTGCAATCACAACCTCCTCATGAGGGAAAGCAGAGGGGCACTGGTCTCCTCTCTGGTGAGCCATGGCAGGATTTGAAGGAATGGCCTGGAGCTGTATCAGGGGAGATTTAGGTTGGATATCAGGAAAAGGTTCTTCATGCAGAGAGTGGCTGGGCTCTGGAACAGCTCCCCAGGGCAGTGGTCACAGCACCAAGCCCGACAGAAGTATTTGGACAATGCTCTCAAGCACACGGTGTGACTATTGAAGATGGTTCCGTGCAAGGCCAGGAGCTGGACTCAGTGATCCTTGTGGGGCCCTCCCAACTCAGCTGATTCTGTGACTCTGCAGCATTTAAAGATTTC
This sequence comes from Chloebia gouldiae, assembly GCA_003676055.1. Lineage (NCBI taxonomy): Eukaryota > Metazoa > Chordata > Aves > Passeriformes > Passeridae > Chloebia > Chloebia gouldiae. The sequence goes on along the minus strand of QUSF01000008.1, from coordinate 22,141,220 downwards.
ATTCCGTGTAGGTTTGAAACAAGGCTTGTAAGGAATAACCTTCTTTACATAATCCCAAATTTTAATTTTTTTCATGGATACTTGCAAGTTTATTTTAGAAGAGAAGGTATCTGACGAGAAAAAAATCAGCATGTCTGTGTGTGTATTTTGGAATTATATTTCAGCAGACAGACCTATATTTATTGATTCTGTTGCTAAAAAGATGAAATATCCCTTTTTAAACTAATTCCAATATTATTATTGCCACAGAATATAAGTTCAGTTATTAGAACAACACATTAGGCCTAAATGTTTTATATTTTCCAAAAATTTTATTAGCCAAGAGTTAGATCCTAATGTTTTGTGAATAATTTTAAGTATTTCTTTCTTGGATAGCCCTAAGACTGTGCAAAACATTAGAGATTAGGAAAACGTTAAATCAACACATTTTTACACACTGTGGTTTGTTCTTTAGTGTAACAGTTGTCTATAGACAGTTGAAGGTAATGGTGTCAAGAGTATCGGCTAATTTTGGTCAGGAATCAGTTTCAAGAAAATTAATATATCTCAAATTGATGGAGGAGGATAATTATCATCCTCATATGTCAACTAACACTGTTTGCTAGCATTATTGCTCTGAGTGCCTGTAAAAATAAGTGCATGAAGGTAACTATATAAAATATGTGCACTATATCTGTGCTTATAAGTATTTAGCAAATTTTAGGTGTTGTTTTGTTTTATTTATAATACAATTTTCCATTAATCTGTTTTATTAGGTATGCGATGTCACCCTGAGACTTTGATTTTTAATGCCATGCTTTTAATCACTGCTTTAAATGCAAAGAAAGCTACATTTATGATAGGAAATGCACAGTTGATAACAAAATTCTCTTCAGTGTTACAAGAATCCCTATGACTTGCAGAGGTTTCATATGGATTTAGATAGTTTTTTGTTATTGATTGAATGATGTGGAGAGCATTTCACCATGACAGAGAAGATCAGTGAACAACTCTTTTTCTCCTAATTTGGGCATGGCCTAGAGCAAGTCCAGCTCAGCTTGGTTCAGAATTTGTTGGGATCTGTGATCCTCCCATCACTTGACATTATTTGGGCAATGATTGGACTTGATGATCTCAGGAGTCATTTCCAACCTTAATGATTCTATGTCAACACCATCTTAGTTTGCAATTTTCACAATGTTATTTCTCTTCAGTTTAGCAAAGTTGCCATGGACTATTTGGGCATGCTGGGTTGTGAATGTGGCAATCTTTTATCTTTTGGCAGTAATGGGAGAAAGCAGTTGCATTTTTGTAACTTTCAGTTTAACACAGATTCCATTTTGGACAGCATGAGGTGCATAGACTGTCAAACATTCTGATCATGGGGCTGTCATGCTGACCGCTTGGTTATGGCTTCTTATTTCCTCAAGTTCAATTATCACACTGGCAACATAAAAGAAGTGACAAATATTTATAAAATATAATCCAGAAAGAGAAAAAACACCACCCTTTTAAAGGTCTTTGAGTACTGTAAACTTCTGGTCAGAATAAATGAAAGGATAAATAAGGATATGGCAGGTGGTCAAGTGAAAATAAGTTTATGGGTATAGACCACAATTCAATTGAAGGGTGATTCTTTGGTTGTAGAAATGTATTTGATTATATTTAACAGGGAAATGCAGAAACCAGTTTTGTAGCCATGGTATTTCTCTCTCCCAGGAACATGCAAGAAATCTTTAACATGATTTTGAAAGAGATGACAGTTCTGCTTCTTCTATGATATTGAGAATTGACTTACAGGTACAGCAACATGACAATGACAGATTTTCAGCATGAACTGTTTACATCGGAGCTTTATCCAAGGTTTAACACTAGCATTGAAGCTGCACTTTTTAATGGTGACAGCCTGGACAAGTATAAAAAGGTACAGATGGAAAGTGTTTCTAATCTGCTGCTCCATCAAACACCACTGCATGAAAAAAGAAGCCAGGGGAAGGAGAGGAATGTTAAGTGAAGGAGGGAGGGAGTGAAGAGAGATGGAGAGGCCTCAGTCATTCAAGATGCATCTCTCATTTCTCTTGGTTCCAGCAGCTACTTTTGTGCACTGAGGGACAGACCCAAGAAGCAGAAGGTCATTTCTTTTATCATAATAAAACCCTGGAGAAAAAGCTCTGTTTGTGAACACCAGTCGGTGCTTTTATATACAGACCATAAAATTAAAAATAAATGTTAGTGAGGAGTCAGTCTTTCCTTTTATTGTTTTCTGACAGAAGATACACATGCATCCTATTTCAAGTATCATAAAATAATTAAATGTTTTGTCTCTTTCATGGTCCTTTTTATAATAACATCAGCTGGATTGGAACGTAATTCTGAACCTGTGGCTGAACCAGCTATGGAGATAGGAAAAAGCACCTGAGAAGTAAGCATAGAATAAGCTTCTTTTCATTGAAATGATGATTTCAATACCACCAATAATTTTCACCTGCAGCTTCTGATGCCAGTGTTCTGTGTTGACTCAGGATGAGGTGCAAGCATGTAATGGCAAGATGTTAGAGCATAACCTTGTTACTCTGGACTGCTCCTAAAAATCTGGCTTCTAAAGCTGCAGGTGAATAAATGAAAATTAAAACATGGTACTGATAATGGAGTTCAAAAACATTGCTACAAATGAAATGAATTAAAGAATTGGTGCAGAATTCAGCCTGGAATAAGCTGATGAAAATCACTAATTTTTACCCAAACTCTCTGCCAAGCTCTAAGGAAGAAAGGATGTTTTTTTGCTGTGTGAAAGATGTTAGAAAATAAATGGGTAAAGAACAGATTTTTAAGCAGTAAAAAATGGAATGGGAAAAATAGAATTGGAAAATATAGTGATGTTTCTCTTGGCATTGTTTTGGGGTGATTTTTTTTTAATCTCTTTTTAGCAACAGAATCACATGGTGGGCCTGTATTCAGTTTGCAGCTTGTAAGACATGACTTTTTAGTATTGTTTTTAAGCTATTTCTCTGTCAAAATCACTTATAATTCTGAACCAGTGGTGCAAGTGCTTGCAAAGATTTTGGTGACCTGCACAGAGCCTCCTTGTTTTGATATCCAGGTAAGTAATGGAAGTTTTGAACAGGCACAAGTCTCAAACACACTCCTTGGTTGAAATAACTCCTTGATTTGACATAAAATTGTTGACATTCAGCCTTGCACTGACAGCTCTTGTCACGCAGTTTTGTTCTGTGGGATCCTGGGCAGAGACAGCATCCATTGCTTCTAAAGACTTTGCAACAGGCTTTGTAAATCATTTATTTTCTATATGGAAAGTTTACAGACTGCTCATACCTATTCTGCAAAATAGTTGTTGATACCTAAGGGAGAAAAGGTTGACAAGTCTCTGTTTATTTTACCTGTTTGGTTATGTAATGTGATTTCTGCTGTCTTTAAAGATTCAGTATAGTTAGGAAATGTTGCAGCTATTTACTGTAGCCTTGTCAGATCCTAAAATGGATTGATACAGATTTGTGACAAACCCATATCTTCATATAATGTTTTATGATATTTTAGATGGCTAAAACACTGCTTCCTCAAAAATTTCTTTGAGTATCTTTGTAGCTTCAGACTTCTAATCTCTAACTTCAGTAAATCGCATTTCATGTTTTTGTTTTTAATATTGTATGAATGAAAGACTTGCCCAGTCTTTAGTTGTAAAGCTGGTTGTTTTCCAGGTACTGAACCTCCTGAGCTGCAAGACAGGGTTGAGGAGCAGAATGAAGCCTCCCTAATCCAAAGGGAAATGGTCGAGGACCTGCTACAACATTTGGACACATGGAGGTCTATGGGTGTCCGAGTTTAGGGCTAATTTGGGACAAAACCTCTGGAAGGAGGCCCCACAAAGCAAACCCCCACGGCCACTCCCCTCCACCTGGTTTAGGAAGAATTTTCTTGGAGAGAAGTGGGAAAAAAACCTGTTTATTTAACAGGCAAAGCACTCCCCAACACAAAAAATTAACAACACCAGATGACAAAACTCTTTCCCTGCTCTGAAGAGATGACAAATTCAGAAAGTCTCTCCTGGGAGTGGTTTCTCTGTTATCGGTCCCTCTGGTGCTGGGAATGGCTGCTGCAGGCCACAAAGTGCAAACTCTCAGTGTTTCCCAGGTCCCAGTTTGGAGCAGGCTTGAATGGTTCCAAGAAAAGGAAAGAAAAACAGGGAAAATTCAGACTGCCCAGCTAAACTAACTAACAAGCAAAAAGCAAAACAAACACAAGACGGAGCAAGAGCAAAGGCAGAAGCCAAAGCAAAAAGTAAAAGCAGCACTAGGTACCACCATCTATGTCCAGCAGACCATGAGGGAATGAGCAGGCTGATAACAAAACAAAACTTGGCTTTTCAGAGCCAGTCTTGAAGGCACACAACATAATATCCAGTATAAACAGAACAGATGACTGGGGATATGAGCATCATAATGTCACCCTAGGACAGTGGGGTGGGATGGGATGTGCCCAGGGGTATTGAGGGGTCTGGCAGAAGAGCTCACCAAGCCACTTTCAGCCATTGACCAGCAGGCCTGGCTAGCCAGGGAGGCCCAGGGGGCTGCAAATCATTAAATGTGACACCCATGTACAAGAAGGGCTGGAAGGAGGAGCTGTGGAACTACAGGCCTGACAGCACAAACCCAGTGCCAGGGAAGGACATGGATCAGATCATCCTGAGTGACACCACACAGCATGTGAAGGAAACCCGGGCATCGTGCCCAGCCTTCAGGAGTTCATAACAGGCAGGTCCTGCTTGACCAACCCAGTCTCCTGTGGCAAGGTGAGAGATGATCCTCTCAGTGGATGAGGAAAGGGCTGTGGAAGTTGTCTGTCTGTAGTAGGCTGTAGTAAAGCCTTTCCCACTGTTTCCCACAGCATTCTCCTGGAGAACCTGGTTTTATGTGGCTTGAGACGGCTGTACTGTTGGATGGGTAGCAAACTGCATGGATGGCTGGGCCCAGGGAATGTTGGAGAATGGAGTTAAATCCAGCTGGTGGCCAGTCACGAGTGGTGCTCCCCAGGGCTCAGTATTGGTGTCAGTCCAATATCTGTTTAATATGTTTTACATATTTAATATCTTCAACAACCTGAACAAGGGGATCAAAGGCATGCTCAGTAGTTTGCAGATGGCATTAAGTAGTTTATCTGCTGGAGGACAGGAAGGCTCTGCAGAGGAATCTGGACAGCCTGAATTGATGGGCTGAAGCCTGTTCTGTGAGGTTCAACAAGGCCAAGTGCTGGGCCCTGCACTGGAAAAAAAGAAACCTTAGCCATATCCTGTGGAGTAGAAGTGCCAGATCTTTGAAGGATCCACAGATGTATGCTAAAGGACAGGGTATAGTGGATGCTTGGCAGTGTCATGTTGTTAGTTATATGAAAGATCTACAGCAGCCTAAATGATTCCATGATTTCAATGGCTATGTTTTTATTGTGCCTAGCTGGAGAGGTTTTACAAAGGAAGAACTTTTCTTCCCTATTTTATGAAAGGTTGGATATATTTACTTCCCACTCAGCAGCACTTCCAGTCCTCTCCTGGAAGCCAGCAACCACTTTTTATTCGCAGCACACTTCTGGTGTCATTACTTCTCAATTTCTGTCTGCTGCTAACGTTAGGGATCCTCCCAAGACGTGTCATCTCTATCACTGCAAGTCAATATTCATTTATTTCCTTCAAGGTCCACAGCTCTGCCCCATGCAACACCAGGGAGAGCCTCATGGAAGCAGCTGAACGGAACAGGGACTCACATCTGGGGAATGCGGAGAATGTCCTAAAGACAATGAGTGGTAATTTACCCAACTGATTATCCACTGCTTTAAAACCCAATCAGCTGTTTACAATGAGCTTTTTGGTCATGCACTATGAATCTAATCAAATCATACCAGAAAAAACAGCATGGCAGCATGAGGCTTTTCCCTTCATGTGTGTCTTTTTATAGCTCACTCAGGGTAAGGAGAGTAGTTGAAATAAGAGCAGGGACATGATAAATCTTACTTTTTTTTCTTAATTTTTATTTTTTTTTTTTAATCCACAGAGGTGAATCATGCAGAATCAATACTGGAAGTTTTCCTCCTAAATTTTCATTCAGTTTACTCAGTGGGACTTATATTACTCTTGGTCATTTCCAGCTGTGTTCTTCCTACAGCTGTTAGTTTTGAGTTTGGTCCTTTCCTGAAACCTCTTCACAGAAGGATTTTCACTTCAGATAACTTGGAAAGGAAGTGTTTTTATGGAAAAGGAAATGCATTTCACCAAGATTTACATACTTTTTCCCCCTCCAGAGCAACTTCTTAAGACCCTATGGGACAGTGATAAGTAAGAATAAATAGGAAGAAGTGTTTCAGGAGCAAACAAACAGAAGACCACAAGGGCCCAGCTGAACAATTAATTTACTCTGTTGGCAGCTTCAATTAGAAATCATTGTTAGGAATTTTCGGAGTCCTTGAAAGGTATGGTTAATGGGCTACTGGCTAAAATTCCTTTTCTTTTTGGCTGTAGAAAACCCTAGGCTCTCAGTAGACTCTCTCAGCTTGGTGAGTTTGATAGGACTGTGGATAAAAACCATTAGCTGGCTTTCAGATGCACCAAGATAGACTTGCCCATCATCCATGGAGATATAGAGCAGCTGCTTCCCAGGGACTATAGCCAAAAGGCCTGTGTCTGCTGAATAAATAGTACTGAGCAGTCTAAATTTGAAGATATGACTTTTATGTGGGCGCTGACAGAAGGCGTAGATGTCTCTTGAATTTTCCATATCTTTTAATAGCCCATTGTATATTCAAAGTGCTTGTGTAGTTAATTTTAAACCATACTACCCAAGATGCACATGTTAAGAAAGAGAAACTGTAGGTTTCTGATTTCCATCAATGAGAAAGATTTCCATCTTTTTGTTATTTTGCATCTTGATTTATTTTAGGGTGGTATTTCATGTTTGTGTAGCATTGGATTTAAATTGATAGTGAGGTGTTAAGGCAGGAATTTTCACAATGATCAGGAGGTGCAGAGTTTTGTTATCACTGGGAATTTGTGGTACATTGAAAAGGTAGAGGAAGTTAACAGTTTATAGCAGAAATTCCAACATTCAGCATAGAGACGTGATTCATAAACCCCTCTCATTTCCTCAGTGTCTTTATTGTAGTTTTCCAAGTTCTCATCTGTTGATACTTAAGAGGCACTGAGGCTGACTGAAACTCACTGTGCTTCCTGGAAGGACCTTATGTGTGCAAAGCAGTAATGTTATCCTGTTATGGGATTATTTTACTTTTAAAAGAGTATTTCAGCCCTAGGGTGGGATTGAATACTGGCCCCTTAAGGAATTAGTAAAGGACTATTTTGATATCAGTGCTGGAATATGAGTTGGGTTTGGCCATCTGAATGAATTTTACAGTGAAAATCCTGTTTGGCCTTGTACTATTGATTTATTTTTCTGAGGTCTGCATCCACCTGTAAGCAATTCTAAAAAAATAAAGATGAGATTTAAATACTTCTGTTAGTTTCTGCTTAAGCATTTGGCTGTTGACTTACAGGTCTGCAAGACTCCACTCTTCACAGCAGAAGGAAATTTGAGAGTGGGTCTGAAGGCTGTTGGCAACATGTGAAGCTCTGAGTTTTAGATGGGTCTTTTCATCATCGGCTTTAGAGAAACCTTTCCTCTTTCAGCTTCTGCTTGCAGAAGTTAAACCTGCACCCCTACATCCTGATCCAAGTGGGAAGATGGTTGTGAATCTGTAAGTATCTGGTAAGAATAATTAGGTCATTACCCATGACTAGAAGTGCTTGAAAAGCCAGCTGTAATTTGTACTGATCATGAATTTTGCTGATTTTTGAATGGCTGGTGGTGAGATATTTCATCCAAGGTGTTTATCTTGGAGCTGTGGCATTGCATGTGTAGTGGGCATATGAGCCAGATAATGCTCTTTTGTAATGTGTATTAATTTTAGGACTTTTGATTATTTTCATAGTGCCAACCAATAATGTTTATGATATAAACTGCTGTTTTCAGTAAAGGGTTGAAAGAATTGGTGCTTTGTACAAACTGATGCCTACAAACACAATAACCTGAACAGAGGCACTTGCAGAGTTTTAGGACATTTCTTGAGCCTGCCTTGTTAGGCATTTTATTAAATACAAATATCCAGGAGAAGGCTACATAGTCTTTAATTTTGGTTTTGCCTGGTTGCAAAGGAGGTTGTTACAGAATAATTAATGCAGAAAAGTTTCTGCAGTATTAACTCCAATTGCAGAGGCAGGTTCTGCAAAAGTAACACCTGGTCAGTTCTGTAAACATCCTTTGCCAACAACTCTAGTCCTTTTTATTGTTAAAAATGTGAAAGTGAGTGTTTAAGACATCTTAATATGAGAGTGTAAGAAATAGACATGTCATGTAATGAAGTATTCTTCTAGAAATACTTTATTCAGAAGTCTGGTTAAAAGGCAGTGTAATTTCTGATTTAAAAAAATGGTTACAGTTCAGCTTACTACAAAGAATCATGATAAAAGAGGGAAAAGATAAGAAGGACATGGATGAACAAAGAGTGGAAATTTACTAAGTAAAGAGTATTATGGATGACATTCTATTTTCAAAAAAAAAAAAAAAGAGGAATTTTCCTGTTTATGTTGGTCAAAATAGATTGGATTGGTAAAACTCCTTAGTCACTAATCACAACTAAAATGGTAAAAAGATATCAGTTTTTCAAATGTTCAAATTTTGCTTTGTTAGTAAGAGCATGGTTATATTTGGGTTCTGATTTATTTTCTTTTTCCATTAGAATGGAAGATGGAAATGGGACCTGATTTTTGATGGTACCACTAAGGAGACATGGGTGGCTCAGCCACCCTGGGGAAGCAGTCACCAGCTGGTGATCCTCAGAGATCTGATAGGCTTCCAGGTTGCAATGGGAGAGTGTTTCCAAGGGTGCTCAGACTTTATTAGTGTCTCATGGCCTCAGCTGCCACAGCTCACGGTGAGGAGCAGCTCCGAGACACCTGCTTTTGTCAGAAGCACTGTCTGTATAATCTCCCTACAGCCTGTTCGATCAAGGAACATATGTCTGATGAGCATGGCTATAAGCAAACCTGCCATCAGTATTCCTGCCTCCCGAGCCCACCTCGGAAGAGCTTGTGGTGCCAGGTTGGATATGACAAGTTGACATCAGTGCAGCATGGCAGAAAAGCAGACGTGCTTGTTCCCACATCCATCACACTCTTGGTTAACACACACCCTGCAATCTGAAAAGCCCAGGTGATGGTTTAATGACCTGCATCATCCATAAAGCCAGTAAGGATTTCAGACATCCATAACTGTGTTTCCAGGTGGGGTTTTTTGCTGCTGAAGACAACAGTCCATAAAGCTGAGCTCCTTCCTCCTGAAGGGTGGAAGTTTAATTCTCTGTGTCTAGTCTGATTTATGCAAGTTATATTTTACATTTTGCTTTCTTTAAACAAAAAGTTACCTCTTTGTATTAGAACATTATTTTCTGAATGTATTTTTAAAAGTAATATGCAATATTTATTGCACAGTATGCACAAGAAACAGTCAGTACAGTGTAATGGAATATTTCAAACCCTACTGAAATAAACGATAAAACTCCCATTGACTTCACTGGGCCTTGGCAGGTTTTAATGGAAGAGGACATTAGGCAGAGCACCTGCTTGGAAATTAACCATTGTGCATAAACAGGTGCTCTTCCTTGCTTCTAGCTGGTATTTAAATCCTAGAGAATCCATATATTTGTTGCCAAAATCTTTATTCTTTAAGAGACTGGTTCATTTTCAAGTTTGGACCTTGCATTTGTCAAGTACAGATAACAATGATTATTGCTGTTGAGATATATTATTATACTGTTCCTACACAGAACCACATAATAGTTCCCCTTCTAAATTGGTATTTAATTGGCAGTGACAATGATGGGTTGATAAGAGTGTAGAAATGTTGAGGAGAGAATTGCTACACTGGCTTAAAGATCTGGATCTAAGGAATATTGGTGGGGGAAGAGTACCCTGATTTTGGAATATTAGCTTTTAGACCAAAGGAAGCAAAAGGTTGTTTCAGCTCACCTGCTGCCATTTCTGATAGCAGATCTCTTCTGATTTATGCTTCCTACAGTACTTAAATGAATATATACCTTGGACCAGAGCTATCTTCAGTTCTCCCATTCCTAATTTAAAATCATTGCTTCTGGCCCTTCCTTGATAAGTGTGAGCTGGAGTTTGCATTCTACAGCCTTGGGCTTTCTTGAGCAAGGGAGATGGTATAACATACTCCATCAGACCCTACCAGGGCTTTTTTTTGGCTGCTTTTGTGCAGATGACCACCTGGAAGAACTGTGCAGCTCAGCACATAGTTATTCTTTGCCCACTGGCATGAAAAAGGCCAGTAAAATTCTGAGGGGTTTTTGTTAGTTTTTTTCCCCTTCCTTTTACGACTTGCATCCTCTGGGCCCTGCTCTACTGACAGCACCGTGCTTCACCTTGCAGCCTCCAGGACTAAACCCATGGTTTAGCACAATTTTTGATTTTGTTAAACCATTGCCAAGTGTAAGTAGACATCAGGTGGCACTTTCTCTGTACTCTATCCAATTGTACAAAATACAGTACTTAGGAGGTCTGTAATGGACAGCTTCCAGAAAGCAGACATTGATACCTGTCTGATGAGCTCTCTCCTGAAAATGGTGCTCTTTTCACATTGCCTCTTGTTCCCCTCTGCTGCCTTACAATGCCAGCAGAATGCTGTGCTCACAGCGACATGAGCACTTCAGGTTTAAAGGGGATTACTTTAAGATTAAATGCAATGACTCCTTCTGCTACTTTTAAAATAGATCTGGGGCGGGGGAAAAATGTCTCTGCTCCTTCCATGCTCACTGCTGAGGACCTGTGACCTACTGGTTTGTCTTGGCAGGATTTCCCCTTCCCTGCTGCTTCTCCCCCTGCAGCTGCTCATTTTGGAGCCCGCATGGCTGTACTCGTTGTGAAAAAACACAGCTGCTCTGCATCCATTGTAAACTCCAGCTATTGATTTAGACCCTCCAATTTTTATGTGTTGAAAGACAAAATGGTTGTTTAGAGAGGCATTTGTGTGGAACCTGCAGTCAGCCAGGGCCTTGAGGCAGAACAGCCTCAACTTCTCTGCATGGCTGATGTGCCAGAGTGCTCAAAGTAGCTCCCAGTCTCTTGTCCTTGTTTCATTATAACAAACACAAACTAATAAGCCAGAACACGATAACTACTTTTAGAAAGAATACACAGTTCTGCTGGGTCAGGCAGGTCTAAATCAAAAGATCTGAACACAAATCTTCCCCCATCTCCAGCGGGTTCTTGAAAAATTAAACCTTTCTTCTGACTTTGCAGGGAGAGATCAGTCACCAGTTACCGTCATGGACAAACCAGATGTGACTGAAAGAAACAAATTTGTTAATTTGTTACTGATCAAATCAGAGTAGGGCAATGAGAAATAAACCCAAATCTTAAAAACACCTTCCCCCCACCCTTCCCTTATTATCAGGCTTAATTTCATTCCTGAATTTTCTCTCTCTTCCTCTCCAGGGGTGCAGAGGAATAGAGAAAAAGAATTGTGGTCAGTTCATTGATGTTTTTTGCTGCTCCCTCCTTCACAGGGACAGGACTGCTCCACAGGGGGTTCCATTCATAGGAGAAAGTCCTCTGCAAACTTCTCCAAACGGAGTCCCTTCTACAGGCTACAGTTCCTCGTGAACTGCTCCAGCATGATCCCTTTCCATGGGATGCAGTCCTTCTGGGACAGACTGCTGCAGTGTGGGTTCCCTGTGTGCTTACAAGTCCTGCACCATGTTCTTCACCATGGGCTACAGGAGAATCTCAGCTCTGGAACCTGGAGCACCTCCTACCCTGTCTTCTTTATCCTTGGTGCCTTCAGAGCTGTTCCTCTCACATATTCTCTCTCCTCTCATCTCTGGCTGCAATTTCTTTTGCACAGTAATGCTTTCTCCTTCTTAAATATGTTCTCACAGAGGCACTGTCACCATCCCTGATGGGCTCAGCCTTGGACAGTGGTGCGTTTGTCTTGGAGCTGGCTGACATTGGCTCTGTCAGACGCAGGGAAACCTTCTTGCAGAAACCACCCTTGCAGTGCCTCCCCTCTCCCTTAATGCCCAAAACCTTTCCACGCAAATCTGGCCAAGAGGGTTTGGGACCACTTTCAAGGATTCTTCATTCTTGAGGAACTGCTTTGGATGTGCAGTGTTTGCTCAGGACAATTTGAATGATGTTTTACAGGATCACTCCCAGGGTTTATTTTGTGTGCTATACTTACTTGGCTTGTACCACTATGGCCCTGCATCGCTCAAGGTCCTGTGATGATTTGCTCACTGTTTTTAGTGGAGTGGAGCAAGACATGAATGCCTGACAGGAGGAATGCTACTGCTCCATCTCAACAGCTGAAATGCTATACAAACCACACTTTTCCTAATCTATCTGATTGTAGAGGTGCAGCATTTTCAATTTATTTGAAAATTTCATCAGCACACAATAAATATGGATGCTACAAGAGATGGAATGATATGCTGTTATCATACTAGAAATGGTATTTTGAAATTAATCTTGCCAAATCAATTTTACTGTGACTTTTATTACAGTAGCTTAAATGATGAGCCTGGTAATAAACTGTAAGATACGTTTGATTTATTTTAAGTCTACAAGCAAAAAGAAAGAAGTGCCAATTTATATAAAATTAAGTTTTTGAGGTGTAACAGTTTTTAATGAAGAGAGCTAGTTGTCACAAATTATTTGCTCTGTTTAGAGGTAGAATTACAGTTACTTCTCTAAAGGTGGAGTAGGTTTCAGTGTGTATATTGCCTGCCATAGAAATGCAAATAGAACACTGTCCTTACTCAGAGGGTGGGATGAAGGATGGCTCAGAAGCCTTGGATAAAGTTAGAAAGTGAAGAAAGGAATTGATATCTCCATTTCTGTATGCTGAATGTAACTGTTTTGTACTTCGGGAGAGTTGCCGACTTGTCATGGGATGTGTGTTGTGCATTAGCAACCTTATGCATTCCCAACTATGTTGCATCCACACTGGAATACTCTTGTGCCCAGTATCTGGGAGTTTATGGTGTACAGGTTTAGCAGCTGAGGTTATGTGTGCAATATGAGACTGAGGGGGTGTGTTTGTATAAAACGTGGATTGTATGCACTGCTGAATTCACTGCTGGCTTTTATGCCACGGAAATTATGGTGAAAGCACATTTTCGGGAATTAATGGCTTGAAAAAGGAAGCTTGTCTCAGTTTAGAAGTTTGGCACTAAAGTGTCAATACTTAAAGGGCCAGCTTTTTGGATTTGGGATGGAACATGTGTTCTGTAATTCACTGTGCTCTCAAGTTTGACATTAGATCTGTCATAAATTCTGTGCCAGTGCACTCACTTGACAATCTCTGTTTTGAGCTGCAGCCCAATACCAGTGAAATGCAGTCAAAGTCCTCTTGGGGAGGCTGTTTGTAAATCACTGCTTGTGCAAACTGAACTACAGGTAACTGCAAAAAGGAATTCCAGAAAGATGAAAGGAGTGATCATTTAGAAGACAGTATCTCCTCTGTAGCTAAAGTACTATAGTCAATTCCTTCCTTTTCTACCCCATGTGTTACTCTTTACCTGGGACAAAGAAGTCTCATAGCTCCCTGAACCTCCTGCTTTCCTAATATAAGGTATTAATTAGAAAAATCTGGTACTTTGCAGAAGAGAAATTCTGCCATTTATAAAAATTTATCTTAGCAATATAAAATAACATCATGCATGAATAAAATATGTATCCAGCTCTTAATGGGAGAACAATTATTGCTTAGAGATTTTCAGTATGGTCTCTTTAGATGTGCATTTGCACTGAATGCAGCTTGCATGGGATTTGTTTTATTTTTGTGTAGCCCATTGTTTCACTGTAACGCTGTAGCTGAGGTGTCACAATGACTGACATTTGCTGTTTGACCTGCAAGAACAGACTTCTTGAAAAGCTTCTAAATGTATGAATGCCTGGGTTTCTGTAACTTGCAGACAAAGTAGCTTCTAATCATGTCACAGAGTAGCTCCTTTGCAATAGAGAGGAAACGTATTGAAACCAGAGTTCGGCTATCAGTCACTTGCAGACTTTCAGAACACCTGAGAAACAATATGGAGTACAGGTGCTTCAAAAGTAATTAGTATGTATTCAGTTAATGACTTGTCACTCTCTCTTTATTTTGCAAAAAGAAATAAAACCCCCATTTTGCATAGTTTCACTTCTCAGCTCTAGTCAAAAATTATAAGCAAGCACACTTGAACTCTTAATGAACAAGATATGTAGTTGCTTGTTTTTAATTAGGAAAGGCACATTAAGTGCCCAAGTATGATTACAGCCTTTTTTTTTTTTTTAATAGACCAGCAATTACCAGGAAAAAAGGTTATTGACACACAGTAGCCTCATTTATAAGTGTAAATTTCCAATGATGCAAATACAAATATAAAACTCTACATCATCAGGATCCAGCTTTATCCATAGGCAGATATGAACTTCTGAAGTTGTTCTGATGGCTGGATCTGTGCTGGAAATTCCTGTGAGAGAGAGTGAGGTGTTGGGAGGATGTGAGGAACAAAAACTGAATAAGATATGCTGAAATTACTGAAAGGTAATCCACCTAAGATGCACACACTACTCGTGCAACAGCATTTTGGTTTTTTTTCCTGAACGATAGTAAAGATATCAGAAAGTTACAGACTCTGTAGAAAAATATACACGTGTCTGAGATTCCAACTACTAAGCAATAGCTTGGAATACTGTGCTAGATACAGGAATTTCCATGGCTCTTCTCTGTGACACCCTTGCCCACTTCTACCCCACTTTCACTAAATTGCTGAAGACACTTTCTTTTAACTGTGGTGTCTGTGAGAGACACGCTCTTTCCACTGTGGGAAAAAAAAAAAGAAATTAGTGCCCTGCCTCTGGAAGGCTGATAGTCTGCAGCTTAAGTCTAAGTTGGGTTTTAGACTGCCAGATCGCAGGCGTTCTGCTGTATGACAACTCTGCTTAGGAAACTCACTGCACAGACCTAATGGAAATGGATGTAAAGTTTAGTGATTGTTAAACTGTGACACTGAGAGACAGCACCTTGAAGTAAAGTCCTCCAGATGAACTGCAACTGCACCACAGTCGCAGGATAAGGAAATTTGTTATCCAGCCACTAGGATCTGACATTGCTTCTGACTGGCAGAAGAGAAGATAAAAACAATTTATGGATTCCTGCAGTCAGAAGCAGAATTTCCCAGTTTAGAATGAATGTAAAGTCCTTTGTGTATGTGTTTTATCTTTTATCTTTGTAAACACCTGATTCCATTGATGTGCAAAGAATTCTGTTAAGAAGGTCATATTAAATACCAATACTCCTTGTAGTAAAGAGTGACAAACACTCTGTTAAAGCTTATAATATTTTTTTTGTTTTTTGAGAGAATATAGAAGTGTCTTTCCTTCATTCTCCTGCTGTTTGAAAACTTCAGCAAGGATATCACAGGTGCTCCCTGCCCCAGTTGCAGTGCTGTCCTTCACTTTGTGATGCATTATGTAAAGGTGTGATAGGCTGCAAATTTCAGGAATCTAAAGCCAAAAAATTGGGATATTTTTTACTATCCAAGTTTATACTAAACTTAGCTGAATACCAAGCCAGGCTTATCACCCTGAGCTACACTGCCACTGAGATTAGTTTAGATTAAAGCATGGTATTAATTATGCCAAGGTTGTGGGGCCACTCACTTGAATTGGACCTGATGATCCTTGTGGGTCCCTTTCAACTCGGAATATTCTGTGATTGCTTAAAACATTTGGCTTGACAGGCAGATGGGATCTGCTTGCTTTGTTCAGCAGCTCCTTTTAGAGCTGAGCAGGAACTTTACCAGTCTCAAAATTAACAACTCATAAACTGGCATGCTCCAGGTGTCACAGCATGCCCTAAAATGGGAAATCTGTGTAAGATATGCATTTCAGTAGCTTACTGGTGAACTCTGAAATTAAGATCCTTTCATAAAACCCCTTTCCTTTAGACACCAACTGGTCTGAAATCTGTAAAACTGAAGTTAGATTTCAGTGTCTCTGTTCTGTATTAGTTATCCTAAGTAGGAAGTATAATCCAAGATGTTACTGGGAAGATGAAAAAGGAGGATATCTGGTTTTTTTTGAGAGTTTTACATCCTAATAGTGTTCAAAGATGACTTGCATGACACTGGGAGTTCTGTCTCTGAGATATCACAATGATAACTAATTAAGATATTTTTGGGAGCAGAGTCCTTTGCAATGCAGACCCTTTAGAAACTAATAGACCAGACTCCCGGCTGATGTTCTCTGATATAATTCCATGGCTTGAATATAAATATATGCATATATATGTTTAATACATACTGTGATTTTGCTCTGTACTTTTAGGAGGTTATTCACTGAACTGCATTAAGATGATCTGGGAACATTTCTGTAGAGCAGGTTGTTGGTTTAAAGGATCTTTGTGCCCTTCATGCTGCCCTTCAGGTTATAGAACAGCCCTTTTTCTTTTACATTTTGATGTATTTCAGGTTTTTTTTTTTCTCTGTTTGAGAAGATGTCTAAGAAATTGGGTGCTTTATCTCAAATTGAAACTATCCTAGATGAAATTTCAACACTTACTTTTATATGCTCTACATACTTTAATATGTTTCTGACTATGAAATAAAATGCATCATCTCAACAAAATAGCTTCTTTTTTACTGCTGTTTCACTCTGCAAAGCATCTCCTGTAATATTTTTAACTTCCCAGTAGCAATTCAGCTCAGTTAATATACTACAAGTATAGAACTTGTATTAAATCTCCAAAATGACTGCTCCCCCCAAAAAATCACAGAATCAGAGAATAAGCTGATTTGGAAGGGACCCAGTAGGATAATAAAGTTCAACTCCTGGCTCTGCAGAGCACCATCCCCAGGAGTCACACCGTGTGCCTGGGAGCATTGTCCAAATGCTTCTTGAACTCTGTCAGGCTTGGTGCTGTGACCACTGCCCTGGGGAACTGTTCCAGTGCCCAGCCACTCTCTGCGTGAAGAACCTTTTCCTAATCTCCAACATAAATCTCCCGTGACACTCCAGGCCATTCCCTCAGGTCCTGTCTCTGGTCACCAGAGAGAAGAGATCAGTGCCTGCCCCTCCTCTCCCCCTCACAGGAAGCTGTAGCTGCAGTGAGGTCTCTCCTCAGTCTCCTCCAGGCTGAACAGACCAAGTGACCTCAGCTGCTCCTCACACGGCTTCCCCTCAAGGCCCTTCACCATCCTCATCACCTTCCTTTGCACACTCCCTACAGCTTTATATCTTTTCTATATTACAGTGCCCAAAACTGCCCCCAGCACTCGAGGTGAGGCTGCCCCAGTGCAGAGCAGAGGGGACAATCCCCTCCCTTGCCCAGCTGATGCTGTGCCTGATGCCCCCCAGGACAGGGCTGTCCCTCCTGGCTGCCAGGGCACTGCTGACCCATGTTCAGCTTGCCATTGACCAGGATGCCCAGTCCCTTTCCATGGCACTGCTTTCCAGCATTTCATTCCCCAGTCTGTACATCCAGGGCTGCCCCATGCCAGGTGCAGAATCTGCCACTTCCCCTTGTGGAACTTCCTGTGGCAGGTGATTGCCCAGTCCTCTCGTTTGTCCAGGTCTCTCTGCAGGGCTCTTAAGGGAGTCACCAGTTCCTCCTGATTTTGTATCATGTGTGAACTTGCTCCGTATCCCTTCCAGTCCTGCATCAAAATCATTTATGGAGATGTTGAAGAGAAGAGGGACAAGAATGGGGCCCTCTGGAATTTCACCAGTGATAGGTCAAATGTCAGATGTCCCCACATTCACCATAACCCTTTGCTACTGACCTATGGGCCAGTTGCTCATCCATCATATGATGTGTTTATCCATCTCATGGAAGACATTCTGCTAAAATCTTTTAAATACAATCCAATAAAATAATGTAATGAAAGGCTTTAGATAGTTTTGAGCAAATGCTACAGAACTGCCAGGTATTTACTAGAATTTGCTTCATTGCACTTAGGTGAGCAAGGTATGAGGACAGCTGCTGTCAAGCTGTAGCTGCAAGAAGCACAGCTTGAGGAGAGCACAGCCTGGTGGTACAGCAGCTGAACTCCTCCAGACCTCTTCCACAGCATACTTGTCCCATCCAGGGCTGCCATAACTATCCCTGTCTTGTCTGCCAGAACACCCCTCTGCCTCTGGCTCTCCCACACCACCAGCTAGGCAGAAGTTAAGTGCAGGCTTGCTCTCGTTGTGCTGTTCCCCAGGCAGTGTTTTTGGGTTCTTCATAGACAGACTGCAGTGCCATACTTTTGGGGACTGCTGCTTCCATGGAAACGACACAGTTTTTTGTGCTCTCGCTCTGAGGAAGCTGCTTTGTGAAACATGATTAAAAGAAGACACTTAAAAGCATAGATTTACAGCACTAAAGCCATAAAAAAAAGAGAAAATGATAGAATTCATTAAGATTACATTTAATAAGGATTCCTCTTGGCTTGTAAGGCTGTTGTGTCCTGAGGAAATGAGAACTGCAACATTTCTGCTTCTTTTCTGCCTAGAAAGCTGTATGTAGACTGGATCATCTGCCAGTCTTTAGTCCTTTAGAAAGGCTTCACTCCTTTCTCCTTTCTCTGCCTCCCCTTCCTGGGCCTAGCACTGGAACATGGTTTTCCTGGGGTTTAAGTTGTTTTCCTTCTAAAGGTCCTTTGAAACACGTATGCCTTGACTTGTATCTTTCCAGCTTCAGCTCGGTAACTGCTTGGGGGTTTTCTCATATTTTTTAAGGTCTTTTCAGATATGGCAGTAAGTTTTTAAAGATTGTGTTGAAGTCTTTGTTAATTACACACTTTTCTTAGGCACTGCTGAAACTTATTTTCTGCAATATGTCTGTTTAGATTACATCTGGGATTTTCAGTTAATGAGGAGGAAAAAACCCAACCTTCTTCATTTTAGGAAGCTCTCAGGAGACTTGTCAGATGGGCTGGTGTCTTGTACTGGGGTGCTCATGGATTTGTTTCATGAAGGAGAAAGGCCCACATTGACAATGTTGGCTCCCTACATCAAGCTGAAGACAGAACAAAAAAGAGGAGATGGGTAATAATTAGTAGACCAAAAACTGTACGTGTCTAATATTTTCATGGTCATGAATGCAGAATAAAGTGAGAATTAACACAGTCCTAAGACTGCTGGGGCATGGACGAACAGCAGCTACACAGCATTCCAGGTTTTCTGATTTTCCCAGTGCACTGAGCCCTTCCAGTGCAAAGCCAGACTACTCAACCAAGATCACCCAAACCCCAACTTTGCTGGCAAAGCATGCAAAGGGTGGAGTTTATCCATACAATGGTGAAAGGACCAAGAGCAATGGGCAAAATTTTGAGTAGGATCATTTCAAGCCTGGAAAGTCTGCTTGGCAGTAGCAGCAGTGACAGTCAGCAGCTGGCTGACACTTGCGCAAACTTGCACTGCTTCCTGTTTGAATATGGAAGAATTTCTCTACATTTTTAGTAGCACTACTTAGCAGATCAGCATGAATGAAGAAAGAGTATTTTTATCATCATCTTGGTTTCACTGAAATTTTGGGTGAATAGAAAATGTATGATAGTTTCTTCAGTTCACTTTCCTGTGATTCATTTATTTAGCTGCTATATATATGTTTTTTCCTAGATGCCTGTTGTGAAACTCTGGATATGTAACACCTGCAAGACTTGCTGTTCCAATAATTTGCTTGAAATGATGCAGAGCATTTTTAGGATAACTGATTTGTCAATGTCTCTTTCCTTACAGAGAGACTTCAGTTTTAGTATCACTGAATCTGAATAAGGTTGTAAAGGCAGAGGAAATAAAGTGTTCATATTAATGATTTATTTTAAAATCACAAACATTGTGTATGCTTTCTGAATATAAGACTGCACGATGCAGAAAAGAAAGATACTTTCTCTTTTCAGCACTGGCCAGACTGAACCACACAGAAGTTTTTCAGAAAACTGGGATCTCTCAGTTGCTTTTAGCATCTGTGGTGTTCTATAAACCTCCCAGGCACACAGAGGACACTCACTGCTCCCTCACTGGAAACTTTATAATCCTAGATTACTACGACAGGCAAGGATTTAGATTACTATGACAGGCAAGGATTAAGAAATTAATTTGGCAGAATGATCTTTTTGCCTCTTTCCTAACCTCACTTGAGAGAACACAGAAGCATATGAACTTTGAGGTCTACTTTCATTTTAGTGCCAAAGGATTTAAATGTTTTCTGAAGAGTGTTGTAGAGTTCTGGCTCAGAAAAGAAGCCTCAGTGATGGAACCTTGTAAGAAAAGAGAAAAAAGGTTGTTGAATATGGTTTGCTATTTTTTTTTTAATTGTGTGTTTTTATTTTAAATCTTCTGCTTCCAAGGATACCGTTGGTTCATTCAACCCTCCATCTGTAAACTTCTTGGCAGGGGGTATTTGCATAAATGTAGACCTGAGAGGAGGGAAAAGACAGATTTGATTCTCCCACACAGAGAGCTGTGCCTTAAGGGAATGCTCACCCCCACCCCAAGTGCTGTTGAAAGGATGGAAGGCAAGACGTTGGTGTGTTTGTGGAGCGGAGGTGGTGATGCTTGAGTTGGCGGTCTGGTTATCAACACCTACCTCTAAGTATCTGCTGTTCTTCGAAGGTGTTGTTCACTGGCAAAGCTGAGGCTGATGGGCAAGTCTGGAAGTGCCTCTGCAGCTTGCTGTTGAGTAGGAGGGATATGTTCCCAAAATGCAGAGATTTGGGGAAGTGGGTGGGACAATCACGTGGCCATCTGCTTAGTGGCGCAATAGAATTTTCAACTGTTGCACCAAAAAAAAAAAACAAACCCAAAAAACCAACCCACACAGTATTATTTTTCTCTCAGTTTTCCTCCAAACAAATTATTTTGTGACTATTTGAGCTACTAATTTAAAATATTTTTTGGCAACTTGTAAAAAACATAAGCTCGGTTTGGAAAAAAAAGGAGCTGCAAAGAAGTAGACGCCCCTGACTAAATGTAGACATCTCAGAATGAAAAAGAGAGGAAAAAAAACCCCACCCAAACAAATCTATCGAGAGGGAAATGTAGAACACTATAAATAATCTCAGACAAATACAACTGTAATAGAATAAGCATATTCTGACTCAATCCACTAATCCATATTTATTCATGTAACAAATAGAGTTCAGAAATGTAAATTTAATTTTTATCTTGTTGCCTGAATACATATGAAAAGGCAGCTAAATTTGCTTATAAAAATTCCAATATTTTATACATTTTCATCAGAAGTAATAACTAGTATTTCCTCTCTATTTTCTTTTAATGTACAGAAACAAAATTATCTTTACATACATTCCTATTTAAAGTTTTGAAGAAGTACACATCTTCAAAGTGAATTATAATTTCTGTTCAAATCATGGGATAAAGAATCAAATATAAATACAAGCTGAATGGATTTCATAGACAAATGCTGCTGTTTAGTCTAAATGTCATTGTATCATTCCCACGTGTGTAGCTGAAAAAAGTGCCATTTTCCCAGGACAGGCTATTTTCTGCAACCCTGCAGAGGTGGAACACATGGAACACATTGACTTGCTCATGTCAGGCTGCCCTTCACAATGAGCATAGTTTCTCCTCTGATTAATTGTCTACAAAAAACCCCAAGAAGACTAAAGAGCCAGTTTCAGAGGAAAATTACCACCACTACTTTCAGCTCCTGGTATTCAGTCAGATAATTACTGATGTTTGTCATTAAAATTGGGAAAATCTATGTTCCCTTTGACTCCAGTTTTCACATTTTTGTGTCTTAGATTGAAATGTCAGATAGCTGCAAATGGTTTTGTACTAATAATTAATTAAACCATAAAGAAATCAGCCAAAGCTGTGTACCCTTTTCAGTAAAAGCAATTGTTTATTCCAGCTGTGTTCTCCCGAGCAATCTTTCAAAATTAGTATTGGAATTCTTTATTCAAGATTGCCATATATTTAATTGCCTTTCATTAGTACTCATTTCTGCTCTTTTATTTTGCCTTTCTCTTTGTTCCAATTATTTTTCATGTCAGTACTTTCTGCTTTCCAAATTGTTTAATGCAAGCTAAATTATCCAAATCACATAAAGATTTAGAACTTCAAATTAAGCCAAATAATTTATCCATTGTGAATTTTTGTCATATTACTAAAAATGTGTGAGCAGAAAGAGTCACAGATGAAATCACAAATTTCAGCCCAGTTTTCATTAATATATAGATATTAGAAATAAAATACCAGTTTATGTAGCATATAGACTGGAGTTGGCATACTTTGTGACTGATCAGGCCCTGGATCAAAAAGGCTGATCCAACTGGTTTGTGATTTGAGTTAAACTTAGTCTCTTAGAAATGTACCAGAGAATGTAAGAGATCAGCAGATGCCATGGGAATGAGGATTGTGGGAAATCTCTTTCCAGTAATCTGAAGAGAATCGCTGCATATGAAGTTTATCAGGATGAGGTAAAAAGGCAGTATTATACAGCAACCTTCTTTGGATTTTGACACAGAGATTCTGGGTCAATAAACATTGGATTTGGGATTTATCTGCCCTACCCAAGGTAACTGAAGGTGGAATGCCTACATCCATATTCTTTATTTTCTATCTCTTGTTTTGTTGTTGAAAAGAAATTGCCACTTCTTCATGGCTGATTCTGTCCTAGGATAGAGGTGTCTGAGACCTGCTGGATGAGATGTGGTGATAATCTTTCATGCCTCGGTTTTTGGATTTTTAACTTAAAAGTGAAGCCCTTGTGAGCTGTCAGAGGGGAAGACAGGCAGTCCTGCTTAAAATGTTAGATCTCTGTAAGACAGCTTGCACAGGGCACCCAAATGTGAGAGGAGTTGCTTCAGGTTTGAATATGATGTAGTAAGGAGCACAGGTAACACTGATGTCTAGAAAGTCAGGAGAATATTATAGCTGGAACCTGAGCCTATGCATTGTTGCCTGGGAAGGAACAAATTTTTCACACTGAGTTTGGTTTTGTCTGCTGTGCTTCATGTATGGGTGTGTAGAAATAGTTTTGCATCATTGCTGCTGCTGCCGCTTTTGTCATCTTTTGTCCTTCTGCAAGGAAAACAAGTGACCACTTTTTGTCTGTTTATTATGCTTCTAGTGTTTCTTTTTCTTCCATCTGTGTACTATCATACACAAAAAGCTGGGAGGCATCAAATAAAATAGTCTACAGAGATTATCTCAACTCACTGCAGACATGCAGGGCCTGATTCCAACATCGCATTTATGCAGTCCCTTCACTGAGTGTCCTCTACAATAAATAAACCATGCAAAATTATGAAGAATGAAAATGCCTGTCTCATCATGCCTCAGCTTGATTAGTCAGTTCAAATAGTGAACACATAGATTATAGGGGAAAAATTTTATTATGTGTTTTTTTACAATGATTAAGAGGGAAACATCTGATGTGCAAATAAAGATGCTTTGAGTTTCCCTACCACAAATGTGTGCACATATCCATGCCTTGCTAACCTGAATGGATTAACTCAGGACTTGTAAAACGTAGGCACAAAACGGAGGTGTTAAAAGTTTGCATACAGATACTTCTGAGAACAGTAAATGACTGGTTAGGAATTTGGCTTGAGCTATTGATTTCCAGCATGCTTTTTGTCTTACCATAGAACTCAGTGAGTATATGACAATACAAATAACAAAATTGCTAAAATCCCATTCAATTATTTGGCTGCATTTTGTTATAATAGCATTTTGTTATAATTGGTTATTAAAAGTATATTATGTGCTTAATGGGAATCACGACATGGTCAAGTGGTAATCATTACTAAGACCATGGGTTCAGACACCCCCAGCTTTGAATGTCATGTTTGGCAGTTTTTTGAGTTGCAAACTGTCACTCTTCATAATTGTTTCTGCCAGTGTGGTATAGATCAAATGATAGCCACATCCTAAATCTCATTCCATTCACAAATGGAGCTGAGCTATGGATGTCATTGGTTCCTAATCTGTGAGTCATGGAGGAGGTGACAAAGGGGCAGCAGAAACTAAAAAAAAACTAAAAAAAAACTAAAAAAAAAAATAGAGTTGTTGCTCTGTGTTTTCTATTGATTCACAAAGCCAGCATATTGAGCCTTATTGAGACAATTTATTACTTTCTTGTGTTGCTGTAGTCATGTTCTCAGTACCAGCATGTAAGGTCTGATGTGTAGTCTGACTTAGTTAAGCTTACTTTTTAGAGGTAATTCATCTATTGGTGGCAAATAGAATTTTTCCTGCTTTGATGTGCTTCAAAATACATTTTTTATACACTCTCCCTTAGCTGAAGAAAAGCAGAAAAAGAGAATTGAGATGGAAAGTATTTACCTTCCTTCTCTTTTTCACTAGCTGCAAGATAGAATCCTGCAGCAGCTGCCTCATCATTGGAACGTTTGTTTCCCATTGAGATTTCTATTGACCTCCACCGAAGCTTTGTTATGGGGAGAGCAGTGAGGTCTCAGTGCTTTGTTTGGTTCCACCATGTGGACAGGTTCTGCAAGCAAAGTAGACTGCTTAGGTCTCAGACCTGAGCAGAAAAGGCATTAATGCCAGCACACTGCCAAAAGTTGAAAGCAGCAGGATTCTTTGTGCTTTGGAAGGATCTCATTTGGTGAATTTACTGCATGGGCTCCCTGTTTATTTTGTTTTTCTTTCTGATGGTGTTGTAGCATTTTATTTCTCTGCCCAGCTTTCCTTCTCACAGTCCAATTCCTTTGTGAGGATCAGAGAACTGCTGTCAGATTTCTCACTTTCTGCAGAAGTTTTTTTATTCATTTAGGAATGGGTTTTGACCAAGGCTGTGTGGTCCAATGGTAGAAAACAGGCAGTGACAAAGACTTCTCCAAAGTTGTAAGCCTTTGTGATAGGGTTGAGAAGGGTTAGATTGTGGCTGACTTGTTTTCACACAGACCCATTACTTTTGCTTGCTTTCCAGCAGTTAAAACTTTCATTGTCTTGCTGTGATGTCAGTGTGCTTTACAGGTAAAATATTTTAAATTCAGGCTCTGAGCTCTGGATCTAGAGCCTCTGGCTAAAATGAGCTTCAGAGGTAGTGAGAAAAGCTCTTATTTACACTCCTAGCTGATGAATCAAGCCTGTGGTTCCCATCCTTGAAGCAAATCTGCCCTTCCTCCTCCTCATCCTACCCTACACTCTCTCAAGGGTGCCACAGAGAGGGCGCTGCTGGTTTAAGGGAAAGGTGAAGCTGTCAATGGCAGGACGAAAAGGCTCCAGGCTGGAAAACCACAAAAGCTTTGGTAACAATGGGAAGAAATCAGGAGATTCCCAGTGTGGTCTCCACTTAGACGTTTTCTCCAGAGACCAGTGAGTGATGCTGGAGTTTTTGCTCGCGACACAGGTAGCTTCCAGAGGGAAAGCAAGAGTGCTCTACACCTCCAACGCTCTATGGAGATGACTGAGCTGGGTAATTTGTGGCTTTAATTGCTGAGGAGCTCCAGGGACTGTGAGGAGGCGTCAAAACTGCGCTGCCCGCAGCGCTCCTGGGGGACCCGGGAGCCTGGGAGTGGTCGGAGTGGGTGGATGCTGCGCTAAATGTGTCAACAAACTGTCGCAAAGGATAAAATTAGTAAGCGACAAGTGAATGTGATGCGTTGGAAAAGTGCCACTGTGGCTTTTTTTCATGGGGATGTAATGCCGCAGAAATGTCCCGGCTTTCTCTGGAGTAAAAAAAGCAAACTGCTGGTGAATCAAGGGATGAGCCGGATAAAATTATTGAGCACGCTAGGAGCTTTTGAAGTAATTAAATTGTCATATGGGAAACATTGTCATGGATGAATAGCTTGTAGGAAGGGAGGTTTGTTGTACTACTTCTGACTTTTGTGTTTTCCTGCTGTTCATCTTTCTCCAGCAATGGTTAGAGGTAGATAATGGGGTGAATGATCAGATTTTGGGTCTAATCCATTCTTATGATTTTGGTAGCTGCACCATTTAAAAACTTCCCATTTGAAATCTTGCCTTATTTTCACTGAAGTGTGATACTTCTATTTCTGGAAATATTTTTGACTCAATTGAAGTATTTGGTGTAGAGAAAAAGCTGATTTATTGTCTCAAATTGAGTGTGATAGGTATCACAAGTTTAACTTCTATTAAGGAATGCTCTTTTGCTGAGAGACTAATTAAGAAATGAAACTTTTGACTGTAGAAACTGAGAATACATGGTGGCAATAATAATTAATAATATGTCAGGAGGAACACTACATTGAAATAGAAATAATTTAATATTAAGACATTTGAGGCATGGTTAATGATTTTCATTAACTGGAATTTTTTTCCAAGCATCATTGTAACTTTTTGAGGGGAGCTTAAAAAAATCTAATGATCTAAATTGTTTGCAATCCTCAGGTTTAGCATACATTACCACTGCTGCTTTAAGAGCTTTTCAGAGACATTGTCAGCTATAGTTTCAATGTTATTTCAGTACAAGACAAATTTCTAATCCCTATTGTTAAGAAATTACTGTTGCATTTTTTAAACGCCTTGTTAAAGATTTTAGAAGAGGTTAGGAAGTCATCTAAGCTTTCTTGTTTGCCCCTAGAGAGGTTGTAGAAACGTCTAACTCAGCTGAAGGGACTAATGAATTAAAAGTGTTAGCGCTGAATGTACCATGTGGGTGGATGCCTGGTGCTCGGGCTGGTGATAATCCCTGCAGGAACTAATTTATCCTGAAAGTGGCAGGTAGCTAAGGAAACTTACTTTGACTAGACTTTGTTTCAAAAACTCACTTTTACTTCCCTTTAATGCATCCTGCCAAATGCTGAAATGGAGTTTGAGAAGTATCAATAGGATCCTGCTAACATGAAAGCTCTGTCTGTGCGAGCAGCAGGGTTGTTGATGAAGTGCCACGGTATTTGCAATGTGAAATATAAGGCACCCTTAAAGCTGACTACTGAACTTACTGCTGAGTATTTACTGAGCAAATTGAGTGCTGCTGCTGCAAGATGAGCTGGAGTAACTGATCTCGACTGAGGCTCAATTTATCTGAGCAGCGCTGCCTGGTTAGGAGCGCGCTTTTGAGGACAGGATGTGGAGGTGGATTGCTGTGCTCTCACGATGAGCTTGATGTGCTGTCAGTATTCATCCAGACTTAGCTGTTAGTCAGCATTTTAAACCTTGTACTGAGATCCACTTGTCCTCACACTGTATGTGTGAGGCTGGTGTTTCCTCTGCCCCTCTCACGGGGTCCCTGCAAAGCACTGGTCCTGTGAACAGAAGGAGTTTTAGGCTACAAAGCAACAAAACTTCACTTGAAACGAAGAGTTGTGCAGCCTGTTTTTTTAAAAAAATATTGCAAATGTTCATGGCAAATATCCCCTCTTGCTTAAATTTGAGAAAAAGTAGGCATCATCCATAGCCCTGCACTAGAACTATGCTGGATGGAGACAGGGATGTCAAGGGGATGTCCTCAGTACTGACAAATGTGCAGGACATTTGTCAGGTCACAGCAGAGATTTCTAAAATCAAAGTCATCTGTCTGTATGAAGAGCAGACATTAACCTTGAATTAAAAAAATTAGTTTTAAATGAACAAGCTAGTGATTTTTCTATATAGGCATCAACATATCAATGATATTTCTATTCCATTTCAGTTTTTCAAGTTCTACTGCCTTGGATATATGTTTTTAGCTTTTCCAAACCAGCTGAGCAAATCCTTAGGGTCGAAGTAGGTTGCACAGAGAGGTGACATATTTCTTTGATAATATGGCAGTGCAGCATTTTTTAATATATACTGAAATGATTAATATCTTTTATCAAACACAGCAGTAGTAGCTGGAATTATTCACTCTTCTCCATTTCTTCCTATTATGTGGAGAAGGACCCGATCTACAGGGATTGTATCCATGGATTAATTTTCTTTTTTTACAGTTCATGAAATAACAATGTCAGTAGTTGATGGCTGGATGAGGTAAACATTCAGAATCACTGATTATTGAGGATAGTGTTTTAAGGAGCTGATGTCCCATATGTCAATTTTCCTGTGGCTCTTTTGGTGCTTTGGGGCAGGCCAGAGGAGCAGCTAAGGTAGAACAATGCCTTGGGGAGGAGTTTTTTGAAGAATGCAAGGCTTGAAGCAGATCTCTGTGTGCTCAAGCTGTGCTGTGGCACAGGGGCACACAGGCCTCTGACACGGGGGTAGAATTAGAACAGAAGCCTTTAAGGCCTCTGTAATTGACCCAGACATGGAAACAGGTGTTGGTTGGAAACAGAGCCTCTGGTTTTCTTTCTTAATGCCAGACTGCAAAGACCTTGCTGGCTGGATCTTCTTTCTGAGGTTATTTCTGGATACAGGTAGGCGTGAAATGGGAATAGTATAGAATCCTGCTGTGGAGAACCAGTGGAGAGCACCGGCCCCTCTAAGTCAGGGGGATGATCACTTTGTGCAGGTTGTTTTTTCTGTGCTTCGTCACTTTGCAACACTGAAATATCAAATTATTTGATACTGACCTTCATGCACGTTTTCACAATCAGTTTTTTACCAACACAAAGAGCCAGTTTTATGGGTTACATGTACCTCTTTTCTTTGTGTATCTTGTGCTGCCAGTTTTCAAACAGTGAACACAGACCTGCTAGTTTTCCTTCTGCCCTGCAATGCTGTGACTGTTTGGTGAAATATCAACACTTCAAACATAATATCCTTTTTGTCCTAAACCAAGCCACTTCTCTCCCATTTTATTTAATCTCTAGGGCAGCTGTTCTGGTGAGAACCCTTCTAATACTGTTAAACAGCAAAAATGTCTGCTTACAAGAGCTGTTGCCCCACATTTTCATGTAATATCAGCTGGCAGGTGCTAACTACTGTAGCTGTCTTGTGAGGGCTGTGGTGATAAAGATAAACCTCAGGCTAATTTTCTGAACAGAATCAGTCAGCTTGAGCGAGCCTTCTTGTTTGGAAATTAGATAATGATGATCTTAGCTGTAGTGTTTTAAATTATGGAGTAAAGAGCTGGATGCTTCCTCATATAGTTAGCTCTTAATTATCTCCAGTGGCAGTGACTGGATATGTTGATGTTTATGATGAATATAGAGGTTGTTCCAAAATTTCTTTAGGCAACAGTCTGGAAAATCCACATTTGCTTACACTGTGCAGAATAACATCTGGGTTTCTGTCATTCTTGACAATAGGCACCAACTATATTTTATAATGACATGAATTTCCCAGGGAGACAGTAGGTATCGATCCATAATTTGTAAGATTTTTTTTTCTGTTTATGCCTTCAGAATTAAAGGTTTTCTATGTTAAAAATAAGGAGTTGTGTTGGGAAGAAGGCAACAGCCAGGTAGATAGGATCCACACAGCCAGGTGGGAGACTTCAAGCTGGTTTCATTGCACGTGTTGAGCAGTGCCCAATGGTTTAAGTTAGCAGTTCTGTGCTTCTTGGTGTTTGTGCTTGTGACTGATAACATCAAGGGTCTCCACCTGAAACCTCTCAGGGTCTTGGGCAAAGTTTCCCAAATAGCCAATAGTTCAGAAAAGTTTGTATAAGTGAAATCAAAGTTTCATGGGAGCAGGTTTATACCCGTAATCCAGAATGTGACTCCCAGCATGGGAGTGCTGAGAAACTGGGAGAGGCAGATTGAAGTCCCATTCACTGGCATCCTTACTCTTCTCATCTCTAGGGCTGAGTAGGGAAAATTGCTTTCTCTGTGGCTGAGGGACCACACAGCTTAAGTTCCTCAGTGTTCAGAACTCACACACTGGCTGTGCTGGGGACCAGCCAGAATCTCAAACCCCAACGTCCTGATGAGATCAGTCAGAAAACCCTGGGACAAAGCAGAAGTTCTGTGAAGGGCTGTGGCGAAAGGTTTCCTATGCACCTGGCTATAATTGTGTGGCAAGCCTGGGCTGCAGGTTGTCATAACTAGGGCATTTTGCAACATAATTTTGTCACAAAACATAGTTTGCAGCAAATATGTCACCAACTTTTGGGGCCTAAAATAGGTAATTTAATCCTATTAAAGATTTCTTCCTCATTTGCAGCAGCTCTAGCAGCAAGCAAAACTCTGATTCTGTGCCATTAAATTTTTCCAGATGCAGTCTCTGCCAAAGACTACATGGCCACTGCCATTAAGGCTTCCTGAGAGACTGCTTTGAGCAGCAGAAAATGTGCTATATTTTCTGGATGTCCTCATAAGGCTGAATGGGAAATCAGACTTAGTATCTCAAAGCAAAGCATGCATTTAATGAGCCAATAAATAACCAGACATCAGATGTGATACTGACTGTGGAGAAATATAGATCATGTGCTTTTCATAGAATCACTGAGATTGGAAAAGACCTTTGAGATCACTCAGTGATCTCACTCACTTCCCTGGGCTACCCACTTTTGTCCAGAGTGCTATAGAATATTTATTCTGCTGGATTCTCCCTCTGGGCTGATTGCAGATCAGCTATTAAATGAAAATGAGCAAATGGTGTTTTTTTTTAGTTTTGTTCATCTAAAAGGTTCCTTCCTGAGAAGTCTTGACTTTCACCTCAGTAACTCCTTCTGTGTATGATCTATAGGGTACACTACAGTAAAATATAAATTAAATTACCTTCCGCTTATAATATATATTTTCCTTTCAACTACTTTTTTAATTACCCAGGTAATTTTGTTTCCAAGGGAGAAGTCCCTGCAGTCAAACACATTAAAAATTCCCAGCCTGTCTGAAAGTGCTATTTTTTTATTATGTCTTTTTTTTTTCCCCTATGCAGGCTGTTGGAGGGCTCTGAAATGTGTTTTAAAAGACTTAAGAAAGACTTTGAGCTTAAAATCCAGCCTGCAATGTGGAAATAAAAGTTTTAATTGGCCCCACTGTAATGGTCAGTGAATAAGGAACCATCTCTCTGTTAAGAGGGAAAGTTCTAAGTTTCATTTTATAGGTGGTTTCATTTCAGCAGAGTTTCAGCTTCCAAAAGAGTTGCCTTTTTCATCCGTCTCTGAATTGGAGCTTGTGTGATGGGTTATTGTTAATAACTAGAGGGGAGGCAATCTCATGTGGATAGGTCAGGGAAGCATTTTTTAGCTGTGGATGTCTTTTAAAATTTTTTCCTGCATTTCAGAGGTGGATTGACTTCTCTGTCTATGGCTGTGGTGGCACCAAGTATCTTAAGAGTTTGGTTTGACTCTCTCAAAAGCCTTTGCTGGCCTGACTCTTCAGGTGTGTAGCATTTCACATTGGAGTGTTTTGTTGTGGCAATCTCTGTCCCTTCGAAGTGATGCTAGAAATGATCTACAAGTAAGGGAGAACTGCAGAAGAAGGGGGTGTTGTCTCAAGATGAAATCTGGGCTAGCAATGCACTTTGTAATGAACACTCCTAATATCCCTGGTCCAATGGCCTGAGATGTATCTGGAATACCTGGCTTTGAGAAGTGTTGCTTTGCCTTGTAGCTGGTATAAAGCAAATTCTAAGCATTTCACTTGATTAAAATTACATAAGCAATGACACTAAAGAGGTACCAGTTCTGCTGCCATATTTATTTTCCCTGTTGCATCTGCAGGCACAGTGTAAGGCCTGTTTCTGTGGTACTGTTTAGTTCAACTGCTTTCTTCATAGAGCTTATGGTTAAAGGGATTCAAGATGGCCTTGGATTTTAAAAGCAGCTGGGACCGTGCCGGACCCAAAAGTGGTGATGATCCTTTTCTGTCCTTCTTTCACTCTTTCTTCCTTCTGACTTCTCAAGATATGTAGTGAACCAGACTAAGTAATTCCAGTCAATGCCTTTGTAAGGGCATTGTGTTTTCATAACTACAAGTTGGCTAAGTTTAAGTTTGTCTTAGCAAAGTTTGTGAAGTGCCTTACTTTATCTGGATGGGTTAAAGTTTGCTAAGTCAGTACTTTGGGAAGTGCTTTTGCCTGGGTTCTGTTTTCAAATTTGCCAAGTACCCCATTCTACCTTAATGTTCTAAAGTTTGCAAGTAAAAGTTTGTTATTCATCCCCCTGAGAATTTGGGTGTTTATCCTGTGTGTGGCCCAGAGTGACTCGAATTAGCTTCCCCTTAAAGCTGCTGAGTGAGCTGGGGCTTAACACCCTGGAGGCTGCCTCCAGATCACTACAAAAAGGATTCAGTGGTGGCACTGGAAGCAAGCAAACTGGGGAGGAATAGCACAGCTGCCAAACCCAGTTCCAGGGCTTGGCAGCTTCCCTCTTCCCAGTGCTGATGGGAAGAGTGGGGATGAGAAGCCTTCCCACAGCAAACATCGATCCATAGTCTTTACCAGACATGAAAGACAGATCCATGAGCAATGCATGTCAAACATCACGTGGGTATTGTTTGTTTTGGTGAATGCACAAAAGCATCTCCAAATGGCTTGGAGATGGAAAGAACTTTCAAAAACAATTTATTGGGTAATTCACAATTAGTTAAAAATGCGAAAAGCACTGCAAAACCTTCAAGCAGTGGCCAATAAGCAAGTTTCTTCAGCTTGATATAAGGAGTAGTAAATGATGCCATCCAGAGTTCCCTGTGCTGGGACTTTTCATTTGTTTGGATACAGTTCATTTGTTTGCAGTTGTGCTCTTGGAGTGAAGACTAGAAGTGTTTATATTGATATCATCGTTCTGATTCCTTTTGTCCAGACCATTATATTAGACCCTGTTTTTTTTGGTTTTTTTTTTTTTTTAGAACAAATGTGAAAGGGCTTGGCTATGCTAGCATTTTCTAATCTGTCTTGCAACTACATCTTTACCAGTTTCTGAGCAGGAAAATGAAGCCTCAGGTGGTGAGTACGTGCTTACCTCTACAGATTTCAGTTTGAATTGTACTGGCACTTTTAGTAAATCTGGTTTGAAGAGAAAAAAAAAATCAGTGGGTTTTCTTCCCTATAGCACATACGAACTCTATTGCCTCCAGACTATCATTCAGTTCACAGGATTATTTCTAGGTGCAGGAAGACTTCAAAATTTACAGAATGCAAATGCTTCATGGCAATGATGTTGATGATTCCATGATTCTGTTTCTCAAAGAAATGTTATTTGAAAAAAATCAGCACAAGTGTGTTTAAAGGTTGTAAGAATCTGGAGAGAGGTGGAAGTGAAAACAGTGAATGAAGATATAATTTAATGAAGAAGAGCAAAGAAAGACAAGTGAGAGGAAGACAATTACTTGGGGGGTGGTTTCAGTATGGACATGTAATAAGTATTTTGAGTGCTTTGTGAGATGGAGGTAGCCTTAACAGGAAGGGCAGGGAAAAATACCACAGGATGGTAAAAATTGTGGGAACATCTTTTTGCTGCTTGTCAATCTTTCTGACTTGAATATGTGCCTTTCTAAGCAACCTTGAAATCCTGCAGTTCCAAAAAAAAAAAAAAAAAAAACAACATGAAGGGAGCAGCCATACAGCTGGAAATGAGGTGTCTGGATTTTGCCTAATGAGGATAATTAATGTTTGACAACCGTGTATGGTCATGAATAGAAACTAGAAGAGCCTTGAAGTAAATATTTGGAGGAAAGAAATTGTAACCCTGTGGAAGTTTTGGGTGTGAAATTGGAGCTCAGGTTGGTCTCTGTGCTTCTGGTGATCCGGATAAAAGCACCAGCAGCAGCCTAATTTAGCAGAATTAAAAGTGAGAATTGTGATCAAAGCTAAATGTGTGGGTTTCATTGAGCAGGTGTGTACTGCTTATCTTCTGGCATGTAATTATGTTCTGATTTTCATGATTCTTTTAATTTAAAATCTGTCCATGATTTAGGACTTTGAGCACTACCAGCTTTGCTCTTCAGGGGAGAAAGTCTAATAAACAGTACAGAAGAAAGAGATTAAAAATCAATGTTTTATGCATTTGCATATAAGATAACATAGAAATTATGATAAAGTACTTCTCAAGATATATGATTTTGAATTCATTCCAAGGCCTTTGGGGGGAAGAAAAAAATCCACAGGAAACAAATTGCAAATAGATCTGAAAGCAGCAAAGTACAGAATTTATTAAATGACTATTCTGTCTCCTGCAGGGGGAGTGGAGTGTGTTTAGAGAAAGGAGATATTAGGTGAATATGAAGGGTTTAAAATACTTTGGGTGATGTGGCAAAGTCGTGGTGGAGACAATAATTGCAGGTACTCAGTGGTGCTTTCCATGATGCTCTGGAGTGGATACAGAAAGAAATCAGGACACTGGTTTATGGATAAAGCTTTCAAGAAAGACTTTGAGCTGCTTGTAGATTTTAATTTAATGAGGATGGTGTAAAATTTTAGAAGGGCTGCATTTTTAAGCATAGAGGTGTCTTTTATATGCAATATGTTGGAGTGACATGATCTATATTTGCCCTATCCTCAGTAAATGAGCCCACTGTGACAGACAGTGCTGAAGCTGGGGCTGTCTGGGGTTTTCAGCTTCAGATGTCATTATATTCGGCAGTGTCATGCAAGCGCATTTTTGAGAAGCAGCACAAGAGTGCATTTTGCCTTCAAGAAAGCTGACTTCGAGTAAAAGTGAAGTGCCCTAGGGATTTTCATTGGAAATCAGTAATGTGTTGGAAGTAAACAAAGAAATAAAGCTAGTTTCAAAAATAGAGTTATAGGTAGGTCTGAAAGAACATTAATAGACTTTTATTTCAGCATGGGAAGCCGAGCAAAATCTAACTGGCAAAAATCTGAAATGGACTATACATAGGTAAAGGTTTGATGATTCACAGCCTTTGCTGTGTTTTTAACCTTCCCTCCCAACAAATAAACAAACTCCAAATAGCAACAGACAAAATAAGACACTAAAAACCCTCAGTCTGGTAATCAAGCTGGTGTACTAAAATGCAAAGGAAGTGGGCAGTGCACAAATCAATGAACATGTCTGTGCTAGATGTTGCTGTCAGATTTAGCTAATACAATCCTTTTCCACACCTGAGGAATCTGCAACATTGTTCATGGGACTTTAGGTTAGTATGAGAGGAAGATTGAAGTAATGCATGATTGACCCTAATGTGAAATTGAAAATAAGCATTTTAGAAAAGATAGGTTTCTTCAAGCAGTCTTTGCTTTCTGACTTTCTATGAAGCAAGAACAGCAGGAATCTGTTTCGAATACCCAGGGAGAAGTGAAAGTGGTTGGTTATAGGAAGGCTCATGTCTCAAAGAGTTCTCAGATTTTAAAAAACTGTGGATCCTTTCTTAAAACACTTAGTGAAAATTGAGTACTTCTCTGAATTGGCCAACTCCAGGAATGCTAATGTAGCAAATCAGAGAGCATGTTGTCAAATTGTGCACAAACCTGTTTTCTTTTCCTTAAGAGTTTGTAAGACAGAACAATTTAGACTGCTTGGCTTCAACCTTAATTGCTCTCCTTCTCTCTCTTTTTTTCTTCTTTTTTTTTATTTTTGGTAATTGAAAACCGATTAGGTTTTCAGAAAGCCGATAGT
The DNA here is from genome assembly GCA_003676055.1 of Chloebia gouldiae. Lineage (NCBI taxonomy): Eukaryota > Metazoa > Chordata > Aves > Passeriformes > Passeridae > Chloebia > Chloebia gouldiae. The sequence continues at coordinate 22,105,806 of QUSF01000008.1, read as the reverse complement.
GAGCAGTTATCTAGGAGCTGAAAATTGCTCTGTCAAACTGTTGTAGAATGGTTAGCGCTGTTGTAGAATAGTTAGCAATATATTTGTCCTCTTCTGGTCCTCTTTTGAGCATTGCAGGGAAATAGTCTTGGAAGGAAGAGAGCAATTAGCTGGTAGGGGATATTTAAAGGCAGTTCCAGATCCAGTATATTGATATTGATCAGCTGATTTTAAGGGGCAGGTGGGATGATCAGTTAGGGAACTGCTTTTGATCAAGGATTGATCCAGTAGGCTGGGAGTGTTGCTTGGACAAGAGAGAACTTGGGCAGAACCCCCTGAAGTTTATAAAAATCAGGGTGGCCAAGGACAAGATGGAATGTTATTGCTTGTGCCTCTTCCAGTATGAGAACTAGAAGACGTTAAGTGGTCAGAGATTTAAAGTTAGAAAAGATTCTCCTTCATGTAGAAGGTGAGAGAGGGGGAGCTTCAGCCACAGGATGCTGTCACTGCTACACGCCTCCTGTAGGATTTGCTCTTCTTTACCAAATTCTGCTTTCATGTGAGACAAAATTTGAGAAGATGCTCCTTAGATACTAAAAAATAATGTCAATATTACCATGTATAGCTCTCATATTTTTCCAGTATATTAAGGAAATTTCCAAATATATTAAGGAAATTTCCAAATATATTAACGAATTTGCTTATGTGATCAACTACAAAGAATAATTCTGGTTAGTGGATGGATGGATTGGCTTACAAAATACCTGGAATATGTAAGAAAGAAAGAAGAAAAATAAACCTGACTCACAAATTCATGGGCCTATCCAAGCAAAGGTTTTCCAGATTGGTTGTTGCATTCCTGTACTGGATTTTGGGTTTAGGTAGTTTTTATTGAAGTGAGAATATCTCCTCAAAGTGCCTCTGAGTAGCTGTGAGAAGATACCTTAAGATAAAACTAAAGATGATTATTGAGCAAATTTGGTCTGACAAGGTCTAGTTTAGGACATTTTAAATTGTTTTGATTTAGAAGAGCTTTTTCTGTTCCTTATCCATGTTAACACATTTATTGTGCAAATAGTATGTAAAAATTATTACAGCACTGTAACCCCACTCGTTGCATTTAAATGTGAATCCCAGGATGGCAACATCCTGCATAATCCACAACCCTTGGTTTTGCCCACTAGATTCCTGCTTGTTGTTGGAGGGGGTTGTTCCTTCCATGCAGATTTTTCCTTGCTTTATCTAAATCAACTGCAGTGATGTTTGACTAGGCAAAAATACCTGCTAGCAGTAAATATCAAGAAATATGCATTTCTTTGGATATTTGGGATGACCTGATTCTTTAAGCAAATGGAAAGTGAAATTGAAGAGCAGCAATCATAGGAAATACTGAGTGGGGCCACATATGGCCCCTCAGATTGTTTTTGTGTGTGTATGAGTGCACAAGTTGAGTAAATCTTTGCTGATATAAACTAGAAGGGGTCTACTGACACTGCTGGGGCTGAACCTCATCTCAGCTCTGTGAACACTGTGTCGTAATTGAGGCTTCAATATTATTTTTCCTGTCTTGTTACAGGAGAATGTGAATTTGGCTTCAAAAAGTAGAGCAATATAGTTGCTATTGTTTTTAACTGTTAAAGATCAGCTTTCATATGTCAGTAAGGTACAGAAAGCTGCTTTGTTAACTACTCATAGAAATAAGAGCTATCTAATGCAACTAGACTAAATGATGGAATCCTTGCAACAGATTAATAAATTTATGAGAAAACTTTTTGTTGCCCTGCCTTTATGCATTGTACATTTATTGACAGTGTTGAAGGTGGTTTAGTAGATGACCAACACAAGAACTGTGCCACAAGAAATCTGGTGGTTTGTGTCCTGTGGGTGGATGAGTGGGTGATTTGAAGTTGGGCTTCTGAGGGATAAAGCATGGTGCAGGAGAAGAGACAGAAGAGCTGGCTCTGCTTCCACAGACTGGAGAATAACTTTCTGGATGTGCTTTCAAACTGCACTTTGGATTCCCTCATGTTTCTCCATTTCAAACACAAGTTCAAAGCATCTTCTGCTGGGGTCAGTGGTTACAGAGGATGCAGTAAGTGTCTAATTATGTTGTATGGCTCATGTGCATTTGCCTGATTGTTGCAACTTGTAATTCCAGGGATGCACTTAGTGGCACAAATGGAGGCAAGGCTCACAGGTTTGCAAGTCCTGACTTATTTATACAAGCATAGGTTTAAAAGCCTCTTTCTCAGTCTCTTAATTGTTTCTGCAAAGAGGATGTTTCATAATCAAGGTCTTGTTTTCATGATAGTCTTGGTAAAAATTAGTAAAGGAACTGGTTCTGTGGAAATAAATCTTCATCTACAGTTTTCTGCCTGGAAGTCTCCCTGTCATGTTTTGAAATCTTCTCCTTTGCATTTCTGTAGTTGCATTTTAGAACAGTTTCCTCTTGTAACTTTATTAAAGTACCAAGCAATGAAAGAGTCTTTGTTCATAAATCTTTTAAAAGAGAAATGTATTTAACTACTGACACTTTAGATTAAGGATAATGTTCAACTAAAGTTAGAAATTAAGATCTGATTGAAAATCTCAGACTCTACAAAACCAGGTTAAAACAAAGTTGAAGAGGTTCTGATCTTACATTATTTTATATTGGCTTAGATTAGTTTTCTTAACTCAACAGTTTTAATTACATAGGAGGAAATACTGAGCTATACCCAAGAACGTAATTGATAATATATCAAGCAAATCATCTGCAAGTTTTTGGAACAAGGAACTGTTAAATAGAGCTTGTGATAAAAGTGGGTTGTTACAGAGTTAGTCTTTCATTACTGGATTAATCCAGTGGCACTTAAAAGACTTCTCTGAAAGAAGAATGAGAAGTTTTCCAGATGCTCAGCTAAAATGCTATAGTATTATAGAAGAGATTCCATGTGCATTTTAGACCCCAGGTTTGACATGACTTGGGTACTGACAATGTTTCTGTCCTTCTGTGTAAATTCATGATTTGTAGGAGAGGAGAAAGCAAATAAAGAAGTTGGAGGAGGGAACAGAAGAACAAGTGAAAAATATTTATTAGAAGTATGTGCACAGTTAATGGACATAAAAGTGGTAGATTCTTACACATTTCATTATGCCTCAGTCACAGTGTGTCGCTCCTTGCCGCTCTTTCAGCCACTTGTTGTCTGCCAGAAGGAATTTGAATGTGGCTCTGAGTTAACAACCATTGTCCTTTGTCATATTCAATGGTTACTGCCTTAAGAATTGCAGAATATCTTTGGGTGTTTACTTATTCCTTTTCTCTTCAAGCTACCTGGTCCCTTGCCCATCAGTCTGAACAAGACTTTTTCGCATTGTGTAATGATGATTTACTAGAGCAATCCCTTGAACATCTGGATTTCAGGACTGCTGCCCCTCTGTTTTCACTTTTCCATCATGTAGAAGCCAAGCAGAAAGGTTGTCTAAGGAACACAAAAATTCATGCAAGTTGGAATGCAGGAAACCTTTGGCAAGGTTTCTGAGCACATTGACTGTGCCTGGTAATGCAGTGTGAGAGCACAAACTGTTGAAACCAGTCTTTTTCCTACAGGTCTCTTAAGACAGAAATTGATTAATTGAAGTTGTGCAGATATCTAACACATATATTTTTCCTTGCTATAAAAAGAGCTTTGTAATGAAGATCAGCACTGTTTCTGGCAAGTTGTAGAAAGTTTGTTAATGCTTGGGAAATTTGTGAATGCCAGGTAAATACTACTTCCTTTTTTAAGCATTTCACAGGCTTCTGGCTTTGAACATTATTTCTAAAATTAATTTAATTTCAGTATGAGCGATGTTTAACAAAGCCCAAAAGACTCTGCCACAGCTGGGATACTAGTGTGCTCAGGATCTTTATAGGAAAAATATCTGGTGTACATTGTGAGATAATATGCCAATTCCTGGAAATTTAGCATTATCTTAATAATAAATGAGAAGTAAAGAGAGTAGTAGTGGTTTGTTCACTTTTATTTTTTTAAAAGTTATTAGAGCAAACTGTGCAGCTGTTTTGATTCTGATTGAGAGTTTAGGGAAAGCAGAAACCAAGAAAAACTATTACTTCAGAATATGAAGTCCAAGAAGATAATTCTTCTCGTCTCCCCGTAATATCATACATTTTTACAATCTCTACTTCAGACAGCCAGCTGGTTTGTTTGAAATGAAAAATACTGTTTTGTTCTGCCTCCAAAATATTGTTTGACTTCTTTGCTTATTTTGTTGGGACACCTTAGGAGAACACAATTTATAGAAAGATGGGAGGCTCTGTAATGAGCCACAGTGGTTAACATGCGTCCTTGACTCCCTGTGCTCTAGGAATATGAACCTGTGGGTGTGCTTGGCTTCTCTGGAGACAGATCTCATTCAGTTAAGATGGTGGGTGGTTTGAAGTGATTTCACCCACTTTTTCCTAAGCCCACTTAGACCTTGATTAACATTCCTAAAAAGTAGTGGGTCCCATAATGCAGCAGCTGTCCCTTGTAGCCCTGATCCTTGTGCTCTGTGTTGAGACAGCTGGTCTCATACCCTATAAACCCAGTGCCAAGCTCTGAACAGTTGTGCAGACTAAAGCAGCCCTAACAGCCATCTCCTCAAGGAGCCTCTCATCTGTTTAGACTGATGGTGGTCGTTGGAGCAGTTCATCGGTGGAGAATGTGAGAGGAAGTTAAAAAAAAAACAAAAAAAAAACCAAAAAAAGATTTCTGCAGGGGACACAGGTTGCAAAGAATGTGGCAGGAAAAAAGAAAGAAAGAGAAGATGAACAGTGGGGAAAGTGACTGAAAGACCAGGAACTAATTCTGTCATCTGCTCCTGTCTCCTTGTAGGGGGTGTCATATCTGTAAGTAGATATATGTACACATCCTGACGAATGTATGGAGCTCGAGCAGCCCTGCTGAAGGAAACACTGGCGCAAGATCCAGCTGTACAAGAAGGCTCCTGATTTCAGGAACCTGGTCCAACAGCTCCATCATGACCCTGCAGGCCTTGGCAGCCAACCAGGTGAGGAGGGGGTGGTGCTGTCAGCAACCACAGGAGATTTAAACAGCTGCAAGGAGTGTGATGAGCAGTGCTCCTGCAAACAAGCAGAGAAACTGGTTATTTTCAGAGGTGCTGCAGTCTCAAGACTCTTGGGAGTCTGGAACCTCCATAGCAGAGAAGTAGATGGACTCAGAGCCCGTCATGGTTATTAGTTAAAGGGCTCTCAGCCAAGGGTCTGTTAAAGGAGAAGGCTGGAAGCAGGACCCTGCATGTAGCAGGATGAAGGTTCTTCCTCATTCTCAGAATATGACAAGTAGGAATGGTACCATCTACAGTGGGTGTGAGACTCTGGACCTAGAAGTCCAGACTCTGATGAGGTGGGCAAAGATCCTTCTGGGATAGTGGGGCATCCTACAACACCACCACGTGTGCCCCACATCAAGACCTCCTCTGTTAGCAGGAAAAGGATAGCTGCAGTAGGAGACTCCCTGCTAAGGGGAATGGAGGGTCTGATACACAGACTGGACCCAACTCACAGGGAAATCTTCTGTCTCCCAGGGGCACAGCTGAGAGCCTCTGGATAAGAATCAAGGGACAAACAAATATTACAGATGTCATCATGGGAATCTACCATAGACCTCCCAGCTAGGGCGATGATGCTGACAAATTCTTCTTTTAGTAACTGAGGGATGCTTCCAAACTGCCCTTGTCCTTATGAGGAGCTTCAGCTTGCCAGCAATTAACTGGGAGCATCACACAGCTGGTACAGTCTGGAGCAGAAGCTTCCTAAAACACCTGGATAATAATTTTATGGAACAGGTCCTAAGGAAGATGACTCATAAGGATGATTTGCTGCTTCTCAGTAGAGTGGATCTTGTGAGCCAAGTGGAGACTGCGGCTGTCTTGCCCACAGTGGCTGCAGTGGTCAAGTTTAAAATCTCTTTTGATAGTAGGAAAACCTCAACTTTGGACATGAGGAGAGCAGGCTTCAGGCTTCTCAGAGAATTAGTGAATAAGGTTGGGAAAATGTTTTTTGCAGATGCTAGGGTCCCTCAGTGCTGGTCACTTTTTAAACATCACCTCCTAGAAGCACAGGAACAGCAATTCCCAAATGTCAGAAGTCAAGCAGGTGAAGGCAAAAGGCCCTCTTAGCTGGACAGAAATTTTTCATGGAAAAAAAGCAACAAAGGAAGGTGTATGCCCAGTGGAAGATAATTTGGAGCCTGTTAGAACTCTTGGGGATGGTCTTGTGAATGACCAGGAGTTGAAGTCAATTATCTTTGCTGGTCCCCTCCAACTCAGCATATTCTGTGAATTAAGAGGCTATATTGAAAAGAAAAGGCAAATATAAAAGGCAGAATTAGAGAGGAGAATGTAGCAGAAAATGAAAGAAAAGGTCCTATTAGAATTAAAATAGTGCATGTTAAAATTATTAAATATAAAATTTAGCCTGTAGTAGTCTACTTACCAAAAAAATGACTTCAAGAAACAGACAATACAAAATGGTGAAAAGGAGGAGTCAATGAATATAGAAGAAAAGAAAATGTAGGTTACATGAGCCATTTAAAAAGATACTATAAAAAGTTTTCACAGGTATTTGGATTTGAAATGGAATTAAACTGTAAGAAATGGCTTTGATTCTAATAAGAAAAATTAAAACAGATTTTTTTAAATATTAATATAGATTCACATGGTGTCTGTGATAATTTTAATCATCTTTCTAATGTAGCTTTCCCTCCTTTGCCTGGTTATGAAATGAAAGCTTTCTTTCTCTGAGGTATGCCCAGTGCACCAAAGTTGGAATTAATTTCATGCATGAAATTCAACCAGACAACACCTCTCAGTATGTTGAGAAAGCAAATATAATGTAAGTAGAGCCTTTTCTTTTTAGAAAATACCTTATGTTCTTGTTCTAGGTATGTTTTTAAAAGTTCCATATTTAAAGCAGTACTTGGGATGATCTTGAACTCACTACAGTGAGTTCATTTGACAGCCAACAGCAGGGCTGTATTTACAGGGCCAGTAGTTCATGGAGTTGTTTGTTTAGCTGCCTATGAAGGTACCTCCTCAAAGGCTCTTTACTCATTAAGTAAAGGTGTGAAGCCCTAATCTGCCACCAGTTCTGCATGTAATGAAAATGCTATTCCTTCTCCTAGATGAATATATTCTCTTCTTCCCTAGAAATGAAAGGTTTTAGAGAAAATAAAAAGCATAGAAAGCATCTTACACATAATATGCATTAAGAAAGAATGATGGTGGAAGCTAATTCTGCTCATCTGCAATAACTTTGGGCAAGTTGCACTTGGAATTCTGCCCTGATCCCCTATGTCAAGAAGGAGAAAAAATATTATGCCTTGAGATTGTTTTTCTTTTCTTGGTTTATTATTTAATTGTGGCAGATTCTTACATAATTTAATCAGCTGTCTGAAATTTGACCATTTTCATTTGGAGCTCCTCTCCCCCCGACCCCCAAAAATGCTGTGTTTTCCATGAAAATAAGCACTTGATTGAGAACTCTGTTGTCCTTGGGGCTGCTGCCTCCTGGTTAAGTCTGGATGAAATCTGGTTCTCTAAAGTCTTCCCCATAATCCCTTTTGAGGATGTTTTTGCAGTTCTGTTGGTGGCACTTCTTGAATCTGTCACCCAGCCACCACTTCTCAGGGTTTTGTTGTTGAATCATGCTTTTGAGAGAGGATATGCTTTGTGGAATTTTTATTTGAAGAGCTGAGAAGGAACTGGTGGGCATCTGTTGTTATTAAGTGTGTTTTGAATCCAAGTGCTTTGCATTCTTGCTCTGAAATAGGTATGCTTCAAACTATGAAGGGTTTTCTCCCAAAGGTCAGGTTCTGTGTGAGCCAGACTCCAAATCTCTTGGGAAACAGATCCTTTGTATCCAGGGCTGCTGAATTTTTACACTCCTTAGATATGATCTGAAAATGCATGTTCATGCATATATCTGCAGCATAGCATTCACTTTATGTAGTATTTATTTTTTATTAATTTTTCAAGATAAATTGCTTACTATAACTGACATGAATCAAATGTACAAAAGCTGCAGTTCAGTTTTCACTCTAGCACTTCAGTTTGAGAGTTTATATTAATCTGAGAAGAAAGTAGTTAGGCATTTGAAAATTTGTCTCACAGCCAATGTCATGATCTGAAAGTATTTAGTGCCTGAAAAAATTATCTCTGAAATCTCTTCATATTTAATTATTTTGGTTGGACAAGTCCACAATGCAAAAAAGCTATGACCCTATTTCTACTCTGAAGATGTGTAAGAATATTAAAAATTATACTGTGGAGGAGGAAGCAAGTCAATTGTAATATTAGCAATAAAACTGCTTCTTAGTTAGTAAGGCCTTTGAGGCATCATGGACAAACTTTTTGTTTTCATGGTGGGATGTGCTTGATTGGCTGCCAGACATACCCTGCTGCTCTCTCCCTGCATCTCCTCAAAGGACAGGCACAGAATGTAGGATGCAAAAACTTGTGGGTCAAGCTAAGGACTGTGAGATTTCCTTACCCATTACTGCCACAGGAAAAGCCTTGACTAGAGCAAGATTAATTTAATTTGTTGCCAATTAAAAATAGAGTAGGTTGATGAAAAATAAAGGGAAAACACCTCCCCTGACACACCTGCCCTTCTTCTTAGCCTAAGATTCAGCTCTCCTTTTCCAGTGTCTCTACCCTCCGCACCTCAGAGTTGTGCAGAGGGATAGGGAAGGAGTTTCAGTCAGTTCCTGAGAGCTCCTCTCCCCATTCCTTCCTTCTCCTGCTTTATCTCCTGTGGTGTCTTTTAAGATGATCTGTGCAAAGGACAAAGTGGTATCAAACAGCTCCTCGTGCAGCTGCAGAGGTGAGTGGGACAGAGCCCTTTGCTCACATGTACAGGCATGCCAGATATCACTGGGCTCCAGATGGAGAAAGTGTTTTTGAAAAATCCATGGTGTCTTCTTTCATATCATTCCTCTTTTCCTGATGGTCAGTCAAACTTGGTAATATTTTAATTTCTTTCTTTAAAAAGAGAGTGCACAAACCTTATGCCTTTGAAGTACTGTTCTTTAGGAATGTTTTCCTGGCAAAACTTCTCACCTATATGTGGCATAAATTCAGGCTAATTGCAGTTTGAAGGTGGTAAATTTGTGTTTCCCACTTCAGAAGTTTTTTGCAAACTCCTATGAAAGCTGATAAGGTTTTTACCAAAAGTACAGGAATTACTGCAAATTGTGGGTCTACTTTAGTTGAGATCAACCAAGCACTTCTAAGCATGAAGATGTTGCTATTAGTGTTTGTAACAGTATACTGATATTGTACTATTGGTGTGGAAATATTTACTGATTTTGTGGATTCCTTTGGAAGAAAGTTTGTTTGGAGTGAAAGGCTGCTTGCTTTGATGCCCCCTTCCTTTTCATAAGATTTGTGCAATACTGCTAAATATGCTTTTGGCTGTGGTAGTCATGTACCCCTCTAGAGAGCTTTGATGATTTATCTTTCACTATTCACTCATGAAATGCCAGGATGTTTTCTTTCTGTTTTATCTTTACCTTTGATTGGGTGAAGTACTGGGTGAGGGAAAGGAGAGGATTGCTGACTTGTGTAGGAGCCTACTAGAATTAAGTAACTTGCTTTAGACATATTAGTATAGAATGGGGTATACTGGGGCATTATTTTTGCTGGCTTCAAAAACTTTAAAGCTGAATTTACTCTAATAATGTAGACAAATGTATTTAAGATGGAAGATAAACAGTCTTAGATGATCAATGTTGAGAAACACAGACCAGTCATATTTTGTAAGCTCTATTCTGAACATTTGATACCCATACATCCTGTCTCTACTATGCTACCTCTGGGAGCCCCTGTTCACTGCAGCAGGTGGAAGTGGCTTTACTACCTGGAGAGTTAAGATTAAGAGATAATCCTGCAGTTTCAAATCTCAAAACATATTGTAGCAATTTGTCCAAGAGTGAAAATCTTTTAGTTTACAGTGTTTTGTTATAAATTGCAACAATGACAGCAACAAGAACCATAAGCAAAGCGTAGTGCCAAAAAAAAAAAAAAAAAAAAGGAAGGAAGTGTTGGGGTGAGAAGGTCTATAAATGGAAACACTTCGTAATTTTTGTAATATACATTTGATTAGAGAATCTTCAACTACCCTTGGTAGTAGGTTATGCTTCCAGTTCAGGGAAGCTCATGCCCTGATAATCCTGTTTTTTAGAAGGTAAGGTTGTGCTTTAACATGCTGCCTGTATGCTTGGAGGAACACTTTATGAAATCCCTAAAGAATTCATGACTGAATTAACCAGTCACATCCCTGACCCTTGCTCAAAACTATTTGACAACAATTGACTCTGTGGCCAGGAGTGCCAAATCATGCAGCCAGAGTCAAACTCCAAACCCAGATCACTAATTTTTCCCTCCTGGATCTGCAGTGAGATGTGGCATCATCCCAGAGCAGGAATCCAGGGTCTGGTGTCATTCAGAGAGACAACTATACATGAGCTGGTGATAAAAGATATCTACAAACAGCAAGGTGAGTGGAATTCAGTTCTCAAAGCCTGTGAGCCTATGTGTTTTTGTGTTCCAAGTGTAATATTTTCAGATTTTTTGGCTTCCCACCACAGTTAATTGCCCAGTCCCCAGACAGTGTTTTCCCTGTGTGAGAGACAGCCTTTTCACATACTTATTCATGTGAGGACAGTTTTATACAGTACCTGACTGTGGGCAGGAACACCAGCTGCTGGGCTCCAGTGATGTGTGCAGCACTCATCTGGACTTAGTTTGATTACTTTTATGTTACTTTAGGCTTGTTAACTCTTCAGAAGCCCTCCCTGATTGTCTCACTGACGCTCAAGTCACCTTGTTCCTTTTCTAGTTTTCAGTCTTTGCTCTTCACTTTTTGGCCAAAGATTTTTCTTCTTCAGCCTGTCAGTAGGTTTGACTGCCTGTCTTCAAGGACACTGTAAAATAAAGGCACTGAGCCTGATTTTTGATGAGAAAATGCCTTTTAATTTTAACTGCTATTTCAGTTGCTGTTTGCATCTTTTTCATAATTGTGAGAGTCTTACTGCAAAATAGTCAACTCTGAAGGCCCAGTATATTCCTGCCCCTTGCTGTATGTTTCATGTTGTAGGTCATATTGGTATGATGATTTTGGTTAAGAAAGTATGGTCTAATTAAGTAATAGTAGGATCTTGCTATGTTTTCCCACCATACTTCTGAATCCCAGTGTTTTGGATGTCTCAAGACTTAGCTATTTTGACAAATGAAGGACTATATTTGATAATATCTGGATTGGAACTAGCTGATATTTAAATTCCTTTCCAGCCCAAACCATTTTATGATATTTGAATTTTCTTTGCTTCAATGGTTATTGTGCCATAGCTCACTTGTCCAGTATGTGCATATCATTTACTTATTAAATGTGTTTGGGGAAGAAGTCTTACTGTACAGCACAGAAACACCCTGTTGATACAAAAGTATGCTTTGACTATCCTCTTAGAGATGTGAAAGTGGAGGGAGTGAGAGAGGGCATCTGTGGGCCTCTGTGGGGGAAAATCTGCATACCAAGTATAGGTAGTAACTTGATGGGATTTGACCAACAGACCTGAATTTTATGATGGAGGGGGCCATTAGGAAAGATGGGGAGCTCTGTATGGGATATTGGATTCTTCTTTTATAGGTTTGGGTAAATGAAACGAAGTTTAGGAACACAGAAAATCTCCTGGGAGCTTATTTGCTTTGATTGCTAAACCTTTTGAAGTGTACTTACTGCTGTAAGGAAGGAAATCTGGAAAAGGTCAAGTATGAATTAGGTGAGAAATACAAAAAGGAACTGCTTGAGATGGTCATTAAGTAAGACAAAAATGAAATTCAGGAGTAAATAGAACAGTATCACTGTAAAGGTGAAATGTCAGCATAAATCAGTAAAGACAGTGAGACTTCAACAAGTCTATCCAACATGCATTGATTTTGTAGAAGTCCCATTCCCATCTGGTGAAATCCATATTCTGCAGCGCCCTCCTATCCCAGGCTACTGATGGAGACCTTGTAAAGACTAAAGGTCAGTCTTTCTGTCTGTCTCTGCCCACTGTGCCCACATATTTCTAACACAACTACCCCCACAGCTAGGCTAGTAGGAGAAATGATCAATATGATTATCCCTGGTGCTGGGGATAAAGCCCTGCTATGTTAGGCTGTGTCGAGTGACTGATACAAACACAAGCCCTGGCAGATCATGGTCTGGTGTTTTTTGGTCAAGGAGATAGCAATCAGAGAATCAGGAAACAAAAGTATGGAAGTGGCACCTCCTTGCAGCTGGAATTGTTTTCAGTGTAGCCACAGGTGGCTGGAGACTGGGTATCCAAAATATCCAGACATTCCACTGAGAAGGGACCTCTTCCTCCTTCATGTCATGGCACTGGAGAGTCTTGAAGAAACATTCTGGGGCCTTTCTGGTGCTCCCTTGCTTTGAATGTGGAAAGCCTGAGTCCTGCCAGTCATGTGAAGTTATTCACACTCTAAATTAATCCAAACTTTAATTGCAGGTGTAATTATTGGGCTTTCTTATTTGTCCCAAATTAAAAAAAAAGTAAAAGACCACTAATGTGTGGCAGATAATTGCTCTGAAGGGGGTTCTGTGAGTGATCACAGAGATTAAACCAGGGGGGATTAATTAAAAAGACTCCTGCTCAGCACATTACTTAGGTCCTTGCAATATCTGCCTTTTAAAATGTAGTTTTTGTGGGAGTAATGTTAGTATCACTATTAATATCTGCTGAGATGACCAAAAATAAAAATGTAATAGAAAAAAAGAATTTTGGCCTGCACAATAAAGTTTTTGGAGGAGAGTGTCAGAAAGCCAACAAAAATCTACAAGGACTGATTGTATCTCTGAAGTTTAGGCTGGTGTCATTGTTCTACTCAGTCTATCAGTGTTGCTTGCTTGCACTCCTTTTTTAATCTATTTCTACCCAGTGGCAGCTGAATGTCCTACAGAGAAAAAACATCTCTAGTTTGTGTCTGCATGAATGTGCATAGCTGGTTTCAGTACTTAAGGGCTGTGATCTTTAACGTCTTGCCTGTAACTTTAGTAGAAGATACAACAACTGTGTGTAAAATGTGACTTTTTCCTGCAGGTTTTCTCTAATTGCCAATAAAATCTGTTGCTTATTTATTTATGGAATTGTATACTTTCCTGATTGATATTTGAGAATACTTTAAAGTGAAAGCAGCCTTAAGAGTTATTTACAGAATAAGACAGGGCTCATCCTTTTTTCCTTTCCTTTTTCTATTTTTATTTAAAAATCTATTTTATTTTGTTTGTTTTTACAGAGATTTATGTTATGCACACCCTGCAGCTGGGAGAGGGGAGAAAATTCTGTACAGCTCTGTAGTCCATGATGCCATTTTGGGAGCTTTAAACCAGAGTCTGGATACCTTTGCAACATTTGCAGAGAAATTTGTGGAGGAAATGTCTCAGAGGATGTTCTCTCTGGTGACAAATACTCAGGATCTCAGTTAGGAGCATTTTATTTTTTGAAACACAGGGCCAGAAGCAGCAGCTGGTGTAAATCAGCATCACCCCTCTGAAGTCATTAAGGAGATGCCTCTTTGCCTCATCAGCTGCATCTTGACCTGGATTTTCAAATTAGGATATCATGGATAAACACTGTGAGTTGCTCTCCTCAATGATGTGGGAAGCACACATTTTGATCTACTGACCTGCAATCTGTTAGCAGTTTTAGGCAATTACACACTTCATATAAATGATAAATTACTAATATTACAGAATGCATTCATTTTATACTCTTTCACCTCTTTGTAGTTACTTTATTGCAGTAACTGTCATGTGATTTTGGGTAAATGAATAAAAACTTTAAAGAAAAGTGAACAAAGACCCCAGGGATAGCAAGATGCAGCTGTCACCCTCTGTGCACTGCACTCATCTCCTGCAATAGCCTCATAAACACACCAGGGTGACTCTATCTTCCATTAATTATCCCAGTCTGAAAGGAGAGGATCTCCTACCTAATCCAGACATCTTGTGAAGGCAATTAATTATTTTCTGCAAATTCTCCTAACCTGATTTGTGGCTTGTATGGAAGTGAATCCCCCTGCCCTTTCTGTTCTTCACGCTCTCTGTTGTCCTTTGCATTCAGTCAGCTGGATTTTTGTGTTGTCTTAAATTTGGTCTCAGCAGCATGGCCAGATCCTGCCTGGCTCTGGGGCTTTCCACACAGCTTGGCTCAGGAAGAGCACTGCCTAGCTGGCCTTCTCACCTCCCTGACTTTGGTGGGGCATTTCTGCTCATGAGCCATCAACTCTGCTAATTGCTCCTAGCTGGGAAAATAGCTCAGGCTTCCCTTTCCTGAAACAACACAGTAGCAAAGACTCTTGTCTGAGGGCCAGATCTGGCCGTGGGGCTTCCTGAGATGGCTGCCAGCACAGGTCTTCCCTGATTGCCTCTCTGTGGCTGCATCACGAGAGGAGGCAGCAGGTTCATTGCAGCGTGCTCCAAATGCTGTTATGTTGTTTGCAGTGCTGTAGTTTGCTTCTTTACTGCCATTTTCATCGCCTCCTATAAAGCTTAATTTAATTGTTCCTTAATTACCTCTTTGGCTTGGTGCATATATCTCAGATGGAAGCTGTAAGCAGCACACATAAGGCTATGGATGTCACAAAACATTGCTGCTCTCTATTTTCATGGCTCTGGCTGGGAATACAGTGGGCCAAACCTTTACTGCTGTTATAAAAGTGTTCAGGAATGGGAAGAAGGCCTTGTGCTCATAAAATTTCATTTTTAGACAACTTTCTGGAAGGAACAGCGAATGTTTACTCCAATTTCTCCAACCAGTTTCTAGTAAAGCATATATTATTTCATATTACTTTGGTGGTTTCTCAAATTACATGAAGAGCAGAAATCTCTGATCTACTTAACAGATGTGGTATTACCTGAATGCTGCTGGGACCATGAAGGTTTTTATTCACAGACAGCTCTCTAAATAAACCACATAGCCTGCTTTGGGAGTGAGCCAGAGCAGAAACACCTTTTACTTGAGTTCTTAAGCTAGCTTTTGTTAAGAGCAGTTGCACCAAGCTCCACCTCTTGGCTCACCTTCCCAGCTCCTGAGAAGTCCTGGGCCTTGGGGAGATAATAACGTGCTTTGGTAGCTTGCAAGGTGCTTTTCTCACCTCCCCCTAAACCAAATGGATGTGGGAAGCTCTCACATTCATTTTAGACTTTCAACATGAATCTTTAATGTCTTAGTGTAAGCTAATTTAAGTGTTTTTCCTTTCAAAGATGATGCACCTCTACTTTTCAGATTTTCTATTTGGAAAGTGTACATTATATATAGAATTGAACACAGAGGAATATGGATCATAGGTGAAGATGGCTTCAGCAGATACCATTGTTTACAACTAGATTTTCTTTTTGTCATTCTTTTCATACTTTTATGTGGTTTTCCTTTTTTTTTTTTTCTGCTTGCCTTCCTGTCCACACTGTACTCTGTATTTGCCTTACTTTTCTTCATTTGCTTGCTGCTTCCTTCCTCCTACCTCTTGAAGTGAGAGTAGAAAGCTATTAGTATTAGCCAGTTGACTGAAGCTTTTAAAGCCACAATGTTCATAGGAATTCAGAAGTGAGAAATATGGACTTCCCAGCTGAATCTCCATTTATAAAAAACAAATACACTTGACCTTTTGTGAGAGATTTCTATATTCTTTTTGTTGAATGTCTCCATAAAATTCTGTTCATTAGAAGAGTGCATAAGAAACTTATACAGAGATCATGACGTTTTTTTGGTCTTCTGCAGCTGTGGGGTGCTTTTATTTTGGTTGATTTGGGTTTTTTTGCATATCAGTCTTGCTTGGTCGGTGACTGGCATGAGCTCTCCACTTGTGCTCTCTCTCTGGCTCATGCAGCTGGACAGTTAATTTTGCTGCAGTCTGAAGGCCAGACTTCCTGGGAGAAATGAGAAGATTTCAGTAATAAAACATATCTTGAAGTTTTATGTGGGGTTTGAAAAGTATATTAGAATACCCTGACTTATATTCTCTCTTCTTAAATTACTTACAGGAGAAATTTTGAAATACGATTTACCCTTTCTACTTGTAATCTGGCTTGTGCTCGACATCCATCTACTTTTAGCAACCAGACCATTTTGTTTCCATCTTCTGACAGGTTCTGGGCAAGTTTCAATGTCACTTTTTGACATACCAGCAAGGTGCTGGAGTAGCAAACCCAGGACAGTCTTTTACTTAGTTTAAAATGTGCTTTCCCTTGAAATGACTTCTTAAAGCTGTAAGAATTTCTTATTGGCTCCCACATTGCTCTTTTACTTTGCCATAAAACACTTTACTGGGGCTAAATTTCAGTTGGTGGTGACTCTTTAAACACCACACTTTGCCTAAGAAAAGATGGGAAGACAGAAGACAGATGTTGTACTAACTTCTGCTGATTGTTTTTTGATTGTCAGTTTAGTTGTCTGTCTTCAGCCATTTCAGATGGCCATATGGGAAATCAACAGTGATGATCCTTAATACAGTACCAGAAGCGAGGTGCTTCACTTACACTTATTTTCAGGGGAGGGATCTGAACCCAATTAGAAAAATGTATGAAAGTGCCAGAGCATGCTACTCATTTAAAATTGCTGAGGGCTGCAAAGTGAACTGAAAGCTTGACAGAATGTTCACACTTGTTGCAGGTCTTATATGTCAATTAACCTCAGAAATGGAGAGGGCCACATACTTCCTACAGTTTGTTTTCTTTACATGTAAAAATCTGGGCAGTTGCATGTTATTATGAAATGACAGATGAATTAGTGAGAAAGGCCTTGGAAAGTTCAGTTATAAAAAAGTTATGGAATTTACTCCTACTGAGTGACAGGATAAGTCAGGATCTGATCTGGTATTTCTGATCCTGCCTGTAATGTTAGGAAATAGAAGTTTCTGCTTAACATTTACTTTTCTAACAGTGTGAGCCATAATGATTTAGAATTCTTCAAATGATACCAAAGTGCTTTGTAGCAGGTGTGGGAAATAAGACAAATTCACTCATTGAGGAGATGATGGTCCTTAGACTTTCGCCTGGCTCACTGTGGTGTGTTCTTAAGTTAAATGTATAGGCTCCACTTGCAAAAACAGCAGCTTCAGTGGGCTAGAAAGTGAAGTTCTTTATTTATCTGCCCAGTCAGTGCAGCAGAGGCTGCCTCTATGTCTCTGTGCTCTTGAAATCATCTTTAGTCTCTCTGTGCCCTCCTGCTGCAGCTGTGGTTTTTTAGTATTTTTTTTGCTTGTTTGTTTGTTTTTGTTTTTTTTTTTTTTGCTATATTTATTTTGGCATTCTGTATTTTGTTCTCCCAAAGAGATTTAATAGAATTTGTTCCTGGCCCAGATTCTACTATTTGTGAAGAGAAGCCACATCTTTCTCTCCTAAGCCACATTTTATGGTTTTTCAGTGGTTTTGTAGAATAGTACATCCTGTTGTACATCATCCCTTGATTACATGCAAGTCTTCCACACCACCAATTTCATTTCAGGTCTCCAAATTTGTACCATTTAGATAGGTAGGGTAGTAATTAACCTCTGTAGCTTAGTGTGAAATCCAGGAACAGCTTCATTTTATTCTGCTTTCTGACAGTGTTTTTAACAATGCCTGTGCTATGTGGAGCTTCCTGCATGAATGTAGTCACCATCTCAGAGGGGCAAAATGTCATTTAATTCATGTCAACTTAAGTATCTTATGTGGTTCCCTGTGGTCAACAGTTGGATGACAAGACATGAAAAGTACATTAGGCAGCTTTCTAATTAAATATTTTCTCTGCATCTGAAACACATGGTAGCACTTCCTTGCTAATAAAAATAGAGCATGCTGCAGTCGGTTTGATGCAGATACTGCAATGCCTCCCTGTGCCAGGCCTCTTGCAGTCTCTTGTAAGAAGAGGATACAACATAATGCATTGTACAGAGAAATGCTTAGCTGTGATTTTACAAAGCGTTATCCTATTTATTTTAAGTGTCATGTAATTATCAATTCATTTACTACCTATTGTAATACCATGAATCATAATGAATGTATTTGCATAATAGGTAGTATCACATGAGCTCAACTATAATTCAGTATTAGCTAAATGTACCATGCAAACAAAATGTTTCCTGTAAAGGTAGGCTGGGGTTGATATATAGCCTGTCATATACCTAGTGTATCACAAATACTGTCATGGGAAATTTGTGGGCTGGGTCTCAGAGGGAGCTGTTTGGTAGTTCAGTCCTGTCATTCATTCATTTTTTGTCCTGTCTCCAGCCCCCTAGTTTAAATGCCCTTCAACTTTGTGAGGTGAGAAAAACTCCAGAAACTTGTTTTTTGCTGTTTAGCTGATGTGCTGGTGCTCTGCTTGCTGAGGCCATGAGACAGTGTCTGCCTAAAAACTGAGCTTATTTCTCCTGTGATACTACAGGTAGGTTTCTTTAAAAAACTTTGTCTCTGGATGTAACTTTTTTTAATAAAAAGACCTCAAAAATTCCCTATGGTACTTCATGGGGCAGGAATTGGCACTGTGTTGCTATGCTGGGGAGAATGACACAGGAAAGCTGCCAGCTCCTCAGGAGCATGGTTTGCTGTAGGTATGCTCCATGTCTAGATTGGAGTCTCTGCTCCTCACTCCTCATCAGTACAGTCAGCAGAAGATCAGAGGCCAGGACTGCTCCCAGACCTACCCCTTTTCCATGTCAGAGCTGCCTTCCTACCCCAAATCCTCTGCAGTGTCCTGTTTCTGCCTTTATTACATGAAGATTTATGCAGGCAGAAATGAGCTGTGTAGCACACGTTGCATACAGAGTAAGTGGTCCATGGCAACTATAGTTTAATGTGTGTTGAAGACACATGATCTTACAATGGCAGAGTTCTTTGAATAACCCAAATGTGAGCAATATCTAGTTTCTGAGAAAAATCTTAATGGCTTGTACCTCTCTTTTGGTTCACTTACAAGTTCAACACATTTTCTGTTGCAGAAGATAGACTTGCTCACGCAGTAGCTGGAAAATGATCCTTGTGTGAACTGTTGTGTCTGTAACAGATGTGTATAATCCCACTTTCCACTTTTTAAATGAATCCCATTTCCATGCAGAATGTAAAATGCTTACTTTTTGGCTAGCACAGTTGATTTTTACTTGTTGCCTGCAAGTGTAGATTAAGGACACTGAAATTGCAGAGGATAAAAAGAGTTATTTCCAAAAATACAGTGTAGTTACTGGTACCTCAAGGATTATGTGGCCTGATCTACATTCAGGAGGCAGCACTGCAATGGCAAAAGGCTAACAGAGTTGACAACACTTAATTTGTTTGGACTTATGTCACTGTTGGCTTTCTGATGTGACAGGAGAAATACATCTCAGGAATTGATGAAGTAGTGCCACATTTACACAATTCTGCAACTTTCTACAGGCATTTAAGGCGAGATTTCTTTCTTGTCATACAAGGTAAAGCTCCAGAATTTCACGTGTGCACCCTCACAATTAAAGCTGTTATAATTTAATTTAGCCAGATAGGAAGCAAGTGGGCAGGGGAAAGGGAGGAATGGCCTTGCTAGATTTGGGTAAAATTAGAGTGTATTATAAATATATATTACAAGGGTTCCATGCAGTATTTGTACAACAGCCATTCTTGCCAAACATGGAAGTGGTAATACCCTGGACTGAGACAATTGCTGGACATGATAGGATGCAGTTGTCCATACACAGAGGGTGGTACACCCTGCAGTGGAGTTACTCTCTAGTGAGAGGAGTTATTCTTGAATCTGTGTCTTCATCAGGCCAGCTTGGCAGGGAACAGCATCCACTAGGGAAGTGGCTGTTGGGAATTTGAAATAAAATACTTGTTATTTCATGGAATTATCAACTTATGTTTCTATAGTTCTCTTGGACTTGCTGCTAACAAGTGGGAGCTTCTGGGCCTTGGAACTTTGCCTGTAAGGATTAGGAGAAAATGAAAAGCTTAAGTACTCATGAATTTCACAGGGGAACATTCCATGGTGTTTAAATTTGGTATATTATTTCAGTGTTCAACATGTATCTTTGAAATGTGCCTTAAATGTGTTTTTGTTTTGCTCTGGTTTTGCTCCTAATGGCTTTTTGTAGGACAGGTGCTTATTCAGGTGGATCACAATTCAGAGGAGCCTACTGTCTGGGAATCAAATTCCCATGGTGATTGCACTTGCACAGGAGATGTTGTACTAAACATGGTCAGAGGCAGGACAAAAAGCACTATAAAAGCTGTTTGTGTGACATTTTCTGCAATGTGACCAAACTTACTCTAGTGTTTGTACTGCTTACTGATTATTTTGTGCACTGATTCATCTGTCACTGGACAATGTGCAGGGATCATCAGCTCATCCTGACAAGTTATTAGCTATGAGGTTCTTGCTGTGCAGGGTGATAGGAGCTCTCTCTTACCAGCTGTCACCTTTCACTGGATTTCCAACAAAAGCACAAAATTCAGATTGGTTTATATAACTGCTTTATTAATATTTGTTTTTATTATTTATTTTCAACAACGCTATAGCCTCCAGGAAGGGTAGAGCCTGTGGCATATTTGAATCCTAACTTCTGTGTATCATGTAAGATCCCCTTCTGATCTGAATTCTGATACAAATCATCTAGTCCCTAATAAAAGGGAAAAAGAGCAGAATTGCCCTAGGAATGAGACCCAGGGAATTAAAAGCTACTTTATATATCATGAGATGCTTGGTGTGATTTTTATCACTCCATAAAAGTGAAACTGCACAAAATGCTCTTTGACCACTGTAATTATATATTCCTCACCACCCCCCTGCCTGAATAATCTTTTTAGAATTCTACATTGATGTTAAATGCTTTGACATAAAGAGAAAATGGTGTTTCTTTGCTCTATACAGATTTTCCGCTTGCTTCTAGATAACATAGTTCTACTAAGATCACCCTCTCTTGTTTTTCCCCACTCTGATGCAACATTAATAATCATTCTGAAATAAAGACTGAAATGGGATACCTCTCCAAAATAATTAGTATCATTGGCCTAGTAACACTTTTATATTAAATTTTAAACTTTAGAGAATCTATTAGTGTCTACTCTAATCAAAGCTAGGGAATAGCTTATCTCTTCCAGCTTTTATCTTTACAACATACACTTTCTCAAGCTCACAGAAGTGTCTGGAAATTCTGGATTAAATAACTTTTTTGTTCCCCACAGCTGCTTAACCCTGTTTGCGTGCTCTGACAGCAAGAGAGCTAAAGCCTGTAGTGTGGTGAGACATTAGTGCCAGCTAAGGAGAGGGAGGGCATGAGATTAATTTTTAGTTTTCTATGCCATTTGTAAGTGGCAGCAAAAATAAAAGTGTGGAGAAAAAGGTCTTCCTGCCTTTCTGGTGTGGGTTCTTATTCCTGGTGCTGTGGCTGCTTACAGACATCTATTGTGTTATGTTGGTTTTAGTCTATGGGTGGCAGTCACTTTCTAAATTTCCTGTGCAATGCTTGCAGGCTCTCCTGCACCAGGCTTCTCAAATTTGCTGTTAGTAACACACATCAACAGGCAATCGATAAAATCAGAGCTAATTACATAATGTGGGCTTTTTAAAAATCTGTCTGCAGCACAAGCAGATGTTAAATGAAAGCTAATAAAGTGTGGCATCGTTTAAACAAGGGTATGCCCCAGGATTTGACGCTGGACAAACCCTGCAACACAGAAGGCAGTTTCCAGAGAGCTTGCATGCAAGAAAAGAATGAAATAATCATGTAAGCAGTACATATTTGAGCTAAACCTGAGCAGTCATAACAGATCTCTGCAAAATCTCATGAGCTTCTTAGAAAATGAGCTACCAGGCAAAGGCAAGCAGCACTGCAAGAAGGCTGTTTAATAGAGAAGGTTCACTAGCAAAAGACCCAGCTGTTCCCATAGGCTTGCATATGTGGTCCATGGAAATCCATTTGTTTGGCTGAGCAGTGGCTCTTTAGGCATAGAAATAATGGTTGTTTACTTGGCTTTCCTTCAAAAAGGGAGATTTTTATACCATGGGCTATTCTGAGAGAACAGCGCAGAAGGCATATAAAGGAAAACCTTGTTTTATTTTTTTTTTTTATTTGCTCCATTAATAAACCTCTGTACTGCTACAAGCTATTTTTAGACTTTTGTTTTATTTCTCTGTATTTTTCAGCACTGCTAGTGGCAGGCAGATCCCAGTGATTTGGAGCTGCATCTCTTTTTGAGATAATAAGTAAGTGGGCACTAAATCTCAAAGCTGGCTGTCAGTGAGAAGAGCCAGGGAGAAATAAAAAGGGAAGAAAATCCTAAATTCCTCAAAAATCTAGAGAAAAGGAAGATTTGGTGCTGCCCCACAAATACCTGTAAATGTCATATTGTGAGTTTGGTATTGTGCAGTGCTGTGCATTTCCTGTCTCAGAAAAACTCAGATTCTTCTGGACATGGGGCTCCTTCTGCTTGTCATTTGATACAACTGCCATCACTAAATATTTATCTGTCAGACCCTGGGTATATCACAGAGGCAGGTCACTTGGCTGAAACACTTTTAATTATAGTTTGTTTCTGGATTCTTAAGGGTTGATATTATTTAGCCACTTTTCTCGGAGTCCATACAGACTTTATTTATTTATTTATGTTTTAAGAAGAGGCTGTGAATTTCATGTAATTAGGTTCTAGGGATTTTAAATGATGTCTTAGTGATCCAAAGACTCAAAGTAAGCTCTCAGGATATGTTACTATAGGAAACTGGAAATTCCAATCAGAAGTGGAATCCAGATCATGTTACATTGACTGACAGTCATTTCAGTTGCTTTTAAAATTGTTGATTAATTTAATAGCAAAATTAGGTTGAATATGAAAGCAGAAGAATTATGTGTGCTACACAGAAGCTTAACAGCAAAATCATAAACAGCTGGAATGAAATATTTATTGTGGACTTTCGTGTCTCTAGTTGTGAGACCATTTACTGAGTGATTTCTTAAAAGCGAGATTTTATTTCTGTGTTCCTTACATACTCTTTTTTGAAACAAATGAAGGAATGGCCTCTGACTTTGGTGCCAGGAGCATCATAGGAATGAGAAACCTGAAAATTCTCACCCCAAGCCTCTCTACTGCACTTTTGTATTGCTATGTGCTGTTAAATGGCCTCAACTTTGTTTGCTGATCCAGTGAAAAAAATAATAATAATAAAAAAAAAGATAAATAGCTGAGAGTAAATAATATGAAAAAAAATTTAAAGTTTTCAATAATCACCACGGTGCTTGTGAACAATGGCAAGTGAATATTACTATCACATTAATAAGAGAGAAAAATCTTATCTGACTTTTGAACTTCAACTTGCTTGAATATTTTTTTTTATTATTCAGCTAGCTTTATTTTTCCCTCCAGGAGTGGAAACTGGTCCTTCACCCTTATCATCCTATTTTTTTTGTGCATTTTGCTAACCATTTAAAAGGTTATTGGAATGGTTTATCGTTTCTCTGTTCTGGGAAGATTGTCTTCCCCAACACTGAAGCCCCAATAAAATCTGGAATTATAGCTCCTGCAGTGCAGAAGCCTCCAAACATTGGTGTACACTTTGAAAATGCAAAATAATTTGACTTTCACTTACAGCAAAATAATGTGACTTTCAGTTATGGTATCTTGGAACTATTATGAGCTAGAAAAGAAAAATTAAAAAAAAAAAAACAAACAACCTTCCAGTAAGTCATTATTAATTACCTTTTGTCTGCTATTAATAGAGGCCCCCTTAAAATGCTCTGCTGAATAGGAGTACCCTGGGGTGGAAATGCAACCCGAAGGACTTTCAGCCAGCTTAGTCAAAACTTGCCTGGTATTTACAGCCTACTTGAATTCATCATCCATCTTGTCTGGAGGGATTGTGCCCCTTTTCTGACATTCATCACTTATCACTTGAGCCTTTCAATCTTGTTGTCATCAGGCCATGGCTCAGCACAGAGTGGCCTTTTTTCCTTCTGTAACAGGATTACAGAAGGTAAGTACAAGATATCTACAGTGGCCACAAGTGACTTTTTATGAGGGGAGAGAAAACATCAGTGGTATCACAGCACCTTCCTTTACTCCCTGCAGCAGAGCCAAGAGACTGAGTCCTCAGTGTCAGGTGCATTGAAGAAGCTGATACAAAATTAAATAAATATATTTATTGGATACATTTTTTAATCATAGCTTTTTTAACTATGGGGTGCTACTACTAGAGATCCTAAAGGCACTGCTGTGTTAACCTTTCTTTGCTGTTTCCCAGTTGGTTGCCTTTCATCACAATCAAGGCATCACACATAATAACTAATCAGATTCTGTGAGCAGACAGGCTGTGAGGGTGCATTTTAATCAGAAATAGTGAAGAATTTCTACATATCTCTCTGTGCTACAGGGTGACATTTTTAAATGCTCAAAGGGCACATGGGTCCCCAGCTCCTGGTGAAACTTCGTGAGAATGTGAGGTGCACCTCTTATTTGTGTTCTTTATTGTAGCATAAAAAAGCTCTGACTCTTATTTATTTATTTCAGATCTGGATTTTCAATTTTCTAATAAGAAAAAATGCCAGTCATTGCCTCTAAAAAAAATCCCCTCAAGGAGCTGCATCAGCAATCAGCATAGCAGAGGGAACACACCTTCCAGTAGTTGTATTTAAGCAGAGTATACAGACATCTTTTAAGATCTGATTATTATGTGTGGCTAAATAATTGCATCCACTTCAATTATATTTCATTTAATTTGGTAATTATGTGGCTTTCGGAAATTGCCTCTACCTCTTCTGAATATTATTTTCATGGATCTTGGAATTATTTAATGCAGCAAATACAAATGTCTGTTGAGAGAACCTGAGAGTATTGAGAAAGCTCAAAAACTAAAAAACCGGCTTGATATTTTCAGGATTATTTTTTTTTGTAAAAGATGTTTTCTGCTTAGTCATTTCAGCATGAGTGTTGGAGAAGGCTGACAGCCAGTCTCTCAAGCTCCTGAAGAAATGTGTGAGTCTGAAAACAATGTGATATGCTGGCTCAGGTGAAATACAACTAGTTATTTTTATAAAGATTACACTTGATAAATAAGGTTCTGCACCCTGAACTTGACTCAATGTTTAGAAAATCAGGGTATGGAGCAGAGGATGTTTCTGATGTGCTCAGACAAGTCAGTTTGCTGAGGAGATGACAGCAGTGGCTGGTGTTTTGTAGTCTTAAAATGATATTGTTTTATACTCTGAGCAAAGGCAAACATCTTTCCTCCCAGATGGACCAAGATGACTCAAACAGTTGGGTAAAATCCTGTGTAAGTCAATAAGTTTGGAAATGAGAAGCTACTAAGGCATGCAAGCACATCTGAAAATGTCACTGTGGATGCTCACTGTGGAAGGTAACAGGATATCTTGGCTCTACCACTTTTTCCCCCCTTCACTTCCAGTCTCTTCCAGTTAGACCTCACCATTCCTAGAGCTTTCTAATCTACAATAGAAGTGTATATTTAAAATCTGAGCAATCTAGTTTGCATTGCATATGAATATAATGCCAAAATTCTCTGTCTAGAACCATACTATTTTTCTCTCCTTTTGCTTCCTGTGATCAAAATTGATCAGAAAAACCAATCTTCTGTTCAAACCAGCTGTGTGCTGGGGAGGGACTTCAGTGTCTTTGATTATCAGATCTCTGAAATCAACCAAAAAGAGTGAAAATTATTACATCTTGAGGGGCTTTCCCCCTTTTTAAGCCTCTGTTACACTTACTGCAAGTAAGGAATAAACCTTTCCGTCTCCCACAGTACTGTTGTACTGTGCAAGTAAAATGGTTGCTTTAAGCCCATGAACTCAATTGCAGGAATAATTCTTAAAACAGGTGCTCAAAGATTGAAATATTTCAGGATTGTAACATCACATAACATTCATGACAACATGGAGAACGTGTCTCCCAGTTAGAAACAAGTGAACAGAAGTAGAGAGAGATGATGGCTCGTTGTCTAGTGACAGGAGCAGGGGATGGATGACAGTAGGTGAAACTTCACCCTCCTACGTGGAGCCCATGGCAGGCTGGAGCCTGGCTACAAGGGATGCCTCGGAGGGACTTCTTTCAGAACACAGCTGTTACCTGACACTGCTTGACAATTCAAGGCAAAACACTTGGTTATGGAGCGCTCTCCTTTCTTGTACTGCAGGAGGATTCGTGTGATGTCCTGGTTCCAGCCAGGGAAGAGTTAATTTTTGCAGTGGCTGTGGGTGTGTTTTAGAGGTTATTGCATGCCATCTTATATCATTGCCAGAGGAAGTGAGGAAGGGGTTCTCTGTCTCTGAGTAAAATGGCAAGATGGATGTCATCAGTTTTCAGAAGACTTGGTCAACAAAACCAAGCAGCAAGAAGGAAACACAGCTTTCCTGGGTGCTGTGGGCTTTTGGAGGATGCATATCCCAGAGGACAGCCAGACAGTAAGCCTTCCCTATCTTGTGGCACAGAAGAAGAATGATTCCAGGTGGGGCCCAGAAAAACACCAAGCTTTTGAACAAATCAAAGACTGTCCATGCAGTAGCTCTTGGGCCAGTCAGGATAGGGCAGGATGTAAAAACCGTGCTCTGCTGCTGGGGAGAACGGCCCTTCCTGGAGTCTCTGGCAAAAAGTACCTGGAGAGACTCAAGGACACCCCCTGGGGTTGTGGAGCTGGGGGTACAGGATCTGAGGCCTCTTACACCCCAGCTGAAAAAGAAACACTGGAAACTTGTGAAGGGGCTTGGGTTGCTTCAGGAGTGATCGGTGTGATATTGAGTGGGTGCATCCTATCCTATCCCTATCCTGTGCCAGCCTCTGGGACAGCTGAGTGCTGCAATGGACTGCTATAAAAGCACATTGAAAGCAGTGGGGGGCACTGGGGGGGGGGGGGGGGGGGGGGGCAGGACCTTCAAACTTTGGGATCTACATTTAGCAAAGGCCCCTGGTTAATCAACACCAGAGGCTGTACCAAATTAATTTGCTTAACATATTTTCCGATCAAAAGGAAAAAGCTGGATCTACTGGATTACCTTCAGAAGGGTATGAGAAGAAAACAGAATTATCAGGCTAAGAGAAATGATAGCTTAAAGAAGTGAAATAATTTAACCATTTACTCACAAATCAATTGTTGTGTGAGTTAATGGTATTGGAACCTTTAATACATAGTACTTCTGTACCTACACTTTTCTGTTCACTGTTATAATCATATATCATTTTTACTACAAAATGGAAACTGCTAAAGATATTTAATCCATCTAACAATTGGCATTCAGTTGGAAATCAAACTTTCTGCTGATTTTAACACAGATTTTAAGATTAAGCCAATATACTTCTAAGTCATTTACATAAATCAGTAATTTCAATAATCAAGGATATTCTTTACATAATATAAAAAGTAAGCTTCAAAACAGAAATATTTGGTTTCTTTAAGTGTTTTTCCTTTTGAATTTTATTAGTGCTAATCTATGCAACTCAGCAATTGGAAAATAGAATATATTACTGTATTTTTAATTCAGAGAAAAATCAGATTATTGATGTATATTATAAGTGCTTCCAAATACTGTGATTTAAAAAAATATTTTATTTTTTTTTTAAGATACTGTTCCAATGGGATTCTGATCAAAACTGCGCAAAATCTGCTATTTTTTTGTTCACTGTCTTTGGTCCATGTTGATTTAGGTTCTGTGATCTCACACAACCTTAAGTTCTGCATTGAGATTCTAACTCAGCCATTCAAAGGACAATTATGTTGTTTATGTTTGGGTTTTGCGGCAAGCAACAAATTGGTCTGAGCAAACCTCTGCTAAACTCTTGAGAAAACTGCTGTTATGGATTACTGAAAAATGATTCATGCAACTCTAATTGCAGGCACTAAGGATTATAATCTAGATTTTAATGCTGAAATGCATATTTTTCTTAAAAAGATGCACAAATTTGAAAGTTTAAGAGAACATGATTATTTAATCTGAACTCTTGTCTGTTAGAAGTTTTAGAATACAGAGGTTATTAATTCAAATGCAGAGACGACTCATTTTGTGCAAGTGTTTTATGGTTTGAGTTTCACAGTCTAGAAGCTGAAGGGAACTGGAGGGGAGTTGTTCTGAGTGACTTCAGTAATTATTCATTTTTTCAGAAGCCAACAGTTTTGTGCCTCAAGAGGGCTGGATTCCATGTTGAGAAGGTGAAAGAAGAAAATATAGCCAACAGATTTTGGCCAAGTGCATTAATAAAACGAAATGGAGAATCAGCTTTCCCCAGGAGTCAAGAGTAGGGCCTGCTGTTGTGTGCTCTCTAGTGATGATGTGATGAGCTTGACTGTGATGGATATCTGAGGACTTGGGTATTTCCATGCTGCTTTGCCAGATGATAAAGTCAGATTAGTTTTCTTCAAAATGCTCTGGACATTCATTTTATTTATTTGTTGGGCTACATATTTTCCAATCTGCCAGGCAGCTCTGTTCTGCAGTCCTGCACAACTCTTATCTGGTACTGTCTAGCTCCACTGAAGTGCTATTTTTTGAGGACAGCAAGTGATGGGAATTCATGTTTCTGTCTAGTTCTCCCTGTCTTTGGGCTGTGCTGTGTTGCCAGTGCCACTTTTCCACTGGGGCAAATGGACAATATCTCAGACACCCAATATGATTGTGTGCCCTTGGTTCAAAAAGCAATAGCAAACAGTAACCCAAAAGGTGAGCAAAAAGCTCTGGTATGGCTCAGGATTTTAATTTACTTTTAATATCCTTTATTTTCTAAGCAAATTTTTTAAGTTCTAGGAGTTGTGTGTGTGCTTGGCTGCTTTTTCCTTACTTTTCATTCCTTCAAGGAGCCCTTTCAAATGAGGTATGCTTGCAGATGCATTTCTTAATTAATTGTGAATGCGTAGTGTGGTGACAGATGCAGAGGATGTTGCCTTTATCCTGATCACATTAAAATGAGTTGTGTTGAATATTCTGCGATGCTTGGGGAAATTGCTTAATCCTATTACTTCTTGGAGAAGATTGAGTACCTCCTAATGTGAAATACGAAACCTCAGAGCCACACAGTGCAACTGCTGCAGCACAAAATGTATAGGATTTCTTCTAATGTGAGTCAACAATGATTTCTAGGCTTGTTTATCACATAAATGTTATCTGGGAAATTATTGGACAGTTGCTATGGAAACAAAGACCTAGTAGTAGAAGGATTTGTTACCATAAGTAGTTAAGACAATGCTCAGACTTGAATCCCTGCTGCAAGCAGTCAACTCCTAAAGATGGAAGCGACAGATAACAAAACACCTATTTTTAGTGATAACAGAACAATTTAGAAATATTTATCAGCTGACCTTTGCTTTTCCAGCAAATACATAGATATATGAAATAAAGTGCAAAGGTGTGAAAATGATAAGAGAAAAATATTCTTTTATCTTGTTTCATATGGTTCAAAAAGAAAATACAGATGTTGGTATCTGTAGAACATGATGAGTATGACAGCCTGAACAGGTTTCTTCTGCCACTGTGTAGTGTTTCCTGAAAGAAAAGGACAACATAGCAGAGAGCTGCAGGGAATATTAAATTGCTGATTTTTGAGCTGACTAAAAAGAAAACAGAGGCATTTGGAAGTGGTGTCTTCGTTCTGATGGAAGGTATATTGGAAATACTTTAAAAGGAGAAATACATCCTCTTCCTGATGGATGAAAAGATGAGCCATAGTTGGATTATCCCAGATATCTTCCTTGTGGATCAGCAAAAGTAGCATCTCCACTTTCTGTGTTTATCTAGTGAAGAATGGCAGGGTATTGTATTGTAAAATTTATTAATATTAAAATGATTTCTATTTATTTATATTATTTAGTATAGATATAATTAATTTTATATAATTATTTGTATTTATTTATATTAAATTTATTTATATTTGCATTTATATTAAAATATAAATTGTAAAATCTCCAATTTGCACATAGGGTTCAGTGTCCTCAAAGCTTATAATCTCCTAAGGATTTTTGTAACATTTTATATATTATCCATCCCCTGAATTGGGCAGTTGCCTGAATCCCTCAGCTGTCAAGCTGGAAGTTCTAGTCCTTGAATTTTCAGAGAAAACCCTAGAAGATGTGACTGCTAAAAGCAAAACCAGTTAGCAATTGCAGACATGCATGAGGGAGAAGAGTCCTGTGGTGGCAGCGCAGCTGAAATGGGAAGGCAGATTCCAACAAAGGGGCTCTGCTGTGGCACCTGATGCCAGCAGAAGGGATTTCCCAGTGACCTGAGCATAGGGGGAAATGTGCAAGAAACACAGCTGGGCAGGGAGTTTGTCATCACCTTTATGATGTACACAAAAAGAACAAAAAGGTGACATTCATTGTGTGATTTTTTTTTTTTATCCTCAGCAGCTCTGGGTATCAACAGAACAGAAGATGAATAGGTTATTGATTTAAAAGCAAACAGGGTGGCTGTTTATTTTAAGTTAGGTGCTATGCATGGTATAGTATATTGCCACAAATTGTGTTCTAGCACTAAAATAAAAGTCAGAAGCCCTGGAGGATTAACAGACTAAAGCAGATTTATAGAGCTGAAGTTCTGTGTAGTAAACAGATATGTTGAATATGTGGGAAAGACAAAATGACTCAACTTGTACTAAGACCAGAAAAAAAAAAAAACAAAACCAAAAACAATAATATCCATCATTGGGTTAAAAATACAGCAAATGTTTAACAAGATAACAAGTTCTTTGGCAGAGAACTAAGGAAATGTGGAGATATCATCCAATGAGTGGAGAGTCCTCAGCAGACTCCTGAACTGAACTGAAAAAGTTCAGCTTTACCACAGAATTAATGCCCTGGGATATATCTTCCTGTCCAAAAAGGAAAATGAAAGGAATTGCACAGACCCTATTGCTTTTGAAACTGCTGAGCAAATAGAGGAAGCAACAGGATGGATATATTAATCTTTTTTTGATCTGTGGAAAAAAGGAGGACTAAAAAATTACATTCTACCATCTACAAAGGAAGACATTTTTGGAACAGTGAGTGATGCCAGATATAGTTGTAGAAAATCTCTAATATATATATATATGTATAGATATATATATTTTGGAATGAGTATAGCAGTACTGTTCTGGCAGCTTTTTTTTTTATGTTTGTGTGTGTTCAGCTCCTCCTTTGGAAAAACTGTTTCCTCCTGCTGCTGTTAGGCTCATGTTTAATGCTTGAGATGTAAGACATTTCTGATGGTATAGAGGGCTTTAGGTTTACATAGACAAAGATTTTGTCCAGGGAAAACCAATAGAAGAATGCCCAAAGGCAACCTGACTTTTTGGCAAGGATGAGAATAGTGGCTCCAGCTGAGCAAATATGTGCATTTTGGATAACAAAGGTAAGCTACAGGGGAGAAATTAATTCAGCAACATCTGTAGGTAGATCTTCACTAACACACCTGATTTATAGTCAATGAAAAATATGCAGAATTCCTACTTCTGAATGATGTGGAGGGAATCTGAGCCATGTCTTACAGGCTTTAGATGCTTGCTCAGAGGGTGAAATTCATGACCTCTGGCATGCTGAGACAGAAGTTTTGAAATTAACTGATGGAAATACCAGAGGGAGTTTTGCTTCTGGAAGAGAGTTCTGTTATTTTTCAGGGACTAAGAGATGTGTTTGCTGCCTTCAGTTAAGCATAATGTAAAACTGAGATGTTGCAGCCACCACAGGCATCTGAGGAAGATGTGCATAGCAGTGTAAAAACCTACAGCTCTCATGTAACTTTGTGTGTGTGATGGAAATTTCAGATTTAGGAACGCAAATTCCTGTCAGTTTGGCATGTGAAATGTTTCAATATTACTTTGGATCTTTCCCTTTGTGAAGGACATGAATGCTGAAACAATTAAAGCTCTGTGGAAAGCTGAATGTCTTGGTGGAGTTTTGAGAACATTCTCTAGCAAATGGAGCAGAGTGTTAACTTTGTCTATTCAGTTTTGTACCAACTATTGAGAAATTAGGTAAGGGTGCAATAAAGAATAAAAGGATGACTTCGGGTCTGTATTCTAATATAAGAAGATATTTTTAATAATGTAGGCTGTACTGCTCTTTATTTTAATGTACAAATTAAGGTAGAACACAAATGAGCCACTACTGATTTAGGAGAAAACTACAAAAACAGATGCAATATAGTGGTAGCAGTAGTATAATATTAAAAATGAGTGACTTATATTTCCTGCTCTTGATTGAATTCTACAAACATTTTGTTCTCCTTGAGAATTTTTTATTTATACTTTATTATGATTGTAGTGAATTTCTTCCTTCCTGGTTTTGAATTAACACCAGAATAGATCCAGAGAGGGATCTTTTATTAAAAACATGTATTCTGTATGTCATGCAAGTCATGTCAAATCTGTTACAAGAGTAGCAAAACTGTCCTAGGAGTGAGTGTCTCTGTGGTATTTAGTTGCCCCGTGCAGTTGAACCAGGACACATCCACACATGTGTTTGTATTTGCCTATTAGAGGTCAGCCAAAAATATCTTCCAGAGCAACTTAGTTTGAAGAAAACCTCCTTTTGGACTGTAATGCCACTAGAATGCCTCCAATACATAACTCACTTTTGGAAGCAATTTTCTCCTCAGTTATTGTAGCATTTTTTCTCTTGGTCAAATTCTTCTCAAGCAGTTGAAAACCTGCACCTCCTTAGTTTCCTTTCTAAAACTGGGGGTTCATAGCTCCTTATGGAATAGCTAATGGCATTATAAATTACCTTGAGCAAGGCAAAGAAGCATGAAAAAAGAAAAGATAGTGCTGTCATTTTCTGCCTAGAGGCCAACAGCTTCACTGATCCTGGTCTGGGGGAAGTGGAGCTCAGAATACCAAGTTTCAGGGAAGAAAATGGATTTAAAACCTTTCCTTGTGTGGAGTCGATTTTAATGTGCAGATAACCACCAGTGGTTGTATTGTGTTCATGACTTCAGTCTTAAAATTCTTTTTGCCCATAAGAGATGGAGTTTATCTGTAAAACACATAATCCTTTGAACCAAGCATGTCAGTAAGTGTGCTGCTGTAGATATGTGCCTAGGGAAAACCTTTTCTGTGATTTAAGTCTTCGTTTATTTTGCTTAGTGTTTGTGCATTCGGGCAAAAGAAAACAATAAAAAACCTAGCAACCCTCTTATTTCTCCCCTTAAGCTTCTCTCTCATTTATTAATTTCCTTTCCTCCACCTCAATCCTAACACTGGGTTGAAATGCACTCACTTTTGTGTTTTATACTAGGATTTTTGCAGTTAGGCTCTGAATCTTTTACAGTGGAAAGATGGTGGTAATGCTGCAAACAGTGTTCTGTTTTCTTTTATTCTGTCAGGCATATGCTCAAAAATTAGGAAATGTTGCTCAGAAATGAAGATCAACCAGTAATCTTGTCAGACTTGTTAAAATGAGGTTTCTCAGCTGTGGAGTTTAAAATTCAGGAACTCTCTTGGTTTTATTGCAACTCAAAGCAATCTATTGATAAGGGTGGAAGTCATTAAGCATGAGACTGTCTCTTTCTGATGACCTTTGATATTCAGCTGAAAGGTGGAGAGAAGGAGAAAGCAGAGACTCTCATGTGGAAGTCTGAGAGACACTGCATTTCTTGAAGTTTTATAAGAATGAGCAACTGGAAAGAGGAGACCCTACTGAAAAAAGGTTCCTGTGAGAATTCTCTGAAAGAAGGTTCCTGTGAGAATTCAGTCCTTATTAAACATCAGAAAATCTCCACAAGGGAAAGCCACAGGAGACAAAAATTAGTAAGAGTTTGGTCTTCATTACTTTTATTGGTCATGAAACTACTTCTAGTGTTTAGCAGGTTTTTGAGTAGACTTCTGTCTAAATAACACTATCTGCTCTTCAGCTTGAAAGAATTAGAGGGCAAGAAAATGCATTTCATATGTCAATAGCAATGTGTACCTTACTTTTTTTGGTCAGCTCTTGTGTGACGATTTGATTTTTTTTTAATGTGGTGGTTTGCCAATAAAGTAAAACATCTGGTTTTAGAAATTGAGAGGCTGAGACTGTTTTCCTGCTTTCTTTAATTTACTGATTTATCCAAAAACATAATTATTGTGATCACAGATTTGCACACTTAACCACTTCAAGATAATGTTACAATAGCTTAGATGACTGTGTGCCAGACTTAGGTACTTATTCAGCTGAGTTCCAGTCAGCTCAATCCTGCATTTTGCATTTTAGAGATAAATTCGATCTTGGCAAGCATGAAGGTCTGGGCCTTTGTGCAAACAATTAAAGGTCAATACCACCAAAACATAGCAAGCAGCAATTGTGGGATATAAATTGGCTCTGTCAGATGTGCTTCAACTTGATCTAGACTGTAGTTTCTCTAAGTGCAAAATGGAAGGAAAACTATATGGATTGGTTTAAGTAAAACGTTGCAAGTCCTCTGGAAATGAGTGAGAGCTGATCACTGGTATTTTGCTCCA
>QUSF01000008.1:21559578-22071364 GCA_003676055.1 Chloebia gouldiae | reverse complement strand
AAGTCCTCTGGAAATGAGTGAGAGCTGATCACTGGTATTTTGCTCCAGGCTTCTTTTTTAACTAGCAGGTAGTTCTACATTCTTTATATAATGGAGAGATGAAGATGTTTAATCTAATATGAATGAGGAATTTGTGCTGTTACCTTCTTGTAACACAGCAGCCAGGAATTTGCAGCTAAGGTTTGGGTTAAATTCAATTCACGCAGGTTCCCACTGTGCGTGTATCAGGGTAAATATTTCCCTTAAATTGGTGTTAGGAAGAGCAGTGTGTTGGAAGAGATTAACTTCAGTCTTTCTGGTCTGGGTTTCTGGAGCCAGGGCAGGGGTGATAAGCACCTGATGAGGAACTCTTGGTCCCTGAAGGGCGTGACCTGTACTAAATGCATCCTCTGACACAGCACAGGAGAGCTCAAGTTGCCACCACATGCCCTGGCACAGAGCTATGCCAGGGCATGGATACTTAAGCAGCTCTCCAAGAGCTCTTTGTGGCAATGGTACTGGGCATTTCCTTACATTTTTCACTGTAGCCTGTGAAGGCAGGAGAGGAAAAAAGCTATTTACAGAATTTTTCTTAGCTCATCTGCAAAACCTGTGATCTCTGGGGGTGTGATAATTGCTTGTGGTGCTACAATCATGTCTGCTAGGCAAGTGTTCATTAAAAAAACCCTGATTTGTTTAAATATTTTCAGGTTCTTCTTTCTAGGTTGCCCTTAGAATTTTTACATTTGGAATAAAGCAGTAGACCATGAGCTTAATGCTACAGTCCTGTTCTCCTGCAGTACAGCAAAGCTGCCCTTGTAGACAGCAGGTGGAGATAAGCTGGATGCTACATGCTTGACCAATCACCTAAGGAATTCACAGATAGCTAGGGAAACCAGTGTGATATTAAAGAAACTTTTCTTGAAGAAATTGCATTGGAAAGAAATGCTTAATATTTGACTTGAGTTGGAAGGAAGTATGAGTACTCAATTTAATGGTAGCCTCTGTGATGCATTGAAATCTTTATTTTCTGAAATTAAGACATTCTCTAATTTAGAAAATAGAAATGACCATCTATTTTAGGGAGAGTTCCTCTTTTGATCATCTCCACTGACGTGTAGTGTGTGTCTGTACACAGAGATCAGGTAATATTGATTACCTGCAAATTAAATAATGAGAGACTTGAAGAGATCACATGGAACACAACTGTACTCATTCAGTGCAGGAAGGTCAGAATGTGCTCAAGAATATTCCACCATAAACAGAGCAGAGTATTAGACCTTCAAGAAGAAAGTGATGTTTCAACATGTGACTTTGGTTAATTTTCCTGGCAAGATTTTCAACAGAAAATTTTCAGACATAAAAAAAGGTTTAGCTGGCAAACCATGATGTGCATGTGCATTCCCACATTGCTGGGTTTAGATGGTTATTTTTGTTCACCTTGGAGAAAGCTCTGTTGCTGATGCTGTGGGGGTTGTGTGAGCTAGCAGAGCTCTCAGAGGTACCAGCAGAGCCATTCTGCTGCTGGCCTGTTTGCTTGTTAACAAATATTGTAGTCCTGTTTTTTTGAGCTTGCAGCTGTGGGTCTTTGGCTTATCTGCAAAAGGAAAGCACAAGCAGTGGAGCACAAGCACAAGCAGTGGAGCACAAATGCTCTGTCCTGCAGCTCTGTTCTCCAGTGATCACTTCTGGGAGCACCAGAGTCATCCTCATCCTCATTCATCTGCTGAGGCAAAATTGTTCACGAGAAGGCAGCACTTCGTGTCTCCCCAGAACTAGACTTGGGGTCAGCAGCTCATTTTAGATTATCCTGTGAATGGTTCTCAAGCAGAATTCAAGCATGTTGTCTGTACAGCCAGTGCCAGTATTTATGGGACATAAAAATGATGGGAATAGGTTGCTGGGGTTTGCTGAGCTCTAGATGCACCCATTTGGTTGGGTGTGGGAGAACTTCCAGTCTCGTTAAAGTCAAAATAAGCAATTCAAGCAGTCACAGATGCTCCTGACAGAAGAAGGCCACAGTGGGATCTTCTGGGCAGTCCAGTTACTCTGGAGGGGCTGGAGACTCCCACTCCTCTCCCTCTGCAACACAGGGAAGGGGAACAATCAGGAAGAGCGAGGGCATCCTGGCCAGCCTTGCCCAGGAGAGGGCTCAAGTCTGCTGCCTCAGATGTGACATGTTCAGGATTTTGTTGCGTCTTTTCATATACTTCAACCTCCTTTTTTTTATTATTTAAGCCATTGAGAAAGGGTTTTGAATGCTGCTGTTTTACATCATGTCTTAGGTTACAGAGAGTACTTGATCCATCACCAGACAACCTACATCCCTGTGTAAAGATAGTGTAAGGGTTTAATATGTCCACAATATTTTGTAAGTGACTATTTTATAGCCATTTCTCAATTAACTGGAGTCTGACGAATAAAGAATTGTGCTAATTATTTCCAGTTGATGGGGAGAAGGTTACTCCTTTGTTTCCTACTGCTTTTTATTTGCACGTTTTTGATTAGCACCATTCTCAGGAGAATGGCTTCAGGCAGTGGTCTGTACCATGAGCTCCTCTTAATGGTTGCTCTTCCCCTACAGTTCTGGTAATCTGATTTTAGAAAGCCTTACTGAATTTCAAAGCCTATCATGTGAAGCACACAGCATGGCATTAAAAATAAACAGAATGGCTGGAGCCAGAAAGAAAAGCATGCTCCTGACATTCCCGGCTTTCCTAGGTGTTGTAGGTGAATGTACATGTTTATGTATATTTATATATTACTAGGGAATTAGAGATTATTTAAAAGACTGACAAATTTTCAGCTTAAAAACCCCTGTCTACTGAATTTATACCATCACAATGTAGTTTTCATGTAACAGCTTGTCTTTGCCCCTTTGATGGTCAGGCTGTATATAAGCTGTACAGGTTTGTCTGGGCCAACACTTGCAAAATTCTTCTCTATTGCTGTTGATGATGCTATTTTAGTATGCTTATATTTGGGTTCTGTATGAGGTAATATTAATTATATCCTGATATGCACACTTAAAATTTCTAGTTAATTTAGGCATCCTAGGCTGCATCAGAAGGAGTGTGGGCAGCAGGGCAGGGAGGGGATTCTGGCCCTCTGCCCTGCTTTGCTGAGGCCCCACCTGCAGGGCTGCATCCAGCTCTGGGCTCCCAGCACTTTGGACCTGGACCTGTTAGAACAGGTCCAGAGGAGGGTGATCAGAGGGATGGAGCACCTTTCTAATGAGGAAAGGCTGAGAGAGTTGAGCTTGTCCAGCCTGGGGAAGAGAAGGCTTTGGGGTCACCTAAGCATGGCCTTCCAGTACCTGAAGGGAGCCTACAGTAAGGATGGAGAGAGACTATTTACAAGGACATGTAGGGACAGGAAAAGGAGAAATGGCTTCAAACTGAAAGACATTACATTTAGATTAGTTATTAGGAAAAATTATTTCTTGTCAGAATTTTGAGGTGCTGGAGCAGGTTGCACAGAGAAGCTGTGGATGCCCCATCCCTAGAAGTGTTCAAAGCCAGGTTGGATGGAGCTCTGAGCAATCTGGTCTAGTGGAAGGTGTCCCTGTCCATGTCAGGAAAGTTGGCATTAGATCATCTTTAAGATCCCTTTCAACCCAGACCATTCTATGATTCTTCTTCGGCTTAAAATAATTTCTATCTTCAACACTGTTTTCAGAACTTAACTCACTACTGTGCCACTACTGACTGGGAGTCCTATTGCTTGAGCTGCCTCTTTTTTTTCTCCTTCTTTTGCCTTATCTGTTACCTTGCTGAACGTTTTGTGCCAGCTGTATGGATGCAGAAGAAGAAATATGATGGCATTATGTGGAGTGGGAGAAATATAATACAGCATTTTGCAATCTGTGCCTTGCCCAAGAGCACAAATATCATCCTGAGATGTCTCAGTGTAAAAGAATGCACCCCTGATTTTCACATAACTGATCAGTGTTTGTGTGTTGGTGTCTTAGTAGAAAACGCTCAGAACAGTTTCCATTTTTGTCATCAATATTTCACACCAGCCTTGACTGAGTGGTGATTTTTGTGAAGGGTCAAAGTGAAGAACAAAAGTGAACTTAAGTTCAGATGAAGCAGACTCTGGGGTAAACACCTGGCCAGGAACTGATGGCTCTGAATACTTGTGTATGTGTGTGCATGTGGGGAACAAATTAAAACATTTGTTCCACTCCTCAAAATTTTCAATTCAGTATACTCTTAACATTTTAGTGTATATTTTAATTTTTTTTTATTACAGTACCATACACTTTAGTTGAGCAAAATAGTTATGTTTTCTGTACAGAAAAGGGTCTTGTGGGAGTTGCAGTTTTT
Source organism: Chloebia gouldiae (assembly GCA_003676055.1). Taxonomy (NCBI): domain Eukaryota; kingdom Metazoa; phylum Chordata; class Aves; order Passeriformes; family Passeridae; genus Chloebia; species Chloebia gouldiae. Next base: position 22,067,057 of record QUSF01000008.1, on the reverse strand, counting down.
TTCTTCCTAAAATAATTTTGAGGCTTTTAAAAGATCATAAAAAACCAAAAAGTCACTTTTGGTCCACACTGGTTTATTGGTATTCCAAAACACAAATCCAAACATTAGCATAGTAGTGTGTTATCCCCAGACATTTCATTCTGCTTCAAAGCAAGAAAACAAATAGAGGAGCTTGTAATATTTTCATAAAGTTATTTGTTGAAGTAGGTCTTAAGGGGTTAGTAGTAAAGAAAAGAGAATTATAATTTGCAAAATTATTATTTCTATTATTTTAATAGTAGGGGAAAATGAAAATGAAGTCTTTAGGAAAAATGGTATTACCCTTGATTGTGCAACAGCCTGCAGGGGCTGTTCAAGTGGAAAAAATAAAAGATTATTCTATGTGGGACAAATACAGTTAGGGCAATGTGATTACAGCTTTAGTGAGTAATGGGCTGGAGTGTGAATGCTGTAATTTCTAAAGTGATTCTTTAAGCAAAGATTTCTTTAGCCAAAAGGAACAGTACTGCTTAGGAACTGCTGGAGATGAAGTTTGTGAAAATCAGGATATGTAATACTCACAGGGAGAGAATAACTTAGAGTTCTAAAAGAGTTGAAGAGGAGAAAATTTTTTCTTCTCCTTTCAGTTTCTCTCCTTCTAATGATGGAAGACGTGTTTTCCCTACACCTCACCTCTGTATTTTTGGGCCTGTGCATGCTGAGCATGCTGAGAGGTGAACTAATTGATTTAGTTTTAGTGGTTTGGCCCATTAAGGCACCTACTCATTATCCCAGTCCTTCTTTTGGACACTAATGTTTCTGCAGAAGGAATGACAGAGCAGAATATAAATTGCTGCCTCAGCTTCTCTTCTTCACAGCCCAGATTGTTGACATGCATGCATAGTGGAAGCAATGAAATAAAGATACTGGAGGAATCACGTGCAAATCTTTCTTTTATAATCACAAAACCAGAAAATAAACCAGAAAATGCTCTTAGAAAAGAAAGATTCTTTCCTTCTGACTCTTTAGAGTGATATATATTCTTCAGTGAATGAAAAAAAGGCAAAATGATTTTAAAATTTTATTGCAATAAAGCAAATTTATTACTTTGGATCAGAATTCAATTATTTTTTGTATTTTTGGTCCTCCAGGCAGGATCTCTAACACTGGCACACAGATATATGTGACTGAATGTATCACAGCTTTTCCATTTACTTCAATGCACAGCTCTCCTGCCCTAGAGAGAAACAAATTTATATGACTTTCTGGGCTTAGAGCTGAGCCCTAATGTGTGAAATTCACTTGTGTGCTGGTTTTGGCTGGGATAAAGTTAATTTTCTTCATAGTAGCCGGTATGGGACTGTGCTGGCAACAGTGCTGGTAATTAAGGGGTGCTTTGGTTATTTCTGAGCAGGGCTAACACAGAGTTGAGGCATTTTCTGCTTCTCATCCCACCCCACCAGCGAGCAGTGGGGTGCATGAGGAGCTGGGAGGGGACACAGCTGGGACAGCTAAATGTCCAGAAGGCCATTCCATACCCTATGGCATCACACTCAGCATACTAAGCTGGGGGAGGAAGGAAAAGGATCTTCTTCAGAGGGATATGATTTGTCTTTCCAAATCCCTGTTACATGTGATGGAGCCCTGCTGTCCTGGGGATGTCTGAACACTTGCCTGCCTTTGGGAAACAGTGAATGGATGCTCTGTTTTGCTTTGTTTCTGTGGTGACTTTTGCTTTCCCTGGTAAACTGCCTTGATGTGAGATTGTCAGAACTTTTAAAATATTTGGTGATAGTCGTAGGCTGGTGTTTATAGTTTTGGAAAATATTTTGAGAGCTTGTTTCACAGTGTATCCATCTGGGCTTAAGAATTGTGGCTTCAATGAAGAAAAAAATAGTATTTTTATAGATAAAACTGTTTATTATTAATTACTGTTACTATTGTTTGGGCAATGATTCAGGCTTGGGAAAGAATTGATGGCAAATCAAATGTTTTAAGCACAGGCTTTGAGATATGGCTATCCAAGCAAAGTGCAGTTGTTCTGCTCCTCTTGCTGACAGTGTCAGACCAAGGTTTTATGTGGTGAAAACATGGTCTCTACTGAATCAGACCCTGAATGAACCCTTGGTTCCCTCTTAGCCCATGACAAAAGTGAACCCTGTCATGCTCTCTTAGGGCAGTGCAAAGCTGTACCCTAAACTGGCTATAAAAGTCCCAATATTGGTCCTCACCATGCTAGCATCTATGCTAAAGTAAAACTGTCTATTTCAAAATCAATCTCATCAAAAATACACCTGAGGAACCTCTTAAAAAAAAAGAAAGAACAATTTTTCTGCCACAGTTGTTGGATTTTTGAGTGGCTGGTAAGTCTTAAGATGTGTGAAATAGTGCTGCTGATAATATCTACAGCTCCTTTCTAATAGCAAGACATCTCTTGCCCATTTCTTCCGTCCCCCATCCATGTAGCTTTTTCTGGAAAAAGCAGGAAAAGCAGACTAGACCCTCCTTCACTCACCCCTGGTTCATGGGGAGAATCTGTTTTGGCTTCCAAAGGGGTGTATAGTGCATACCCTCTCACACAAGACTGGCAATGCACAGTTTTAGTGTTTCTGTGAAGGAGTCACTTGATCCTCCATGAGGGTTTTGCAGAGCCTGGCATTGCAGTGAGTCAGGGCCTTTTTGGGAGATTTGGTTTAACATTTTATTATATTATACATTTTATGATTCCCCCAAATCCTGTGAGTTCTTTTGCAGAAAGAATGGTGAAACTGCTTAAGTGAATAGAAATGCGTGTGTAAATGAATCTTGCTGAACATTGCTGCTTGTGTTCCAGACCCTCTGTATTTTTGGTTGTCACAGGAGCAATATATGAGAAATGACAATATAATATTAATTTAAGCTCCTTTTAGGACCTACATTTTTGATTAAAGATTGATCTTTTGTCACTGTCAAGCAATAAATCTGGATAGTGCCATGAGAGGAAAGCATTGCTCACAAGACCAAATCCTTAGCAGCTGTGCAGTGGTTTTTAGAAGCTGTGCTTATTTACACTAGGGGGGTATTTGCCCTGTCATATTTATTGCAGCATGAGTATTTTGATCTGAATAAAAGCAGACCCCTGCTCATCTTCAGGAGAGTGAAATAAGCCCTGGGTTGCTATAAACATCTGCAACACCTCTGGCCTTGACAGCTGTCTGCTGAAATTATGAACATGTACTCACCTCCTGTTTTTAATGGTGGTGGACAGTACATTTCCATCTGTTATTTCCTTTGTACCTTTTTTATGCTCTTTTTATACTCCTGAGTCAACATGCATGCAGATTTATGCTTATTACCCAGCTGTTTTTCCAGGAAAATGTCTTTTCTGTGGCTAGAAATGCTTTTGAAGGGCTCCTGTAGTGGTGTCAGGGTCTCTCTGGCCAGATGCCACCATTGTCAGGGCACATGGAACATCCTTTGCCCACCACAAAATTAGTAATTTATTTTTCACCCTATTTGCCAATCCCACTCTCTAGTTTTCTCTTTTTGAAGTAAACACATCTGCTAAACATTGGATGGGTGTAAAATGAAGAGCAGAATGAGGACCAAATGGTTTCTTCCACCCAAGGGAAGCTAGAGACAACAATGAGATGTCTCATTATGTGATTTGCTGTTTGAGGTAGTTATATCTAGGGGTGAAGTCCTACCTCTGAAACAGGATCTAAAGTAGTTCTATTCATACTGAAAAAGGATGAATTGAATACAGATGCTTTTGTTATATCATCTTGTCAATGATTTGGGGCAAAACATTAAAAGCCCAAGGTTTAATTTTTGTGGTTTTTTTTTTTATATTATTTGAAAAAGAAATCCAAATAAAGGCTAGAGAATTTTTAAGGTTGATTATTTTAAAAAATTATTATCATTGAGGGTTTGATCACTTAAGTTTAAATTTAATATTATTCTACTTATAGAATCAGATCCTGATGTAGTCATTACCATGGGAGAAGGGAAAATATGGCTGCTGATTTCAAGAAAATCTAAGGGGATAAAATGAATTTTTATTTAATGCAGGTTCCTTATTCTCACTGTTTCTCTTCTGTCTCTTTGTTTACCTTTCTTTCCAGGTTTTAGAGATTTCAGTTTGAGTGAGTTTAGCAAGTTTTGGTCCTTCTCACTGCACCACATTTCACCCTGAAATGAAGCAAAACCACTAAAAAACCACCAAAACAAAACATCCCCAGCCCTTCTCCCCTAATATAATGTGAAAACTAAATCTTTCTTTTGTAGGTTATGTTTCTACTGGGGGGAGATAAACCATCCTAAGTCTTTGAGGACTGCATCTGGAATCTTATTGAAAATATTATAATTCACTTTTAGCTTAATCACTTGTTGAAGAGCTTATCTTTATAGTCATGTGAAGAATGAAAGAAAAGTACTGAAATATAAAAAAAAGTATCTTCCATAAATAAGATCACATTTCTGTAAGTGTCTTTTGTTATTTTTTTCTATATTATGTGTTTCATATATATTCTCCCCCTTCTTTGCAGTGCGGGTATTGTAACCGTGAAAAAGGGGACGAGGCATCTTGTTTAGTTTGATCTAAGTTTTGTTGGCATGTTGAATACTCATTTATTAACATAACATAAAGGCAGAAAACTTCAGAGCTTCCTTCTAACAGGTGAACAATTAGCGCTGCCACAGTAAAGGAAATATCTCTCCTTTGTATATGTTACAGATATTTACATGAGCAATAATATTTACCATTACCGCTTTCAAATCTTGTAAAATTGTTCTTAGATAATACACATTTACAACCAAAATCATTACCAAAGCCAGCTCTCACACAAAGAAAATAATTAGCCTCCATGTCTAGTCCTCTATCTGCTAAAACTATTGAAAGCCACATTATCTGTATCTGGTCATGCAAGCTTCTCAAATAGCTGTTAAATCATACCAAAATAAAACCCATAATTGGCTGAGGCAAGCTGCAGGATCTGTTCCAGATGATCACACAGACAAAGCATCCTTTGATCTCTTTCCTTGCATGTGTTCTTAATCCGTCTCTTCTTGTTTTAACCTTTAATCTGCGTTGTGGTTCCACTGCTTGCTTTATCTCTCTGTCCTGTAATGTAATCAGAAAGGCTTGCAGTAAGTAACTATGTCTTAAGTAACAGGGACTATTTGGGACTATCAGGATGAGCTCCCCTTGCTGATGTAGTGGCTGGAGCAGCATGCCTGTATCTTCTTGTTGGGTTTAGATTTTTCATCATTTTAGATTGCTCTCACTGTAAAGGTACCTTCCCAGAGATGCTCAGGTCTGTAGCACTTTGTTGGTCAGGCTGGAGATAGGGCAGAAGGGCAAAGATCTGAGATCAAAGGCCCTTCTCCTTTTAATGTTTCAAAAAGTTCAGATCAGTGTTTCAAACTGTGTGTCTGGTTGGCCTGTGCTGCGTAGCTGAGATTGGATTTGTCCTGGGGAAAGTACCTGACTACTCAGAAGCTTATCCAGGTTGTCTCAGTGTACAAAGCTGAGCTAGGAATTCCATCAGCACAAGTTTGTCTGTAAAATTCATGACATCTCACCATCTGGGGTGTAGAACTGGAAGACCCTTATCTGAACTTTTCAGACATTAAATTTTTAAAAATTTTGTTTTGGTCTTTAAGTGATGAGAGGCTGAACAATGAAGTAATCTGTTTTCATCATTTTACTTAATTCATTTCCCTCCCACCTGAAAACAGAGGCATAAACCTAACAAGAAAAGCTGTAGATTTACTGTGAGGAGAATGAGTGGATGTTAATGTGAAAAATCTTGTAATAAATGTATAGATTAATTAAACAACTGCATTATAGAGAAACGTTTTTCATCACAGGGAGCAAACAGGCAAGGACAGGTGGCCTTTTTAATGTAAGCTGATGATTAATGTGGTATGGTATGAGCTGCGACGTGTGCTGATAGCCCGCTAAACCTCCTCCACATGAGTTCTCCTGGGAGTCTTTAGAAATGCATTATCTGTCACACAAAATAAACTGGCAAAAGTTTTAGTTGAGATTACTTCTTCTTTCCTGCCTCACTGTTTCTGATTAGACAGGAGTGGCATGCCTGGCTCCAATTCTACCTTGGAGCAAAATTGTCTACTGGAAGAAATTGGGACAACTCACTGTACCTGGGAGAACCAGTGAGATCATCAGTTCCATGGAAAGCCAAAAGGAACATAATTTCCAATCCAGATGAAAAAAGTTAACCTGCAGTCATTGTGTTTAGTTTAGCTTATCTCACCTTGCAATCTTTCATAACTGCAGTTGTATGATCTACCCAGACCTAGAAGAGGGAACTTTATATGTAATTTTGTGGGTTTGTTTTGTTTCCTTGTGTATGTGTGTGTGTGTGTTTTTGTTGTTGTTGTTGTGTGATCAATTTTGCTGATTTTTGCTGGTTTGTTTGTTTACTTATTAAAAAAAAGCAAAGGGGAATGTAGATATTCCAAGTAAAATGTAAATCCACCCTGTGCCCCCAGGTTTTGCTAAGAAGCACAGGAGTACATTTTCCTAACTCATCTTTCTGAGATATTATCTTTCCCAATTCCAACTGGCTGGGTGCAAATGTACTCCTGTGAATAGTGATTAATGAAACAAAAAATGCAGTGGATACTTCAGTGACTTTCCAATTTCCTACCTGGAACTGCTCAGTGAGAGCTGTTGTTATGGGTGTTGTATTCATGCTATCAGGTGTGAAGAGCATTTCCCTCTGTCTAGGTAAATCCTGGTTGGGTGTTTTGTTGCCTGTGTGCCACACTTTTGTGGGCCTAGAGGGTGTCTTGCTTTATGAACACGTTGTTGATTATTTCAACTCTTTTGATTCAAACCGTGTGTCTCCAGCTGTTCCTTAAAGGACTATTAATTTTTAAAACATGGAAAATTTCCATATTCACCATTATTTTAGCAAAAAGGAATAAAATGTGCATATTCTATATAGGCTGTTTATTAATTTTCCAGGCAAATGTACCCTTTTGCTTTAGCATTTCACTCAAATTTGTCTGTTTTGTGCAAAGAAAATACATTGAGCTATGATTCTGACAACTGCAGTTATGAAAACATATTTAATATTGCTATTAAAATTAGTCTTAAAATATTACTGTGAAGCTAGATGGTCAGAATATGCAGAGGAACATATTTTGTTTTGATACACATAGCTGCACAAATAAATTACCTATGCATTTGTAATTCTATCTTTGGCATTTTTCTTGAGGATATGGGTGAACACTCTTAGTAGTCTAAATCATATTATTTTCTGCAAAATATTACTGGAAATTAGGTTGTTGATTCTTTAAATAACAATAGCAGAAGGAGCAAATAGAACCAATTAATCTTTATGAGTAGATTGATTTATCATAGTTATCTCTAGGTAGATTTAACATGGTTGTCTGCTTATAATGCATTCACATCAACCTCTGGAAATAAATTTAGGGGAGAACCACTGCTCAGCTGACTTCCAGCTTGCTTGATGCATCTTGGCAGGTGTTGCCACCTTCATGCCTTCAAAGATACTGAAACAAAAGAGGAGTGGAGAAGGGTTTATATCATGGTTCCTCAAGCTTGGGGACACATGTAAGACTTGGTTTCACAAGAATCTCTCTCCCAGGAGGCTGAGGAACAGCTGTAGAAGGACAGGAACTGAGTATCCTGCAGATTTGGGTTATTCTTCTAATGAAGGGAGACTTAATTAACTTATGGTTTGTGGAACCTGCTCTGGCTTGGACCTGGTTTAGAGTTCTTGAGGGAGTGGATTCTGGGGCAGCTGGGCTCACACAGTGCCACGTGTTTGTCAGGTACCCCTGAGCATGTGGTTGTCCAAATGGGTCTTCTGATTTCATTGTCCAATATCCCATGAAAATCAGACTTTATTTAAGAACCCCTTTCTGTGTTCTGGCAAACTGGCTTAGGTAGCTGAAACAGGGTCATGGGTTGAAGTTGGCAGAACCTCTATTTGGCTGTGAGCCAAGGCCACTAAAGTGACAAGATTTTTTTTTTTTAAACATATTCTGGAAGTGAGGCTAAGATTTTGGGAAGCAATTGAAGAGAAAATATACATGAATCCCCTTTTTACACTATTTTTAAGGTGCACATTTTGGAGTAGATTCCAGGAGTTCATGTGACTGGTACCAAAGGCTGTAGGTGTAGGAATTCATGCTGCTCATCCTGAGCATAAATCAAAACTACAAGTGCTTCAAGTCTTAGCTGAGATGTGCTGCTCTTTACAATGAAGAACATCCTGTAACCAGAGCCTTATTTATCTTAGTAGGTAATAGAAAGAACTGGTAAAATAAATTTTGTTGAAAATATTTTATTTGATGAGTATTAATATTTATCAAAATATCATGCTTATTTTGAAAGGATTAACTGAAACACTGAGCTCCTAAATGTAAAGGATTAAATTGTCCACTGGCTTCTGGAGCCTTTTCCTTCAGAGAGTTCTGAAAAATATAATTCTAACTCATTACTTTCACAGTAATATAGAATTTTTTGTACATTCACTTTAAAATGGATTGAGTTTAACAGCATACTGAGTAATTTTTTTTCTTTGGACATTATAGCAGTGAAAAGTATCTAAAAAAGACAGTTCCTTTTATGAAAGCTCTTCAGATGTGCTTCACAGTCAAGAAAAGTTTTCTAGAAGAGCTCAAGTGCTCTGAAAAAAATGCCTACATAAGGTGAATGAAAAGGTACTGATTTTTTTTATTAATAAGGTAGGTAATATATATAAATCATGTAAATAGTGTAAAATACTTTTAAAATATTGTAAAAAAAATTTCAGTAGATTTTTTTTTTTGCAATTATGCAGTAGGTTGCCTGTGCATTAAGCTTTGCACGAGCAGGGCGCACACATATTTCCTTGGGATAAGAATGTGAAGTGAGCAACCACTACCAAATTCAGTGTGAATTTAACCCCAATTTCTGCAGTTGTTATTGCTGGGAACTTTACCAGAAATCTGTTTTGTTTAAATTTACCAGGTACAGTTATATCTTCCCCACATTCACTGTTGCATAATTCTGACTTTTCAAACACTCAGAAATAACACCCTTGACCTTTAAAATGGAAGTGAAGATGGGGCTGCTTCAGTCTTGAACCATATGCTAAGGTCATTGATTTAAACCCAGAGAAAGGTCATCTATGGCTGTGCACTGATGAAGTCCGAAGAGTGTGGTGCAAAGGAATGCCATGGACTATTTTGGCTGTATGTGTGGCTTGCTTTCATCATAAACGATACAAAGTAGTCTTAAAAATGTTGGGCCAATGTGTATCTCAATGTGTGTTGGTAACACTGCTGAAGTCATACAAGATACACTGAGAAAAGGGAGATGTGCAGGAAATTCTTGAATTTCTCCTAGAGTAGTAGTGGTGAAATCTGAAATCTGACATGTCACGTTTTGTGCTATTCCCTTATTTTTAAACATAATGGATATATGACATGACATTTCACTTGCTTTTTACTATAATCGTGTCATCTGTGTTGGCATGGACATCATTATTTTGACACAAGTTCCAGATGACTTGCTATAAGGATTCTGCTGGTTTTTATTGTAATAGGGAAAATAGATGCCATACAAATCATGTGAGGCTGATTTTATAATTCTCCCTCATCCCAAATCTGTTCATTTCATTAACAGTTGAAAGTAAGGATTTTCATTTGTTGTATGTGGAAGGTGAGTTTTATACACATAGGGATACCTGGGTGTGAATATCTACTTAGATCTATCTGTAAACCAAAGAGATAAAGGTTACATTTTGTTTTTTTATCTGCATGGGCCAATAATGTAATTAATGCTTCCTCGTACTAAAAATGAAACAAAATGATGAGAGGTGATATACAAGCATTCAAATATATTTCTTCATGTAGCAAACATTCTGCCTGCATTCTCTAAAACTACATTTCTATTTCTCCCTTTGGTATTTTACTCCAACATCATTCCTTCTGGATACTATCATCTGCATCAAAAATGGCACAAAGCTACTGCTAGGAAAATCAGTTTAAAAGTCAGCAGTTCTCCAAACATACTCTCTTGTCCTCTATAGTGGTGTAACCATGTCCAAACCAATACTGGGACTAGTCTCGGGCACACATTAAGCCTCCAGTCATGCCTGATAAAATTTGGAAATAATGTTAATCAGAATGGGCCAAAAGCCATGCCAGGGACATTTTTGACAATGTCATGGTTGTGGTAGTTGTGTTCTCCCACCAGGAAGCTTCTTTGGATGCCTTTTATGTGGCAGTAGATATGTAGCCCCTCATTCTACAATCTGATTCTTCCAGGACGACTCTGTGTTCAGAGTTCAGTGGGGTCTATGGCTGGGTGGCAGACCCATATTTCTGGCTGGCCTACAAACCTGGCCCTCCGGGGTTTCAAGAAGAACCTAATGCCTAAATAGTCCTAGAAACAGGAACACTGCACAGCAGGGCTGCTCTGGTCAGGCATTTGGGAGTTTTAGAATAGTAGGAATTTCTCAGCTCTCTCCCAGCTTTCATAGCTTTGTAGATGTTTGCAACCACAGGCATTCTGCCTTCATTATTTTGCAAATTCACAGGTCATTCTTAAGAGTCATTTGTGAGAATCTGCATGAAGAGGTGGCATCAACAAACCTCTGGCAGTAGCAGAGATGATAAATCCTATCTCGAAATGATGGAGAGAAGAAAGGGAAGGTGCCTACTGCAAAAGCAAAACTGCTGGCTCAGACAAGACAGGGTTAGAAAGCATCTTCTGCACCTTTCCTGTCTTTCTATTATTTGCATATAAGCACTTTTAGATCAGGAAACTGTTTGTGTTTCCTTGCTCATCACAAAAGAATCAAGAGACTAAAGGTCAACAGGTAAATTTGCAAAACATTTCCACAGGCTGAATTGGTGTGATTAGTAGTGGCTAGTGTATGGGAATGGAAAGAGGTTCTAGCAGCAGTTTTCCTATTAAGAAAGGATAGAGAAAGAATGCAGAAAAATACACAAGATCTGTTGGATAATGATTCTTTACTATTATGATGTTCTTTACTGTCCTCTTCATTTTATGGGAAATACAAATACTGAATTTTAAAATCTTTTACTAGAAATACATTGAATATAGGAGGTAAATAAAGACAGAAATAGGAAGAGGATACAGTGGATAGGAAAGGCAGAGAACATGAAATAATATGTAGAAACTTCTCATATAAATGAAAATTTTAAAACGTGAACTTAGTGTCATGGCAGTTTCTATAACTTTAAACAGTAACATTCATATTGTCAGCAATATCAGATCTCTGTAATGCAAACCAAACAATCTTAATATCAAGAGGGCAGTTTCTAGACTCCAAACTTGTATGCATTTGTTTTGTTTTGGAGTTGCTTCTAACTTGTATTTCATCATGTTTTGTAGTGCATTTACTAATGCACTACAGTCTAATACTCAAGAACGTTGTTATTTCAAAATTGCCAAATTCAGCCTAAGAAGGGGCAGATTAAATTGTAGAGACTAATCTTGATTCTCTTTCTTGGACATATTTACCACCAGCATGCAAATTCTGTGAAGCCCATGAAAACATATAAAGAAAATTATTTTGGATTCATCAAATGGGTAGTGTCTTAGTCAAGACCTAGTAAATGCCCTGAGATTATTTAAGCAGATATTGTTCATTACTTTTTGTTTTAGCTGGTTTTTCCTGGGCAGTTCTCATGGTTGCTATTCCCATTATTTCAAGCACATTACAGAACAAACCTTTGGAAAACTGTACAAGTAGGAAGACATCACTACCACATCATTAATGTGCTGTTTTACAGTGTGCATTCCAGAGCCAAGAAGGAACCTGTCTCAGGGAATTCAATCAGAAATTCCTGTAGCCTCCGCTGTGCCACCCTTCTCTACTCCAATTTGGGCAAAGTCTGGCACAGGCAGTCTCCTGCTGTGTTGGGCTACTAGTCTCAGCACCCTCTTTGGTGCCAGTTTATTTATGGGATAATGAATTAGGCACAGTTAATGCCTGTGTAGCCCTTATGAGTTAGGATCCAAGCTTCTATTGCATGGTTTTAAGATTGACTCAAGTCAGAAGTATTCACTGTTAAATGCATATGTATTTTTTCTTACTGTCTGCAAAACCCTTTTTAAAAGCCCTGCTTGGTTTTCATTATCCTTGGGCAGTATTTTCACAATTTTAGTGTAGCAAAGGATTTCTTTTACTATTTTAATTTGTGTAAGACTGCCTACTCCCCAAGAAGATACTAGGCCAGAGCTGCACGCCTGGATGATATATTCCAGATAGGCACAAATTGTGCCATAATTTTTGACAGTCACTCTATTAGTGAGTCTATATTAAACTTGGTCCCGTACAATTAAGAAAGCTGACTGGATGAAAAATAAATCTGCAAGCCAAAAGTAGTTCCAAAAGTTATGAAAGAAAGGGACTGACACTTGCAGCTGATTGCTGTTTATGTTAGTATAACAAGAGGCATATCAGCACAGTCCCAGGGCATGGCCTTTGAAGCTAGGATAGGAAACACTTCCTGTGATGCAGAGAGTGCACAAGCAGAAGGTGCAAAAGCATTTGCTGCACAGGAGCAGAAAGCTGACAGTGGAGTTGGGTGATGTGGGAGTGATGGGAGGTCTCCAAAAGTATCCAGGCAGTTTATATGCCTCTAATTCCAGCTACCTGTTCTGGGTAGCAGAGAAATGGAAAGGGAGGTGGGTGAGAATTTTGTTGTTGCAGTTCCCTCTTCTGAGTCTGATTTTCTTTGAAGCTGTACTCATTCTTTGGTGCCTGATTGGCAGGACTAACTAGCACAGCGAGTCTGCAAGGGGAGCATCACCTTTGGTGGCTGGTAGCAGAGCTCCAGGAGTTCCAGTTGGGAATGTTTGCATGGAAGGCCCTCCACCACCTCTTGGGATCTTCCTGCTGGATAACCTCTGCATAAAGGTCTCTCTGCAGCATCAGTGGAGCTGATGGGGAAAGGAAATTAAGTATTTTTGTGCACAGCTGTGCCCTTGCTCAGAGCTGTAATGCTGCCAGTGGTGCAGACAGCAGGTACTGACCTGGCAGGAGGAGTCTGACTGAGCACTGGAAAGCGAGATGGTTCAGATGAAATAATGAGCTGTACCTTCCAAAGGGGCCTGAATTTGGATGCCCTACTTTTTAGGTGTTGAGACGTTTAATGTCTTGGTAAAATTCACAGAGGGGTTAGAAGCTTCCACTGAAGTGAAAATGAGTACTCGTTTCTGCATTGCTTTGCACAAAGGGAAAAAAACAGGAGGAGTCTATGGCTATTTGAGAGATGAATGTTTCAAACAGAAGAACATTCTTAGCATAACAAAAAAGATACATAATCACTGTAGGAGTGCTGAGATTGAAAAAAAGGAAAAAATGGATGGCAAAACATTTGTGGGGAATTCAATATTCGTAAACCAAATCAAATTATAGATAATAAAATTAGTAATTATTAATTAATTATTAATTCTTTAATACTACTGCGACTTACCACTGGAAAAGTCAATTTATGGCTCTGTATTTAGTGAGCTTGTTATGCCCTATAGCAGCAGATAACCACTAATGTGTAAAGATCATCATCTGTGTTTGCTGCAAACAGTTCGGCAGTTTGGAGAGGTACAGATTATTTCCCCAAAATGCTTAGTATGGGGCTGAGTTCCACCCATGGCTTTGTCTGTGCATGCAAGGAGCTGCAGTGCAGTCTTTTAGAGCCCAGATTACTCATTTAGGATGTGTGTGTGCCACACGTGCCACTGCACTGACCTCTCCCATCCCTTCTTTCTGTTTCATTTGGCTTAAACAGAGAATATCCTTGGGGTTTGTCTGCTCTGTCAGTCAAACAAAGGTACAAGGCTGCTTTTAAATGTAGATTTGCACACTTTTCTTGTTGCCTTTTTTCAGGAGTATTGCTTAGGTGCAGGTTGAGAGCAATTCTTGGGGGTATGTATTTTGTGCTGTATTGCAGGCGGTCCTCAGACTGGCTGAGTTGGACATAGACAGAACACAGGAATGTGCTGTCAGAGAAAACTGTCTTTCCAAGAACAACATGGCCTTGAGTGATGCCCAGAACTGTGAAGCAGAATATATTTGTCCAGAATCTTGATTTTTTCTGTTGAGTTTTTTTCTCAAACTGACATCATGGGTGGTGGAAGAAGGTTGCCAGAAATAGTTGAAAAAAGGAGCTCAGATGCTACAGCTCTCCTCTTTTAGGTCTCTGTGCAGTAGATATTGAAGAGCTTACCTCAATCTGCCAGATCAGCACCCCTGCATCTTTGCCTTGGTCCTGCAACAGGACTCTAATGAAACATTATATGATTAAGAAGATTAGACGTGTGTCCAGATAGCTGAACTGCACAAAGATGGATGACAGGTCTAAATAGAATATGTTAATACAGAATATAATATGTTAATACACTGCATCATCACCACTGTGTACAAAGCATGTGTGTAATATACATGTATAATTAAATTAACTGATTGTAGAAGCAACACCTTTGGTACTCAAGCGCTGTGTGCTTGACATAGAAATGTGATTTCAATTGCCAGCTCAGTGCTTTAATGTCAGGTGGGTTTTATTTGATAAACTCTACTCAGACAATTTATTCTTAATAAATAGCTGAGCATGAAAATTAGGTTTCTTGTTCTCAGCAAGGCGGACCTAAGGAACTTGTTGTTACTCTCCAATGGAATTTTAAAAGGAATTCCATAATGTAATATCAGATTTCTCTGAAACTCTTTTATCCACACTCAAGATGATGAACATCTTTATAGATCAGAATAGCACAGCTTGGGTATAGTATATTTAAATTATGGGGTGGCATTGCTGTGGCCCAGTGTCACCAGGTTTTAAAGGGTGCCTTTTCACCTGATTGAAAGAATTGCTCAGATTCCTCTACCTGTTGAGTCTGCATTGTTTTTGAGAACAGCATTAAGTGCTAACAACTTTTAAATTCTGCAAGGGCTTACACTGAGCCTTTATTTTTCCTTCATTGTTTCCTTCATTGTTACTTAGCATGATCTTTAGTTTTTTAAACTAGTGGTAAGAAAATAAATGTGTCATCAGAACCTGGAGCTTAGCATTAGGAGTTTAATGTGCCTTCATAGCAATATATTTGTGTCTCATTTAGTGTTCTGCCATTGAAATATGCCCATTAAAAGCTTCTTTTTATTAAGATATCCCCTTGATAATACAGTGAGAGATTACAGGGTATTTGTGACAAATCCTCTGCTAGGTATTGTATATATAGCTATGCCTAAAGTAATTAATATAAAATAGATTTCAAGGGAAAACATTTATGCATCAACATTTCATTTCATTTCTTTGCCTTACTGGGAACAGAGAAAGCCATTCTCTTTCTGAAACAAAATACATATGGTGCATGGATTACCATTTTGGGGAATGCTGAGCAATCCATAAACCTGGGTACACACACTGTAATTGCTTCCAAAAGAAGAATGACTCTGGCATGGAGCTGTATTAAGTAATGGCTCGATTAAGCTATTTTTTCCCTGCTGTTTACTATATATAAGGAACATACTTTAAAAGTGATTTTTTTCCTAATTTAAATATGCAATTGTTGTAGATATAAAAATAAGGCCCAAAATATTCCTATCCTAAAGCAGGACTGATACTTCAGAAAGAAACCCCCAAAACCATTTTGAGGTGATTAAGGCTCCATGGTAATTTTTGCCTTAATCATGTCTTTTATTGACACATAAACATTATTACTCCTGAACACAGTCATTGCACAAGAATGCTTTACTGGGGTGATTATATTATCTATCTCCTAGAAAGAGTAAATTTTAAATTATTATATCTGCTTAAGCCTAGCTTGTACACAGGGGTAAGGAGTTTCTTATATTTTAAGTAGATTTATATTATACACATATAATCTAGTAAAAAATAATGGGTATAATGCAAAAAAGAATATAAAATTATGGAAACAATAAAAGAAATACAAATCTCAACTTTTTCTGTTAGTGTATAAAATCTACTGTATTATGGAATGTCATGATCCAAAATCTATGGAGAGGAGAAGAGACCAATCAGGTCAAGGAGAATTAGATAAATGTAATTTTTTTTTACTTTTTTTTTACTTTGGTATTTAGTTTTATATTTTTATTGTTTAAAATGGACTTGCTGGGAGAAGTAAGTTGGTAGTTGCTGTTCATTTCCTGAGTAACATGTCCACCACATTTGACACTCCTGTCATCTTTTCTCTTCCTGTTCACAGCTTGGCATCTGTGGAAGGGAGAGGGATGTTGCTGTATTTTTGGAACCCTCAGTGACAGCATTTTCAAGCATTGTTTTAGCCTCCATGAATGTTGAGTTGCCACCTTGGTGGGAGAGAAAGGCACTGTGAGAGCATATTAATCCTTCCAATATCCTGTGAAGCTTAGTGCCCAGATATCCTATACTTGTGGGACCCTGCACATGAATAGTTAGTATGGGAGATGAAAACAGCAAGATAAATCTCCACTTACTACATTTACTTTCAGAAACTCAGAATGTGTTTTTTTGGTTGAGGAATGTAAAAGCTCATACAAGCAGAGGCCACCACAGCTGTGTGCACAGGCTCTGTGAGTTATGGCTGTGCTGTGCTGGTTGTGGGCAGGTGTTGGTTTTACCAGAAGCTGCAGATAAAACTCTTGAGTTTCTCTATTAAAATGCAATCCAAGATGAATCATCAACCTTGTTTTTCTTGTTAGGAGCTATTTACGTTGTGCTTGGTACAGCTGCTCTGTCTGCAGTTGGTGCCAAGCACAGTGTCAGAGCTGCCAGCTCTGTTGGGTCAGAAAAGGACAAATTAAGGACCAGAACAACTGGTTTTGTAAAGCGGAAAATTGGACTTGCAAAAGACCATTCACTGATCTGGTTTCAGCGGGGAAATATATTTGGTAGCAAGGTCTGTGTGAGGATCTGTCTGTGCCTTGCAAGACTGTGGAAATGTGTGGTTTCCCACATTCCTCCAAGTAAGGTGATATCTCCACCCTGCACATTACCTGCTCTGGCACCCTCACCACCAACCCCATCTTCCTTCTGGCCATGACCACAGTGTTTGAACTTGTGGGCTTCCAGAAGCTTCCTTCGTGAGAATTGTTTTCTTCTAAGTGGTTGCCTGACCTCAACAAACTGAGAGGAAACTGTGAAATGTTTTATGAGAAACCTCTTATATCTCTTTCACTAAGATGTGTGGCTTCAATGCTGAATGTCTTATTTAGCTGACTCAGCATTTCCATTAAAGTAATAAGGATAGGAGCAGCTTCTTAATAAATATTTGCAAGTTTTTTTCAGTTCCTTGGGAATTCTGTTGACCTTTAAAAGGATAAGGATCTTTAAAAAAGGATAAGTCTTTGCCAAAATCTCCACAGTGGTGAAAACTGTCTTAGTCTGGTTTTGAATTTTATCTATGCTTGACTATCCCTTTTAATTTCCCTTCCTTTAGGAGATATTTTTCCCTTGGCAATGCATAATTGAAACCTCTCAACTCTGCAAGGCAAAATTACAAGTTTATCAGAATTCTCAAAGTGTTGATGTTATTTAGGACTCTTTTGTTTATTATTTTTATTTAGGACTCATTTTGTTATAAAGCTCTTCATCAGTTGCCTTGCTTTACCTGCATAACACTGTATAGTCCAAGGCAGTTGATAGGTGGTGGCTTGTAATCAGGCCTAACTGTCCTGAATGCTCCATTTAACTTAATATTCCATGCCACTAAGCTTTTTATCCCTGCTCTGACCTGCCTATTTACAGAAAAAGTTGGGTTGTTTTTAAAAACCCGTCTTGCATTTTAAAAATGAGCTTTTGTGTTCTTATCTGTTCTTAACTTGGGGAATAATAATAATAAAAAAAAAACAACAACAAAAACCAAAACCACTCTGCAAAATAAATCAGGGACAGTTATGTCCCTGTGCTAGCATAGGCCATCCATGGAAAACCAAGAAGCTTTGAACTGGATTGCAGGACTGTGTTATTGCTGACAGTGGGGCTAGTGCAGATTTATATCTGGGGATGTGAGGCTCTTCAAGAACCAGAGTGGCCTGTGGCATGAATTTGTATCCTCATAAACTCTCCCTGTCTTTGGCAGTGAATTTAAAGGCAGCATTTCCGCAGTGGGTGAGGGCTACTGAAGCTATTTTCAGCTGTGCAGATATTTCTGCTACTTTTCTGTGGGTGCTGACTCTGATGGATGCATTGGGAGGTGCAGTTTTGCACTCACCAATGGTGGGAGTAAGAGTATTGATGTTTGTTGGCATGAACTTGGTTCTTGGATGTTAGTTAGTATTTAGAATGGTTGCCAGGGGTTTGTATGTTAAAAACTACTGAAGGCTGAAGGGGGCCGTGGGCAGGGTTCTGTGCTAACAGAAGCTGGCTCTGCATAAAAATTTACAAGAGGCGAGTGTGTAACTTTTAGTCTGCATTTCTGTCCTTGCGGCTGCATTCTGGAGATGCTGCAAATCCACATAAGCCATGCAGGAATTAAGCTTTGGTGCAGATTTATTTCCTGTAGTGTCTACTTATTTTTGAAACAAGATTAGCTTGATCTAGAGAACTGTTTCTTACCTTCTGTGTAAAGGAAGGCTTTGGGGTTAGTTTTGCATGCTTGCCATCCTCTGAGTGCCCAGCTGAGTGCATGCCAGGTGAAGAGACCTCTGCTTGGCTGTCTGGAGCAGCAGCCAGGTGGTAGCAGAGGTGCCAGTGTAGCCCTCTGCCCTCTCTTGGCCTGGCTGTAATCTCCATTCACAGAGCTGGATGATAAAATGCATGCTAAGAGTCCTCATGCTCCCCCCTGATTCCCTCGAGCTCTGCTAAGCAAGATGTGCAGGCCAAATTATCTACTCATAAAAACCCTTCAGAAGTGGCTCTTCCTAGGTTTTTGAGGGAGGGGATGCTCCTACACCCCAGCTATGTGTATACTACCCCAGGTAAAAGGATTTTTTTTTGCTCTGACCAATAAGGAGCTCTGAAAATTATATCCATCATGCAAACTGGCAAGCTGAAGTACTTGTATGTAAGAGAAATGATTATAGTGATTTATGTTTATAGATTTTTTTAAAGCAAAGGATCATTATCATGTTTTCCTCATTTTACAGGTGAAGTTGAGACAGTGAGAGGTGAAAAAACTTGCTGCAGGGTCAGAGGTGAATCTCTTCTCTCTAGGTGCAGTCCTGCTCCAAAAGGGAAAAAAAGAGTTTCAGAACCTCCATTTTATATCTTTCTCTCTGTTCCTGATTTCTACAGGATTCGCATATCTCAGTGTTGTGAAAGTTTACTTTTCCTTGGGATGCTAAATGCAGGTTTTTTCTGAAAAAGGTGGTAGTGTGGTGTGTTAAAGCAGCATTCCCAGGGTTTGCCTCCAGCTGCAATTGAGTTTATCTAAACAAGTGCTCAACCAAATGGTCACTTGTAATCATGTTACAGCATCACTGCTGATCTACCCTCTTAGGCCAGGAAACAACCCCCCCATAATTTTCTTTTGTTTCTTTCTAGAAGAAAGAAAAACTCAGAATTATGACTACCATGTTAGTGGCATGTGGGTCTGCCGTGAAAATTCTTGTGGGCTTTTTTTCTCCTTTTTTGTTGGTTTATGTTGTGGGTTTCGAGTGGCTTTTGCAGAGGTGAGCTGGTTTCCTCTCAGAGGTGAGGTTGGGATGGAAGGAGGTATAGACTAGAACACTGCCCTTGTCCCAGCTCTTTCTGCGTCACTCAGAAAGTAAGATAAAATGACAAAAAGTAGCTCTTGTCTACTTGTATTGGTCTGAATTAAGGGTAAATGTGCTTCAATGTTAGATTTGCTTCTTGTGGATTCAGCTTTGATTAGAAAGACCAGCATGGTAGGAACAAAGGATTACATAATGCTAAATACAAGTAATGGGCTTCCCAGATACAGAAGATTCAAGTACTTATATAGTGTCAGATAGGTAATGTCAAATATCTCTGCAGTGAAGCTTTTCTGATTAATAATGGAGTAACATTAATTTACACCAGCTGCAGACTTCTACTCAAAAATTAACAAAGTGCTTGTTCATTGCTGTTGGCTACATATCAAAAATGATGTTGAAAAGGAAACAGATCAGTAGCAGAAAACATAGATAACAATAATACTCTGCAACAGGGAAAAATAGAAAAGTAAAGAAAATAATAAAAAATGCAGTTCACAGCTCAGAAAATAGTACTGAGGAATTACTGTGTAATTAATAAAATTCACAAGGTGTCAATCAAGTAAACAATCTGGTTTGGGGCAGATTGAAAATAAGGGGCTAAATTCTGTCTTTAGCTGCTCATATGTGTTTTTTTCTCCAAGGCAGAATTTACTTTATAATCTATGCATGAATAACAACACAAAACAAGAGAAAGGATATTTTAATGGTAGCCACAAATGGCAGACATGAGGCAAATCTGCTAGATTTAGCTCGAGCTTTAATTGAGAAGGTTGGTCTTGCATAACAGCAGCAGAGTGAGCTGCCAATCCTTGGACCTATCCTCTAATAAAATATCATTGTTAACTGGTAGCCCTGATGAAAACAGCATCAGTTTTAGGCCAGAGAATCATAAGCAGTTGATTGCGCAGACATAATGGTAACAATTACCACTAATGCTGTGTTGCAGCAGTTTTAGAGGACACTGCAGCATGAGAAAGATGTTCAAATGCCTGTGAAGAAAATATTTCATTGGTCTTGCCCATAAGAAACTTGATTAGCAAATAAATTCTTAAAAAATGATTGTTTTTTTTTGGAGCAGGCTAAGAAAATGAACAGAGAAATGTTTGTCTAAGTTCATCTCAACCTCGGAAAGGCAAGAACATGCCTTTGTCTTCCAAATAGAGTAAATTTTAGTGGATGAAGACCATGAGACTGCTTTTCTAAGATCTTTGGTAAGATTAGAATTGCACATCTGAGATTATAATGCCAGTAGTGAAAGTGGTTAATGACAAGCATGTTACTAAAACAAAGGGCTGCAGGGCCAGGTTCTTCCCTCAAGGCACAGCAGTGTAGTTGTGTGTTGCACAGCTTTCATTTGGCATCCTTTGGACATGAGAAACTGTGGAGGCCACAGTAATTCAGCATGTCTTAACAATTCAGGTTTGATACTAGTGGTAAAATTGTCAAAGGACATGACTAAGGCACTGAACCATTTAAGTAAGTGGAAAATGGGAACCAGCTTTTGGCCTGCAAAGATCCCTTTGGCAAGGACTTCACAAATGACAGTCTCAGGGTACCCTTTTGTCTCCAAAATCCAGGTGTCTTTTTTTCTGGGACTAGGAAATCACCATCAAAGCCAATAAGGGATAGCAAGAGTTTTTTTGCTGCAAAAATCATATTCTCATGCAAAGTGATACAAACATGACATTTGATTGTTTTCCTTCAATCTTTTTTAAGTTTTGGTTGCTTTCTCAAGAACTGGGAGTCATTTAGACACACGATGATGAACATGCAGTCTGGGAAGAGGACTGAAGTTTGTGTTGCAGTGAATTTCACATGTAAAACAGAAAAATGAGTGCATACAAGGGTAAGAATCGAAATAGATTTTTATTCCAGAAAATCTGTTACTCTCCTTCCCTCTGCTGATTTTGATGGGGATGTCCTGAGCTCCTAGTCCCAGAAAACAAAATGCCTGTATTTTGGAGAAGAAAGGGTCATGTATGCCAGATGAGTGTGGAGCCTCTGCAAGGACAAACTTCATGGGGATTTGTTGTTCAACCACACAGAAATGTAGGGACTTAGTGGCACATCTGTCTTTGCCTGAATCCTCACTGGCAGGTGTTTCTTTAAAGCACATTTAAAACTCTTCTGTTGCAGGTACCCCACAACCTCTTCACCCATAACTTGCTCTAATGACTTTTTATAGCAAAGGAAATGAATGCTCTTCTTTAGTTTTCTCTGTCAGTTAATTTACATTGATAAGTCTTGATTTAAATATCTTTTTTTTTTGTCTTTCCATGGTATCTTTACAAGTTTTTTTAATGTCCTTTGCTGACTTGTGGTGGAGAAGGGGCCAAAGTGCTTCAGTAAGGCTGTTTCTGTACTGAGACAAAGGGAATAACAATGAGTACCTTCTTGTACTCACAATGCTCCTGTTAGTACCTCTCAGAAAGGCACTTGATATTTATGGACTAAACTAACAATGCTATTTTCATCATCCACAGAGGAGACACCACTGTGTCTCAAAAGCCTTACAAAAGTGAAAATCCATCATATGTGTAGCTTTTCCATGGTCCACAAAGCCAGTTATCCCATAAGAGAAGTTAATGAGGTTGGTCTGATATGATCTGCTCTTGACAAATTTGTCTGTTTCTTTTAGGCTTATTTTGTTTCAGGGGATTAAAAACTGATTATTAATAATTTATCCCAGTATCTTTCCACGTGTCAGTGGAATGCTACCTTGTCTTCAAATCCCCAGATTCCTGTTTTCTACTTTTTAAAGCTGTTCACTTTTATTTGTCTTTCCTCGGGCCTCTGGGACCTCACTATTCTCAGTGAGTTCTTGAAGACAATCACTAATGGTTTGGAGGTTGTTCTAGCAAGTTCCTTAGCACTCCAGAGTGAGTTTCATCAGGCCCTACTGATTTGAATTAATCTGATTTATTTAAATACCCTACTCTACCCCTGCTCTTGCCTGTGTATCTCTCCTCTTCCTTAAGCTAATTGTGCTAAGCATTTTCTTCAAAGGTAGAAGCATAGATGGTGTTAAGCACTTTAGCCTTCTGTGTCTGTCCTTATCTGCCTCCACTTGCTTTCAGTCTTTATCTAGAGCTTTTTCCTAAGCCTGAGCAATCTGTGATTCATTTTGTGCTGTAGCTTCTGAAGGTTTATTCCAGGTCAACCCTTGGCTTGTTCCACACGTCTACTGGTGTGTTTAGCCCATGTCCATTCAGAGAGAAGACTGGTTTAAATTGTGTCTCTGGTGCAAATGTTCTCATTGAGCAGGCAGTGTGCAATTTATACAGTTTGATATACTGGACTTCCTGTGCCTGTTTGAAAATTGTACCCAAGGCCAGTGGATTGTCTAAGACACACTTGGTATTTCTGACTTGGCCTGCATGTTTTCTTCTCTGCACAAAGGTAGTAAGATGGAAATATGGAATGGGAATTCACAGCTGAATACAAAAGTCTGTAGTTTTCAGAACTGTGTGTTCAGACTGTTATATAATAGGGATACTGGGGAATGGCATTATCTTCTCTATCAGCCTGAAATCCAGAAGAGATGAATGCTTCCAGCTGCCACTGGGACAACTTAGGACTCTCTATAAAGGAAAGACTTTTATATAGAAAAGATTGGCCTACTGCTTGTGAAATCTTAAATAGCAAGGACCTACAGAGGTATCTCTTTGCACCAAGATTTTTGCAGTTGTAACTGGAATAGTAATTTTATTTGTCTTGAAAAGGCTGGGAGATATCTTGCAGGATAGCTTACTTAAACCACTGTGGCAGCAGAGCTTTGGGAAATTGCATCCCAGAGAGGAGAGGTCTGTGGAAGGAAAGGTTTAGTTTGTCCTTATTTGCTAGAAAGGTGAGAGGTTTTCCAAGGCTGTTAGCAGCTCCTGAAAGAACTCAGCCAAGCTGCTGCATCAGGGTTTGTTCAGAGCCCATATTAGTCCCTGGGCTTCCTCTGGATTTATCCTGAGCTCGCTCACTCTGTTCAGCCTCCCTCTGCTCCAACCCCATGGGAATGGCAGAGGAGCTGCTCCTCTGGCACTGGGGTGTGACACCACTTTGGACTTGTTCTGGCACAACTGTCTTGTGGGATCAGGAATTCCAAGGAGAACTGCTTCTTTTCTGATGTGAGCAACTGTTCATCAGATGAAATTAAATGCACATTAGGCATTCCCCAATTGCAGCAGGAGGTGTGCAGGAGTCTTTGATAACATTAATTTTGGGAGTAGATTTTTTTTCTCCTGGTGTCCTAAGCCACCGCAGTTCTAGTGGGACCCGCAAGAATTTGGCACCCCTGGATATTGGGGCTTTTGCTGTGTAAAATATGTAAATATCTTAAAAGTTGATTCAAAAATTGCTCTCTCAGGAAGGAGGCTTTGTGGAGGTATTACTGCTTGTTTTTTTTTGGTCTGGAAGCATTGCCTGGAGGGCTGGATCAGTGCTCAGGAGTCTGCATGTGTAGGTAATAGCAAGAGACTTCACTGCAGCACAGGAGAGAGAATAAGGCCTATTAAATACAACACATTTCTAACAGCAGTGTTATTATGTACCTGAAGTGTTGACAGTAAAAGAGAATAAAAGAGAATAGAATCCCCTTTTATTTTTAAACCTGCGACAGATTAGGAGACAAATCTATATGCAGCTGTATCAATTTGTTACTTCCATTTTGCTTTGTAAAGGCAATTTTGATTGCAGAGCTGTCCTGTGCCATGCTATAGACTCCACTGAGACTTCATGTTGCACTGAATCAGCAGGCTGTCAAGCCTTGAGAATCATCCACTCAGACAAGGCTTTCACTAACAGATAACTACTTCATAGCCAAGAAAATCCTATTTCTTAGGAATCTGTAACAGTCATGCATTGAAACTGAGAAAGGGAGTAACATTTACATGTCTGCCTCACATCAGCAACACTTGTGCTCCAGAAAAATAAAAATTACTGGCTTAGTCATTCAAAAATGTCACTGTCTTGCAGCAAGTAGTTATGAGTGCCAAAAAGCTCAGGAATCAAGTGAAAAAAATCTTCCAAACAGGAGTGTTGCAGAAAGGACTGTTCAGGCCCTTTGTGTGTTTTGCAGGACACAGGTGTAATTTTCAGGTATCCAGCTTGTAAAATTTCATCTCTGGCAAAGGGATGCCATGGAAGTCTGAGCTCAGGGAGTGACTCACTATGCAAATTTAAATAAGAATGCCTAGAGCTGAAAGGCAGTGTGTGTAAAGGAAGGTGTAGAAGTTGTGTGAGACCAGAGACATACTTGTGGGATTTGGTTTCTGCACGGTCAGAAGTTGCCTAAGTTATATTGAAAAAATAGGTAGGGACCTAGTTTTTTAGTCAATATTGAGAAGAAATGAAAAAGTTAGAATGTGCTGAATGCTACGTTCACCACAAGCTCTTGTGGCTTTTGATCTGAATTTGTACCAAACCCAACCTCAGTTGGAAACTAAATGTTATCAGCAGACCCTCCTAAGATGTGAAGCATTTGAAGCATTGTTTTCTGTTGCCTTATGTCTTCTGGAAAGGTTTTTTGTGCATCTGTGGAGGATGAATTCTTCATAACTCAAAAATCTCCCTATACATACCATGAGAGGTAACAACCCACCAGAGATGGTGGTGCAGTCTTGCTGCATTGGTGGGGGATTTCTTTCAAGAAGAGGCAGTTTTAGTGAGATGGTATGGGTATTTTTTGGTTTAAAATGGTAATGGGAGATGCACTCTAGAGGGCATGAATGCATGTTGAACAAGAAAAATGCCTGATCTGCAGAGGGACCCAAGACAGCATCTTCCTTCCCTTCTCTGGAAGCCTCTCTGCTCACATGTGTAGTGGTGAGGGCTCTCTGCACTGCTTTGCAGAGGTGCAGAGAGCCCTCTGCTGCATCTGCAGGTGGGTGAGATGCAGTTTCTTTAAGGAGGTGAGGCATTTTAAAGTTCACTAAATATTTAAGCATCTTGTCACAAAAGCATGAATTTCTACTCCCTAGTCGCACTCTTTGCATGGCAAAGGTTGACCTGAGAAAGAGAAGCCTGAAGACCTGGTTCTGTCAAAACCTGTGTTTCTGAGTGAAATGAGCACAGAACCAATGTGATGAGTAGTCTTGCAAGGGATTTCAGCTTTTCCTCCTCTTAAATCTACTTTGGTCCTTGACATTTGGATAGTTGTGGTTCTGTTTTCTTTAAAGTCCTAGGCAGGAAAGAACAAGGACAGAGCAAAATATGCAAGTACTCATTTGATTAAACACTTGATTTAGTCTGTGTAAACCTTTTGTCTTAGTTAAACATCCATTTGGAGGCTTTGATAGCTTACAATGTGAGAACAGGGATTGAGAGCTCTGGATGAGGTTCTGAAAGTGGCTGGGGAGATGCACAGGCTGAGAGGTGCATTTCAGACTTGTGAAATGCCTTCCAGTGCCACTCCCAAGGGGTGCCAGCTTAACAGGCACTTGGAATTTGTGAGCATCACTAAGGTAAGCAACTGTTTCCCAGCAGTGCTGAAGTATATATGAATAAGATGGAGTCAGATAAATAATTTAAAGAACCCTGCTTTACCAGTGCACAGCACTGGTGAAACTATGAAACACAAAGGTATTTTCCCTCATATTTCTTAGCATTTTCTTTATTGTTAATACTCCCGTACATCTGTGAACTAATATATTAATAAATACAATAGCATTGAAACATTTGCTCATGTACAATTATATCAGCTGTGTCGGATAGTCAGTATGATTACAAAGTCCCTACAGAAAGTCTCTACTAACAGTTAGCACTGTTATCACTTTGTCCCACGTATGTAATAATTTCCACTAGGCTGGAATAGCACTAGACTTAGAGAATTCTGTTTCCAAGCCAGAAGAAAGTAGTCAGACTAATGAGACAATGTGAAAATGGATGTTGCTCCCCATTGGACCAATGCTGTGGAAACATATGCCTGATGTACTGCTGAAAGGGAAAAAAACCCTTGCACTTAAATGAGCAGACGAATTGTTACTTTGGAGCTCTCAGAGCCTTTTGGCTCTGACCTTTTTGAAGGTCTCATTATGGACCTTCAGAAATAAAAGCAGGACTGAAACTGCCATGATTAGAGAACTCTAGATGATTTAAAAGATGATTGGTAATTGCTTGTGTGTGTGTGAAGACATTTCACACATTTTGTACAAAATTCGATTATTTTTAATAAATTAAGAAGGATGCCTGGCACTGGGAGCCAGGTGCACTGGCTTCATCACTCTGCCTGAAAAAGTGGCTGTATATCTTAAGTATCAATTTGTTCCTATAGCATCAGGAGCTGTGCATTTACATCTGTTTGCCCTTTTCCACCTGACAGAAGTAAATCACTGAAGCAACATACTTCCTTTGTGTGGTGTTGCTTTAGGATACATGTCTGGAAATCTGACAGCTGATGGGTTAAATGTTCAGCCATTATTTGATGTATTAATCCATTCTGAAGCTGTCTAAAGGATTGTCTCACTTTTATACTTTAAGAGTTTAGGAACATGTAATAGTTAGGATGGACAGCATTTCAGTAGGTTGTGTAATGCAGTCAGTATGAATTGAAGTTCTATTGTTCCTGAAAATTTTCTGTTACTTATTTGGCTGCCTTTCAGGGCACTATTGATCTTTCCTAGCCTCAGAGAATGCACTGTTCCCAGGTGCATTCCCAGCCTGCCATGCCTACATGGGTCACCGTGGCTCAGACTGGAGCTGGTGCAGACCCAGAACAAAGCTGCAAGCAATTTGGCAAGGCTACATTGGATGTTGTGGACTGTTTGTACTTCCAGTGGTTCAGCTTTAAAGAGAGCAATTCTCTTGTGCAGTCAAGGTTAAAATGAAGGCTATTAATTTCTGAAAAGATCATGAGAACTGGACAAGTGAAGAGAATTGTCCACTGAGGAGTCTATTTTTGTTTTAATAGTGATCTTTTGGAACAATTTAAACTGAAATCTAAACAGGCTCGAGGTCTCCATTTTATAATGGTGAAGGGTAGTGCAGTGCCCTTGGGCTCTGCTCAGTTGCCACCCTTTGTTTCAATAGTTCCTGCCTCTGTGAAAGTGATAACATGGCCTATAACAAGTAAAATTGTCTAAATACTGCCCATGCCACAAGTAAATGAATATATTGTTCTTATAGTGGCATCACAGAAGCAAGAGGGTGTCTGAGGCAGGGAGGAACCTCTGGAGGTCATCTAGTCTCAAAGCAGCCAACTACAACAGGTGGAATGGGAAGTTGTTCAACTGGGCTTTGAGTATCTCCAAGCATGGGGGCTCCACAGCCTCTCTGGGCCAGAGCTGATCCTCCAGGTCCTCAATCATCTTTGTGGTTCTGTGCTGGTCTCTCTCCAGCATGTCCACGTCTCTGTGGTCCTGGGAAGCTCAGACCCTGCTTCCACGCTTTGTGTGCATCTTTTTTATGGTTTTTTTTTTGGGACCTCCATGTGCATTCATGCAGACCTTTTGCAACCTCCTTTTCTTGACTCACTGCAAGACTGTCCTTGGTTTTGGAAAGCATGGTCTTTGAGATTCCCACATGAAAATTCCCTCATCTCCAGCTGTGAAGCAGAATTTACCTTAGCAGTTTAACCTAATTTGCAAGACAACTCTTTCCCCTTGTGCAGGAACCACCTGCACGTTTCGCTGGTATTTTTCAAGAAACCTTAATGAAACAAGGCAGACAACTGACATTGTATCCTAGCTCTGTGGTGACTGGGATGTTCTAAAGGTTTAGAATAAAATATTATTTGCCTCATTTTTCCAAAGGCAAAATGAATAGCAAAAATGTCATGAACATTTTTAGCTTTTCACTTAGCTAAAAAATTATCAAGGGCTTGGATTCTGCACTTTTTTTTCTCTGTCAGATACTGGATTATTTTCTCAATTTTTACATCAGCTTCAGTTTATGCTGTATTGTCATTTTGGTATAACAAAAAAACCCCTTCATTTAAAATTCATAGTGTGTCCTTTCCACTTAAGTACTCTGTCAAAATTTCCATATCAGTGAGATTCTTCATGGGGACATGACATTTGATGGAGCTGTAGAATAATTTGGGTTGATAGGCACCTTTAAATCCCACCTAGTCCAGCCCCTCTTCAGTGAGTAGAGACGTCTTCAACCAGACCAGGTTGCTCAGAGCCCCACAAACCTGACCTTAAATGTTCCAGGGATTATGCATCCAGCACCTCTCTGCCCAAACTGTTCTGGTGGTTCAGCACCCTCATTGCAACAAAATTTCTTCCTTACATCTTGTCTGAATCTACCCCCTGAATACATAATAGGTTTGGATGCTGAAAAACAAAGAAAAATTAAAACACCTTTGTTAGGGTGTTAGGGTCTTTGAGGGGGTTAGTACAGAAGAAGGACTAAGCATTTCTGTTTTGCTCACTCAGGCTCCCAACACAGAGCCAAAATATGCTTGATGTTATGGATGATGATTAATTGCATTTTCGCACTCCCATTCAAGCTGCCTCCTGCCTATTGAACTCTGAGAATTTGTTTATGTTACATTTTGAAAGCAAGCATTAATAGGTGCTGCTCAGTGCCGTAAAACATCACACTTGGTTTGTAGTTACCTGTCAAAGGTTTGTTTACAAGAGCTTTATAAATCAGTCTGTCACATAATAACCTTTTCATTGGTAAATCCCCTTCTCCCTGTCAGGGAGCAAGGTGAGATGATAAAAGCTTCCGCAGCATGGTGTATGAATCGGGAGCACAGATAAATATTCCCATTAACAGAAAGAAATTATATTTAGGAAAAAATACAAAATCACAGAATAGGTCAGGTTGGAATGGACCATAATTGGTCACCTGGTCAAACCTCCCTGCCCAAGCAGGGTCATTGCAGAGCACAGATGACACAGAAGTGTGTCCACACAGTTCTTGAACATACCCAGTGAGGGAGACTTCACACCTTCTCTGGGCAACTTATTCTAGTGTTTGGTCACCTGCACAGTAAGGAGCTTCTTCTCTATGTTCAGGTGGAGCTTCCTGAGCCTCAGTTCCTGCCCCACTGTCCCACTGCCCCTTGTCCCATTGCCCAGCCCCGCCGAGCAGAGCCTGGCCATGCTCCAGCCCCTCCCTGCTGGCACTGACAGGCACTGATGAGGTTCTCTCAGTGTCTCTTCTCCAGGCTGAGCAGGCCCAGCTCCCCCAGCCTCTTCTCAGAACTGAGGTGCTTCTGTCCCCTCATCATCTTTTAATCGTCCTCTGATCACTGGCCTTCATGGCCCCCAGGGCACTGCTGGCTCACAGACAGCTTGTTGTCCCCCAGGACCCTCAATCCTTCTCTCCAGAGCTGCTGTCCAGAAGGTTAGTTCCCAGCCTTAAGCTTAGAAATTTAAACAAAAGTGGGGAAAAAGACTGAAATGAAAATTGGGATATAGGACAGGGATTGTATGTGTTGAATCCCCATTGGAAACTGCAGAATATGTGGACACTGTTAACTAAGTAGTTCCCTCAATGGTAATATCAGCCTGCCTGAATCTGCAGCACAGAAGTTGGGTGTGTGTGTGTAAAGATTGCCTGCAAAAGCTTCACTTCCTTTCTTGTAGAGGGGCTTGAACTTGATATACACACAACAAATAGTGTTTTTAGTATTTTTTTCAGTATTTTGAAAACTGAAATCAGGAAATTACCTGAAAACAAGTGGCACGTTCTCTAAATTGCCAGTGCACAAACTGTGTTTCTGAAACAGAAAATACATGCTAACAGACAGGAAGTAAATGCACACTAATAAGAATTGTAATATAAACTAGAACTAAAGTAAAGCTTCATGATCACAAAAAAAATCCACAAAAACTCCTACATAATTTAGTGTAAGTGGGCAAAATGCCTTCAGGATTCAGGATGTGCATCAATGAGATAAGCAAGGAGGAAGTTAGTGCTCTTCGATTCATAACATTTTAATACAAAAGATATGAGAATGAAGACAAGTCAGAACTAGTTAGGCATTCATCAGATCGCCTTCTGGAGAGGAAAACAAAATTAACCTCCTCTTTATTTGATGATAAGCAAACACAAATGCGTAATTTTCCAGTTCACAAACCTTCTGTAGAAAATGACATTAGAAAAGGAATGCAAAACTTACTATCAGGTGCCTTTGTTTTCAGAGGTCTTAGGGGGACTTCTAAGAAAAAAAAGACACCAAAACAAACCAGACAGAACCCAGCCTGCCCTGCTGTATCCTCTGCAAAACTCACAGGGTCAGACAGATGGTTTAATGCACTGCTCTGACTCAAAAACTCAGTGGAGTGATGATGGAACAGGACATGCTCTGGATGAGTTGGGGAGATCCCTGATGGCCAAGCCATGGTCCTGTAATGAAGGGCACCGTGACAGGATGGTGTGGCCACAGCCACCAGCTGTGCAGCTCCTCTGCAGTTTGGGTGCAAGGGAGGCCATTCCTTTGAATTCCCATCCCACCAGGGAGCACACAGCTCACACAGCCTGGGGACCTGGTCTGATGTGAGGATTCAATGCCAAGAACAAGCCTGTAACCTTTTGAAATTGCAGTCTCAAATAGTCACAGAAGGCAATCGGGAGCGAAAATTATTTCATTATAGTTCTCGTCTGACTGAATCACTACTGAAATCACTCAGCTTCTCAGCACTGTTCTCTGTTATTTCCTTGTTAGCACATGCCACTGTCAGAACAGAGAGATTATTTATTGCCTTTCAGCACTAAAGAAGAACGTTAACTGCAGCAACACATCACAGAAAAGGGATTATTTATTGTAACATATATTGCATCCTTAGCATTCTGTGGAAATCCCAGTGTAAATTTGTTCACTGTGCAAGTATTTGGATCCTCTGGATATTTACATAAGCTAGGTTAGTGTTGCTTGTGTCTCAGGAGATGTGCCTGCCGTTTACAGCACAAATAGGGCTGTAGCAGGGTGCCTGCTTTGTGATTGCTCTGTGGTGTGGATATTGCTAAATGGACTTTCATCAAGTTTCCTGGTTCCAGCCTGCCCTTCAGAGCCCAGGGCTGAGTGTGCTGACCTTCCACATATTTATTGTGCTGCTGAATTAGGTTTTGCAGCTGGTGGTAATGCTGTAAGAGCGAGGCTGAAGTACAGTCAGATGTCTGGGGGGCTTAAGTCCAGGGATGTCTAGATTTGTGGGTCACCTATAGATATATAAACATTTAAAGAAATATTTTCTATCTACAGCTGAAGGTCTATTTAGATAATTATGAGTCCAGTTTTGTATTATAACTCTAAATTATTATATGGTCATAACACAACCCATGAACTCTCCATGGACTCAAAGACATTAAATGAGTTTTTGTTACAATTTTCCCTGGAGACATTTTGTACAACTGCTAAATTTTCACTTAACCATAATGTAACAGTTCTGCTGTTAGTGTTGACTCCCAACCAGGACACAGAGGTGTGGGACTGTTACTGACACTAAGGCAATGAACTTGGAAGGGCTCAGCTTTTAGGTTCAGGGAGCCTCTCCCTTCCCATGGGCTGGAGATTATTGCAAGGGTTACAGGGCTCACCTGTTCACTTATTTCATACCACTGTGACTGACCAGTGGTATGAAATAACTGATGACCAGACTGATCAATTTAAGTCTGGCAGCTAGGATGGTGGATGGGCATGCAGGGTGCACTGGATATGCTTTTAGCTCTGTCAGTGCCTACACCTGATACACTGACCAAGGCAGAATACATTTCCCCACCCTCTTTTCCCCACCACTTTGGGGTTTTACAATAGTAAAACCACTTTGGCAAAGCTGAATTCTACAACACTGCTAAATGTGTTTGGAAACAGTTGAGGACAACGCATAAAACCCTGCTCTGTAAAGCAGGAAATGTGTTAAGTAGCATCTTGGCAGGATTATATTTGCTCCCGTGGCTTCCGAAGACTTACTGGATTCTGATTTTCAACCCTGTTTTCTTCTTCCATGGCTATACCTCCTCTTGAAGTGAGTTGTTGTGCTTGTTACCTTGGTACTGACTTGGTGATAAAAGAATAGACGAAGGCAATGACCCTGCCTGGATGTCTCAGATGTGTGCAATAATCCATGGTGATGCTGAGCATGCCTGGAAGAAGCTCTTTCTCATCCTAGCATTCTCCACTCTAAGGATCTCCAGAGTTGTTTCTGTAAATTAGAAAGGTTAGAAAGCCCTTGAGGTCAAGGTACTGCACTGCCTTTGCTAGATACACAGTAAAGTTAAAGAAAATAACAAGTATATTAAACTTGGTAAATTACCCAATCTGAGCTCACAGAACTACTCTGCAGAGGGATGAAGTCTACAGGAGGAAATGTAACTTTTTGCAGAGCTTTAAAACTCTCAGGCAAGCTTTAAAAGTCTCTGTCCATCTTTTCTGAAGACTGAGTTGGACAAAATTGGAATCAAAAGTCTGACATGGATCAAAAAGGTTAGGCTCTATCCAGGTCTGCAAGATGCTAATATTCTAGGTCAGTAGAATATTAGTTTTATTTTATTATCAACTTTCATTTTTTCTGTTTAAAAATACATAAATTTTGGAAGATATATTTTCTGAAATTCAAAATCTGAGACCAATAAAGAAAGAGATCACAAAGCCCTGTGACAAGGCATTCATTTGGGAAACACAGCTTTGTTTTCCATTCCCTGCTCCAGCAGACACAGGTACCTGTGACCACACTTCCTGATGGTTATGGTGGAGGGGGCCATGTTTTGCAGAAGGAGAAGAGACTTTTCTCTTGCCTTGTGCTGGTGCTGCAGTGGATCCAGGCGCAGCACATCCCACTCCTGCCTGCTTCTCCAGCTCTTTCCCTGCCATTTGGTGTGGTGCAGGTTGTGCCATGTCCAGGCTCTGTGGCGTGGAAATGCCCTGGGATTTGCAGTCAGGGAATTTCTTTTTGGTGTTGTTGCTTCTCATCCTGAGCTGGCGTTTCACCCTGTGGTTGTCACTGCTGGTGTTAGGAGTTATCCCAGTGTCAGGAGCAGCTGCACCATTTTCTGGATGACAAAACCTCTGTGTAAATGAATGCCAGTGAGTCCCCACACTTGGCATTCAGACCTGCTCTGCTGAGAATGCACAGCATCAGCCAGCAGAGGAGGGCTGGAAAGTCTGAGAGCAGCTGAATTCACAGCAGGACTGCTTTCATTTCTGACAATAGTATGCAAGGAATCAGCAGAGATGGCTTAGGAGGCTGCATTTACTTAAAAAAAGAAAGACAATAAAAGGGAGTGGGGTTATAGCCTAGGTAATTCAAATTTACTCCATAAAAATTATTTACTATTAGTTAACCCTTGTAACAATGATTTAGCTGCTCTTTTTGAAAATAAAGAGAAGAAAGTTTTAGAAACAAAATTCTGAAACCAGTCAAAAGCAGGAAGATTTAAAAATATCTGCCTGAACAGGAAGCAGTTTTAAGGCTTTGTGGTGCTTATTTTTATTTTAAAAATTTCCTTTCTTTGGTTGGATATGAATGTGCTTCATTCTGGCCAAATACTATTTTAAGTCTTCCATAACCCCCAGCTCCTTTTCGTCCTTCAGTCATTTATCTTCCTTTTTAAAAATTTCTTTAAAAAGAAACAAGGTGATGAATGAAAATCAGAAGTCATAAATATCTCCTGATGCCTTTGATAAAATTAATCTTAATGTGAGGGAATACAGTACATGCATTTAGAGATTCCTGCCTGCAGGAGTTGTGTGAAGCGCAGTGGAGACTCATCTCCACTCTGGAAGGATCTGTTGTCAGATTGAAAATCCACCTTATGTCCACAAAGAAAACATTGGAATGTGTCAAGGAACTTGGAAACACCAGCAATGGAACAGTGTATGCTTGAGCTGCAGCTAGAACCTCTGGATCCTCTTGCTGTATAGTCATTAATTTTTACACCTTGCACAGGATCCCCCCAAGTGGTTTAGTTGGTAAAGTCTTTCTGTCTTGCACTTCTTCAGTGAGATGTTCAAGAGAAAGAGCATAACACATGGGCTGCCACTTCCAACTGAGTTATCTCTAAGTAGATCTCAGGCAGGATGGTCCAGATCTGCATGTTGATTGAAAACATGTGAGTGAATATCTTTGTTTCATATTTCTTATGGTTAATGTAGTAAAAACGTGTGTGTCGAATGGAAGAAAGGAATTTAGGTCTGAAATTCCTGTACTGAAATCAGGTTGTAATATAATGATAGCCTGGTAAAAAGGAATAATTTGCCATGAATATTGTGTCCTTTAAATATATGAATATATTTCTAAAACCAGTCTCCCTCCAATGAGTCCAACCAGTCTTCCTTTCACTGAGAGCTTGATATTCAGCAGCACTTAAAAAAGTTAATGGTTGGCTTCCTCTGTCCTTTTTCATCTCCATTTGTTTTTCCCTTTAACTAAGGGAGGAATCATTTTGCCTGCTTAACAGCAAAGCAGTGAAGTACTGCTTCAGTATGTAGTCTGTGCTGAAGAAAAGCTTGCTATAAAGGCATTCCTGATGATAGCAATTCCTTCTGTTTGCACACTTGGAGTTGGGAAGAGAGTGCCTTTTTTTGTAGACCATATGTTTAGTGAGTAAATGACCTTGATCTTTTGATTGGGAGAACATCGTTGAAGCTCGTGAGCAGCATGTGATTCATGAACTGTTGTTTAAGGGTTTCTCCTCTGAGACTGACTCCTGGCAAATGCATTGCTGAAGGTCTCCTTGCAATGCCAGACCTCTCCTATGAAATGCCATGCGCGATGTAGCAGCCATGGAACGATGACGTGCTCTGACATGCACTCCTCCATCTGAAGTGGTACCACCATGCTGGCCAAGGTTGCCATCAACAGTTTGTTCTGTGTGCTGGTTTTGATTCCTTTGGAGGCACACAAAAATAGCTCCTGCTGAAAACACGTCATGTGATCCTGTGTTAACAGATGCCCTGCAATGTGGTTCCTCAGCATGAGCAGGTCTGGGAATGTGTAATTCTCCAGAAAGACTCCTTTTGGAGCTTAATAGGCCTTGTGCTGCGCATGGCTGCTAAGAAAAAAACCAAACACCTATTCTTTTGTCATCTGTGTGAGAGAAGGACTTGGTGCTGGTGGATCAGAAGCTGGACACAAGCTGGCCACGTGTGCTGGCAGCTCAGAGCCAAACGTGTCCTGGGCTGCATCAGGAGCACCGTGGGCAGCAGGGCAGGGAGGGGATTCTGCTCCTTTGCTCTGCCCTGCTGGGACCCCAGCTGCAGGGCTGCATCCAGCTCTGGGCTCCCAGCATGGGAAGGACATGGACCTATTGGAGTGAGTCCAGAGGAAGTC
This sequence comes from Chloebia gouldiae, assembly GCA_003676055.1. Taxonomy (NCBI): domain Eukaryota; kingdom Metazoa; phylum Chordata; class Aves; order Passeriformes; family Passeridae; genus Chloebia; species Chloebia gouldiae. Next base: position 22,031,221 of record QUSF01000008.1, on the reverse strand, counting down.
ACCAAGGTGATCAGAGGGATGGAGCACCTCTCTAATGAGGAAAGGCTAAGAGAATTGGGCTTGTTCAGCCTGGAAAAGAGAAGGCTTTGGAGTGACCTAATTGTGGCCTTCTGGCCTTCCAGTACCTGAAGGGAGCCTACAAGAAAGCTGGAGAGGGACTTTGTACAATGGCCTGGAATGACAGGACAAGGGAGAATGGATCCAAACTGACAAAAAGTAGGTTTACTTTAGATATCAGGAAAAATCTTCTTTACGGTGAAGGTGGTCAAGCACTGGCACAGGTTGCTGAGAGAAGCTGTGGATGTCCCATTCCCAGAAGTCTTCAAGGTCCTGGGAAGCAACCTGGTCTAGTGAAAGATGTCCCTGTCTATGGCAGTGGGGTTGGAACCAGGGCTTTAAGGTCCCTTCCAACACAGACCATTCTATGATTCCATGACATGTTCTCTACCAGTGCAAACATGATTCTTAAAAGCCAGATAATATCTCTTCTATCCAAAACACATATCTTTAAAGCCTATGAATTTCCTTGTGCTGCTAGAAATCATATTTGTAGTATTTTGATTTGCTTGCCACAAAGTGAGTGTCATACAGATATTACATCACTGAAAATATTAATGGATTTTCTCATTTTTTGAAGCTGTGAAGCTGTATGAGATGAACATACATCAGGAGTCATACTTTACTGTATAAAATACATATACTTTTACTGGCTCTAAAATTCCTGAAGAATAAAGCCTTTTTTATAGTTTAGTAAAAAGACAATCTTGCAATTTTTATTTATTAAAAAAAAAATCTTCCTTCAGAAAACTAAATAATAGAGAATATGATCCATAGGGATTCATATTGCTCCAGGATATGCATGTCAGAAAAGTATTGGGTTGCTCAGAACTTAAATTTGTACAGATAATCTGTACTTTTAAGAACTTCTCAGGGTTTTCCTTTCAATATTCAGTCCTTAGAACAAAATTACTAACCAAAAATTCCAACTAAATTTGTTGATAAAATATGTCAAATGATGAACCTCAGAGGATGAATGACTCAACTGATTAAATATTCATTGCACACCTATCTTATCTTGAGAGTTGATGTAATACGATGCACAAATGCAATTAGATAATGCACTTTTAGTTCATATGAGAAAATCTCTTTTTTTTTTTTAATGGAAATTGAAAATTCAATTACTAAGGGTTGTGTAATATATTTTTGAAAGCAGGAGTTTGGAATGGGAAGCTGTTTAGTTAAATGCATGCTAGCGAAATCTTTTGGGTTGTTTAAAAAGTGTGCTAAAAGGGTAAAGATTTTACCTATCTCTTCTTAAAATGACCTTTCTGGTATAAAGCATGGATTTCCCCCCTCCCCCAGCTTGTCATTCACAATTACAGGCATTCTTGTAAGATTTGCTTGTCTTCTAGTTTTTCAAAAGTTCTCCAGAGTGCCCTTGTCTCTCCAAGAGTAGCACTACAAATGTCTGATAATCCAATTGTTTCAGTAGGTTACCCAGAGCAAAGCTGCCAGGTGCTGAAAGTCTATCCTAAGAAAGAGCTAAAACCCCCTCAAATTATGAATTATTCTGCAGACTTCTTTGGAACCCAGTCTGGTCCCATGTAAGTGAATGACTGCACTTTTCTGTGGGATGCCTTAGCAGCCATTATTATAAAATGATGATCTGATATTTTAAAAAGTGATATTAAGTATTTAGGGATACACAGTTCCCAGTCCATATTGGGAGGTATTCACTTGTAGGAACTGCAAATTCAAATTTCATGGGATGCACAGTTACTTTTTGTATTTGGGAAATATTATGAACAAGAATTCTAATTTTTAAAAATCAAAGAAATCTTAATTTAATACCCATGTTTCTTTCACTTTCATCTTGAGTCTGAGCACTAACAAAAACACCCATGTTCGTTAAAATTGACCTTAAGTTCTCCAGAAAGGTTCGGATACTTTATGTTTTGAATTGGGAAAGGGACATTAAAAGAACATAATTTTTCTGACTACAGTTTGTCATTATAAATGTGTCACATTACTTAGATTGGGCTTAGTTCAGTGTAGGTGGCAGGTTTATTTGGTGGCATAATTTCTGCGCTTCTCTTTATTGCTCTGTATTTTTTGATTTTTCAGAAACCAGAATTTCTAATTTTTGCAAATCATGAAGCCTATCCAATCCAAGGAATATCTTCAAAATGAACACTTGGGGATATTTTAGTTAGAAATTGTGGTGGAACTTCAGAGATACCCGTTCTTTAGTTTGTGTAGATTCTTACTGCTGCCTGCATAGAGTGTTTTGTTATTACTTATAATTTTATTGTATTATTCCATTTTGCAAATTATCATTCTATAAATGGATTCAGGTTAATTTTGGATCATGCAGCCTGGGGGCTGGAAGCAATTTAGTTGCCTTAATGCTGCTTTCTTCTCAGGCTTTCCTGCAGTTCCTTTTGCTTTTTTCATGTGGAAATATGCATAATGTATCCAGTGGTGTAATTTACTGATTGTGTGCAAATTGATGTGATTTTTTTTTCTTAAAGGACGAGGAGTTTTCTTTTACTTATCCCTCTTCTCCCCACTTTTGCTTTAAAACATCCACACCAGCTTTTTAATAACAGGAAGGGTAGAACAAGCCATAATCTTCCAATTCTCTTGTGAAAAGAATCACAGCTGAGTTACACAAGGAGCATAAAGAGAAGTCCAGTACCAGTTAATTCCAATTGTCTTGGCATTTAATACAGTGTCTGTGTGCATGGAGTGGTGTGCAGCTGTTTGTGCTCCACCCTTACCAGCAGCCACACTGTGACAAGTAGAAAATAGGATAAGGGGAGTTGAATACATTATTCCTTGTGCTTATTTGCAGTTCAGTGACAGAGAGCACATGGCCTTCCCTGACACTGAACACCTTCAAAATGTGAGTAATCCACTGAGGGCTGTTTGTCTGCCACTGTTTAAAACATCTCCCTTACAGGACGGTCATTTTAAGATTGACAGGTCTGGCATCAACTCAGCTGGCATTGCTCTTGTCCCTGAATGCTGTTTCCTCCCTCTGCTGGGCTCCAAACCTCATGGCTGGCTGGTCAATTCCTCTGAGGTTGGAGAAACAAAACTGTAAGGATCTGAGTGTGAAGATATTGCAAATCCTGCAGTAGAAGTTGTTTTAGAAAAACAACCTTAAAACACTTATTCATGACTTGTTGTTCAACTGTTGTTGATTTTTTTTTTCACTACTTGAGTACTACTACATATTATTTAGAGAGACTGTCTTAAAATTACTCAGGTTCCCCATCCCACTTAAAAAAAACCTAGATAAAGGTGTTTATGAATCTTGTTCCCTTGTTTGATAAACACTTTTCCTCTGAGTTGAAGAAGACTAGATGGTGTTTGAGGGTTTAATTCTTTACTTTTGACAGCTTCTGTGTATTAAGTCAAGTCTTGTGTGCTTGGAACAGATTCTTATCCAGCTTGTGCTGCCGTGTTCCATTGTATATGAAAATTAATTCCCTCCCTGCCTCGCCATGCAATTCCTGTTACACTGGATGAGAGGGATGGAAGCATGTAAATAAATCTGCTTTAGAGAGATGCATTTCACTCAGAATAGGCTGGCAGTTTGCAAACAGCTTAGCAGGGTACTTGAGACAGCAGCGAGCCTCATCTGTATTAAGGCAGCTGAATGATTGTGTAAGAGCACACGAAGGTGCAGGAGGCAGTGTTGGCACGTGCCAGGAGTGTTGGTACTGCTTGGAAATGTGGTGAAAAGCAGGGGGACAGAGGAGGGGAAACATCTGAAACAGAATAATACCCACAGCTGGATATGGGCTCTAGACCTGAAGGTGTTTCCATCATGTCAGATGCTTTCCCATGGAAACCTTGGACAAATATAGGATAGCTCCTCTGATCTGACATTCTGGGGTACCTACGTCCCTATGAGATAACATAAACCTGGCCCCATTTACACTCTGCCTTCAAGTAGTCTCCAGAGTTTAATTCCATAGCTGTATCTCTTTAAACTTTTGTCAGATTTATATTTTATAAATGGCTATTTGCTTAAAGTCATGTTTTCATCTTGTTTGAGCCAAGAATTATTTTGAAGTAATGGTGTCTTCAGTGTGAGAGAGCTGTGGATGAACCAAAGTAACATGTAAGGGGAAGCAGAAGATGGTTGGGTGAGGCATTAAAAATGAGGAAATTCTGAAGAAGATTTGAGGGAAGGCAGTCAGACATCTCTCAGGGGTGCAATACAAAAACTGAGGCATCACAAGTTGAAACAATGGAAATTCCTATTTTAGATGGAGGAAACTAGATTTCACCATGAAACACCAGAGAGACTGTGGGATCTCTCTTCTTGGAGAGTTTCCAAATTCAGCTGGAGAAGATCCTGAGTCATCTGCTGTTACTTGGAAGCTAATAATGTTTTGGACAGGTGGTTGCTCCAGGTGATCTGGTCCTGGCCAGCCTGAGCGACTCAAGTTCCCTGCAGCAACCATCCCTATTCAGCAAATCTGCACTGCAGCTTAGCCTGGGGCAAGCCTAGTCCTGATGTGCAGATGAATTTAGGATTAGTCTGCAAACAGTTCTGAGGATCTGGGACATCTCTCTTATTTATGTTACTTTTCTCTCAATTTCTGAAAAAAAACTTAAGAAAAAGAAGGTATGTATCCAGGCCTCCCTCTTTTCCACAAGGAAAGAAAAGCAGATCCCAACCTCTTTCTATGTCCTAAATGCTAGGCTTGGATTTTCTTAAGTTGACAACATTTCACAAAGGAAAATTGCTCAGTGATGGTGTGGTTAGGAGGCACTCCCAGCTTCTCAGTGCCCTTTCTTGCCTACACACCCTTAGGCAGCTGACAGCCAGCTCGATTTTCATCTTTCAGAGTCCTGTCTGCTGCACAAGCCTCATGCAGGTTGATTCAGGAGAATTAAAGGATAAAAACTGAGAGCAGGAAAATCTCCAATATAATTAGAAAACACATTTTTTAGTTCCTGTTGTTCTTTCTTATTACTCTTTCCAGTGCATTCGCTTAACTTGCTGCTCTAATTTTGACATTTTTAATTTACCCATTAGCTGTGATTAAGATCATACTGCATTCATGGGAAGTGACTTTGCTTGCCAAGAAGCTTCTCTGAGATAGTGAAGCTCTAACAAGGAGACACACCCCACTGTAGTCAAGTTTAATCTTCCCTAAAATGTCATTGGGAAAAAGCTACATGCTTAATTCCAGCTTTTTCCTTGCTAATTAAATGGCAGTTATGTGTCTATACACATGCAATATAATTATTTAATTACTAGGAGTAGGATAGACTAAAAGATTTGTAGGACAACACAGGAGGGCAAATTTGATGAACAGTTTCCTGTGTAGTTCCTACTTTCATCATAAAAAACCCCAAACTTTACACACTGTTTGATGAGCATGTGATACAAAGCATTTATGAGCTGGTTGAGTTTTTCACTCAAAAGGGTAAAAGGAAGAGTAATAATGGGTTATATATGATCATAGAACATGTGGAAATAGAATGGAGCCACATCAGGGTAAATTCAGATTGAAAATTAGGAAAAGGTTCTTCACTGAGAGGTTGGTCAGTCACTGGAATAAGCTCCCCACAGAAGTGGTCATGACACCAACCTGTCAGAGTTCAAGGGGTTTCTGGACAATGCTTTTAGTGACATGACTTAATTTCAGGTAGTCCTGAGGTGATCCATATTCAATTTGAGATATTCTGTGATTGTATGATAAAAAGATAGATGGATGGATGGATGGATGGATGGATGGATGGATGGATGGATGGATGGATAGATAGATAGATAGATAGATAGATAGATAGATAGATAGATAGATAGATGATAGATAGACAGATAGATAGACAGCTAAATAGACAGCTGGATAGATAAATGGATAATACAAAAGCATACCAGGAAGAATCTTAAAAAGGGAATACACCACACATGTATGGAATAAGCAATTTTTTCATAGTATGATTAGTTGCAGAATCAAAGAGTATGTTGAGTTGGAAGAGACCCACAAGGATCATTGAGTCCAACTCCTGGCCCTGCACAGAACTGTCAACAAGAATGCTAACAGAATCCAGTTATCCAATGAACAATGAAGAACCTCATTAATAGCACCGTCAAAACTGTCACACAGGGACCTCATTTCCTTCTGTGCCTTTTCTCTTGTGCCATGTTCTGTGTGTCCCTCACCTGTGGATCCTACGTTGGCAGCCTCAGCTTGCCCCCAGCAGAGCAGAAGAGGGGCTGTAAGAAGTCTTGTACCCCCTCAAGATCTTTACCAGCAGCTGTTTGAGGTTTTTTGCCTCTTCAGCCTGGATTTGTTTTTTATATGTTTCTTATCATAATTTACTCCCTTTTCCTTGGATTCCTGCTCAAGTTTGGAAGCTGCACTCAGTGTGAACCAACACAAAGGATCGTTGTTTTTATGCAGTGACTAGCAGACTTGGTCAGACCTGTACCACATATTATTAATTTGCTGAATTTAAAATAAAACGGACTAGGGAATTGTCACTCGACAGCTGCTAAGATCTGCTAAAGGCAGCTGTGGCCAAGGCAATCCCAAGCAATTGCAGAGACCATGCACTGTCAAAATTAATGAAAAGCTATGCCTTTTTATTTTTATGGCAAAAATTGTGGTTTGCTTGTAAGGAAGGGGACAGTGGTTTTATGTATGGCCATATGCTCTTGTGCAGTGAAGGCTCATTTATTACTCCTTGTGGAGAAAGGAGAACATGAACACACTTCTCGCAGAGCAGAATATTACAGATGTGTACAGATGTGATAGCACAAGCTGCACCACTTCAGCACAACAGACACCTGAGAGGTCACATGTGTTATTCTCAGTGCCACAAAATGCCTCCTGCCAACTTTAGTGGGTCTGGTGAACAAGGGTAAAAAAAGAGTGTGGTCTTTATTATGGAGACTTTAAATTCTTAATTAGGCTGCTTTCTCAACTTGAAATTGTTTGTTTTCCTATTCACACTGCTCACAGCTTGTGTGCTCTGAGTGGGAAGAGAGAATACAGAGATTGTCTGAGGTCTTGTAATAATTCAGAATAGCCAGATATATCATGGCATTTGCCATCTCTTGGACAAAAGATTTGGTGATCACTTACCTGTGACTATGACTGTGGTGAAAGCTGCCCTGATTGGGTACAAGTATTTCTTAAACTGGTGGTGACAGAAATTACTGTGACCAAAAGAGCAAAGGTGTGCTCTTTGCTCTTATCTCTGCTTTGCCCTGGCAAAGTGCTGCTTTTCCACTGGTACTAAGGAAGGCCCCCTGCTTCTTCTGAAATTGAGACTCATTCCTTGTTGCTTTTTGCATTTTGTCATTATAATCACAAACATGATCCTTGAGATCATCTGTCTGTTTGTTATCTACATATATTGATTATGTCCTAAACTCACAGTCATGATTTTTATCTTATTTGGGGAGCTTGAGCTCACATCTGCTATCAAATGGCTAATGAATTATAGCTCACTAAGCTGAAACCATCAGATCTTCTACCAGGCACTTTCAAGATACACTAATGGGTTTTCTTCTGTCATCAAGGACACACTCAAGAGCTTATTTTCTAGGCATGTAGCTGAACTTTAGCTGCCTGTTGACTTTAGAATGCAAGTGCCCTCCTCTGCTGTTTCAGTTTGTCTGTTTTGGGGGGGGGGGACAAGGAAATAAATTACATTTGGTACATCATAGACGTCTTCCATCAAATACAAAAAACTTTAGCAAGACTTTCTAGCTGGATGTTTGTTATATTCAATATTGAAAATGATTTTTATATCTTGTGTTATGTATTTATACACATGTAAATGTTGAATGAAAGTATACAATGTGCGCAATGGAAATCAGATGAGTATGAAAGTTAGAGTTACCTTCAACACTGCTATTTCTCTGCAACTCTGTGTCTTTGCCTTCCTCTCCAGTGTAATTTCTATATTCTTTGCAAAAAGATGAAATGTTCAATATACTGCACAAAGACCAGATTCATGCTATTTTATAAAAGTATTTGGCAGTAAATATTTCTGTAATTTGAAGTAATTTTTTTATAAGTATCTAGGTAAATTGCTGAGTTCAGGCTCTTAAACTAACAAAATAAGCACACAAAAATAGTTCAAATTGTCCTGGTAAAACATTCTAAGTGCCTCCAGAAAGAGTGGCATGGGGATTTAAAATTAAGCCAAATTTATTCCTTGTTCTCCTCCGTCACCAAGAGGAGCAAATATGATGTGAGAAATGTGGCAGTTAAATTAGGAAAGAATAGTAGATAATGCTTTTTTATACCTGGAGGCTGTAATGCTGGATGAAGGGGAAGGGTTTGAAGGAAGAAATAATGAGAGGAAATTATTAAGCAAAGTTTAGACTGGATATCAGGGAATTCATCAAGACAGTGAAATCTGTTGCAACCTGGAATTATCTCCCAAAAGAAGATGCTGAAACTTAATTGCTTTGGACATTTTTAACAAGTCCTGTCAAGCTGCATGGAAGAAATATAGAGAACAATCCTGGTCCTGCAGAGGGATACAGTAGGTGATATGCTTGGCCTTGCCACTTCTTATTCTGAATTTTTAACTGTCACCAGCAGTGACAGTGATAACTGTAGCCATTTTTTTTTTTTTGTGGTTGAAGGTCTGTTTACGAGCTCAGTATTTCTGCTTTGATCTGGATTTGCCTTCAGGTGTGGAAGTTCAGCAGGAATAAACTAATGCTGTGTTTGGTATGATAGCAGTAAAACCAGCACTTAGTTCACTTGGATAGCAAAACCTCTTTTAGGTGACCACAGGAGTGGTCAGGGAGAAATTTTCTTCAAACTGCATAAAGAATGTGTTTGTGTGCAAAGGTGTAGGAGGTCTCTGCTGCTTGCTTGTGAGACAAGCTGGGGGCTTGGGACAGAGCGAGGAGGAGAGGATTTCCTCATTTGCCCTTAGTCCAGTTGGAAGCCTGAGCCCAAGTGCTTTTATAGATTATTTCTTTGCAGCAGGCAACATTAGAGCAGGAAGGCAGTACACAACAGCTCTTGTACAGGACTGTTTAGTGAAATTAATAAACAAATAGCTGTTAAAGTTTAATTATGCCCTTCTCCTATACCAATCCAGAAAGATATTCAGGATACAGGACTGTAAACACTATGAAAGTAGGAGAACTGCATAATTAAAGAATTTCACATTAGTTGCAGTGTGGATTTTTGCACGGTCACATTTAAATCCTATTAACTGAAATACAGTGTAAACTCATTTGTATTAATGCATGCCACTGTGTAGGCACATGAACATGCCAGACAACAGGTATTAAGAATATTGCAATTTCTTGTGGAAATATATGGCATAAGCATCCAAATAGTCAAGGAGCAGGGACCCAAAACCAAGAGGAGAGCAGTTGTTTTTCTAGGAAAGGAACCCAATGGGATTTCAGTAATGAGCAGTCTTGTCTTCAAAGGGTCTGTGACTAAAGCTCATTTCTTTTTTAGGCTGTGTATTTCTTTGACTAAAAGGTCAGTGTTTCCTCTGCTTGTTTCCTGGTCAAGACTAAACTTTTCATGAAAACATATGTGGAAAGTGAGGGAAAGAGAGGGAGCAGACTCAAATTGTGAAATATCACAAACTACCAGGAGCGAGGTACCCCAGTGTGTAAGTCATCCGCAGAGGGGATGGACAGGTAAACTAAAATGTGTTTGCAGTCACTGCCCTCTGTTCTTGCAACATTTCACGGGTGCAAGTCTGCCTGGGGTGCTCCTTTGTGTCACCCATCTCTGTTCCAGGCAGGGTGGTGGTCTGGGAGGTGCCTGGCAGATGTGTAGCATCCTCCTGCCAGGTGCAGCCAGGGGCTGCTGTGATTTGCAGGCCATTCTATGTTTCTGTGATTAGAGATGTCTTCCCAGCATATGCTGCAGGTGAGAGCCTGTTTGCACACTTCTGCTGAAGGGTTACCCACAGTATCCCACAGCAGGATGGATTTGCCTGTCATCCCATGCTCTGGTCACTGCCATCTGTTTGGCAGATTCATTTGCAGTCTCTGTTCCTACTGTTACCATGAGAGGTCTCTGGATCAGGCCATGATTTTATTATGTGTTTGTAAATCATCTCACAGGATGGGTGTCTAGTTCCATTTTGGGACTAACAGAGAGCATTTTTATTTCCAGGCATGCCTGCTATTTCTATCCCCTGCAAACCAAACCCTTTTCTCACTCTCTGCTGTGGGAGAGATGTTTCCTCTTGTATTGCATGGGAACAGGGTTCATTCCAGTCCTGCCTCTATTTTCACCAGGTGTACCACTGCAGTTTTACCCTTTTGATGTGATGCAGTTATAATGTTCAACCATTTGCTGAGTTAAACATCTGTTTAAGCACCTACACACTGACCTGTGGAAAAATTTAGATGTTTCATTGGTTAGATAGATTTCAAAGAACTTGTAGAAATAGTGACAGAAGGGTGGCAGTGGGTGATAATAATACATTGAGTAAATAACAACAACCAATTTTAATTAAAAGAGACTAAGATGAATCTTCAGAGGGATAAAATGTTACTCAGAAAATGTAGCAATAAATGTAAATATCTTGCTGTGCTCCTGCTTTTGCTTTTGGAGAGGGTGAAAAGGGTGACACACTTCAAAGATTCTGCATCAGTTCAACTGCATTATTAGAGATGTGCTTAGCAAAGAAATATTGATCCTAACAGCACAGTGAATTTAAGATAAGATCTGACAGTATTAACAAGAATAAAGCTTGATGGTCTCCTCCAGTCTAGAAAATAGCATCTTGAGATATTAAAAAAAAAGGATAAGTTTACATTTCAACATGTGAAAAATCCATATTCTGTCATATACAGGTTTTTTTTTTGTTTATTTTAAAAATTCCTACCTTTAAATTACTGATTTCCAGGAAGTTGTTTTGAATTTACAGGGTGTGGCTTTTATTCCATATTGCTGTGGAGCATTTTTCCTCAGTTAACAAAAAAAACATAATGGTAGATTGCATAAGGGAACTTTTTATTAAGTTTCAGCCACAACTGTGCAGCCATGAGAAAGTTATTTAAATATATATATAATATTTAAATAGATGTATTTCTTATGCAACCACTTGCAACCAGACACAGAGATCTGGGGCATGAAGGCACCTTCTGAAATGGCAGCAGCTCCAGGGGGAGTTTTACCAGCACCAAGATAGAATTTCACCACTGCCATTGTCTTCTGGATTGCGTTGGTGTCACTATGGAGCAGTTCTTGCGGTTTTGTTTTTTTTTTTCATCATGGGCTGTGTTGACTTGAAGCTTTGAAAATGGGGATTTGTTTCCAATCTGGAATAGCAGCTCACGCTTGTGACTGTGCCTGGGTCCTCAGTTCAGTCCCTGCTGAAACCCAGAACCTCTGGCCTGCTGCTCCCATGGGACTCTCTGCTAGCACCTTTTTAGACCTCATGGGGATTTGGAACCAGATGATCTTTAAGATCCCCTCCTATCCTGGCCATTCTATGTTTCTGTGATTAGAGATTTTTCTTCTCTGGCCACAGAAATGTGATATTTAATAGTTTTGAGAGCTGTTCTAGTGAAATTGCCAGAAAGCTGTGCATCATTTGGCCTTTAGCAGGTTTCTGTTATTATTAGAATTGTTATTAGAATTGTCTTAAGAGAGAAGATGAACAATTGCATTTCTGGAAATCTTCACAGCGAGAGAAAGTAGAAGCAAGGTCTCATAAACAAACAGACAATAATGTTTTATTGACTACTTTGGACTAAAGAGGAACTTTATATTACATGCTGACTCCTGCTGAAATATGGATCCTTTGGAAGGTTTGAAACAAGGGGTAGTCTCTAAATAGCAAAGGCTATTTATTGCTCAGAGTCTGTGGTCAGCTGAGACAAAAGCAGAGGTCAGATTAATGACATCAGACAGAGTGGTAAATGGTTTCAATTCTATGGAAAACTTCCTAAGGAATGAGTCGAAAGAGGAACAGAGATTCTGAGGAAATTTAAACTCTAATTCTAAAAGACCAGCTTCTTAAAATATGTATTCTCTGGGATGGCTAAGAGAAACTAACTTGTATTTTTTTTATTTGCCTCTCTGATGGCTTACAGAAAACCTTAATTAGCATGTATCTATCTAAGAGATTAATACAGATTTTTTTGCTTGGTTTAGGAAAATAACAATTAGCCACTTCTTCCTCCAAAATGTGCAAGAACTCTGTTTTAAAGATAGAAAAGGGATGCACCTAGCTGCTAATAATGATGAAGATTTCAAGGCCATAGTAATTGAACATTTTGGGAGATCGTTACCCTTGTAACTGACTTATGGTGGTATCGCCTCAAGAACTAACTATTGCAAACTTATAATTTATTACATGAGATCTAGAAAGGAGACATTTTTGAAGTGTTTACTTTTAACTTTACTCTTCTTGGCTTGTATTTTGTGTGATATATAATTAATTATACTGTTGAATCTCCAGAAGCCAGATACTGTGTCTGTGGCTTTAGAGATGAGACATTAACTTCCAAATTACACTTTATGACCCAGTCTCTCAAGCTAATTTTAGCCTGTCTGCAGCTACAGTGAGCTGAGTAGCTGCTGGTGGATGCCAGTCAGAGTTCCCTGATAAAATGAGGGCATCAAGGCTTGCACTTCAATGCCCTGTTTCTGATATGTCTGTGTGTCAAGGTTACCTGCTGTGGAGTGCAGAGAAAAAAACTGGGATTGGTGGCTGAGAGGCTGACAGCATTAATGTGATGATTTAGTCAATCAACTGGTTTAGGGCAGAAGACTTTCTTGCCCCAGTTTTATTGTTGGGGGGAGTAAAAATAGAGTGTCCAAATGGGAACAGAAAGCTCATGCTGCTTGATGTGAATTTTCACAGGCAACAGACTCTAATGCAAGGATATAATCTGAATTTGTGGAAGAAATAAAAGGTGGAAGGTGGGAATATTAATATACATGTATCTTTTTTTTCTGTAATTGAAGAAGTAGTGAAGCAGCATGCCCAAGAGGACCCTCTGGAACTCCATTTGTATTGCAAGGGGACCTGAGAGTCTCTGGCTGATGTTCCAGTCGATCTCCAAACCTGGTACTCTGCTTTTAAATCTCCCCTGTAATAAACCTGCTTCAGACTGATCTAAAGAATACAAGGTTATTTCCCCTTTTATGAGAGGCGAAAGCTCATGGACACTGGTCATGGCACTAAGTTTATCTCTGAGTAGTTATGCCTGGAAATTGTAATTTACCAAATATTTCCTAGCAACATCTTCTCACAAAACTGAGGCTATCAGGTGCCGAGTTAGTGCGGAGGACTTTTGCAAATGAAATCATGGCTTCTGGCAACTGCTCAATATTGAGCTGTGTTTTTTTTTTCACTGAGAATATTTTATTTGCAGTTGATTAACTGACTTACAATACTTCGTGATGAGCATAGGTGCCCAAGACTTACTAAATTGTGCTCTAAGGACAAAAATGACTTAAATAGTGGTTCTGTGAAGATCAGATAAGTTGTTGAATGTTGGGGATATCTTTTGATTTTGTGCAGATGGTCCATATGCTGAAGCGACAACCCATATATAGACTTAGATGCCTGGTTTTGGAGATTCGCCCATAATTTTTAAAATGAGGTGGGAGTGGTAAGAGAGGCATGAGGATGTAGAAGAAATGATGAATCATGTGATATTTTGGATTTCTCCTGAAGCTAATTTCAGGGCATAATTATTTTTAAAAGAAAATGAACATCCCACTGTGTGTTAAGATGTCTTTTAGGGAAACCTGATGTTTAAGAATTGAAGCTGGAACTATCTTATTGGAAAAATATGGTGATTATGTATGCAATTTTCAACATACCATCAGGTCTGGAGTGTTCCCATATGGTTGCCTTTATCTTGGTCATCCCTGGCAGACTTTTGTGCCTTTACTGTGTCTGCATATTTCATAATTCACCTATTTTTCTATTATTTGGTACATTGACTATTTACTTTTGCATCTTCCAAGTATCTCTTCCCCACCTGCCTTGCTGTTCACTTGTGCAGGGGGGAAAGGGTGGTTTCCAGACACCTTGAGCATGGGGTCAAATCACGGGATAACTTCTTGCTTCCCTGCTTCAACACAAGAAAAAGAAGTGTTCCTGGCTCTGGCAGTCTGGCAGAATGACTCACAAGCAGAGGAAACATATTTCCAAAGCTATATCATGTGTGTAAGAGCTGGGGAGTTTCATTCTCCAGTTGATGTACTGCCAGTCTGATTTGAAAGAGATTTATGTTCTCTAAAGGAGGGATAGCAGCACAAACCAAAAAAAACCAAAACAGTAGCCAATGGTAAACAGTGAGAATCCATTGCCTTTGCTAGGCATTGGAACAGGTCTTGGTAACCACAAAAACTAAGAGGCAGAGGCTTTAATTTTTTTTTAGTTTTTTTACACAGAGGATATAGAAGAGGCTTTTCTATATCTGCACAGAAAATGACCTGAGAGTGAGCAGTTCTGCACCTATGTATTTCTCATCCAGTGGAAAAAAAAATAGATAAATCAAAATATTTTGCCCAAAATGAATTTATAAAATTAGAAGTCAAAGAATCACCTAGATTAGAAACACATCTTACAAATATTTTAAATACCTCTGGGGATGGTGGCTCTGCCACTTCCTTGGTCAGCACAATTCAATGCTTCACAACCCTTTCTGTGAAAACCCTCTACCCTCCAGCAGATCAAGACTCTCACCCAGCTTGGTGTTGTCTGTGAACTTGCTAAGAGTGCACTTGATTCCCTCACCCAGATAGTTAATAAAAATATTAAACACCACTGGTCCTAATACTAAACCCTCAGAAACCTCACTAAAGACTGGCCACCAGCTGGATTAAACTCCACTCACCACAACTCTCTGGGCCTGGCTCTCCATTCAGTTTTTTACCCAAACAGTTCTATCTTTTGAAATCCAAGAATCATTTGTAGAAAAGATTGTGTAGAAATACACAGGAAGATGCCAATGTAAGTACTTCCCCACTGCAGCTGTTATGGAAATGAATGTGCACATTGCTGCCCTAATTTTTATTTTTTGTAGGATTAATTATATTTTCAGTTTCTCATCACAGCTCCATATTTCCATGCATATCTTGAAGTATTAAACACCCAAAATCCCATTGCTGTTTTTGTAATGCATCCTTTTCACTGTTTGCTGACATTGTGGCAGCCAAAGCTTTGTCTTTCTGCTGTGGTCTTTGCAGAACTTCCTGTCAAACCAGAAAAATATCTTTATTTCAAAAATACTGCCTTTTGCATGTAGTGACAGCCCTTGGAGGTGAAACCCAAAGTAGCTTCATTTTAGAGATAAGAGAGGCCTAATATTGCAATAGCATTGATTACTGCTGAAGGCCAACTGGAGACAAATTATCTTAGCCATTCAAAATCTTCCTGTTGGCCTTTATTTTCTGGCTATGTGTCCTTTGGAAACACGAAGACCACGACATCCATGCACATGTGACAAAAGGAGAATTGCCTTTTACAGAGATAAGATCAGAATCACAAAATTGCAGAATATTTTGAGTTGGAAGGGACCTACAAAGATCATTGAGTCTAATAAGGTTAAAATTAAAGGTGTTACATGACTTTGCCTCAATTCAGAGCAACGCTCAGGTTCAGGAATGTGCAAGGATGTGTGGGAAACAAGAAAGTGTCCAAAAGAGGGCAATGGGGACAGTGAAGGGCCTTGAGGGGAAGCCGTGTGAGGAGCAGCTGAGGTCACTTGGTCTGTTCAGCCTGGAGGAGACTGAGGAGAGACCTCACTGCAGCTACAGCTTCCTGTGAGGGGGAGAGGAGGGGCAGGCACTGATCTCTTCACTCTGGTGACCCATGACAGGACCTGAGAGAATGGCCTGAAGCTGAATCAGGGGAGATTTAGATTGGATATTAGGAAAAGGTTCTTCACGCAGAGAGTGGTTGGGCACTGGAACAGCTCCCCAAGGCAGTGGTCACAGCACCAAGCCTGACAGAGTCCAAGAAGCATTTGGACAATGCTCTCAGGCACACGGTGTGACTATTGGGGATGGTCCTGTGCAGGGCCAGGAGTTGGACTTGATTATCCTTGTGTGTCCCTTCCAGCTCAGCCTGTTCTGTGATTCTGTGAAATTATTTTCAAGTATGAATACTGCTGGCAGGGGAGAGGGGAGGGAATAAGCTGTGGGTGAAGGCAGATCGTGCTAGTTGCATCAAGCTGGAACTTCACTGCATGGTGAATACCCATAGCTGCAGGAGTTTCTTAGACTTTGCCCCTGTCCTCCTGTAACACTTATTATTTAATAAGTGAACCTCCCTGCCTGCCCGCTGTGTCTTTATCCTAATTGTGGAAGTTAGGGGAGCATTTCTGGGGGGTGAACTTGATGATCTTCAGAGGTTTCTTCCAAACTGAACTATTACGTGATTCTATGAAGCAGACTGATACATTGTCCATTTGTACCTTTATAGACAAGATGTCTCTCTGTTCCTGTGGTTGTCCTTTAATCTCTCACAGCTGAGCTGTGTTTCTATAATCTGCAAGACCCCCAAAATGGGTTTTTGTGTTGTTCACTCAAAGCTGTCACAGGCAATAAGTTTAGGGAGCAGGTACTGATGTGCTGTACAGTTGAACACTGTGGTTGTGTATTCCACAGCTTGAGTTAAAATTGACTCAATTGCAGCTTAATAGGTGTTGAGCAGACTGTAGAACTGCAAGTCATTACTGCCTAAATGTTGTGGAGCACTATGGTGAGCAAAGATAAGTGTCAAATAAACACTTTTATCCCAAGATGGAATAATTGCCTACTTTAATCCTAAAACAAATGCCATTTGTGAAAAGTCAGACATGAAAGAGACGTGTGCTTTGATAGGCTTTATAAGCCAGTAAATGTGGTATCCAGTAAATGTGGGGTAAATGTGATATCCAGAGAGATATGTCATGCCTGTAGGTTGGAACAAATCTTGTAAATAATTAGTGGGGTAAAGCTCTGACAAATATATGGTAAGTGCTTAACTGAGCTCAGCCTTTACCTTTGTGGATTGTGATTAGACTATCAGTGCCATATCCATGGTACTTTTTTGGTTTTGATTTAATATTACATCACTTTCATCCCCAATCCAGTGATAAGATAAACATAGCTTGTGTCTGGGAAAAGAAACTGCATTCTCACATTTCAGTTTACCCTTCCTGACATTAAATACATTCCAGGCACAGTCTTCATTTATATTCCAGCATCTGACTTTGAGTGCATGCATTTGTAATAGGAATTTTAAGGGGTACATGCTTATTTTGACATCTAGT
Source organism: Chloebia gouldiae (assembly GCA_003676055.1). Lineage (NCBI taxonomy): Eukaryota > Metazoa > Chordata > Aves > Passeriformes > Passeridae > Chloebia > Chloebia gouldiae. The sequence goes on along the minus strand of QUSF01000008.1, from coordinate 22,013,964 downwards.
ATTAAATGCCTTCAATTTGTACCATGATATTCAAGTTTGCATATGCTACTGGGTTTGACTTTGAGATTACAGACAATATTCCAGTAGAGACTGAAAACTCTCATATTAACAGCTTTTTTCTAGATGTCTCATAGGTATTGCATAGCTTTTCTTTTCATAGGAAATACAGAGTTAGATGCTACCACTAATAGTGTTAAAAAGCCTTGCTTGGTGTCTCTCTGTGGACTAAATTCAAATCCCATTAAGATCAATTAGAAGGTTCTTCCTTCCTGCAAGGAAAGCAGAGCAGGCCTTATGTCTTTGAACTGTGCTAGTTGTAAATGTCTTCAGCACACAAAACATCTTAGTCATCAGTTTGGAAAAAGCAGTGCTGACAACACTTGGGATTGTTTTGATGGTCACATAAATACTGCCTTAAAAATAACTTATGAAGGTGCACTTAGTTGCAAACACATTTTAGAGCATTGTTAATTGAGAAAGTCTTGAGGTGCTTTCAAAAGTTTTGAGTTTTTTAGTAAATTCAGAAGAGACAGTATTAATAATAGCAAATCTGCCTTGTAGAAATGCAGAGCTGCTGTGTCAAAAGTTCTTTTGTAGCATTATGACTGTTATGAGTATAAAAAAACTGTGTGTTTTTGTACTCTGCAAGGTTTGTACTTTGCAAGGTTCTGGCATTCTGTGTTATTCATCATATGTGATGATAATGTCTAATTAATGCCTTTTTTTACATGCCTGGAAAACACTGCAGGAAATCTGAATAAACATCAGTGGACAATATAAATATATATTGACAGTATACACCAAGGGTCAGCTTCCATACAAAGATAATTGCACTTAGTTTTGGGAATTTTTGTAGGGTTAACTGCAGTGGAAGTGCTACCTATATCTATCTATCTATTTATCTGTCTAATCTGTCTGTCTCTAAGTGCCTGCAAGCCAAGAATGAGGGATGCCTGGGAGCACACTCAGAGGTGGAATTGTGACTGCGCCCATGACCATCAGGGATGGAAAGATTTTGTGAAATTAATTCTCCATAGATTTACAGCCACTTTGACTTTTATTAACTCATGGCTTGGCTCCTGCCTGATGATTTACCTTGCAGTATCACTGGACCTGATGTCATTCTCTGTCTTTAGCTCAAGTCTGGACTGACTGAGATGCTCCAACCCCAGGAAAAGTGGTGCCTGGGCTGGCATTTAAATGCTCCCTGTCCTGTCCCTTGTGACTCCCAGGCTTGCTGAGTGGATTTTCTCTGCCAAAACCAACAGGTTTTCTTTCTTCCTTTGTGCTTGTAGAATCCATGGCTCTGCTATAGCAGTGGAATATGTGGGCAACTGTCTGATCTTACATGTGACCCATGCCGGATATTCAAATTCAGGAAACAATCCCATCATTTATTTTTCATGTAGCAATTTCCTTTTAAATTGCATAGAAATGCAGTGGACAGCCTTGTAATTTGTTTATAAAAATAGATTTCCTTCATACATCTAGTTTTATTGTTATCATTAGGAAAGAAAGAAAAATAACTGTATAGCCAGATAGATTCAAGTGCAAGTAGTCCATGAACAACAAAGGCAGATTTGAAACAGCTCTAGAATTGCAAGCCATATTAATGCTTTCTAATATGTGTGCATATTAGAAATATGTATTCACTTTTCTACTGACATATTTACCCAGGGAAAATAAACACATTTTCCCAGTCTGCCCATAGCACTCATGCCCTGGCTTTTATTTCAGAGTGGTGGAGCAAAAAGCCACATAAGGGTTTGCCTGACAAACAGAGATGTGTCTTTCCTTATCTAGCTATTGTGAGGCAGCCATCAAAATTAAGTTAGGAATGAAAGGAAATAAAATCAATGGTGATGAAGCAAATATTCTGATACATGGTAGCATTTTACTAAATGACAGTGGTGTTTTTTCATAGCAAAATACTAATTTGTTCTGGACTTAAAATCCAAAAATCCTTTTCTATTAATATGTCATTATATCTTTGCTTCTCTGTGGAAGAGGTAACAACTCTATGAGGTATTATGGATGTCCATTTACATTTAAAATCTGTGAGGTCCACTGACTCAAACACTGTCCCAAGGCCCAGGAGCCTGGGTGCTATTTCTGTCTCTGTTGCTGGCCTTCGGGGATCTGACACAAATTAATTCCTCTGAGGATTTATGTCCAATTTAGATAGAAAGAGATGGGAGGTGGTGTTTTTTTAAAGCCCAGGAAAATATCAATGAATCAGAGGTGGTTTCATTAATAAATCTGATAAAGGCAAAAAGTTTTGTTAAAATGTTTAATGGTACCAGTCTTTGAAAACTCTAAAAGTCTATGTAGGTCTCTTTTGAGGCAATACATTATGAAACAACAAAGACCCCTCTCCAGTGAACTGAGCGGTGCAAGCAATTTTAATAGCTCATTATCAAGAAGATCTACTTAAACCACACATATATGCCAAGATTTACTGGAAACAAAAAGAAAATAATGCTTTGGAATCATTAGTGCTCACTTTGCTCTTGTACTATACAGATCTGTTCAGACTTTGAGACATAATTTTAGAATTTCCATGTGTTGTTGAAAATGCACATGGGATACATGTTATAAATCCGTAGTCTGTAGCTGTAGCCCCTTAGGGTTTGGGGCTAAAACATAGGAGCTGCTAGGGAGGAAAGTGAACTTTGCTGTCAGATCTCAGTTGTCCAGTGTCTTGAAAGCCTTGGGATTTATGAGCCAGGATTCCAGTGTTTGTGGTCATGGGAAAAGCAGTGAGACAATCAAATGGCAAATAAAAATGATTAGGCTGAAATGCAGTCTAAAGGACAATAATTGCAAAATGAAAAGCTTAACAAAAGCCAGAGGAAGAAGGAAGCTAAAGATGTTGAGACTTGTTACAGAGTCAGGCTTATTGCAGATTTGGCCTTAAATGATCTGTGAATTCTGTTTATGAATTTAGAAGTGTATTTAATCTGATATATAAAGAAAGCAAACAAACCACAATAGTAGGTTATCTGTAGCAGTTGGAGAGGAAATGAAATGAAACTCTAACTGTGGAGCTTCCTACATTTCCATTTCTGTTAGTTTTTCATTCTAAGGATCTTTTCCGTATGGAGACCTTCTTTAATAATGGTGCCTTATTTTTAGTCTATGAAATAAAATGTAAGGCAAGTGCAGTATGTAGCTGTCTGCAAATTTATTTTTACCTTGAAGTGTAGTTACTTTTTAATGAGAACTATAAAACTGATTAACTGTGGTTCCTGCATCTATAATTTAGGCAGGACACATTTGCACACAGACTGCCCATCAAGCTGAACTCATCAGGAAATTCTTCTGTTTACAGTAGCAGAAGAGAACATTTAAGCATTTCTCCCAGTACCAAAACTGTAACACAGAGCCAAGGCTGTGCTGGAGGTGCTGAGAAGTTACAGCATCCATGAAAAACCAGTGGGTTGATGCTGCACACCCTGTATTCACCAGGAAGGGACTATTTCTTCTGGCCACTGTTAGCAGGATGGAGCAATGCTGTTTTGCCTAATACACTACATTAGAGGTTGATTTGATCGTTTGGCATTTGTCCCAATAGAAATTTTTATTTTTGTAGGACTTGATATGATTTATAAAGTTTTTCAAGTTATGAATTATAATTTTGTCTAAGGTGGAAACTTGACATGAAATCTCTGAATTAAGGTCTTGCTAGCATTATGATGTGCCCTCTGTGGCAATCATGTGTTGTAGCATGCTTAAATAGAGGCAGCTGTTGTAATCTTATGAGCAAATACTGTATTTAGATTCTGTTTTCATCTGAGTTGGAGGGTAAGTATAGTTTCTTAAGTTAAAGGATTGGCATTAAACACATAGTTCTAGTCCTGGAGGTTTTCCACTGCCCAAATACATGCAAACATGCAAGAAAATTATTCCTTTGCCCTAATGGCTTCTATTCAGCCATTTATTTTATGGGATTATTTTGTGCAGCAGTAGTTGTAACCCATTGTTCAGTTTTTCTCTTGGCTTTGTTTCATAACTGCGTGGGCTTGCATTAAATACTACAAGCAAATGTAATGTCCTTCCTCTGGAAGGGAGGTGTGGTGCCAAATTGTCAGCCAGGGCAAGGAGGGTCATGCTGTACAAGAAGGTGTGTGACTCTTCTGTGTTCCAGCTGACTGGGAGGAAGAGTTTAGCACATTGCAACACCAGGGTGCAAGGTGGGTTTTGATCTGCTTTATGGATTATTATATGTAATACAATGTTGAACTCCCTGAGAACAAAAGCTGTTTACCCTAAAATGGCTTATTTGGATTTGACAAAAGAAAGCAAAAATATGAAAATAGTTACTGTATAATGATCATAATTTAACTCATGGCATATGCTTTTTAGTTCAGTGGGTTTCTTGTATTGATTTTTCAGCTTGAACATTAATGAATTCCATTTTCAAGCAACATGCACCCTCTGGGATGTTCAGGCTTTCTGAATGTCATTGAATTAAGGCTGTGGGATGCTCAAATGATGCGTTTTTTCCTTGGCTTCTGTTAGAGGTTCCAGCTGAGTTTTTGTTCTGCTACACGGTTTTCTGCCTCATGGTTGTTGTCTCTTTTGATTTTTTTGGCACATAATCTAATGGCTTGATAATTTTAATTAAAACATTTGATAAATATTCATACTTATTTGTATATGATTTGCAATATTTTCACTAGTGATCAGCTACTGTGTTGGGTATTCTCACATGTGGGTTGAAGAGGTATGTTTTTCCATGGATTTGCAACCACAGCTTTCTGTGGTTTGGAGGTTTTTCTATCATCTGTGCAATATTCTTTACAACTTTCAGTTCTTTTGAATCATTCACAATCATCTCTCTTGTGTGAGCTCTCAACAACCTCACCAAGAAACCATCAGGAGCTGGTTTCTTTACAGAACTATATTTGATGGTAATTCACTGAGTTTGCATCCTGTTTTGAACATTTGAGGGTATTCCCTCAGCCTTCCTCTCCAATGATGATGACTAAATGTGTATCTTGTGCTTCCCCAAAACAATGACATAACATTAAATTTCATTTAGGAGAAACACGTATTTCCTTTATTTGAGTATTTGATCCCATACTCGGTGGTCTCTTAACTGGAGAGAACTGGTATGTCATGTACTTATGGGTATTACTCATACTGATATCCCTCAGTTAGGTAGTTTGAGGCACCAATTTGTGATTAAAACATTGTAAAGAAATACACAATATACTTGTGGTAGTGTTCTTATGTTTCATAACAACAGTGATTATGGAAATGTGATGCTGACACACTGTTTACAGTAACAAAATTAAAATGTGAGAACTCCAAGTTTTATCTTAGCTGTGGCAGATAAATTTACGGAAAAAAAGCAATCTTTGAAAAATAATATGATCAGGAATATGGCCCATATGTAATTATATATGCACTTGGTATGGATGCAGTGCACCTAAGTGCTCCACAGAATATTGCTTGCAAGAACTGATGTGCAAGTCAGCTGTTTGCTGAGCTGACATAGGGGATGACTTTGTTGTTCTGAGAATTGTGTAACAGTAGATGACACAGCAGCAGGTTAAATCTGTGTGTCACTAAAAGAAACCTCCATGCAGAAGGTTGTTGTTGAATTATGGAGTAGTCGTTGGGATTGGAAACTGAGCCATGGGGGAGTTCAGCCACTTGTCCCAGGAAACCAGTGACAGGATGAGAGGACACAAGCTGCACTAGGGTAGGTTGAGGTTGGGCATTAGGAAGCAATTGTTCACACAAGGAGTGACTGGGCATGGGAGTGGGCTGCCCAGGGAGCAGGTGGAGTCACCATCCCTGGAGGTGTTTAAGAAAATACTGGACATTGCACTAAGTGCCATGGTCTGGTTGACAAGGTGATGTTTGGTCATAGGTTGGAGTTGATGATCTCAGAGGTCTTTTCCAACTTATCTGATCCTGTGATTTTGTGTGTCCTTATGTCTGGCATCAATGCATAGATTAACTAAGCTTTTAACTAAGCATGCCAGTGCCAGTTTGCTTATATCTCTGCTAACTTTCTTTGTCATAAAATAATTGTCCTTCACCCACTCAGTCATTTGGCACAGGGACAAGGTTCAAGATTCCCTGTCTACCTGATCACCTTCTGCCTGCAGCAGTGCCACAGGGCCCAAGGGCCAGTATCCCTTAAAAGCAAGGAACTGAAATTTCACCTCCTCAAAAACTTCCTCATAATTTGGCTGTTGTGCCAGGTTCAGGGAATACCTTCCTCTAGGGCTACTCTCTGTGTGTGTGTGCATGACTGTAACTACCCCTGCATCTGGTACTACATATATACCTAAAGCCATGAACTGGGAAAAATAAAGTATATTGCTAGGCCATGCTGACTGGAATTCAGGAAGTTCTCCCTTTTCCTGTTCAAAATCTCAATAGGGATCTCCCACTTTGAAACTGTAGTAGTTCACATCACACACTGCATAAAACTACAGCTGTTGCTTGAAGTAGATATTTTTCATTTCCATTAAGTAGATATTTTTCGGTTTCCTGCTTGAAATATCTCAAAGTACCAAGATATGCTGCTTTTTTTCCCAAGTGATTGCATTTTCTGTTATTATCACACACAACGAAGTCATCAGATCATCAGCTTTTTTATTTATTTTTAAACTTTTATCATTTCTGGCATTTATGATGAATAATGGCAAGCAAATCGTCCTCATTATCAGTCTCCTTGTCTCTTTGGCAATACTTGGAAATATATTCCAGGACATGCTCTCTAAGTATCAAATGCTTGTTTATTTTTGTAAATGTCACTTGATCAGCTTTTCAGATGGAAAACCAAGCTCATCTATCACTTGCAAATTGCAAGGTATTGAACTATATCCAGGGCCTAATTTGCAGAACCAAACCCCTCTACTAAGCAGCCAGCTGGGCCCAGGGATGCCAATACCCTTCTATAAACTGGGCTTGATTAGCCCCAGAGGTCAGTCTGAGAGATCATTTAACTGATTGTTGCTTGAACTCCTTAATTTCCAAATCAGTTTGGCACCTTTGGGAAAGGCACCCCAGTCAGTCAGAGCTGAGAAATAGGCAGGCACGCTGGGAATTCACATAGACAGCATATATTGCTCCCAGTGAATATATGGAGCCATCTGTTATTGAGTTAAATAAAAGCATCACAACACCATGTCAGTAATGCTGTGTAATATCAACAACTCAAGTGAGACTTCTTTTGTTGTAATAAATCCTGTCTTAAAAACTATACAGGTTCTTTAATGTGAGCTCTTATGGTGTTAACTGACAGCTGCCAAGGTAGAAGTGGTTTATTCAGTTCAAATTTAATTACTGTATAGAAATTTTCTCATTAAGAGAAAACACCTGAATTTGATAAGCCTATCCAACAGGAATTTTGTAAAGGACAGCCTTTTCTTCTGTCTGTGCTGTGTTTTCTGAGAAGAACATAATATGCTGTGCAAGTCTGTGCCTCTCAGAGGCAATTTATAATTAATATAGTTGCTTAATGGCACATTTCCCTTGACCATAGCATGCCATGCTGCCCAAACATCCTCTCACGCTTCAGTGCCCTGCTGAAGGCCCAGTGGCACTTGTCAAACAGGAGAGAGTAAAGATACTTCCAACAAATATTTCATCCAGCATCTCCTACAGCAGGTCAGTAATACCACCACGCCACCCCAAATCTCATATTGTGCTCATGTGTGAATTGGTAATGTATGGTCTAATGCCACTGCCCAAAAAGTGTGTCTGTTCAGAAGCTATACATTTAAATTATATGAATTCTGAAAATTGCTTTAAACTGCAGGCAGCCCACTTGGGCTGCTGAGGATTGGTCAAAAGTACACATAACCTGCTATTGCTATGCAAATTATATGTCCTGGCATAAAGGTCATCTTTCTGGGAAGAAACCTTTACTGAGTATGGGGTAGCATCCCTTTCAAGGACAAGAGGACCCAAATGAAAATGAGTGAAAACTCCTTGTTAGAACTTGAACACAGTTGTTGTTTTGTTTATAAAATAATCATGTTTCAGTTTTCTCATTTCTCCTGTTCTTTGCTCTGTTGTAATTAAAAGGCTATTGAAAGAGCTTCATAAAGTTTTTTTTTTTTCCCAGTAAATTATTTATAGCTTTTAGATTATATGAAGCTATCTGCAAATTAAGCTGAGCTTAGTGGCCATTTTTGTGTCACATACACACACACAAGCTGTCAAAAAGAAAAGAGGGAGAACAAAAACAAAGTTAAAAAACCAAGTAAAATGAAAAATTCCATGTTAAAAAGGAAGTAATTTTTTTAATTATGTACATTTGAAAAAAAAATCACTGACCTCAAATAAATTACAAAGCAAATCTGTATAAACTGTTCCATTTGAATCAAAATTCTCTGGGGAGGGAGAGAGGTAGAAGTACTGGGAGGGAAAAAATATTCCCACATTCAGTTGATCAGAAGTTGTGATTTGATTTTCAAACCATAATTTAATTTACTAAATAAAGGGTAATATTTCAATAATTCCAAGCTGAAAGTACTAGAAATACTACTAGACAGAAAAGTCTGGGTGGTATTAATCTACTGTCTTGGAGATGATATTTAAGATGCAAACCTGGAATAAAACATGCTGTGGCATCTGTGGACATAAACAGACAGCCCATTGAAAAGTGAAGCCTGGAAAGCACAAACTGAGCTATAATTTGTTTGGGGCTGGGTTTACTACTCTTGGGATGGGGCTAAATCACCCTTAGTTTTGTTTTACATGTTCACAGGATGGAGTAAAGTGAATTTCAGCTGCTGTGATCTCAGAACAAGGATGTAGCTAAATCTGTTCTGTTTTTATAGCTCTTTAAAATGCACCACATTACGTGGCTGGGTCTTCATTCTTCATGTATGGTTGGGTTAATTGGCTTAAAGTCAAAAGGCAATTCAATGCTCACCTCTGCAGCACTGCAGAATGGCCAAAGTACTTCTGGGATTTCAATATATGTTCTTAAGGCATTTAAGTGCTTCAGCGTTCTCATTTTTACATTAGAGGTAGGGAGAAACAAGATTGTGCATCAGCCAGAAATGGTAGTTTTCTTATATTTCTCAGTTCATTGAAATAAATATGTAATAAAAAATCCATCACAATCAGCATTTTCCATTTATGTTTTCAAGCTAAGGGACTGGCTAAAATGCAAACCTTCTTGTGCTCATTCCATAAAATGAAATAATAGACTCAGTATAATTTTACTTGTCAATAGTATAATAGACAACAAAAGTGTTTACTGTATTTTATTACCCTAGAGCTGTTGTCACTACTTTTCAAACCAAACAAATCTACAAGTCTACAAATCTAACCCTTGTCACAGTCTGCAAAGGGCTTATTTTCTCCTGTTAGATTCTAAGTTTTCCTGTAGTATTGTGAAACCAGTTTAACATCTGACCTTTTAGCCAGCAGACTGGAGAGCTGCCCTGCTGAGTTTGTGGAGAGGGCTTGATTGTTCTGCTGGGTAGTGCAGTATTTTGGATATGCAGATGTTACTGACTGAAGTGTATTATCCATCTTGAACACCACTTGAATTTATGCTGAAGCTTTCAAGTTCTATTCTTTGAATAGGTCCCACAGTAATTTAATTCTCATATTGTGCACAAAAAGAAGTCATACCTTATGTGCAGAGCTGAGAACTCCAGTGATTTTTAAGAATTGGCATGAGAAGGCTTTCAAATAAAAAGACGTCCAACACCTGAAGCAATATTCTAGCTCCAGGTTCTGCTGGTTTCATATAGAAATTGATTTCTATTACTGACCTAGGAATGACAGGAAAGATGACAATGTGCTGAACATTGTTATTGCACCTCCTGGAGATTTGCTGAAATGTTCATTCCTTCATTCCTCTTACCTGCCAGAGCTGTCTTCCAGGGCTCAGCTCTTTTTGTGGAGTTGGTAAAGTTCCTGTGAGCATGCTCCTAAATGAAAGGAGGCTATCAAAGGGAAGATGTGGGACCAAAGAGTCAGACAAGGTTACTTAGTATGAGAACAAAGTAAAGAAATATTTCTTCAGATGTTAGTTCAGACCATACCTAAGAAAGACCTTCAGCCTTAAAATACTGAGCCTGGAGATTCTGGCAGACTTTCCCCATATGTTTTGCAATCACTTCTGTAGGGAAGGCAGGAATACTCAATTTACTATGAGTTTACTGGGGAGAAATTGCCCCTGTGTCCTGGCAAAACACAGACAATGATTGATTTTTCCCACAATAGGAAAGTGAGGCCTCAGGGACAAACGGAGACTGAAGAATATGAGTTTACAAAAGCCGAGGTGAAATAACAAACATTATTTTGAAGGAACCAAGGTCTTTGCAGAGTAGTAAAAATAACAAGAGAGTTCTGGCCATCAGCTTAAAGTTAAGAGCGACTTGAACTGAGGTCTTGCTTTGTTGAATCCCATTCAGCTGAGGAGGACTGGTGGGAGGATTTTGGCATTTCTGTTTTAGCTGAACAGCCATGGGAGTTTTCCGTCCCCTTTCACAGTGCAGTAATTGGCTCAAGTGCTGCTGCCAGTGAAGCAGCTGCTGTTGACTTAATGGGAATCTATATTGAGTTCACAAGAGCACACAGGTCAAGGTTAAGCAGCCACCATTATGGCAGAACCGGGGACTGATTAAAAGTATTAAGAAGGTGGAAAGAAATAAAACCCCTTCCTTAATCATGAACCCCATTTTATATAGACTATATTTAATAGAAAAACCTAAATAAAATCCGTGATTTTCTTGCTGTCAGATGCAGAGAGCCACAACTCCATGTGAAAGGCAGGTAAGGCCTGGAGTCGCTTGGGTCTTCTGTCTTTGTGTCTGAAAAAAAGGGGTTTTACACAATGAATATAACGTACTTGGAGGCGTGGTCTAGAATATTTGATTCTAATAATGATTAAAAAGTTCTTCAGTAATAAACCACTTCTCCATCTAACACATTAAAAAGGATGGGGTCCATTCTGAGTACTCATAGGAAGTCAGGAAATCTTGTTTATAACTAATTGCAATGTTTTCAAAAGGTTATAATTTTCTAATTGTTATTGATGCTCATTTACCATCCCCTGCATGTGCCCTTCCATCCATAATTAGAAGCCCATTTAATTCCCATGCATTTCTGTTAGCCCAGTCTTTGTTGGGGTATTTAACTTTAAGAAGTATTACTCAAGAAATTTTGCAGTGGTGCAGAATTTACCCTACAAAAGCAATCCTGTCACCAGGGAGTATTCCTACCTCCTAAGGTATGACTGGCAGAAACATGTTTTCTGATTGAGTTCTGCCAGTAGTGTTTGTGTATGACAAATACGATGTCGAAAGAGAAGCGTTTCAGGCAAGACAGTGTGATAAATTCTTCTGCAGAAACATAAATGATTTATTATATTAATATGAATTATTGATAATATTTCATCAGATGGACTTTAAAAGCTTCAGCACATTATTGTAAACACTGCACCATTTTGAGTGACTCCAGGTAGGATTAAAGGAAAAAGCAAGATTAGGAATCAGAGCTGAGCATAGGAACTCAGTCTCTGAGGGTCACAGAAGGAAAGAGCTTTCATCGACGTTATGAGATGAGCAAAAAAAACTCATCAGAAATTTTTTTGTAAGTATAAAGTGTTGTAAAAGTACAAATACTAGAATAGAAATGTTTTCATTAGAATAAAAGTTACCACTTACAGTGTTAGATATAGGAGATATTTCATAGTAAACTTGGCAATGCTGAACTATGGACAGGCTGGCAACCCTTTCTTCAAGTTGTCTGAAGCACTGCAGTGGCTGGAATTCAGGAAGTTCTCCCTTTTCTTGTTCAAAATCTCAATAGGAATCTCCCACTTTGAAACCATGGTAGTTCACATCACACACTGCATAAAACTCCAGCTGTTGTTTGAAGTGTCTACCTCTGCCTTTGAGGCAAAAGCCCAAACTCACTGAAAGATGTTACCCCAACTTGGCAAAGCAGGGCTTCTCGCTCTCTGCCCAGAGTTTGCAACAAGCCTCACTTCATTGCTCTTCACTAGACTGTCTCCAGTGTACATCTTTGTCTAAAATGTGGTAAAAATTTAGTAATTTTTACTACAAGGGTAGTTAATGAGTTTGGGGAGGACTTGCATTTTCTTCAGTGTCCTTGGCATCATCAGGTAACAAACCGAATCTTCCTCAAGCCTGTTGGAATAACATAGCTAATGTTTAATTTTGTGTTAATAACATAACATATCTAATGTTTCCCAAACTTCTTAACTGAAATAGTTACTTATTTTGTGAATTTCTTTCCAATCTTGCTTCATGTTGGTAACATCTTATCTCCCTACTTGCCTACCCCTCTGTGTCATTTTCCTCTAACCTTTCCCAAGCCTAATGCTTTGATATAATGCATATTTTCCTTTATTTCATGCCTTGAATAAACAGTTAATGCTTTCAATGATGCATGGGTCGGCCTATAGTGAAGATAAACATTTCAAGGTCTTTGGGGACTTGAAAGCATCACAGATAACAGTTTGGTTTTCTTAGGGGAGGTTTCCCCAAGTCTAAATTTGTTTTTCTTTGCAAGCTGAGACACTCGAGAACAGATCAAAAGTTTTCCCCTTCCCTCTCAAGCTCTTTCTTTGTCATATTTTTGTTATAACAAAAGCCTGTTGCTTTTTAAAAAGGTTAGAATAATTAGAGGTGTATCTTGGCTGGAGCACAGATCCAATATTCTGCTTGGGTCTTTGATGAATTCCTGATGGTCAGGTGTAGCATAGAATTATAGTTTTTCAATTACAATTTTTGTTGTTATTTTCTCTTTCTATGTCTTTATTATTGGGTGAGGTACTGAGCTGATTCCCAGCGGTAGAAGAATAATTTGGTGCATGAAAACTTTCACAGAGCCTTCAGTCATGAACTTCAAAATATATTTTTATGCTTTGAAATATTTTTTTCTGTACTTTTTAGGTTTTGGAGCAGGGCACAACTCTGCTCTTTCTAAAATTTCCAGAATAGGGAAAGGCATTACAGGAAGTGATATTTGTTGAGTGACAGTGTGAGTCATTGGCTCATGTACCCACACACAATGTTTGTGTGCTGATAAAGATGCATTGACTTAGAGACTTTCTGTGTAAAATCTCTAAAGCCTTGGGTGAAACTGGTGCTTTTCTTATGTAGATTCTAAAAAATAATAAAAAGAAATGTAAGAGAAGTCACAGATATTTGCAAACAAAGAGGATGGATTTCTACAAGTCAGTTGTCAGAAAAATTGGAAGAAAGGAACTTACATCCTTGTTGAATTATTTGCTTTTGGGCAAGTTAGTGTGTATCAAACTTTGTGTTTTGACCTGTTAGGGAGCAAAAGCTGAGCTAAAAAAATCAACTATGCCTCTCTGGGTGGATATGTATGCTGTTTACTGATCAAAATAAGTATAAAAGAAAGCATTCTGTCTGAAATATTAAACCTTCAAAGAGGTAATTTGACTTTTGCATTGATTATCAATTTTCCTGGTTTTTATGTTCAGGTACTATTCATCAGTGATCCCTATTTTCAGTGTTGTTTTGTCTGTTCTGTGGTATTTATATAATGCATAATGCCACAGGAAAGAAAGCTGTTCCACCATTAGGAAGCTTTTTAAAAAGCATAAATACAAAAAGTATTCTTAAAAATGTCTCCCCAAAATATCTGACAGCACAAAGAACATGGACATTATTGCTCAGCTCTAAACTAAAATAATTTTAAATAATTTGGATAGATCTGAAAATAATATTTTTGCTGTAGACTTATATTTGAATATATTCAAACAAAAGAATTGTTTTCCTCTTTAAGTCCATTTTTATATATTTTAAAACTGTAGATAGTCCTACAACTGGGAGTGTTTTGGAATAATATGTTGAAATATTCATTTTACACATGGCCATAAAATATTGTGTCTTCTTAAAGATGACAGCCCATTTAAACTTTTATAAAATCCCCTTTTTTTTTGAAACCATTTCATGAATTGCAAACAAATACATGACCAGTTCAATATCTCCCAAGTCACACTTTCATTTTCTCCAAACCTGTGGGTTTTGATGAACTTTCTGTCTGTGAAATAGTTTTGATCAGCTCTACTTCCTATCCAAGATGGTCATGATTTTATCATGGATCAAAATGAGACTTAGTCAGGTTCCAGTGCTGTAACCCTTGAAAAACAGTTTTGTAAATCATCTAGTAAGTTTCTTTCCCACTAAACTAGGTTATTTTAGATGTACTAGCCAAAACAAATAAGGGAGTTTTCAAACATCAAATCTGAACTGCTTCCTTAGGTTTTCAGCGATTCTTTATTTATTTTAAGTAACCACCTTAGAAAAAGTCAGGGAACTTTTTCTAAGGAGATAATGCGTATTACTCTCTGCATTTTCTGCAGTGTTAGGTTTTTTGTTGATACATCACACCAATGTATTTCAATGCCAAACTGGAGCTTAGCTATTAAAAATGCTTTTAGTTTTTATTTTTGAATAGGATTATTAGCCTGCTTTACTACCCTTTATGGCTATAATGTCTTCTCAGACAAATTTTAGTGCAAATTAAAATCAAGATGGACTCTAGCTATATTCTTTTCAGTACTCCTATAAATGCATTTGTGAGTTGTACTATATTGATTTTTCAGCACAACTCTGTTTTTCCATGGGCAGTTTATTCTCCTGGGTTTGATGATTATAATGATAATAAATGTTAATATGCTATCAATAAATATGTATACAATGAGCCTGATTCTACAGTTCTACAATTTTATACTTCTGTAGGAATAAGTTTTTTATTATTATTTTACAATTTCATTAGTTATTTAACTTACATTTTCTTATATTTTCTGCCTGTTTTAGGGAAAAAGAATAAGAGAGATCTCAGATAACTAAAATAGTAAATACATTTGTACACCTTTGAATATTGCTGTTTATGAAAGGCTTTTCTTCTTTTAGGCATTCTGAGAAATTACACCTCCTGGGGACAGGGGTTACAAGAAAGTTGATGTTGTGCATGAAGAGTATTACAAAATTTAATATAGAATAATTTCAGCTGGTACATGTTTATGGTCAAATTAACCCAATTTTTCTTTTGGAATGTGTTGAGCCGAGAGCTTGGGCTGAACTCAGATCTTGAACAGAAATGAGATATTGAAATGGGGTAGATATATTTCAAGTGTCAATTTCTATTACTGATCCCATGGAAAATATCTTGAATTAAAAATTGTTTAAAAGTTGGGATTCTAATCTGTGTAGGTGTTCTTAGATTAATTTCTAGGTAAATATTAATAATATCCTAAAAGCAGAAAGCTCTCATCTTTCATACCCAAGGAACACAGGGACCTGATGATGCCAATGATGTTGCCTGCCCACCTCTTAGTGAGCATCCACCAGTATTTTCTGTAGGCCCTTTTATTCCCTTTCCATAAATAGTTTGTTGTGATCTTCCTTTCCTATTCCATTGGAAACCCTGTAGGTTTCCAGTAGACAATTTTTATGAGGTGAAGGAATTCCTGTGTGGATCTTTCCTCTGAACTACACCTTCTTGCCAAAAGCTGCGAGAGCTTGGTCTGACTCTTCAAAGTATAAGATATAAGAAAATATTTACTGAAATCCACAGAATTTCTCAGTGCAGCTTAGGTCCATAGTGAACACACTCTGTGTGTAGGCTCTTTGTGCCCACCATTGTCAGAGTAAAATGACCTGGGCTGCTCCAGGATTCCATATCACATAGATGTGTGAGGGTGAAGCTGCATTGCAAGACTGGAAGTTACATCTTATTGTTATGTTGTTATATCTTATTGTTGTAAGTTATATCTTATTGTTATGTGACTGCTTCATGGTTTGATGGCATTTCTAACAACATAAGGGCATATCTTAGAGTTAGCCAAGATTGCCCAAATACCAAGAAAACCATTGTTGAAATAGCACTGCAGATAGGGAAACAAAGGAAGTGCTATTTCTAGGAACATGTTAACACATAAATTATTACAATATCCTGATGAATAGTAGAAGTGAATGAACTGAGTCATAAATTTGGTGAAGATCTGTGCTCTTTCCTCCACAATATTAATCTCCTGGGAGGCATCAGCAGACGCCAGGCTGGCCTGTGACTGTCTCGTTGCTCCAGAGGCAATAGACCAAACAGACAAGAGAAGCCTCAGTCTGTTCCAGACTTTATTCATCTGCTCTTTCCGTATCCATCCTTCCAAAGAAGTGGGGATACAGGAAACATCAAGCAGCACAGAGCAGGCTGCAAATCTTCTCATGTTTTTTATATACCATGGGCTGGAGAGGTAAAGATTTCTTGCTGCCTTTCCCCCAAATGTAAACCAGAGAAGACCAACTTCTGCTTCATCTTTATGGGAACATAAAACATTTCAGAGGTTCACACACCATAGAAGGATAAAAACCAAATTTGCCAGTGTAAATCAAGAAGGGAAGCAGAAAGGTTGCATTTGAGCAAAAGTGTGGAAGTTTCCAGGGAAAGCCTGACAGTGGACTACTGGGGAGGCTCCATACCCAAAAGAAGATATTTTAATTTTTAATTTTTTTTTTTGCAAATGGAAATGAGAAAGTGCTAGATCTCATGACTGGATGGATGCATAATTAAAATATAATATCTTTCATAATGGAGGAATAAAATTGAACAGTAGATTTTTAAATTACTTTAGTATCAAAATATTACTTGACACCCCATAGAGATGCATCTAAAATATTGATAACTGAGCTTGCTATGCAGAACAGATGCAATGTACATCTTTGATAAGTGGAACCAAAACAACCTCAGAAGTAGCTATTTTCTACTAAGAGTGAAAAAGTCACTTCTAGTGTCAGCAACTTGACTCAAATATCTATTTTAACCTGGTGGCCAGGTTCCTGCACTGCCAGCTCCTCAGACTATCAGCATGAAACAATTCAAAGGAATTGAAGAAAAAAATGAATAATTTAATGGGTTGGTTTTCCTGCCCTGAGAATAGGATTAAGTATTGCTCAGTACCTGGGCTTGGTGACTCCCGTCTCTGACTGCTGTCCCTCTGACTGCTGTCTAGTGGTGGCAGTGACAGAAGGATATGTGATTTCAGAAGAGAGTGCTGGGCTTGGTCTGTGATAGCATCCCCTTCCTGCAGAGATCCATGCCCACTCCACAGGCAAACCTGACCATGGTGTATGCCTCCCTCTGCAGCAATTTTTGTTTCTAGCCCTCCAGCTCCTGGCTTTAGCTGGCATTTTGTCTTGCACTTCCTGTGCTGTCCCTGTACATCACACACCAACTCCAGCCGTGCAGCCGCAAGCCTTCCTTGGAGCTCAGGAAAATTAATAGGAGCTTGCTTCAGAGGTTTCTTGCTGCTGTGTCCATGCATTTGGCAGACAAAAGGCCATTTTCTCCAGCCTCATTAGATGCACATCTTTCTTTCAGATGCTCTTAGAGCATCTGTGGCTTGTCTGCTCTATTTTCCCCATTTTTTACTTTCCCTGGTGCATATCCCAAAGTTTTCATGTCTGATTTGGATCTTTTTATGGCCACTGACTGACACCTATCCCATTCCTTTTGCAAACCAGGAGATTTTATTGTCCTCCATATTGCAAACTTCCTGAGACCAATCCTATTTTTTTCATAATTTGTTTTCCTTTTACATCTGTGAGAAAGGGATAATTCCTTCCCTGATTCTGTCTTAGAAAATCATATAATCTGAGCATGATACCACGATGTCTCAGCAACTTGTTCTTGTTGTGCTTTCTAATCCAAACAACGTGTGCTATAAATATGATTGCAATTTAGGGTGTAATCCTGTCTGACATAGCTCTGGTTGTAGCTGGTAACTGGTAACTTTTCAGAAAATCTCATTAGCTTGCTGTAGATAGAAAGCTTAATAGATCACAGATGACATATAATTTTAGTGTGCTAGCAGTGAATTGTGTACATGAGAAAGAGATATCCTTGTTATTGCAGTGCATAGTGCTGCTTTGCTTCAATGTGTCCAGAACATTTTAGGACAGAAACACATTTTAGCAGATCTGTGGACCAAGCTATTCAGAGAGTATAAGAAATGAACCTTGAAAGTGCAAAGACTGGATCCAGCCTTTACTCTCAGTTGCTCCAGTCCATCCCTGAAGGTAATCATTCCCAAATTGATGTGTTCATTTTCTTTCTCAAATCCAATAGGCTTTCCCACTCACACACTTGTTTTTCTCATGACAGCTTCTCCCAGCAAATAGCCACTTCCTTCCATCTCCATCTGAGAGGCTCCTTCCCTTGTTCTGCAATTGTCTCCTGGCAGTTTTCCCATCTGCTTTTTCGTCCCTGTAAAGGTTTGCTGGAGGTAACAGAGGTGCTGGAGGGCAGATGCAGTATAGTCTTTCTTGTTCTATTCTCTTACAATTTGAAGCAGAAGTTTTGGGTTTTCTGTCTTGTATTAATGAAAAAAAAAAAAACAAAAAAAAAACCCATAAAAACAAACTAGGCTAGGGCTCCTTGAAGGGTAAAAAAATATAATAGTGCCATGCTAAATCTCATTTTCTATTAAGTAGGATATATCCAGGGCATATTGAATGTTAATAATGTTTAACATTGAATCTTCATAGTTTCTGGATTTATGGAGCAAAAGAATGTGTATTGTGTAACAGCCTTGTCAATAATTGTAGTTAATAAATTTTAAGTAGTGGAAGACACATTTGCAGATTGAGTTTGTTTTTAGATTTTTTTGCTTAAGCAGGTGAGTTGTCTCCACATTTTCAGTCACAGGAAGAATGATATATTGCAAGCTTTAAAGGCCTTGTCAACTCAAGGTTAGGTAAGAGTTTGTTTATGATGTTTTATCAGGAACAGAAAGAGTACCCAGGGGATGGAGAAACTGAGCCTGTTATACTCAGCATAAATTGTGAGAGGAGCACCAGTCAGTCATGATATAGGAATGAATGAACAGGTATGGAATAAATTGTCCAGCTGATGAAACTAGCAGAATTTCTAAATCCCTGATCAATTATATTTGGCCCTGGTGATCCTGGCTAATACCCAGCAATAAGCTGTTCCTCAGTGTGTGAAGGTGATTTTTGAAAGCACTGTGACAGAAAGGTCAGATCCCAACTTCTCTTCTCCTGTGGAAAACTTCTCCTGCTCCAGGGCTCAGCTCTGAGTCCCTTCTCTCCAGCACATCAAGCTTGGCACTGGACAGACTCACAAGCTCTTGTTGAAGGATGTAGTCCTGGTTGACATGAGGGCTTTAATGTCCTCTTATGTCCTCAAGAAAGGGAAGACTGCAGGGTACAAGTGGTGGTGTTTTAGGGGGCCAATGGATGCAAATGAAAACCGATGTTTTTGCATTATTAACTTGGAAAATTACTCCTTGTTTGGTGGGCAGAGAATCTTTAGTGAACAAGGAAGAATGTTACAATCAGGAAGAAATACAGGCTCTTCTTTTGTCTTTACCCCCTTTGGAAAGTGAAAAAGCTACTGAGGGGTTTTGCTATTGCTCTGGATCATCTCCACATTTTTCAGAATGATTTAGAGCAAGAAAGTACAGGTTGAAGTAAATGTACTGTGACTACTGTGACTGTAATCATGAGTCAGAACTTTCCTTGGGTGCCAGCAGGCTTTGTCGCCTCTTCCATCTGCTTAAAGACAGATGAAATAACTAAATGCTTTTTAAAACCTCCAATGAGGTCACAAAATGTGCAGGATCTGCTGGGCCACTGGAGAAACAATAATAAATACACCCCCCCATGCATCCCTCATAACGAGGTGACTTCAGCAAGGCTCGTAATGCATTCAGCTTTGGGCACATGGATGTCTCACTGAGGTGTCAACTCTTGTGTGTGCCAGCCAGGGCTGGCTTTGGGCACTGCTTGGGTCCTGGAGGACTGAGGTGTTCACCATAAAGGTTTTGAGAAGAATTACAGGATGAGCCATGCAGACAGCGTGCCGGGTCTTCTGAAGCCTGCAATATCTTTTCCCAAGAGGGTTAGGATGATCTGGCATCCCCAGGCAGGAATAAGCTTCTCCCTCTCCATGCACAAGGGAGAGGAATATAATCTGCAATGCACCTATGTGTAAGGAGGGAGCTGCCAAGCAACATGTGAACTCCAAAACTGGCTGAATGTTCGTAATTTTCCAAACTTTTGTATAAAAATTATTCACTGAAGTCCACTGTGAAGACACTCACAGACTTTAGTGAGTCTTGGAATGAATCCTTACTTTCCTTCTGAATTTTATTTATTTATTTTAAATTTTGTAATATTTATTCCAAGGATGCTCAACTAAAACACCAAAGTTTAATAGCAACATTTTGTTTCATATGGGCAATTCCACCTGGAGCTCAGTAAATATGATTACTGCTTGCAGCAAGAAATGAAAAAGGAAACAACTTGCTGACTTTCCTATGTATTTGTCCTTTTAGAAAAGTAAATATTTTCTGCTTCACAAACATGCTGAATGAAATGCAAGTCTCATTTATCACTTAAATAGTAATAACAGTGCCCGCTGCATGCTGCAGGCTGGGTTCTGACAGAGGTGGATTGACAGTGTTTGCTCAGCGGAAGCAATAAACAGATCAATAACTGAACGTAGCCTGTGGGGCTGGAGGTGTGACAAGTCAACCATGATTTCACAGTCTTGCTGGGACCCTTATTAAACTCATTTGTACATCTGAAAACAACTCTTGCCTTGTAGGGTTAAAGGTAGCTGCGAGTATTGGTCTGAAGCAGGTTTGAATCTTCTCTGTGCCCCAGAGGAACCTGGCTGCTCTTTTGGAAGCCCAAGAAGCAGGGAAATCTAAAATGCAATTAAGAAAAAAAGACAATGTTTTGTTTGGTTTTTATTTAATTCACTGTAACTGTTTATTTGTCAGTGATGATCTGCACTTTATGAGAGGAAAGAAAATCAGATCACAGGATATGCTGAGTTGAAAGGGATGTTTATCTATTCTTTCCCCCTCCTTCTCTCCTGTTACTACTCCCCACTAAGGGGTAGCAATGGACCTCCTGGGGGAAGGAAATAGCTTGTTCCTTCTTGTTGCTTTGCTGGAAGAAGTGATAACAAAAGCTTGCCTTGCCTTCTTGACAGCTGAATGCAGGAGCTGGCTGTCAGGAGAAAAAATTCACTCTTTCTGGGAAGCAATGAGTCAGGTCCCCACTTTTCTCCTGTCTAGGGCTGCCACAGATGACTACGCTCAGGCCACAGCTGCTGTGCTTTGGCAAGAAGCATCCCTAAAGTCCCAGGCAGGTTTTATGAATGTTTTCCTTGTCTTCCAGGCTAGAGAAGGAGGCGTGCCACCCATCTGGAGGTCAGACAAGGCGACAGACTCCTAGGCTTGACCCCCAGGTGCACGTTCTCCTTTCCCATCAGAGTGTGGGGGGAGGAAGGAGGCCGCTGGCGGGGAAAGAGCCGCGTTTCAGGGCAGCTGCCACAGGCCCTGTGTGGGAAGGGCTCGGCCGTCCCGCGTGCTTTTTGGATGGAAGTGCCTCATCCTTCTGGAAGGGCTGTGTTGTGTCTGGCACCCAGCGCGCTGGAGTGAAACATGGGCTGCTCCCAAATGTCTCCATCCAGCAGGCAGATCAGAAAGGGTGCTGACCTCACTTTCACAGGCTTCTTTTTGGCAATGACTTTTTTTGAAAAGTAGCAAGTGACTCTCTAAGGAAATATTTTGCCAATACTCTATATTAGCTGCTTGCTCTATCTCTAATTAGGCATTGTTTTAGTAAGGATCATTATGGGTAGGGTGAAGATTCATGGGGAGTAAGGCCTTTAGTATCAATTGCATCTTCCAATTTAAGAGCTTATTTTGCCTGCTTCTACCCAAGAAAACATAGACTTGAAATGCTCTATACAGGATGGTTTCAACTGCTTTTTATTTTTGGGACTGTGGGGTGACAGCCATAGGAAAGCCACGTATGTGTCTCTAAAAGAAGGTGACAGGAACATCTCTGGGTTGTGTGCATTAGCAGGAAGGAGCCTCTGCACTGTGGGCAGCTGTTTCATCTCGTGGGATGCCTCCTGCACCCAAGCCATGAGGATTCCAGGAGTTCTTGGATAAGAGCATGGCTGTTCTCTGCTAGCTGGAGCCACAGTGCCTCAGTTGCTGCCTTGCTGTCTGTGACATCTGTGACTCAAGATGATCTAGACCAGGCACAGAAACTCATGGTGCCAGTTAAGTGACAAAAGGGAGGTGAGAAGGATCCGACTGCAGATTTTGCAAAGATCGTTTTATTTTTGTAGAGCCTGCTTCAGAGCACACGCAGATACTCTGTCACAAAAGGTTACATTTGCAAAAACCTTAATTCCATAGGGTTTAGATATTGATTTCGATTGGGGTCACACAGGCATGAACTTTGAAAATATAAAGGAAAAATTAGCCTAGGAGTCACACCTCAAAAAAAAAAAAATCAAATACAGTGCAATTTGAAGATGACCCAGAAAAAAAAACCAGCTGGTTTTGGTTTAAATGAACAAATATTTTTTAAAGAAAAAAAATTGAAAGTCATAAAATTTTCCACACCTAAAGTTTCTGTTCAGTGATACATCTCTGTATAAATATAGAAATAACTTCAACTGAGATGGAAAGTAAAAGGGAGGAAACGGCAAGGAGAAAAAGAAGTTTCACTCTAGTGTTGGAGTCATCAAATGCATCCTGGATACATTGGAGAAATAGCACAGAATATCTGATCCCTAGGTTTTAGTGATTATCTAAACAGGTTTGAATTGACATGTACAAGATGTTCCATTGGTTGTTTTGGAATGTGCATGCAACTACAGATAGGAATATATGCAGATCTGCATCTGAATTTCTGCATACATAGAAATAGGATATTGATATATTGTACCCAAAGTATTGTTATTTCTTACTGATGATCAGCTCCTTAATTCATTTAAAAGTATAGTGTAGCTTAATGTGTAGCAATTCATAAAAGGTCAAAAGAAAAATGAAATTAACAAAGCTTTGTGTTCTAGGTGATAAATGCATTTTTACTCATCATTTTATGATGGTAGAACTTAGAGGAGCATCTTAACCAAAGAAAGGTATGAAAAAAATATTAAACTTTAATTTGTGAAATAAAGGAAGGTGGATGACAGAAATCAGCGTGTTCTATACAAAACTGAGAAGAAGAACTGTTTGTACAGAAGTCTTTAGATGTCTGCAGTTACTAATGCAATCAGTGCTGTAGCTTTATTACACATGATTCTGTATATCTGTATTTCTATTGATTTCTGTTGAATGTTTTAAACTTTACTAAAAATGAAAAAAGCTCACCAAATTTCACAGAGTTGTTCTCCATTATCTTAACTCTTCTTTTGCTGGATTTAATAAATGCAATATTCTTTTTCCTACAGGATTACCAAGTATTTTTCATGAAAGAATTTTCACAATGGTGTTTGCATTACTTTCTGTTTCCTACATTTTTCCTTATAGTGGTATTTTATATGCTGCTTTCTTTCTTTTTTTTTTAAAGCATATTGAAGGACAATTACAAATAAGAAGTAATCTTTTTAAAGTAGATTAAAAAAAAAAAGAAATAATTTCTCTACAGAAACAATCTAAACAATCCATAGAGTCCTAAATCCTGTTTTCTATATTTCTTCAGCTAGGAGGGTATTTTTACCTTGATTACTTAAAATGGTCACAAACCAGTGCAAACATTGCATTACAGAAAAAAATATTTTAGTGTGAGAGAAAAAATTAATTGCTGCATACATTGTACATCTGTGTATTGAATCATAATTTGCTCTAGTAATTAGTTTTCAAAATAGAGCCAGTAAGATGGATAAACTAACAAACTAAGATAATTTTTTCTGCCAACCCTCACTTGATTTTAATTTACAATATGCTTTTGGGAGAAATATTTGGTAAGATGCTATTTCTGAAGGATAATTCAGCAGGACACATATGACAGAGAGAAAAAAAGAAATTTTATCCCTTAAAATTGACAAACTGCATATGGAAGGTTGTCTTATTTTCTTTCCCTTAGTATAAACAATCTAAAGATTTTCTTTCTGTTTTAGTGGAGTGGGAGAAGCATCTGTCACTAAATTTACATGGCAGAGGTGATAAATATCTTTCTTGTTTAACCTTTGCCAAACTTCAGAGTCATGGAGGTGAAATGTGCTCTGCCTGAGGTCTCATGGAGGCTGTTTCCTACATTAGTTGCTAATGAATCAAATGGGTGCCATCAAATGCATTTGCTTGTGCCTTCACATCATCAGACTAAAGACACAGTCCTTGCTTTTGTGTCTTCTTTATATGCAAATTTTGGCATGAGAATTCATCAACTCTAGTCTGAAGTATGCTGAACTCTTAACGTTTGCCAAGATATTTTTTTCTCTTTTCCAGGAAAGAGTTAGTTGAGAACTACTTCATGTAAATCAGCATGATTCCAGTGGTTTGATAATTAAAACAAAGCAAAGCTACTTCCCTACCTTAATTATTTATACTTTATTATCCAGTATAGCTATGAATATTGTGCAATTAATGATGCTTTTCTAATTTATATCAGCATGGGTGTGATATACTGCCCAATATATGTAACCTAATTGGTATGGAGTGAATGTTACTCCCATTAAGCACAGGTAGACTTCTTCCTGTGCAATTCATTAAAATACATGGGGTGGCTCCTGACTTTGTATAAGACCTCATTTACCAGGCATCATTAAGGGGAAGCCCCACGTGTGTGCTTTAACTCAAAAAGGGGAACTTGTTCTCTGCCCAAAATAATTCCAACCTTCTGCATGCTTGAGGGAGAGCAAGTATTTGTGTGTGTGCGTGCCCATGTGCAGGTGAGAGAAGAGGTGAAAGAGAGAGAGCTGCAATTAATTTGAACACAGCTGTTATGGGAAATGCAACAACTCATTTTTCCTCAGCAAACACAAAGTTAGAGGTGAGTTATCAAAAAAACCAAAAACCCTCAGTATTAATTATGAAGGCTGCTAAACCAAACACATGCCTCTGACCTTTTGGTGCCTCTGTATAACAATAAATATTTTACAGCTGTGATTTCCATAGGCCTTCAGAGCAACTCGGCAAGGATGAAACAGAATTATGGATACAATGATGAAGAGTCTGGACTCCATTTCACATGTCCCTGACCTGTGTATTAGATATTTCACTTGCTCCCCCTGCACAGAATTTGGCTCCATGTATTATGTTCATTAGCCATTGTAAACCCTTACTCTGTATCTAATGGGCTGGGAGGAAATAAAACAGCAGTTTAGGAAAGAAGTTGGGTCAGAAGAGAAAAATTCAGTTAGGTAGCACTAATCCGTTCACTTCTGCAGGATAATTATAAGTATTTGCCTTGTAGGACAATTTCTTTGCAGATACATTTAAATATTTAATTAATTAAACTGTAAATTAATATACTTATCTCCTAGTATTTATTAGTACAATTAAGAGTATGGAGGAAACAGAAGGAAAAAAGGGAAATAATGGAATTAAGAATGATTGTGTGAGGAAGGATGGTTTAATGGAGAGAGAAATCTGTTCCACTTCTGCTCTGCTGCTGAGACTCCAGATAACTACTGAATTACCCCACTTTTAGGTGGGTGTAGCAATGCTTATTTTCCAGGTATTTGGATTATAAATGTTTTAGGGCACATTTTTCTTGGGTAAATGCCTGCAAAACCCAAGACAATTGAAACCTCTTTTGGGACACCAACAAGAAACCCATGACGATTTTTTCATTTCCCTCTTCCCTAGATATTTAGTGGACCTTGCAGAAACATTGTTTCAAAATTTCTATGGCCAGTATAATAGGAAGGAATCAGGTGAATTTACAAAGTTTCTTCTTTAAAAGAAAAAAGGGAAACAATTCATCCAGTGCCTTTTCCTCCTCCTTTGTTGTGGTATCAGTGCAGAACAGGGCAGTCAAAGAGGCTGGATGTGCCCTTGCTCTCTGCTCTCTGGGCCAGGTTGGAGTTGATTATTTCCATTTTCACTTCCTTTTGCCAATTTAACGGCTATTTGCCATAGCCAGCTCCACTCCTTTGGCGTCATCTCACCTTCTGGATGTTTTTTGCCACCTATTACGCTCCTCCTCTGGTTTTGATTTATGACTGATGTGATGTTCAAAATGAGAAAGAAGTGTCAAGCTACCAGAAGGAGAGAAACATCCAGAAAGCTGTGTAGTTTTTCTACATCTTCTGGGAAATATCTCTTCCCTTACTTTTCTTTTAAGATGCACTTTTTTAAAGCTTGGCTTGTTCATAGCAGACTTTTCTGAGTCTTAGTGCTTTGTTTTTATTTTTTTATTTTGGTTTTTAAATTGTTTACAAGTATTTGTGTTGTTTATACACTGTTCAGACATGCTGTTGGAGCTGTTGTCTAACTCGTGTAGCTGTGATTGCTGCATTCCCTTGGTGCTGGCATTTTTAGCAAGATTTAACTTCTCAGGTTTCTGTTCCTTACTTTAATTAAGGCAAATCAGCCTTCTTGAAAGGGGATGAATGACTTTTTGCTAGTGTTGAGGGGCAGAAGGAGGGCAATTTGCAGCATTCTAGAGTTGCTCTGATGTCCATAATATTTCCAAGACAACTTGAAAGTTTTCTGGAATTTTCCTTTAAAAGCTGAGGAGGGAGAAATAAAAAGCAAATACTTTCCTGTATTATTATTTTTTTAAATGCTGGGGACCCTAAAATGAGTTTTTACAAGAGTTGTGAGATTGAATGTGGAACTCCAGTGCTTTAAATGGTATATTGAAAGCTTTTGTGTTTTACATGGTTAGAGAAATTAAATGAAAGCAGCATCATTTGGCAACACCCTTTATCATATTAAAACTCTTGGCTGGCCTCTGAAATGATGTTTTCATGTTTTCATATAATTTTTGAAACCTGCTGAGTATTGACTTCCTGTAAAGTAAGTAAATACTGGCAAATATCTTACAAAGGTATTTGTCTAAACTGTTTGAAACCCATAAGCATAAATGGGAAATAGAAGCAGAGATGGAGATGTTGTTAGGGTGATGGGGTGATGGAAGAAGCCCAGTTATTGATCATAAATGCTGAGGTCAAGACTGGTGCCAGCTCCTTTTCGTATCCTCAAAAACAAGGGTAATCAGAGAATGTCTTTGCCTGAGTGGGAGAGCTAAAAGTTTTTACCCCCTACCATTTAAAGAATAATGTTGCTTTCCTGGTTTTCTCATACATTTGTTAGTTGGGTTGGTTTTGGAAGGGCTGCAGAAATCTCTGTGGTTGTACTTGCCAGGCATGCTAGGACCCAATAGATATTGCTATTCCTTAGAGAAAAAAATATGGAAGAAGAAATTAAAATTGCATCTAGCATATGGTAATTCAAGTCCTGACTGCACAAAAGAAATTTATTTCCCGGAATGAGGATGTATACTGTGACTTGTGGCTGTAGATTATTTATTTATCCATTTACTTTGTTTGTTTGTGGGGTTGTTTGGTTGTTGTTTTTTTCCAGAATACTTGATTTTTAAGAGCTTATCTGTTATGCTATTTGCTTTCCTGGCTTTGTAAGCAGTGTTCACAACCAGTGTGCCAATAGCTTGTGCAAGTGAACTAGAAAATGGGAAGTAACAGTCATAATATTACCTTCAAATTCAATGTCCTGACCAGATGGGCATGGAGAGTGTGTGGCAGGGTGGGAAAAAAGAATGCAAGTAAGGGTTTTGAAGCTGTGAAAAGGGACGTCAGTGTAATTGAAGATGAGTAAAAGGTTCAGAGCAGCTTTGGCTGCTCGGTGTTCACCCATGTCTGCCAGACTTGTATTACACATGATTACAATGTAATAACTACACTAAGTGCTCAAAGCACCAAAACCAATCCTGTATGACTCAAGTAAGTGATAATACCTTGATTGATTTCAGAAGAAGCAGTTGTAAGTCCCAGACACTTGTCTCTTTTATTGACTTGAGAATTAATTAATTTATGAGTGGGTTTCACATTTTCACATGGCGTTGCAAAATTAGGGTAGAATTAATTATTTGGTAATCAGTGAATCCTATTAGGTGAAACAATATGGACTTGTTCAGTAGCTTAAACATTATTTCAGCATTAGCGTAGCAGTTGTATACTCATTACAATGATGATGCTTTTATTAAATATACCTTCAATTAGTTCTGGTTCAATTTAATCTCTACCTCCTGAAAAAACATTCAATCAAATGTTGTGACAAGAGCAGAATGATGAATATGCCAAGGCCAGGACTGCTTAATCCTTCAAGGATATTACACAGTCTTCAATAAGGTGAACTTTAGAAATGCTTGCCTTAGGTTCCTCTATTCCTTGAAACATCATTTGAAAAGCATTAGCATGTCATCCTTCCTTCATGCATTAAAATAAATAACATTCATGGTTCAGACATTTATAGTATGTTATTTGGACCCATGAGAGATAGTTAGGGGAGAACAGGGCATGCAAAGCCTTTCTAACTTTCTCTTCATTACTTGATATACTCCAGGTCCAGCAGCCCAGGAGTATAATACTGGGAAGGGGTTTTCCTGGGATATGGGGCCTGCACTTGGATAAGAAATCAAGCCCTGTCCTGACAGCCATGGGAGGGAGCAGGGGGACATGCCCCTTTTTCTGCCTTCACCAGAGACCTCAGCAGCTACCTTAATAAAACCTGCAGAGTGGCTCTGGTGATGGGACCTGTGGCCCATGGCAGGAAATGGGATTTGGGTCCCCCGCCAGCAGCACTGCACCTCCACTGCCTGGTATTCAGGGCTGATATGATAGTGCTTTGCTGCTTCTCTTGCCATATTTAAATCAACACTATCATTATTAATCAGGGAATTATAATAACTAACAAAAGAGACAATTCCTATACCCTGGAGGATGAGGTTTTCAGGGAGGCAGTAATGGATATGGAGTCTTTCCCCTTTCAAATCCCAGCAAGGGCAGCTGTGACTGCAAATCATTACCATATGCTATTTTGTCTGTCGTCTTTGTAAAATGAGTAAGTGGACTGGACAGCTTCCATATTAGATAAAATAATATTACAAGTGACATCTCCAGAGCCTCTGTGCCCTAGCTGAAGACAGCACAGAGCAGCATGGGGAAAGTGAGAGCTCTTGCGAAAAATTCAGTCCTACACCACATATTTTTTGTATGGTGATGCTCCTGAATGCCCAGCCTGAAAAGCTGCATTTCATAGTAATTTTGAATGCTCAGCCTGTGAACACGAACTCTTTAATATAGCTTCTTCTGTGCTCTCAAAACTGATTGGTGTGTTTCTGATTAAGATCTCTCTGAGAAAGTTGGATGTGAATTTCTTGTGCCCACTTGACTTGCACAGCGACGAGAGACTCTCGGTGACCTGTCACAGTGCCTTTCAGAAATGCCACCAGCTAATCTGATGACTGTTACCCCATCTGAGTGTAATAATAATATGAATTCATCCTCTGTTAATTTACAGTTCTGAACACAAGGATGAAGAGTTTCTTCACACACTTCATGTGAACTTGTCCTAGGAGATTGTGCGAGCACTGTGTGCTTCAAATTCATTTGCTGTTTTGATTTCTCTGGCAACTAAGAAGGTGCCTTTGATCCCTCTACTGTCACTTTGTTTTTGCATTTTGATGATTTTATCATGAATTCATGTTTAATTCACGCTGCAGTGATGAAGTAAGTGGCAACACTCAAAAGAAGGATACTTTTTGCAAAATCAAACCATATTCATTTGAACTCTGTATGAACTACTTCATTCCTTTGAAGTAGAATATATTAATGAGGACAGACATTAAGAAGAAAGATCCTTATATCAAGTCACATTTATTATCTTACCTGAAGTTACAATGGAGGTAGATCTATCAGACAAAAGATGGAGTGTGCTTTGAGTAAACTTTTAGTTGAAACACGTGGACAAACAGCTAATTGTCTAGTGTTAGCTTTTAGATTTTTTAACCTTTTTTATCTCTGTTTCTGGTTTTGAATTACATACTTGGCGATACACATGAATTTTATGGACACACCCACATGCATAATTAACATCACATGCACAAATTCAAAATGCTTTCAGTAGGTTGGTAGGGCAAGGATGCTTCATGGAGCCTGTGGTTTTTACAGGCAGTTATAATCTTTTTAATCTAAGCCTTCTTGTGAAAATATTTAGGCATCTTTTCTTTTTGTTGTTTTACTTCTCAGTGAATCAGACTGTGACTGAAACAAAGAAACAGCTTGCATTTCTTTCCTTAGGAATTGGGGTGCTCTGTGGGGGGGCTGGCATGTTTGCCCTGCTCACCAGGCCAGAGATGCAGTGGGACAAGTGACAAAGGGGATAACTCAAAGATCAGACCATCAAAGAGCAACGATGGCTTCAGAAGAGAAGTTTGGCTAGTACATAAAGCAAAATTGGATTATATTTGAATGTACTTAAATTGATAGTACTAAGATTTTAGTCTCTAGGACAACACTTTCATTCACAGTTGCAACAATTTGCACATTTGAGCAGAAATGAGCTTGTTTGATTCTATTACTCAGAATCAGCTCTGATGGACAAGTGTGGTACCTGAGCAAAAAAACAGGGAAGAAAATAGAAGAGGGAGAAAATAAAAACAGGTGGCAAGGGGCCCAGGAACAATAAAAGTCTGAATGAGAACACCTTTATCACTTTTGCAACAGCAGCTTAAAGGCCCAAGGAGAGAAATAGATTTTGTAAATCAGACTAAATATTTTTTACAGGGTGCAGTGTGCAACTTAAGAACTCAGCTGGGAAAAATAGCTACTGCAAATCAGTGAAGAAACTATGTTTTACTAGCTGCTGTTTAGGAGCAAGGAGAGATAGGATAGGGGAAGACCTTTTACAAGGCAAAGAGCAAATATATAAGAATTTGTGTGTAGGGTTTGTTTTGATTTGACTTTTTGGGATGGGTTTTTTTGAGTGTCCATAAAAAGGCCCATAAAAAAGATGCCAGTATGGCATAGCCATGTTTACTGGTTCCTATAAAACCTGTAAGCCTTCCTTAGTGTTTTAAAAATAATGTTACATTGAGTAGTCATTTGTGCATATAAAAAGCTTCTGTTTTGTAGTGATATCCTGTTAGGGAGTCTAGCATACAGTAACTTTAGAGAAGCCATTTGAAATACCAGAAAATTAGTAAATACATGGGATGGCAATTCTTTTTTGAAATAAGAAACAGAAGGATTAAGAAATCATTAGTGTTAATCCTCCCAAGGATGAATATGTAGCTTATCAAGGTAATTATGTTAAAAGGAGATCATAATTGTGGAATGGCTTCTGAGAGCAGAGGCTGGAGCCAGCTGTTCTGCTGCTGAGTTAGATGATCCTTTCCAGAGGCATGATCCCTGCCACTGCCAGTCCAGGGAAGGTCCTGCCCTAAGGATGGAAGGATGACACTGGTAGTGGAAGTGCATCTTTAGCTGATAAGAGGGGTTTTCATATCACTAGGAGACGGAGTTGATTAACAGGTCTTAAGAAGTGCTGAAATAGGAAGGAGACATTTGCAAATCTGAAGGAATTTTTATTGTTCTCTTTTTGTTGTTCTTGTCTCATCCATCTTTCTGAAAGATGGACAGGAGCTGTGTGCAGATTGTCAACGAACATACTGAATCTACCCACTCTTTTTTTTTATGTGAATAAGAAGCTGAATAGAAAAGGACACTGAAATATTTTGTATATAAAAAAAAAAGAAGAAAAAATACTCTTTTTAGATTTTTTTTCTTTTGCAAAACTGCATATTGAGATTTTCCAGTTTGTTTACATTAGTTTATCTTGGAACTAATTTGTCTCTTGTGCTTGAAAATTTTTGAAAGAGGTGAACTGTCTTACCTCTGCTCCCTGCAACATAAGTGCTGCAGGAACAGTTGCCATAGCAAATAAAATGATGCATTACCACTGTCAGAGGAAAATGTTATATTTTCCAAGATGTTTCCTCCTTCTTTGGGACATGTTATTGATAGGAGTCTCCAGGTGTCTGTTGCCAGGGAGAGTGCTGGGAAGCTGTGTAAATCCTCCTCCTTGCAAAAGGACAACTTTTGCTTTGATATCTGCTGCACTGGATTCTGTGCATTTTTCTTTTGATCAGTCTGCTTGTAAGTGTCACCCATGGCTGATTAGTATGGCTGCTTTTAAAAGAGAGTTTCTCCTAGAGAGTGATTTGTTGATAACCAGTGGTTGCAGCTGTTATCTTCTTAATGTGTCACTCCTACAGAGTGTAAGGGAAACAGCAGTTAAAAGTACACATGCTCAAAGGGGCTGTAGTTTCTTAAAATTTGGAATGGACTCAGTGAAACATTTTGCTCCTTAGAGGAAAGAAATGTACACTTACATCTTCTCTTCCAGCAAAATATCTTGTAGATGTTAAAACCCTCCTTTAGTCAAAAATTAAGGTAGCCACGTTGTGGCATGGAAATTTTAACCCTCTTGTTTAGGAGACAATGTAAAATCTTTTGTGCACCTGCAATAGCTTTGCCAATGTGTTGAGCTGGAACTGTATGCCAAGTGGACAATAGAAATGTTACAGCTGTGCAAATTGCCCTTGTACATCCTGTCCTGTGGGTCTCCTCCACTTCCCTGAGGACTTTTGGTCAGTAGTGTCAGGACTGTGTTACATCACTGCGGCCAACCAGTAAAGAAGAAAGCTGTTCAGGTTTATTAAAGTATCATTTGAAGCATCAGCCTGCTTTTAAAAAAAATTATTTTTATTTGATTATTATTAATAATATACAATTTATGTTAGTGACAATTTGAGTTGAGCCAGAACCCTAAAATAAAACTTTTGTTTAAAAGATAACTTGCCATCCTCTTGAATCTCTAGATAAACATTCCTCTGCCTCCAGCTATGTTATTTCCTTGTAAGGCCTGACATTTCCAAACAAAAGCTGACCTTGACATTGAAGTTTAGATTTAAGCATTCATTAGTGGTAAATATTAATGTGATATGTATATTGTGTTTTCCAAGCCATAGGAAAATATGACTTAGTTTGGTCTTGCTGTGCACTTAAGTACAATAGCACAAGTTTTGGTTTCTGTGGATTTTAATGCTGAGGTGCAAAGGTGTTAAAAAAAAAAAGAAGAAAAAAGAAAAAACCCCAACAAATCTGACTGTACTAAAACCAGGGTTAGTGGCTTACTGCACTTTGATAGCATCAGAAAAAGTGGCAACAATGCCAATGGGTGATCCTTCCTCTGCTGGGTCACCAAAGAGAAGTAGCAGTGTGACACAGAGCAAATACTTCCACTTCATTCTCAGACAGGAGAGAGAGGTATGTGGAGGGAGAAGCTGTTTTTCAGAAGAGGCAGTAATTGGTTTGCTTCTCTTTTTATCCATTTATTGATCCGTGAGACTCCACTTTCACAGCTGTGTAATAGTAAAATGAGAATTATGGGACTGTCTCATAATTATTTATTAGGTTGTTTTTTTAATACTATTGAAAAAATGTTACGAAATGGCAGAGAATATCTATTACAGTAACTTCTAAAACTATGTAAACAAACATAAGCTTTTACTCATAATACAACTGTTATTGAAATAAAGGGATTCTTGCCTGACTCTAAACATAGTAAGGCCTGCAGAAGTGCAATGCATCAGTCAGATGCTGGTAGTGCTCCTTAACAAAAAGTTTAGATCCCCGAAAAATATTGTATGAACAGAGAACCCTTCCTGCAAAGACTGACCAGTCCAGGATAAAAGTCATGCTCACATAACTCCTTTTCTCCTTCCAGCATAAAGAGAGCCACAGCTTGGTTTAAAAGCATAAGAAACTCCAATTAATTCCTATATTTCCTAGGCATCTTTCACACAAATGTGTGTTTTATGTAGTGCTTTCATTTAATTTTTCTCTTGGAGCTTATAATTGTGTAGGAGGTTATTGAACCAATTATTTGTATAAGACTTACATTATTAACATTGGTAGTTGATTAAAAAAATGGAAGAAAGAAACTTGTAGCAAGTGTGGGCTGATTTACTACTTTCCACCATGCAAGTGACTTGTCCAAAATTGGATGGAAACAGGAAGGTACATTTCATTTATTTTCTTCCTGTGCTTGTAGCCAGTTTCCAGCTTGTCAACACAGTGCTCAAAAAAGGACACTGAATCATGACAAAAGCTGTCAGTACAGCTGGGATTTTCCATAAAAATTGGGTGAAATAATAAAATTCATATGGTTGTTGTGGCAAAACTGTATTCAAAGTCTCACTTGCTTGAATCAGTGCCCTGTTTGGTTCTCAGAGTTCTGGATACTTTTTGACTAATGTCTAGGTTAATAGTTTGCTGAAATCTTGGTAGCCTTCAGAACCTGATTGGTGAGGTTTGGCTCAAAGCAGCATCATATGTTCTTCCGTGTTTGTGTTGTGTTGTGTTGTGTTGTGTTGTGTTGGATCAGAGCATTGGGAGATAAAAAAAAAAACAAAAAACAAGTAGGTTACTTCAGGTACAGCTATTTTAATCTTTTGTTTCCTTCTCTTCAACACAGAAATGGAGCTTCAGACTTGTCTGCTCTGCAGAGCCTGATAAATATTTCTCTTTTCAGCATGTGGTAGTTCTTGCTGAAGGTATATTTGAAAGAGTGGAGGGAACTGTATTTATGTTCATAAATGGCAGCTCTTCTGTTGCTTGGTGCTCATGCCTAATTTATTAGGAGATTGCAGAGCTTTGACCCATGGACAGAAATTGATACCTGCCTGGAAGTCATGTGATTCCATCAACCACAGTCTGTGGCAAGGCAAGATCCTTCACGTTTGTCTGCAAACATCTGCTCATCATGGGCACCACTATAATATAAATAGTTGCAGCTACATCTGAGGAACTCTGTAGGGAAATTAGGCAATTATTTAATTTCTCCTTTTGCCAGGATCCAGCAGGGTTGAGAGAGATGTGGGGAAACATTATCTTCCATGTGTTAAGATTTCCTCCACTTCCCTCAGCTTGTTATCAGTGGAGTAGGGGATGTGGAGGTTGCAGTGTATTCAGGTGTGGCTGTGTTCTGAGGATAGGGCAACTTCAGAGAGAATATTAAACAGCTCATCTTCTAGTGCTGTCAGTCATGCAAGACACTATTTTTTAGGCCAGTCACATATCACTGGTGATGCGTATTAATCCACTTTCTGCCTCCAGCATCACCTGTTTTATTTTCTATCCCAGCTTCATACCTTTTTTTGGCAAAACCACAGGGGAAATATATTTCAGTGACAGTATATGGTAATTTTGCTCTATGCACTCTAGCTCATTACACAATCCTTGTCTTTCGAAAATAGAGAAAGGATTTATGTCTCCTACTATCATTTCTGCCACACACTGATTCAGTGAAAGAGCTTTGTGGTGGTTGGGAGTAAATTTCATTTTCCCTGCTGTTTCATGAAGTGTGAATCACTTTCTAGCAGATGATGTCACTGCCAATTTACAAGTTTTTCTTCCTCTACTCCAGTGTAGGAGGAATCATAAGTACTCTTTTTGTCATGGTAATGCTGTTAGGTGTAGAGGGTTATTCGATGCAGGAGACAGCATTCAAGCTTCTTTATTTTTGCCAGCACAGATAAATAGCTGAGTTTGAAAGGTGAGGCTCAAACTGCCATGCTCAGTCTTTCTGGCTAATGGAGAACGAAGGCTTCTTCTTCTTCCAGGTTTGGATCTTGGATACTGCAAACATTTGTTTTCTGTGGGGTCTATGACAGAATTTGAACAGTGAAAAAATGTGTTTATGTTGCTTTTCATTTTTGAAATAGAAGTTGGATTATACACTGTGAAGATCTTCTTCAACTAAGAGACCTTTCTCTTCTGTTAAAAAAAAAAAGTGCCTTTTACTGTTTAGAAGATTTTATACATATAAATTTTGAGCTATGGATTCTTGGGAGCTGTTCTTGACTTCTTGTTCTTCATGTTTTACTGAGGAGGTACCTGTGATTGTGTCTACTTCCACCAGCTTCACAGTAGGAGGAATAGTGGTGAATAATGAACACTGCTCTTGTGGAAAGAACAGTTCCTCTTCGAAACAGTTTTGTGTGGCAAAGGGAATGAATGTAGATATATAAAGTGAAACCTAAAAATATTAATTCACAGCACTTCTCTGCTATCTTGGATGCTCTAGGTGCCTTTTCAACCCCAAGAAACAGAACTACAGAGCACTGAGCTGAACTATCTCTGTTTTATAAAGGAGGATACTAAAATGAAAAATGTCATTATAGTAGTGGTGTCCTTCCTGGCCAAGGGCCTTTCACAGCAAGGATCTTCAAAATAACAAACTGTGATCTGTAGCAGGAGGGACAAGCCATCAGAACTAGGTAGGACGATGGAAAATCAGCATGTGCAGAAAAACTGACACTCCAAAAAGGAGCATGTCAGCTGAGAGGCAAGAATATATTGTAGCTACCACTGAGAGAGTAGAGGTCATTCACAGACTATGAGTCTATTAATCTTCAGAGGCAGGTATTAGTCCTTTATGTAATTCACATGTTATAGAATTCTTTAAGCATATTCTACTACACACATCCTTCCTCAGATGTGTGTGGTGCCTTCATATCAGGTTTGGCATCTAATTTCAATCTGCTCTTTGCAGATTCCTCATGTGTATAGTCAGTATCTAAGTAGATAAAAGCTATGGATTGGGAAGCATGGATGGAAATTATTCCTTAAAAACCGGAAATAGGAGCAGCTCTCATTTGATCTTATCTCTTCCAAAGACCTCAGTCTTGAGAACTGTACCATCCTGGTTTTCTGGTTGGCTCTTAAAGAAAAATGTAAGCTCTTGCTGAGTGTTTGAAAATGTGTTTAAAACTGCATCAAAGGCAGGGAAGCCTTGCAGAGAGACCTGGACAAACGAGAGGACTGGGCAATCACCAGCCACAGGAAGTTTCACAAGGGGAAGTGGCAGATTCTGCACCTGGCATGGGGCAGCCCTGGATGTACAGACTGGGGAATGAAATGCTGGAAAGCAGTGCCATGGAAAGGGACTGGGCATCCTGGTCAATGGCAAGTTGAACATGGGTCAGCAGTGCCCTGGCAGCCAGGAGGGACAGCCCTGTCCTGGGGGGCATCAGGCACAGCATCAGCTGGGCAAGGGAGGGGATTGTCCCCTCTGCTCTGCACTGGGGCAGCCTCACCTCGAGTGCTGGGGGCAGTTTTGGGCACTGTAATATAGAAAAGACAAAAACCTCTAGGAAGTGTCCAAAGGAAGGTGATGAGGATGGTGAAGAGCCTTGAGGGGAAGCCGTGTGAGGAGCAGCTGAGGTCACTTGGTCTGCTCAGCCTGGAGGAGACTGAGGAGAGACCTCACTGCAGCTACAGCTTCCTGTGAGGGGGAGAGGAGGGGCAGGCACTGATCTTTTCACTCTGGTGACCAGAGACAGGACCTGAGGGAATGGCCTGGAGTGTCACGGGAGATTTATGTTGGAGATTAGGAAAAGGTTTTTCACCCAGAGGGTGGTTGGGCACTGGAACAGCTCCCCAGGGCAGTGGTCACAGCACCAAGCCTGACAGAGTTCAAGAAGGGTTTGGACAATGCTCTCAGGCACTTGGTGTGACTCTTGGAGGTGGTGCTTTGTATATGGACTTGATGATCCCGTGGATCCCTTCCAACTGAGCTGATTCTGTGAAAATATGTATGTTCCATCATCAACTCCTCATGCTCTTTAGAAATGTCCAATGGGATCATTCCTGACAGCAGTAGCTGAGGAGCCCTGCCTTGCTGTATTCTTCTTCTCAAGGGACTGAGATCACCACTAATGTCTTTTATGTTAACAAACAATAACTTTAATACAGCTGTCAGCAGAACCACTGTACTTTGCAGAGCATGTGTGGGCTTGCTGTGTAATTGCCATGGCACAACCTACCTAGGTACAGCGTGGAAGCCAGCGTGCCCACTGTGCCCAGGACCAGGCACCTGCACTGCTGACAGTGGCTGGATCACACAGTGCTATTTCCATGCACCTGGGATTCCTTTTATTGAAAGGCAGATCCTAATTACAGATGTTCATCCCCTACCCTTTTTTTTTTTTTTTTTTGCTGACATATTTGACTCACAAACAGCAGGAGAGAGCTCATGGGCTTTTAATGTCTGATAAACATTCTTGATGCATTTTTAGTCACAGAAGAGATGAGTTGCTGGCTTTCAACAGCTGTGTGTCAACTTGTATTGGTTTGTTAGCCATATTTGGAAAAAAATACCCCAAACTCTCAGTTCTCTGCATCCAATAATTTACTACAGTTTAGGTTGCAGGAAACACCTGGATTTATTCAAGACATGTTTTGTAGTTGAGAGTTTCAGAAAGTCTAGTCCAGTATCCCCTATAAATTATATGCTCAGCTGCATGACCAAGTCAGCCACCATAAAAGTGCATTCCATGACATGATGAGTTGCTCATTTTTGTTTTCCCCATTCCCTTTGCCATTTTACTGGATTTGTAAAACATAAATTAGTATCCTGACATTGTCAAAGTCTGATGCAATTACAGAAGCCTGACAGAAGTTTCCTCACTCATAAGCAGTGATCCATGTTACTCAGAACATTTGGCCACATGATAACTTCCCTCCACCCTCACCCCATGCTCTTGAAGAATAAACACTTTTGCAGATTTTTAAAGTCATGGTAATTTATAGAAAATCTTTTTTATATCTTACAGCAACACTATACACTACCCTTAAAAGAATTCCTGATACCAAAGGACTAGTTAGCAGAACTTATTACAGGGCAAGAAAGGTACTGTACTTTCTACATTTTTCACTATATCTTCAGAACAAGCTAAGCTTCTCTGTGGGCATCTAGATATATAGAAACTAGAAAAAACGGAGGCCCAAGTTAGAGCAAGTCCAAAGCTGCAGTTTAAAACATCTGATTTTCCTAGAAGTGATTTTTTCTTCCCTCTACAATTTTATCCAAATTTCTCAATTTTCTGTGAAGGAGAAACTGCTCTGAGTACTGCAATGTGGTCCTCTTGTGTGTATGAATTATGATTCAGCCTTTAATCACATCTCCTGTAGTAGATCTTTCTGTTCTGGTAGAAAAGGTGAACAGTGCTTGATTACTTATTAATGAGGACATGTACAATGATGGAAAAACTATTAATAATCCCATGGATAGATTTTTCCACGATGTTCTTCAGTGTAGTGTCTGAATGCCTTATAGATGTCAATTTCATCTTCAAATTAACCTGAGGGGTAAAGTCATGACAAAGTTTCTATATTACAGACTGGGAATTCAGGTAAGAGGTTAAAGGCAAGAAGGGCCCACCAGTTGTTGGTTGTTTATTCAACCAATATGAAACACCATCTGTTTATAAAAGTGGGATAATGCTTTTGTTGTTGTACTCAGCATTTCTGCTAATTAGACCCAGCAATTTTCAGGTGACTATTTAGGAAATGGACACACAGAAATAAGTATATTTACCTCCAGTTCCTTATCTACTTAATCACTGCAGGCAAAGATATTTAGGTACCTTGTAGATCTCAGTGACTCCTCAGCAAATAATTGATTTTAAGTGATTTTCTTGGTCTTGGTATAAATGCTGTAGCAGAAACATGCATAGAATCTGACTCCTTAGGGAAGCTTTACCTCATACCTCTCACACAAATGATTTTCCTTTTAACAGTTGCAGTCCTACACTTAGTTTTCCCTGTGTGGTGGAGATGTGATGAGATGTATCTTCAACCATTTCATTTGTTGATCCATGCTTTGGGCAGCTCTCCCTGTTTCCAGCGAGGGAAATGCTGTGGAACTGCTGGCCTCTGTGTGTCTTTCAATAGGAGCCACCTCTGTGTGTCTGGAGGAGGTAGAACTGAGCCTGGCCTTGACCATGTAGAAGAAACAAGCTGAGTAAAGTATATCTGGCATTTTCCAACCTCGGTTTTTATGGCTTTAAGTATTTGCAGACTGCTGTGCAGGGACTTTCAGTAAAACTGACTGCCACATCGCTTGGAGCAGGGGAAAACATGACAGACAGTATCTTGGCCCAGTGGAGCCTATAAAAGTGCCTTTCTGACCAAAAAACCTCAGTTTTCACTATCTCTCAGGAAAACCATCTCACCAGTGTTTCCCTTCTGTGTTTTACTTTCAAAATGCTAAAAAAGCAGAGTGGCCATACATTGTTTGTATCATTTGCATGGATCAGACAAGCCATGACAAAGCTGAGCATCAGTGGCCTCTCTCTAGTGGGTAAAATTTTTTCTCTGCTATGGATGCTGGGCTTGCAGACACCAGCCAGGCTCAAAGGTATTTCTAGAAGGGAAAAAAAAAAGCAAAAAAAAAAATATTGTCAATAGAGTTAATGATATGATGGACTGAGACAGAGTAAGGCAGACAGAAAATAATTTGGGGCAGGACAGCTACAGAAAATAAAGCAAGAAAATGAGAAGAAACAGTGGGGAAGCAGCTGTTAGTGCTTGAGACTGTCTCTGTGAAGAAAAGTTAAGTGAATGTTGGGATTGGGGAGGCAAGGTAAAAAATATAGTCTAAGAAATGGAAAAGGAAGCTGGGTGGACATGAGATTATTTGGGAATTTTTTTTCCACTTTAAAATGTCATTTTAAAACAAACCATGTCATTCTAGTGAAGTCAGACAGATCAGTTAGGCAAAAATATGACAGTGATTAAGTTTTTTTTATTGTATGCCTCTCATCAGGTTTGCAGGTTACAAATGCATGCAAGTAAAGCATCAATTTTGTTTCAGTCTCCCAGATATAACATGAAGTTCCCATCTGCCATCTTGTGCTTTTCTCTGACTTTCATTTAGCCCAGTCTTATCCCAGTCTGAACTGAGCACCATTATCTCTCCCTAAGTGGAGGAAAAGCACTCTTCATGGTCTTCAAATTTCCCATTTATCACAAAGTAAATTTGTGATATTTATGCTTCTGTTTCTCTTTAGCAGCTCATTTTAGAGGGGCAATATGTGTTGGTCGAACCTTCTAATCCCTTTGAGAGAGATACTTTATTTTATTGGAGCCAAAATTGCTGCACATTTCAGGCAGCAAACCATTGCACCAGGTTGAAGACCTAAAAGGAGTAGCCCATGAACTCATTTTGGCATTGCTAATATATCTTAGAGGTAACAGTGAGAGCTGGAGACCCAGCTCAAAGGAGGAGGGGGAAGGACTACTTTAATCACCCACACAGTAGCCAAACTGGGAAGAGAAACCTCTCCCTTGGCTTGGCACAGACAGTCCAGGAGATGTGCTGGGCCTCTCTATAACATCTTGGAGGTATCTGCAGGGTTTTTAATGGAGGCAAGGCCTCACGCTTGCTCTGTGGGACTTAGTTCCTGCCTGGTGTCTGATGCTTCAGCAGGCATTCCTACTTCAACAGCCCCTGAGTTGTTAAAAACAGGCATGTGATGTTTGTGAGTGATAAATGTCAGTGTTTCAAGAACAGGTGTCTGAATATTTTTGTGGTTTCAGTGTTACCTTGACCATGTGGCACTAACATGTAACTTAGAAATGCTGTTGAGGAAGTCAGTTCTGAATATTTTCTTTTAAAAAGCAGAACACTGTAATATCCAGACCATTATCTGATTTCAATGTGTTTTGTACCTCAGGGTCCTATATTGTATACATCTGCATGAGCTGGATGCTTTTCATTACTGAATGCTCCATGAACTGGATATTTTTAGAGGACAACCTGCTGTTCACGCTGTTTTTTTCAAGCTCCTTTCTTTAAGTCAATCCTGTTAAATTGTGTTGAACACAATGACTATCACTTTATATCTGTAAAATTGGTTATTTTTTTTTCCTTATAGCAGAGTTTGCTCTAAAAGAAAAAGGTGATGGGGGCTGGGGTGAGGGGAAGATGTATTATTCAAAGTCTGAGAAATCTTTGAGTAAGGTTGAGCACAGTGGTGGTGCCTGTAACCTGTGAAAGCACTTTCACCAACAGCTTACCCCCAATGCCTGTGGAAACAAATCCTATTCAGTATGATATATGAAAGCATAACCCTCTGTAGTAAAGGAATCAATGGAAGCATTCAGATAATAGATGACTCTTCAGGCTTGTGCAGTCTGCTGCTCAAACATAATTGGCATCCATGTAATAAAATACTGAGCACCCAGGGAAATGTTTGAGATGTTTATGAGTCATCACATGGTTTATTGTAGAACACTGGCACAGAGCTGTGCAAAGCAGAATAGGCTAACTAGCACCTGAGTTAGCATTACAGTTTTTAATACCATGATAAAGAAATTCACAGATTTTAGACTTATGTGTATTTAACTAATGTACCATCCAAGTCAGTTATTAGGGGTCTGGTGGGTATAATAGAGCATCAGGTTGGAAAACCAGTGATTTTATGTGGAATCCTTAAGTTGTTGTTGCTCCAAGATGCAGATGAGAAATCCAGGCTTTAAAGTGCAGTGTTGCTGACAGGCAGAACCAAGCCACAGTTGCACAGTGCCTTTGTACATTGCAGGCTCCTCTGAATGGAGCCTGTCTTTTGCTCTGTGCCTACATAATGTTTAGCACAGCTGGGAGTCCTTATCTCAGCCAAAGGACTCTCTAGATGCCACTGTAAAGGAAACAATAATATATTTGTCAGTTGCATGTATTAAGCATGTTAATAAATTCCCTGTTCATAAAAAGGACCTGCTTGCTTAGTATTTGAACAGACTTGCAGCCTCTTGATCTTACCCTGCAGTCCTTGGGCTCTGTCTGTTCAGAGAACTATGGTAAAATAACTCTTCCAGAGCTCTCTAATATCATGACAACACTGTCTCGAGCACCTAGGAAGCAAGTTT
Source organism: Chloebia gouldiae (assembly GCA_003676055.1). NCBI lineage: Eukaryota > Metazoa > Chordata > Aves > Passeriformes > Passeridae > Chloebia > Chloebia gouldiae. The sequence continues at coordinate 21,971,394 of QUSF01000008.1, read as the reverse complement.
ATAGCCAGCTCTGGTCTGACAACGTGCTGCAGTCTGCAATGTAGACACATTAATGTTAACTGTTGCTTGCCCTGAGAGATGCTTCTCACACACAGATAAAGAAATTTTGCATGCTGAACTGCCAGAACTCTCCTCTTGTTTCAACTTGGCTCACTTGACTTTTAATTTAAATCACCTTTTATTCAATTGATTTATTTTTTTAGTGGAGCAAGAGAAAGCAAATGAATCCAACTCCCCTCTGCAACAGAAACTGAGTGTGTGAAATGCTCTCCAGCAAAAAAACAGCAACCAGATATTGATATTTGCTTTGTTTTCCTGAGTAACATGCTCAGCACATCTGTGTCCACCCAGTGCCTTGCACTGGGTATCAATTATTTTCATTCTTAAAGCTTTCTGTTCCACCACAGCAAATGGGAAAAAGAAAATGGTGCTCTGCCTTCTCGTTGTTGCATGAACACTTTCCACTTTTTTCCTTTTTGTCTTCATTGCTCTCCTCTCAGTCCTGCTTTGATTGTAGGATGGGTCAATTTATATCAGAGCTTTGAACCTTCAATTTCACTAGAAAAATGTCTTTCATTTGGTAATGGTCCTGTAAAACAGGCTTTGTTTTGCTATCTTTTAGAGGTGGTTGGTATTTCTGTATTATGGGGTTATACTGGGGATGTGGGTAGGTGTGTGTGTGTGACAAGGGGAGAGACTGAGAGGGAGATATTGATCAGGATTCCCTCATTCTTAACAGAAGCTCTCTAACTTGTGATTCTGGACAGTTGAGCCAAGTTTTCAAAGTGAGTAAACACAAGCGGAATTCTTGAGAATCAGGAAAAATTTTTGATTTAGGGGATTATTATGGTTCTTACCCTCTGAGATGTGAAAACCAGAACTGGTATTACAAAGCTAGAGATGTAGAAATTGGGGGGGGGGGAGGTGGGGGAACCATGATTTAAAAAATGGAATTATCATCCATCCATGGAAAATACTGTTAAATCTTGCAGAATGGAAGGATGGTATCTGTGGTAGCTGCATAAGGATGTGGAGGGGTGCAGGAGAGCAGATGGAGGCAGATTCCCCAGGGCATGACTGCTGTGCTTTATATCAATGCTGAGGTACAATGAGACTCAGAAACAGGATAAAGGAGATAAAAATGTGCTATTTAGATACTGGGAAAAGATGATCTGCTTAGACTGCTCCTGAGTAATTAAAACCTAACTGGATAACCTCAAATAGAATGGGAGTGGAATACAGAGAAAGCTCCAGCAGATTAAATCAATCTGAATCTGGGCCTTTTCTGCAGTCCAGGTGGACACTTTGCTGGGATACAACTCCTGTAAACCTCACTGACCTCACAGTCCTAAGCATTGTATCAAGACAAATTTAGAGCCACACAAGGCTTTCTGGGCAACGTTTATAATTCTCTCTTGGTAGGTAGACTTCACAGTCAGCTTCCTGGAGCTGAGGATTTGCCAAACCTTGCCCAAAGGAGGCCACTGGATTGCACCTGAGTGAATTGAATCTGTAGCTTTCCTTTCAGTCCTCTGATAAGAAGTTGGAAGCTCCATCCACTTAACACTACATGCTTTCAGCTCTTCAAACTTCCAGGCTACAAAAGATTCAAGTGAAAATATCCCAGCACAACTTCTCCTGGGACTTCTTAATTTTCTCTAGCGTGGAATGTGTTCTAAGAGGTAATTTATGGCAACATATTCCTTTGGGGGTATATTCTAGGTAATTTATGGCAACATATTCCTTTGGGGGCAAATCTGAAATGAGAAACAACATGAGAAAAGTGGAAATAAAATGAAAATAAAATATTTTGAATCTCAGCAGAGATTCAGTGTGGACTTGATCCCAAGATACTTTTGTATATTATGGCCATTCTTATTTACTCAGGGGTGATTTGTGTGGAGTTAAGGAAATGAAGGTTTGAAAGTTAGTTTTTCCTTAAGTGGCTGAATAAAATGGGGATTAATATACAAGTCAGAATAGGGACCTGGCTGTTTTCCTTTACATTTTAGGCTTTGAAGAGAAATTAACAGATGTATACTCATTATTTGACTTTTGTAGAAAACATGAAAGTATGATGAAGATATTTTCTATCAGTAGTCTTTCACAAAGATTGTTTTCCCAGTGATATTAGAACTATATTATTTATTTTTTAGTGTTACTTTCGTGGCCATGTGTGGTGCAGTTTTTAACTGTGATGGCGATGTGGCTGTTAGCTAATAAATACCTTTACAGCATGAGTGAAAATATATAACACTTGTTACAGTGTATTTAGCTGTAGAAAAATGAATGTTAAAATAATTAATCAATCAAACAATTTTTTTTAAGGAAGTGACAAATTGCAGTTGTTTTTTTCTCCACCATCTGCTTTCCCAGCCTAGAAGGTGTTGAATGAGTAGAACACTTTCCCTCTGGATTGTAAGGATGGGAATTTTGAAAATTGCACAAATTGCCTAGTAAAAAGGCATTGGCTGTATTTTTGAAACTACTAAAATGTTCTTTATGTATTGTTAAAACCTTGACAAAAATTACCATTGCAGACTTCATTTCTTTTGTAGTGGATGACACAGCATTTTCTAGCAAGCAGATTCCATGTGGAGTCTTGCTACAAATTTCATTAAAAAGTACCAAATAACCCTTTTCTCTTATTGTTTCATTCATTAACCAGCCTATGGGAAAGATTCAGATATGGGCAGAGAGATAGATTTCCTAATATCACATTTTGTTCTATGTCCTTGGGCAATGTAAAATCTGAATTTTGTCTACCACTTGTTATTATAAAGAGAGTGTAAAATATACACCAATGGGTTGAGACCCAGTCCTGTCCCCTGAACAGAAAGGGCAGAGCCAGTAGCAAACAACAGACTGAACCCTGCAGCCTTGGTCATCTCTCTGCTGCTATTGTCACACCTCTGGTGCAGTGGTAAAGCCAGGTCTGAGAGCAGCACTGGGGGCTGCAATTGGGAAGGGGTTCCAGGTCTGAGGATAAATTCATGTTTATCCTTTTGCACATTAAGAAAATGAATACAGAACGAGGCATAACTGGAGGAGTTGTCAGGGACCCTAAGCTGATCTGGTTTTCTATGGGCTTAGAGGGACTTTGTTTCTGCTTAGTCAAGAGTGTCATGTCCTCAAAATCATCAATTGCCAAGTCACAGGCCTACAAGTAGCTGGGATTAGCTTTGAGTCAGCGTTTCCCTGGATGCCACAACACAGCACAATAGAAAGTTGTTGGCTCTGCTTCCCTCAGAGATGCTCCCTCTGTGGCACAAAGGTCCTCACTGATGGGGAAACGATGGCTTTTTGCTGCTTGGCAGTAAGAGGTTGTCTTGTACATAGTCCTCGATAGTCTCCTTCCTGCCAGCTGTGGTAGGCTCTGTGTTTTCAAAAGAGGGATTTGTTCTTTTGACTGATTTTTCAGTGTGTAGCTTCTCCTCATTGCTCCTTCCTCAGCTTATTGCTAATCCTCATGTATTCAAACCTTGGCTTCCTTGAGGGAAGGATGACATACAGCTCTTTATTTTAATGGTTTTTTTTTTTATTGCTTCTATAACTTGCTGCATCCTAGAAAATTCAGTTACTGTGCAATTATGTATCTTGCATTTCTGCTAGCATTCCTCTCAAATATGCCTGCAAAACTCTGTCTTTTGTGCAGCCAAGTTCTCCCTGCATGCAACCAAAGCAAGGATAACACTGTGAGACATATGCAAAAATCTTCTTCTGGCTATAGAAAATTTCTGCAAATGCTGTGGTCGCTGATCTTGGGGTCCATTCATATACCAGAGTTATTTATTGCTGCCAAAATGAGAGTTAAATGTAATTTCTGGTGACTCTTTTTATTTCTTTTAATAAATCAGTCTACTGTATGAGAAAGTCTTATGGAACTTAATTGTGACTCAAGCCTCAGTTCAAGAGCACCTTTTAATTGGTTTCTCTGGGACTTCAAAATTATTTCCTGCAGTTAATTGTTGAAATAGGGAGAAATACTATAGGATTTCATGGATACCTAATGGACGTGTTCTAGAAAGTCAGACCTGACTAATCCCCCGGCTTGCACCGTTCTCTAATATTCCTTCATGCATTATATTTGCACTTTTGCTACTTCCTCATCTTGTAAAAATGTTTTTGTTTTGTTTTGGTTTGGTTTTTTGCCCTTGTGTCTGGATGCAGCATTTCTACATGGGGTCTAACATAAAACAGGAAGCCTCTACTTTCCAAAGACCTTCTGGGGTTCGGATTAAAACAATTGGAGAAGGGTTCTGCACAATACACTGAGGTGGCTTTCTGTAGACCATCAGGAAGAGCTCCAGGAGAGCCACTGGAATGTGGATCAGCTTGAAAATCTGTTGGATATTATCACTGGATATGGTGAGTATCTTCTCCATCTTAAACAGTTGCAATGCCATTAAAAGTCAGTTTGCTTCACAGCAGAAGTGGTTGTGTTTCAGAAATGAGAGGAGCAATCGCTGTGTGCAGTTGGCAGATGAGTTTCTAATGTGCTTGGGGATTCTTTTCCATGCTGTAAATTCAAATTACATCTCATCATGAGCCTAGTTAAAGAACAGAATGTGTCACAGTAGAGAAAGGGAAAACCAGGGACAGATTGTGATCCTGTTGGCAATTATGGAAGTCTAGACTACTTCACTGTCATTTCCTATCCCAGGATAAATGAAAGCAGGTAGGGGGTCTACTGGGGAAGAAAGCAAACAAACAAACTTCTTGTACTCATATTGGACAATTTATGAGAGCAGTTCTTGTATTTCAAGTGATTTAACCACTAGGAGCAAAGCAAATATGAAAACATTAATATTGTAAATAAATAAAAAATGTAGCATTTTATTTTAATTTTTTGCTTTGTCAAGGTTTCTTTTCATTCAATCACAGATTGCTTTGGATTGGAAGGGGCCCTAAGGATCATCTAGTTCAACCCTCCTGCCCCAGGCTGGGACACCTTCCACTAGAGCGGGTTGCTAAAGCCCCATCCAGCCTGGCCTTGACTACTTCCATGGGTGGGGCATCCACAGCTTCTCTGGGCAACCTGTTCTAGTGCCTCCCCACCCTCACAGTAAAGAACTTTTTCCTAATATCTAATCTAAACCTTCCCTCTCTCAGCTTAATGCCATTCCTTCCTGCCTATCAGTGCAAACCTTTGTAAGAACCCCTCTCCATCTCCCTTCTAGGCCCTTTTCAGGCACTGGAAGGCCACAGTTAGATCACCCCAAAGCCTTCTCTTCTCCAGGCTGAATAACCCCAACTCTCTCAGCCTTTGCCAGAGCGGTGCTCCAGCCCTTGAGTCATCCCTGTGGCCTCCTCTGGACTGGCTGCAGCAGCTCCCTGTCCTTTCTGTGCTGGGAGCCCAGAGCTGGGTGCAATATTCCAGCTGGGGTCCCAGCAGGGCAGAGCAGAGGGGCAGAATCCCCTCCCTGCCCTGCTGCCCTGGTGCTCCTGATGCAGCCCAGGACACGTTTGGCTCTGGGCTGCCAGCACAAGTGGCCAGCTCGTGTCCAGCTTCTGATCCACCAGCACCCCCAAGTCCTTCAGGGCAGGGCTGCTCTCGACCTGTTCAGCCCCCAGCCTGTGTTGAAACCAGGGTTTGCCCCGACCCAGGTGCAGCACTTTGCACTTGGTCTTTCTAAACCTCATGAGATTCTCATGGGAGGAGGAGCCTGTCCAGGTTCTGGTGATACTGAAGCCCCCAGGCAGGGAGTCAGGAAGGGAATTTACTTGTCCTGTATCACTGGCTATGCTTGATGACCAAGGCAAAATATAAATTAATTAGCTTTTAATAAAAAAATTAATTCATGTTCCCAGAAAACTGTCATGAAGTAAAAATTAAATTCACATTCCCAATAATAATGAGTGATGTAGAGATCTGAAGAAATGTCAGAAACTAAATCTAACTAAATCCTCAGGGAGTATCAAAAATTGTAGAGAGCACATGGTTCCTTACAACTTCTCCATATTTTTTTTTAATTTTTCATTAATCATGTCTAGCTTTATTATTACCGTCTTTGTGCAAACCCTGGTGTGTTCTTATGTGAAACAGACTTTTATGTAGCAGACTGTATTATTTGCTATGCATGGAATTATGAGCTTGTTTGTTTGTGTCATCCTGGGAATGAGTATGTCACTTCTCCCGGGCATTTGGTGGCATAAAGCCACTAAAATGCACCAGCAATGACCCCTGGTGCTTTACAAAAGGAAGCGATAAAAACTATCTTGTCGTGTTTAAGTGGCAGGGGAATTTAGGTATGTTATCCAGAATGCAATTATTCAACTTGGAGCACAGCCAAGGCAGTGAGACTAACAATGTGTTTAATCTTATGAAAAGATGGCATGGGATCTTTAATGACCATGTTTTGTCGGTATCTCGGATTTATGATGGCTCTCAGAGACAGTTCTTGTGGTGTCGTGCTCAAAAGATATAATTAGAAGATCCGTAATGCTGCTGAGCTTTGTTTCAACTGGTCTTTTTCAGAGACATGTGCATTTATTCAGTTTTCTTTCTAATCTGTTCAGTGCAGCCTTGTGATGTCGGGGAGCCAGCCCTGGGAGGAAGCAGCTGGTCCGACCCCATGCCATCCATTGATGGGGAAGCTGTTTCCCTGACAACGGCAAGACAAGAAACCAGACAGAGGCTCTTTTCCAGTTCATGTTTCTTTTTCACTTGCTGTTACAGGCACTCATTAGCTTCTGAGGAAGAATCAGATAGCCCCTATCAAATCAAAAAAGCCAAATGGAACGGTGGAAATGTCACCACATTTTCAAGATTTTCGAGGCTGTGAGCTTCTGTGAAACCTGTTGCTATCAATATTAATTTTCTATTTAAAAGTATTAACAAACTAGGATTTTTTTCCCATTTGTAAATTATTCATGGCACTGTATCAAAACAAAGAAGCGAGGTAAAAGAGTAAAAATTGCTGCACTAGCTTGGCTTCACGCTTTGTGCAGGATTCCTTTGTGTGTGCAAAAATGCAGCTAAAGGGAGCGTTTGTGACTCAATTAGGTCTGTAGAACTGATGGACATGGTGAAATTCACATCTGCCTTTTTATTCAGACTCCTGACATTTTGGACTTCCTCAGGAAAAGGAGAAGCTGAGAGACAAGAGAAGGAGGTGACAGCCAGGTTGGCACAGGAGGTTGACAGCAAAGGCATGCTGGTGTTTTGATGCCTGTGCAAATAAGAGCCATGAGTTTGAGTCCACTGTGCCTCACGTAAACTCTCACCTCGGATACTGTCATTTCTTTGACGTTTTGCAAATTTTTTTTTCCTTGAATATCTAGTGAAAACGACTGCATGATTTGAAGGGCAACAGTAAAGATTCCAGAACGTTTCAATGTTGGGTAAGGGATTTATTCCGCTTGGTGTAAGAAAAGCTCAATTTCTTGTTTTCTTACATAAAAGTTAATAAATACATATGGTATGATATGTGACACCAAAACAGTGAACTCAGGAATTGCTAAAACAGTAATTCCACATAATATAAACCAGAATTCTTATTTCATACCAGTACGAAATATTTGAGTAATTTAATACATTAATTCATAAAGTTAAGAACAGTTTTTTTCCTACAAGGGTGGCATTGCCAGAAAAGTTTTGTGAGGCTTTGAAGACTTCCTCCCTGTGACCCTCCTGAGGGAATTATGTAGCAGAGATTGCTGTGAGAGGAACCTGGTCCAGTCCTCCAGGTCCAGTATGTCTGGTGTGAGTGTGTCATAGATCAATGCACTTCTAAAATACAGGCTGGATTTCTGCCAGTTCCTGAGGTAGCTTAAAATTCTGGGCAGACTAAAATGTTCCTGACTGACTAAGTAGCATGAAATGCAGGGAATACACACAGATATCCAAAACATGAGTCTTAACCCTCCTAAAGAATTATTAATTCATAAATTGAACAAACAAGTTGTATCTGTGAATAGGCAGCATAAAGCTGTAATTTTTATAAAAGATTTTTTTTTCAAAAGCTCTGTGCCTTTAAACATTATTGTAATTACGAGCTATGAAATTTACTAATGACCATCATGTTGTTGTAGGCAATGCAAACACAGGATATTTTATTGTCACAACAGTTACTGCTCTCGCAAATGCTGTCAGCAGACTACTGATCTTTGGTCTTTGGAGATGGATAAAGCCTGGGCAATGGAATTATTTATTATTTTTTCCTAGGAAGTGTTAAGGCAGCGGTATGGGTGTATATGAGAGGCTGCCTTATCTTGGACTGCAACATAAAAATTTTTATGCAACATCAGGCTCAACTCATGTGAAACTAAAGCTCTTAAAGCCAGCGTGCACTGATCTCCTTCAGGAAAGGTAGCATACATCCTTCTGCCCAATGTGTAATTTTGATGCAGTGCCATTTCATGAGCAGGCATTTTCCAAATAAGCTTTGGTTGGCAGAGTCTTGATAACAAAGAATAAATACCAATTAGCTGTATTCAGCTGGGGGGGCTGTCTGATGATGTGGGGTCAGAGAGGGCCATGTTGTTAGGAGATGGCTGATGTTCATTTACTACAGCAGCTCAAGTCTTTAAAAACAAAAGCAGCATTTGAAAAAGGGAGAAAAGAAAATTGAGGAAGCTGGTGGTCAAGGTCTGAGCAGCAGCACATTAAACAAATATTAACCTTTTGTTCTCATGGCTGTGGATTGTTTTTCTGTGTAGTACAGGGACTTCTCCATAGTCTGCTACTTTGCTTTTGTTTTTGTTTAAATTACAGCATTTAAACACATACTTACCTGGGTGATGGGATTCTTTCCTCTCATGTCCAGATAATGTTTTTTCTTTTACTTCCAGCAGTATCTCTACAGATGCAGAGAAAAGTCCGATTTTTTTTCCAAGCTCTCCAAAGGGTTTCCTAAGATAAAAACTACAAATATATTTGTTTTCCTCTTCAGCACCCTTATGACCGACTTGCAAACTGTGCCACCAAATTAATTGTGATCGATAAAACCCTTCATAAAAATGCAAGCAAAATCTGTTGCTTGAAAGGCTTCCAAATTCTACTTGAAAAATGCACAGTAGATTTATTATTATTATTATTTATTATTTATTATTTATTATTTTTATTATTATTATTATTATTATTATTATTATTATTATTATTATTATCATTATTATTATTATTATTATTATTATTATTATTATTATTATTATTATTATTATTATTATTATTATTATTATTATTATTATTATTTTGGGGCTATAATCTGTTAGGCAGTGATCAAAATGAATGTCTGAATGCAACAGAGCCATGAGACTGAAGAAGGTGAAGATATGGAGTTGTGCATCCATATTCAGTGGGGTTTTGGCGACAGAGGAAACCTCTTTACCACTCTATTTTCAGCAACAGCGAGGCTGGTAAGTCATGGATCATGTCTGTCTTCTTCTTTCTTACAAAAGGCTATTATCAAAACTTCAAAAATTGTAAGCATAGCTTTTGGAAGAGGGTCAAAACTCAATCCTCAGGGCCAAAACCTGTTTCAGGACTGGAAGAGATTGCAGTCTGTGGTCATAAGAGTCATCATACCTGGTCAGGGTGGAAGGTTAGCTGAGGCCAGATGAGGAATGCTGGTGGAACATGAACATCCTCTTGATGTCCATGACACCTCTGGATGTGCAGACAGCCTGCTCTACAAATCTGACTTGTGTTTCACCAGTCATGGTTATGCCAGATGGGAACAATGAAACACAGTTTGTAAGCAAAAATCCACTACAGGGACCCTCTCAGCCCCATCCTTTTTCTGGCTTTGGAATAAACAGGAGCAAACCTGCAGCAAAAAAATTCACGGATTCAATTTAAATAGGGATCTGTCCACCAAACACCTACCTCAAGTATAATCAAAGCTAAATATTTAAACCAGAACTGACTCAGCAAGCTATGGTGAATGTTGCCACAGCAGATATTAAATTTTACACTGCATCAAGTACAGAGATATGAAAGAAATTGAAAAGTGACACTGTCTAAGACTGGATAAAACTCCAGTTCTCTGTGAAAAGGATTCAGTTGTCCCTTCCTTACATGCTTTTTTTCTGCTACAGAACAGCATTTAGAGGATAGCTGCTCATTACATATGCAGTTATCCTGCAGTGCAAGTTAAACAACCCCTCTGATTTCAGGAGCCCTCTGGGCACTAAGCTCCTGCTTCAACTGCTTAAGTCTGTGTCAAAATTGTGGCTGAGATGAAAGAGCTGCCCTCCAGATGAGTGAGGGAATGATGTGTAATAAGCTGCAATTTACCTAAATGCAATTGTACCTGATCAACTTCACAGTGCAGCCTGTGGGAGAAGACCAGGCTGGAACAGCAGAGGAAACCTGAACTGCTCCAGCCCCATCCCAGGGGCTGGAGTTACTCCTACCAAACCTGGATTGTCAGGTCAGAAACGTTCGCTGGAACATCAGCAGTTCAGGAATAGTGTTGGGAGATGATGCAGACTGCCCTTGCTAGAGATTTAAATGCAGGCAAGATTAAGGGAAAGGAGGAATCTTGCATTTCCTTGTGGGTGGTGTTGAGCTAGAAAGAAGTTGAGCTTGGATTAACAAGTTCCCAGTGGGTGGAGGTGCACAGCACCTGCAGCTCTGTTAGCATCAATTTGAAGCTCAGCTTTTTGGAAACCCTCCATGCTATGTCACTTCCTCAGAGACAGCATTTTGAAAAATAAAGCTCAAGCACCAGAAGAAATGGGAACAGGGATAGGGTTTTTGTGCTGGATTTGAGGAAGGCTTTTCCGATGTCTTCCTCAAAGGGGGGGATTTTTGGTTGTTCTGGAAATTATTTATGGTACCTAACTGAAAATGTAAAGAAAACCTCAGCACAGAAGTGTTTTAATTAAAATGCAAAGTTTGTTGCTTGCAATAAGACTGATATAAAAAGAAAAAAGAAAAAAGAAAGATAAATCCCTCTTAGAGTGTTGTCTCATCCGCTGAGACACTTGTGATCCATAAGCTCTTTGATTCAATTCACATGAGGCAGAGATACTGTCTAATTACTGAGAAATTAATTTGAAAACCAAAACTCAGACAGACCCTTTTTGCATGCACTAAACACCCATCCTGTCCTGCACAAATTAGCAAACTGTGTGTGCTCCTTTTGAGTCCCCATAGGATAATTTACTGATACACATGAAATTATCCATTTTGTTCATGTTTCCATCAGCTTCAAAAAACCCAGAAACGAAAACATAGCATCTACCCATATTTTAGGAGATGGATATACAGGAAGCTATTTGCAAACCCTTTTTAAGCATCCAGTAGTTCTTGATATTAATTTTCTAGAGCATGTCTACTGCCCTAGCCATAAGCTTACCTAAGCTCCCCAGGGATCTTTGTGACTCATTTCTGATGCATATATATTTATTTATATAAATGCTGTATCTTCACACACAATCTGAATACATCATACATTACCTCTGTTTTAATTGCATTTTTATCTGCTAAACCCTTGCATGTTACAAACCAGGCAAGGGGAGGATCCCTCAAGGTCATCTGGTCAGATACTCTCTTCATTATAAAGGATTATTTAATATATTGTATTTTCTAGGGCTGGTGCCAGGCTTCTTTTGAACATCTCAAATAATGAGGTTTCTACTGCCTAGCAGGAAAGATTATTTCACATGGTAACGGACCTTGCCAGTGGAAATTTTTTTTGTTATTTATTTCCTAAAGCTCTTTATCACCTTTCAAATGCTGTAGTGAGATTTATACTCTTTGGTAACTGTCTTGAAACACCCATAATGAAGTCCCATCTAGAAGAAATGCATGCATTTCAGTAAGATGAGGGTAGCTAATTTTAGAAATTTGAATGAAGATAGAAGGATAAGGCTAAACGTAATTCATGTTATCTATCCGTGTATTCAACTAAAGGAAAAAAAAAAGAAAAATATCTTCTACTTGTGGCATAAAAATACTGTTTCACCTTCCCCTTATTTTTGATCAGAAATAAAAGAAGTGGACATTATCTGCTCAGAAGGGGCTATGACATTTAGCCACATTAAAAAGCAAACAGACCACACCTTCCTTTACAGTTCTTGAAATCTAGGAATCTTTATGGAATCCTTTGGATTGAATAAGATTATATATGCTAGTAGGCACATAGTTATTTAAGGCTATTCCAGGGGACTCTTCTGCAGCCTTAAGCTAGGTTGAGCTACATTAAAAAAACTTTTTCAGGATGTGGATGACTATTCTTATTTAAAACCAGCCTTCCCTAGAGAAATATAAATGCACATTCATCCATTGCTTTTCATAATGTTGGGAATGTTGTACTGAGACAGCTGAGAGCACAAGAGGGTCACAAAATTATATCCTAGTGTTAAAATTTTTCAAAAGCTTTATACAAAAGACAGTTTTTAACATTAATTCTGTGATGAATTAATAGCTATTATGCAGCCATTTTGTATGTGTTGTTGGCATAATTGGAAAGAAAGAGACCGAGCTGAATTCAAATGAAAAATTTGAAAATGTGATATCATTTAGACTGCAATGTCCCCAGCTGTGTCCCATTTTCCTTCCATAGGTTTGTCCCGGTCTCTATTTGGCACAAACCCACCAACTTTAAAGAATTAGGGAAAAGAACCGGGGAAATGCACAGTAAAGAAACAGGGCTTGAAGTGATGTTTCATCTGGGTTTACCTGCCAGAAGTGGAAAAATCATTTTGCTTGCTTTACAACACACTTACTGTACATTAGACCAGAAATACAGATACCCTAGAGGGGGGATCTAATAGGCAGAGCTGCCAAAATAGTCAGTGAAAGATGAGTTTTATGTGGCCTGTGCTGCAATGGGAAGTGGGAAGGGAAACATGGAAATTATGTGTGGAGGGGAAAACAGGGAAGCGAGGTGGGATACTTGAATTCATCCAGCAGCACAGCAAGTTGAAGCTTTGGAAAAAACAATGACAAAATCTGTTTGCAAGGAGAAGGGAACAGAAGGCCAGGCAAGGGGGGAGGCCTGTGTTTAGTCCTTCTTTGCTTAAAGGCTGGTGTAATTTGGCTGAAAATGTAGTGGACTTTGCAGTTGATTTCATTCTTAGGACTTCAGCCTCCTGCATGGGAGGTGAGGTTAGATTCCTAATGGTGCCCTCTTATGCAGTTTTCCTTCATCTCAGTACAGTGGGTCACCTATAATCACAGGAAACCTTGAGGTGCAACTTCTGGAGCCTTTGACCAATACTTTGGCCAGACTAAGTTACGCCAGCAAGGCAGATTTGTGCTGTTTGGAGCAGTCCATGAAGCAGTTTTAATACCTTCATTCACATTATATAAATTATTTATTTGCCTTTCATTGTCACATTTTGCAGATATGCTAGCAAGCAAATTAATTTTCAGACTATTCATAGAAATAATTGAAGAGCATATTGAGAACTCTTCCATTAATTTTTGGATGTAGTTAAGACCTACACTGCATAATATAGAAAGGTTATTTTACTTACTGAGTAGATTTAGATCACCTTGACTGAGGAATTACAAGAGTGTGAGAAACTTATTTGTTATTTTCAGATAAAATGCTGAGTATTTTCTAAGAGGTTAATGTTAAAAATGTGAAACACTTGAAGAAAATTCATGAGTAAAGGAGATGCTATATTGCTGATCTATTTGTTTAATATTTATTTATCTATTTTTACCAACAAAAGACTAAGGCAGAAGGATATAATGAATTATGAAATATATTCTTCTTCAGCTTAAGAAAGACTAAATATGTTCTACTTCTAAATACAACACTGCTGGTTGACATCTTTATTCTGAAAGTGGGAGGTCAAGATAATGCATTATTTAGCGAAGTGATACTTGTTTGTCCTGGAAATTATAGTGTTATATATATTTATATACTTGTATATATATATATATATATTTATGACTGTAAATAAATTTAGATATATCACTTTTTACCTCATGACAAAAATATAAGAAATGTTGGGTATTCATCATTGTGAAACAGGGAGAAAAGACTTTCCATGAGATTTAGTGGCACTGAAAATCAATTTTCAAACAGTGTCAGAACAATAAAAAATATCAGTTACAGTGCTTATAGATAGGAATATTGACCTATTGAAAAAATTGGAAATTTCAAAGAACTGATAAATCCTTGAACAAGAATATCAGGGAAGTGCTACCAAGCAAAAGAAGATGAGTAATGTCAGATGATTGATGATGGCTAATGCTTGATACAGAAACAAAGCTGAACAAAGTTGTATGGGGATTGTTATGTAGACATGGACAAATCAAGAAGAACAATGAGAGATGATGAATTTTTGAGTAGGCAAGAAGCAAATCAGAATAAGTGATGTCAGGTGATGTTTACCATGCATCAAACGAATAGAAAAAAATTGTTTTCTTTCTTAGTGAGTTTACTTTCACTGGATTCCTGAGTAAAGCCTTTTCTGTATGGGCTGGCATGTCTCAAATTTAGAGCAATTGTATGACAATACGATGATATCAAAAATTTCTGGTTATACTTTTTTTAGTACTGCAAATGCCTGCCATGTTTTCCTGGTAGCTGACCAATTCCTTGGATTTGGTTATATTTATAACCCTTGCAGTAAGCTCCTCATTTAAAGAACAGTGTCATGCTGCGAGTGCTAAAAGAAGCAGAAGGCCTTATAAATGATCCTACATTATATTCAGGCTTTTATAAATATGAATGCTCTAGTTTTATCTCCTTGTCTGTTCCTCCCTTGTTGTTGAATGTTAAATTGGATTTACATTGTATTTTTCTCCCACAACAAACAGAAAATACACCTTCTTGTTTTATTCAGTAATCATAAGGACTGCTGTGCATAACATTCCTATACTTTGTACTTGGATTGAGTCGTGAGTTTTACTGATGATAAGGGACCCAAGAGAGAGGCAGCTGGCGTGATCAAACCCCACTTATTTGAGAAGAGCTTCAGTCACGCCATCTTTAGCCAGAAAACCTCAAGAGACAGCTTAATTGTGCTGCCTTAATTTTGGTACATTTGGGCTCTTGTATCACTCACTTGTTCCTCACATGTTTGTGTGATATTCTCTCTGTAGCATCTACTTTGGTGATGGCAATTAGTAGTATTACTACTTATTTTAATTAAAATGAAGTGTTTTTAATTTAAAGCACAGCACTATGCAGCACTTGCCAGCAGTTGTCTTGTGGTGGTACTAAAATATAAGGGCACATTTTTCTGTATTTACACTGTCCTGGCCTTTCCCTCTTTCCTTATATAGTTAGCCACTATAGATTCAATGTCTGATTTACCCTTGTGGTTTTTCTCTTCCCTGCACAGTCACTCCCACTGCCTCAAGTGCCTGTGCCATTCTGATCAGGAACACCTCTTTTTTTTTCTTTTATCTCTCTCCCAAAAAGGTGAACTGCTTGCACCAGTTCTGGGACAGTATTGTCCTGATCCCTGATGGTAATGGCTGCAGCAAGTTGGGGAACTGTCTCTGAATCCTTCCTCATCTCTCCTCAGCTGAGTGCAAGGCCCCAAGAACTCACTCTATGAGGCTTTTGAAAGGGCTTATGGTTGTTCATGAACTCTGAGTTAGAAGGCAGGGAGAAATACTGACAAGATCTTTTCAAGAGGTCAAAATAACAAAAAAAAAAACTTTTCTGGCAAATTTAGAAAAACAGAGTACTTTGGCAAAAAGTTAAGACCAGCATTCAGTCAGCACAAAACACGTCTCAAAGCATTAGCTTGGTCAATTCAACTTCAAACTCCCAACCAGTTCAATTTTAAGTTACACAGAAATTCCAAGAAGGGGGAATTGAAAGACAAAGAAAGAGAAAAGAGAGGAGATACAGAGAAGGACATATACAAGTACAAACTCCTGGGTTCCAACAATGATAGAAACTCCAAGAGGAGGTAGGGTCAAGACATACTTGCCATATATTTGGCCTTAAATACCCCTTGGCCTTCCTGACCTCTTCCCTCAGGTGGGACTTCTGGTCATTTGGCCACTCAGGAGGTGGGCTGGGGGAATATTGCCTCTGCTGTGCCAAGGATTGTCACCACTCCTGGCCTGGGATACAGGCTCAAGAGATGGGGGGTGTGGGGTAGGGCATTGCTCATCCAAGGTAAGGCCCAAACTCCCCCATTTTCCCCCAGTCACATACCCCAAAATGTCTTGAGACATCAGCCTTTCCAGTCTGCCACACTCAGTCACCTGCAGGTGATAATTTTCCATCAGCTTTCCACTCCAGGTGACTCAGTTTCGTCAGGCTGTGTTGGTTTCCTCCATGGTCTCCAGTCAGATGCCACAGAAGCCATGGGCAGGTTCCTTAGGCTGTTTGTAGCCAAACTTGTATTTTTCCTTATCACTCTGCTATTTGGAACTTCACATCTGTTCTTGACAAGAAGCAAAAAGAAAACATTTTACCAAAAGTATCTGTTTCCTCTCTTAGAGGCGTAGGTGCTCCTGTATAAAGAACACTCCTGAAAGAGTCAGGACAGTGGGAATAAAGTGCTGTTTATTTAATTAGCAGTGTCATTTAATTATCCCTTTGGTTAGGTATATATTTATGTGTTTGTATAAGAGCTATCATTTAATCTAAGTTGAAGCAGAAGTAGCTTAACCTCAAAATGTTATGATATCAGAACATTAACAAGCCAGGAAATTTTCAAAACCACATATCAGATTAGCTGGCTGTTCTAAGACACAGATACCAATTACCATTATGGCTGTCAGATACTGTCATTTATTGAAATACAGCAGCCAGAAAGAAAAGCATTATTATCTAATATGAAAAACTAGGCTTAGGGTTTCCATGCCCAAAGCTGCCTTTTGATGTACCCTTATTCTGTGTAGCTGAAAACCTACAGAAAGTTATTTTGTAAACTGATCACTTTTAGAAGTATTACCTAAAAAAAAAAAAAAAAACCCAAAAGCTGTCTTCTGTGCAATTAGTGGGGAAAATATGGGAATATTTGGCATAAATTCCCAGGAACATTTGAACATTTCTGAATTATAAAAAAAATCCTTGATATTACTGCAGCTGCAAATCCTCCAAAAGATCCACATGCATTTTCCAGTCTGAGCAACTACACTGTAAATACATGAGATATGACAAAGTTTTTTGTCATTGTCTTAACTCCTGCCAAATTCAGTGCCTCTGGGCTCACTTCCTATAGTTGCTTGCTATCTCATGACTGCCTTACAGACTGCATAGTCTTGAATGGTACAAAATGGACTTTCTTTTTTCAAAATTTTTGTGTGTATCTCCTTTGAAAGAAAGGATTTTTATATGGTGTGTCTGGAGATGTGCAGTACAGCATGAGCTGGTTCCAGAGCAGATTCAGTGTAAATGCCTTTTTCTTTCTTGTTCATGACTGTAAGTAGAAAAATGTCCTTCTTGGATACTGGTCTTCCTATTTTTTACAGCTTGGGAAAGAGAAAATTATTAGCTGATATTTTGGTTTAAAAAAGAACCAATTATGTTCATTTGCAATATTTTAGTATCATCACAGGATATCTTTTTTTGAGTCAGTTTGAGGTTTGGTGCAATGAAATGATACATTTCTTCCTAATGCCACTATGTGCCATCAACCTGCCACTCAAACTTTTAAATCTGAATATCCTTCAGCTCAACACTTAAGACAGGTTTGTGACTAGAAACTGAGCTACTTGTTAGGAATGTTGCTCATGCCTGTTTTCTGCGTTTTATGTTCCTTCTGTCCTCTTTTTATGTATTCTTTCTGTCTCTTCTTAGATATTTTGGGTCATAAAGCAGCTAATGGAGGAAAGTTAAGTATTAAAAAATGAAGTATTAAGTATAAAAAAGGAGGCAATGTCTATGTTTATGAACTTTTAGCAATTGTGTGATCTTTCATAGGTACATAAAGGTTTGCAATTATGAAAGCTATTTGTAAATAGCAAATTGAAGTGCATATATGTGCTACTGAATCAACAGGAAATGTTGAATTATACTCTAGTTGGTAGTTTCACTTTCTTTTGTCTGTAGCATAAAGCACCTTGGCCTGGTACATGTGGTTTTCTGATACATTTCTTTTTTCCCATACATTGTTCATGCAGTTCCTGATATTCCACCTCCCTGACAGCTGTAAAAAGAAGTGATATTTAATCAATTATAACTTTAAATATCATCAGAAAAGAAAATGGAATTGAAACAGCCCCAGGCCCCCCATGTGCCTCATAATATCAAAATATACTTGAGAAAAAAAATACTTATTTCCATATTAGCCATCTGATGATGTTTAAAGAAAAAGAGGAAATAATGTGTCCATCTGCTGGGGTTTAAACCAGTTTTCTTGGGATGCTTATGGGGTAAAAAGGCTGATCTGCTGACAAAGGGATGGAAGCTTCCTGTTCAAGCAGGGGAAAAAAAATGACTCTAATCCTGATGGATGGGTAAAAATGTTGAAGTACTGAATTTAACTGGCTACACACAGTGTTAGGCTTTGGATGTACTCAAAGGTTTAAGCTAAACTCTTTGGCCAGTGGCAATTAAAATATTGTTAAACTATTCTTGCCTTACACTTCAAAGTGCCAAAAAGGAAAGCAATTTCTACAGCCCTGTCATGTTGTTTGTCTACCTGAATGAAGCTAATGAGTCTTAATTCTGCACTGGTTACTCAGGCAAGGTTTTAATTAATAGGTGTCAGGTCCTTAATGCCTCATGCACCTTCTTCCCTCTGTGGTGCTTCCCTTTAGCTTCCAATTTCAAAATGGATTATGTTGAGTGCAAGTCCCTTCATTTTCTTACAATAAAAACGTTTGCTATTTATAAATGGAAGATATCTTTTTCTTATAAACTTGTGATATTTCAGTGCATGCTTACTTTTTCAGGCTCTGTGAAATAGTAAGCAACATCTCAAAAGCTTTTTATCAAGGTTTGAGAAGGCAAAAAAATTACAGTCAAGAAGCTGCCTCTTTTTTTTTTTTAATTTATTTTGTACACATTCTTTTCCTCTGGTGCTAACCAGTTATTAGTTCAAACTCATGTTGTCCAAACCTTGTGGAATAAAATTTTTTGAAGTAGCATTTGTCTCTTCTAACAATTTGTGTGGATTGCTGTGGGAATGAAATTCCTCTTGACTTGCCTCTAGTTCCAGAAGTGTTTCTTATCTATTAAGAATGTGTTATCTATTAAGAATGAGTCTGCAAAAGATCTATATTCAAGCCTTTGTATGATAGACAAGAAGGTTTACCTGAGGCACACTCTAGTCATACAATAAGCAAATCAATGCTGTGCCCTTCGACTCAACCAAGTCCCAGAATAGAGCTCTTTTATAAACTCATAAATTGCAGAAAAGCACCATGTCATTTTTTTTTTCTGTGCACCAGAATTTAGTATTTTTCTACATATCAATATGAAGCTGCTTATAATGACACTAGCCTAAGGTACTGGTGAAGGTTTTTTCACCCTTATTTAGCTACTTCATTGGCAGGACAACTTCAGATTTTGATGGCCTTTATATTACTGCCTTGTTTTTTATCATCTCCATATAGTGGCTGGAGTCCGTCTTTGGGAAACCTCACCATATCTGTGAAATTTTGCAGCTAAAAAAATCTTTTGAGGTTTAAGGAAATATTATTGCACATTACATATGATTGGAAACATCAAAGGAACTTCTGTTTTGTGAGATTAGCTGTGATATTTCTCTGTGTATTTGGCACACAAGAAAAAGAATGGGTTTAGACTCCTAAATAGTGTAGTTGCTTGCAAGTAGCTCAGCCATTGGTGCTTATACTATCTGGGAGAGGTAGAGGAGCCCAGGAAATGTGAATTCCTAGATTTGGTATGAACATGGAGTCTTTCAGCAGGTAACTTTAGAGGGTGGCAGTTATTTTCTGTGCTACTGCAGCTCTAATAGCTGAGACTGTATGAGTTTTTCCTGCCCTGGCTTTCTAAGGCTCACTTCCTACAGAAATTGGAAGTAGTAGGACGGTCACAGATGGTTCCAGCTGATGGCTCTGTAAAGCTCTGAATCCATGCCTGCTGAGTACTAGGGAAGCAGCTCCTCAGCTTTCTGTCATGTCCAGCCAGCTTTTGTGAGTCTGTGTCTGGCTGTGCAAGGAAGCTGTGCCTGGCTAGTGGACCTGAACCATAAAGCAGATGTGAGATGACCTCATGTAATTTTCTTCCTGCACCAGCTGTGTTCTCACAGTGGTGGTTTCAGTCAATTTGGTGGGTGAGTTCAGCTTTTGCATTCTTTGAGTATGCTAGTGGTTTTTTTTAATCTCTGTGTGTGGCCATACTGTTTCGAGGCAAGTCCTTAATTACACGTTGTTTTTCAATTCAGCACCTAAAGTGCTCACCAGATAGTATTTGAAAAATTGATTATCTTTGCAGCTAAGCTGTAAGATTTTTTTTTAGGTCTTCTAAAATAGGAGTTTGTTCATTTACTTGCACTCTGTGGACCACAGTTAAACATTGTTGACATGCTTGGGTTTGTGAGTGGTATTGACCAGCAGAATTAATATTTCTGGGTAACAAGGCTGGGCTTCAGCTGGCAGATCTGTGGGCTGTCCTCACAATGAGGGCAGCATTTTTTCCCTGTGGTTTCTTGTGTTACACCCATAAAGCTGAGAGTCTGCCAGCCTTTCTGTTCTCTGGATAAATGTATGAATTATTGTGCTTTAATTGCTTCCTACAGGTATTTGCAACTAAAAACTTATTACTGCATGTTGTCTATCTAATCAGGAAACAGAAGCTAAACCAATCAAGCTGTTTTGGGGCTTGGGATACAGGAGAGGTGATGTAATCACTCTTTCTTCCTCTCTCTGGAGGAGGAAAATTCTTATAGAGGACAGGTTCTAGATGTACCATCTGGTCTTTCACACACACAGACCTGGACTAAGACAGAACATGTTGTCAAATAAACAGGGTATCAGAATAGACTGTTTTCCCATCCAAGTCAATGCTTAGCTGTGTGAAAAGGATACTGCTAGGGCCAGAGTGAATTGAGTCTCACAGGCCCTTTTGATTGTTAGGTGCTTCTGTTGGGAAGGTTGTTTACCTGAATTTATGCTCTGCTGGTGTGGCTTTGGAGTAGACAGTAGAACCACATCAGTTCCTATGAGATGAAGATTTATCCCCTTCATATCAAAAAGGAAAGGGAATACTCTTCATTTATACATTGTGGATGTTATCACAACTGTCCTTTATTTTGTTTATATCATTTCTCTGAAACTTTTTGCAGAAGATCTTGCATCTGGTGGAATGTCACTGTTGAGTGCTACCTCTTGTGTTGCTGTTAATATTGCTCTGTGATTTTTCCAGGACTATCAGGGCTGTTAAACCTGTGCAGCAGGATTTCTGGCTGCACAGACTGATCTCTGACAGCTTTATTGTTTTTCCCCACGCGGGATGATTCCTCTCTTCCCAGAAGAAGTGACAGAACTGACAATATTTGTCCTGCCACCATTTGTTTATTGTGTGCCCAAAGCCTGCAAACTGTGATCTCCTGACGGATGAAAAATGTCTCAAGTTTATTTTTGTACCTTCACAATTGTTATCATTATCTGGTGGCTGAAAACGAGAAAGAAAGTTCTAGTGAGTACTTTTGTTAGACTAAGTATGTTTGTGGGCATTCCTTGACACCATTCTTGTGTCCAATCACCTCAGTTATTAGGGCTGTGCCTGGCAGTGCAGTTCTTCTCTGTTCCCAACCATGCAGTGCTGGGAGTGGATTAACCTGAGTTTGGCAGATGTTCACCTGAATCACAGACCAAGTATAGGAAAGATGGTTAAGCAGTAAAATATTGTGTTTACTGAGGGTTTATATTTTATTTCCCCAGTTAAACTTGCTTTGTTTGAGTTTGTTGGTGTTTTGTTTTTTTTTTTTTTTAGTTTGTTGATATCATATTTCCTTCCTTCCCATTATAGGAGGGAAATAAAATGCCATATTTGAGGAGCAGGGCATAGCCAGTCCTTCTCACATCTTCTCCTTCACATGTACCATATAAGAGAGGAGGAGTTGAGGAAAAATCTTTGCTTTTGACTCAAGCCCTGGAAGCCCCAGGAGCAGCCTCTTCCCAGGCAGATTCCTGAGGGTCTGATGCACTCTGCCAGCCTGGACTACTGTGAGCTCTGAGTGTGTGCCTTTTAAGTCAAACTGCAATGTGTCTCATAGTCAGCCTTGCATGGTGCTGAGAGCTAAAAGAAGTTTCTGCATCCTCACTTCCTCAACAATATTTTGCTATTAATGAGTTTAACATCTCCTCTTAGTACAGCCTTGTTTGGCTGCCGTTGGAGATGTGACATCAGTTCAGAGTTAAGAACTCTTAAATTATTTTGTCTGTCTTGCAGGTTAACTGCCTGATTAGAGACAGAAATTGTAGGTCCAGCTGATTCATCAAGCTAATTAATTGAATTAATTCATCAAGATAAGCTGTGCCAAAACATTGTACTGCAAGTTGAAAATACAGCTTATATAACATTTCATGAAACCCTGCTTTTTCAAATATTAGAAATAATGAAAATGCAAATAATAATACAGCCAAGAATAGATATATTTTAAAACAGATTTAGGAAGTGGCTGTGCAAAAGGTCCAGAAAAACACTAGGTATTTTCTATCATTTTACTAGCTCTACTAGAAAAGAAGGTGAAGGGAGAATCTGGTGGGTAATTTACTTAGGTGACAAAACACTGATGGAGATTTCTAGCTATGAAAAAAGAAAAAATGAAAGCTTTCAGATTTGATTAATCTGTTTCATCTAACCTCAAAGTTTCTTTTTCTTTAGTAAAGGGCAACTTTTTTTCTTTTTGTTTCTTAAATAAGATATCCTTGATTTTGAATGCTCAAAGACAGAAAAAATAATGTGCTTCATTTTTACATCTATTTAAAAACTGATTTTTGTATTTTTGTATTATTTTATTTTCTTTTTGGCCTATAGAGATCCTTAATCTTCAACCATTCAGGTGTGTCTGAAAATACTTCACTCAAGCATTTGTGGACACTTCAGTGATTTTTAGTAGCTTTGCAAATTTATTATTTTTAAGCTAGTATTAATGTTTTTCAGTCAATCTACATTTATTGTGACTGGAGAAAAATGTAAACTGAAATTTCACTATGCTTCATAGGAAACATCAACATTTGAGGCTTAATTTTAAATCAGGGAGAACTACAGTGAAAGTGGTGGCAAACTTGGTTACTAAACCCACTTGGCCCAACTGGGATCTAAGCAGGGTTTTATCATTCAGTAGACCTAGGAGAGATAAACTATGGCAAGTAATGCTCCAATGAGACCCTTGTTTTGTGCTTGTTATCAATACACAAAGGTATTGAAAGAGAGTTTTGTTTTTAAATGAAGAATAAGTTCATTTCTTCCTCAAGGAAGGATCTTCCCTCCCTTATGATTACAGCAAGGGATGCAGTCTTCCAGTCTAGTGAACATAATGTCTCTTTGAACAGGGATGAGTGATTTTTTCCTACCCCTCTCTTCTACAGCCTTCTTTATACCATTTTGTTTTATTGTAAACCTGAAGAAAGTGGTTTTCTTCATGAAATATTGAGTTTTAAGGAGGGAGATTATACATATTGCTTTGTTAGCACTGATAGCAATCTTTGTTGTTGCAAGATAAAGCAATCATGCTCTTAGATGAAAACACACCTGGGGATCCAGAGCTCTTACTCTTGGCTCTGGAGCCACAAAGTGCAAAGCCTCTTGATACTCAGTGCTGAAGGGAGAAGTGTTACCAATATACAAGCCTCTCTTTTTTTGTTGTCTGTGTATTTCTACCATCTGTAGGAATGACAGGTTTTCAGACTGTTTTTTAAACAAGGAGAAAATGAACACAAGTAACTGCAGAAGTGTTAATAACATTTAGAATAAGTTTTCACATATTGGAATAGTTTTTTTTTTATTTCCGTCCTGGGCGCTCTGTCCCGCTCAGGCTGTGGAAAGCAGTCAGAAGAACTGAGCTGCAGATGTCAAGTTGGCATCAGAGAGATGGACTGGCTCCACCATCCCCCTCTGCCTCTCCACACAGGGAGGTTTTGGAAGCGTAGGCAGGAGAGAAGTGGCTGCTCCAAGTGTGGTATTTCCAGTAAGTGACACAAGCTGGAAGAATTCTTCAGACTCCTCTTGAAACAGATGCGAGCAGACCAAGAGCAGCTTTGCTTAAATAACTGGTTTCTTCATGAGCCAGTACTTCACTGAAAGGATTTTGGCATAGAAGTGCATAATAGCTGTAATTTTTCTACTGATATAGCACTGTTCCTTTCATGTTCCAATAAAAATTACCCTTGCCTAGTACATATATACAATATAAGTTCTTTGGAGCAAAACCCAATCTTTATCATCATCATGTTTAGAGGGCAGAAGTGAGATTGTAGAAATCCTGCACATTGAGCACCAGCAAATGCTTCTGTTCAGATGTGGATGTGAACATACTTCTCATGAGGTACCTACTTATTAAAAAACAGCTCAGTATAAACACATTATTTGTTGTAAACATTTAAGGTAATCCCAGGATTCAGTGTGGTTCTGTAATAAGAGGTTGCTGCATGTCATAGCTGATTTACTTTGTTTTATCCTAGTTAACTTGAGGGAAGGTGCAGTTCTGGTGGAAAAGCTGTCCTCTAGGTCATTTATAGCAAACAATAATATGTTGATACTGGATGTTGTGAAGCCATCTGAGTTCAAAGGTGCTCATTTTGACAGAAAAGATAAAAGTAAATACCATCATTTACTGATAAAACAAAATGCCCTTTTGTTTAGCAGAATAACAAGAGAATTTTTAGACCACCTAATGAAAAATATCACACTATTTTAACTTTTTTTCTTGCTTCTCCTTTTAAAATTATGGCTTTTTAAACATTAGTAGGCAAATACAATATTTTCTTCAAAGACTTTTTCTTTTCTTGAGACAATTAGATTACTCAACCAGTTCCCAAATTTTGTTACAGTATCTGCAAGTATTTTTTTTTTTTTTGAATTAACATTTTTGCTGTGGAATTAAAACTCATAGAAAATGTGACACACCTGGGAGAAAATATTTTCAGCATAAAGCTGCCTAAGTTTCCAGTTCATACTATAATAATTGCTTATACAAAAGCAATACTTTTTTTTTCTTGAGACAGCAAATCATAGTAATGGGAATCTTTACTATGGGAATTTCAGGTGAAAAAAAAGATTTTAATAACTGGTTTCAAAAGAGAGTGCTTACCTTTTATACTAATTTTCCCCCCCCAAAATGCTGCATTTTTTCCCTTGAATCAGCAGCAGTGGGACACCCAAGAAAGGATGTGAATCAGAGTCACTTCAGCGAGTCAATCAAACTCCTGCAAGTCACAGAAGCAGAGGATCCAGCCCAGAGTCCTCAGCTGCTGTAGCAGCTTTCCCAAGGGTACAGACACTGGGATTTTCTGCTGCTGTTTGCTGTGCTGCTGCTGGCTCACTCCCACCAGTGCCTGCAGCTCCAGGAGGAGTCAGTGCTGCTCACATGGGGGTTTTTGCCAGAATCAAACTGGCCCTGCCATGATACTCATTCCCTCAGTGGGAAGAGGACTGGTCTATCTGGAAAAGACCATTCTTTAACAGTTAAAATACCTCACTGATTTACAACGCTTAGCAGTGACTCTGCAGGGAGTGACAGAATTAGTCAAAATGTGTATGTGGAAATTACACTTGGAATGTGCTATCATGCACATACATGGATATTCTCTTATGCAGAAAAGAGATTTTCAGGGGATTTTCCTCCAAGTATTGCAGAAAGATACTGAAATGAGGTAAAATTCTAGCAGATTTTGTTTAATATGGAGTTTAAACCTGCTGCCTGTGAACTTTGCTGATGGTCTGCAGTGGGTAGGACAGGAAGATGCTGGTTTCCATTTGTTTTTGAATAACACAAATAATGTTATAGAACACCACCAGAACTCCCCTTAGACATCTCTCTTTCAGGTTGTAGACCACTGCTTATTTATTAATCTCTCATGTGAAAGTTGCCCTGTGTTTACCCTACTCATGTTGCTCTTTTAATTAAAATTTTCTAGTTCTGCTATAAAGTTCTGGAAAGAGGGGGCACAACTGCCTGAATTATTCAAAATATTGATATTCTCTGGGTATATACAACCACAGAATGAAGTTTTCTCTTTTTTTTTTTCCTCTGTTGTTTTTCTAGCAATATATATTGTTTCCTTTATTGATTGCCTCCCAGTAGAAGTGAAAGAAATGGGTGTGCTTACTCTAAGGCACAGCAAGAGTAAGCATAATTGATGTCTAATTTCTCCAACATCCTTGGAGAAATCTTTCCTTGACTTCAAATATGAATAATGTAGTTTTTCTTCTCTTATTAAAGACAGATTTGGGTAGAGTTAACTTACCGTGTTTACTTTGGAATGGAGAGAGTTTTAGAGAGCATTTCAGGAGGTGCTCTTGAGTTTGAGTATAAGCAGTAATTCAAAATATTTCTATTTTTTCCTGGAGACTGCTGGTCATTTTTTTCCTGCTTTCAGGGATGGCAGATGAGGCATCAGGGAAATGCTGTTGCATTACATACTGGATTTCCTGCATTCTGTTCTCCTAGCACCAACAATCAAAGAGGTAGCACGTCTCCCTTTTTTTGCATTTTGCAAAGCAAAATTTTGCTAAACAAAGTGCCATGGGGGTATGCCAACCCAGCCAGTCCTTTCTCATCTGTGAACTCTGCAGGTCTTTTCACCTCTGTACTCCGGACATGACTAGTTTTGTGTCATCCCTGCTCCAAGTGGAAGATGGAGTATAAGGAACATCCACCGCTGCTCAACTGATGCACATAGAATTTTGGGCAGTTTTAGAAAATTGCTGCCAGCAGATGCTTGGCTAGTGTGAAGCATCTTCAGCGATCCTGTGAAACTCTGCACTAGCTGAGGATCTGGTCCTGGTTGTGCAGCTGGGACTAAAACTGCACTGACAGCAGTTGAACTTCCCCCACTGATCATTTAGAAGGGACTTTGATCCTTTCAGGCTTGTGTTTTTCAGGCCTTGTAGTGACAAGTTCTGGTTGTTTCATTCATTTAATCGAAACAAATAATCAGATGGAAAACATTGCAACCAACACAAACCAGGACTTCATGGCTCATATCTCAAAAAAATGGAACCAACAAAATTAGCCATGCCAAAGGGCCTTAGAAATGTATCAGCTTTCTCCACAAGCAGTATATCCTTGAAGCCAGTGCATTAACATGGGTTCCTTGAACAAAAATCTGTTTTTCTAAGTGACTTGAGCATCTTGCTGCTGTTTTGTATGTAAGACAGGAAGGGGCACAGCAGTTTCTACATAGTCTGTTGTAAGAACATCTTATGAAGTGTCTGTGCCTCTAGTTTTGTCAGATCACATTAATTAGCAGTGAAAATCACTCTCAAAAAGATCTGTGCAAATGCTTTGTTCTGACTACTTGTACTTGAGGTATTTGTGGGATTCCTCACTTTAATCTTGGGATTTATAGCCCTTCATGTTT
Organism: Chloebia gouldiae; assembly: GCA_003676055.1. Taxonomy (NCBI): domain Eukaryota; kingdom Metazoa; phylum Chordata; class Aves; order Passeriformes; family Passeridae; genus Chloebia; species Chloebia gouldiae. Next base: position 21,944,021 of record QUSF01000008.1, on the reverse strand, counting down.
AGGTATTTTTTGCTGACATTTCAATGAATGCTTTCCCTAAAAAGAAGTGTCAGAAAACTATGAATGACTCTCTAGGTGGTTACATTACTTTACAACAGTGGTAGGAAGAGTGATACCATTAATTCTAAGCTGAAAATAAAAACCCAGCTACATGGTACTTTCCACCTTTTCATGGTCACCTTTTGCCACATGGTTGTCACATATGCATGTGACAAATTGCTGGGTTCTGAAGGTTTTCACTAAACAGTCTTTTTTTTTTATTTTATTTTTAAAATTTATTTCAAAGCAGGTTTCACTATTTTGAATTAATGGCTCATGCAGAAAAGAAATAACACCACTCAACTTCACAGAGTACTTAGTGATAATGCACTCTGAATTTACAGTTCATAGCAAATAGACGATGTACTTACAGGAGAAACATTCTCAAGAGTCCTGTAAATGAAGTGGAGGAACCATGTCTGCTCATAAATAGAAGAATAGGTAAAATCTACTGAACAGAAATCATTAACATTTCTGTTCACAAAGATAAACTAGAAGGAAAATCAATAGATAGGATAGTTGTAGTAAAATATTGTTCTAAACTATCTATCAGGTAATAGTTTCCATGGCAGCTTTACGAGCCCCTTCTGGGAAGTTTGAAGCTTGGGTGTGTTTTATTTTGTTTTTAAAAAAGCATAAAATCCCATCAAAAAGGAAGGGACAAGACATCATGGGGATGTTTTAGCATTCATCAGAACCCCTAGAAAATGAGTCCTTTGCATTCAGGGGGTGTGAAACATCTGTGTTTTATGGCTCATAGAGAGTTGGAGGATCATGGGCTGGCAGGGGCAAGCAGGCGAAACTGAGAGCCTCTTAAACAATGCTAACACTGAAGACATCAAACTGGGAAGTGGAAGGACATGTAATGCACTGCTTTCTAACAATAGTTAAGGAATACAGGAGGTATTCCTTTCCCAGATGTAATTTCTAAATATTAAGATTCAAAGTGTCTTGATGTTGAGGTGTAATACTCTCACAGAGTTAAAGGCAGTTGAATAGGAAATGATAAATTGTAAGACTGAAGAACTGCAGGTGTCTTGTTGGAAATCTTGTAACTCTGAATTATGTCTGATTTTATACTGTTGTATAACTGCTAATTCAGCCTCCAGAATCACACCTATGATGCCATAATTACTGCTGGTCTTGAAGCCTGCAGATTTCTGGATCCAAATACCCCAAATATCCCTCAGCATGCCTCTACTGTAGCACTTTCTTTTCCACTGAAGCTCTGAAGAGCTGAAAATCTCAAGACACTAAGACTATTAATGATCACTCAGAAAAAAGGCTTGCAACTCAATATAAATACTAATACCTTCCTGCTCCCACAGTGTCTGAGCTTTGTCAAAGGGTACTGAATAAAATCCATAACTTGGTTTTATTTGGTAACTTGCAGTTCCACTCTCCAAGGAACTTCTTTAAGCTAACGGGAGGACTTACCTGGCTACTGGAATTACCCAATGTAGCTTTCACTGCAGATTGTCCAAAGGGCTTGTCAGCACTCTAGGTTTATTTGGATTTTGTATTTTTCATAAAAGCCTTTTGTCTTGAGACTGTCAGACTGACATCAGTCTACCGGAAAAAAAAAAAAAACCCAAGTAAAATTAAAACAAGAGATAAGGTCCTGGCTACAAAGCTGAAAAGCCTGTTACAAAAGGGAGGCATAAAGTAGGGAAATGAAAGGTGTAAAATGCACCTGAAAGCAATCTTTTATCCAAACCACCACAGAAGATTATAACTGATCTTAGGTTCCATAGCTGAGGGCTGATGCACAAAGCTGGTCAGAGAACTGCCTTTGAGAGCAGGTGTGGGGAATGACTTTGAGAAGGGAACAGCTCAGTCCTGCTCCTCCTGGGCACTCTGTGACTCAATCTGTCCTGTTTTGCCTTGGTCTCACACAGGTCTCTAGGAGTCTCTTCCTGTCCAAAAAAGAAAATAGCTTTATTAATAAACATTTCTACTTGCATTTACTCCATTTATTTTCTATAATCTTCTGATCTATTTATTTCCTCTGTACTAGAGAGACATATCCAAATGTGTGTTGCTATTTTAGTCCTCACTTAGAATGTTTCTTTGGGCCCAAAGTATTTTTGTACTCCACACATTTTTGCTGTTTGAATGTCTTTACTTTAAATTTATTAGGTTTTCTATTTCTTTATAGCTGACAAGATGTTATGACCTATCCCTGCAGGCGAAAGTAGCTTAGAACTACAGATATGAATGACTGGAGTTGCCATAGGGCTGTAAATCTCTTGGCATAACTGGTCTGGGACATGCAGAGTCTGTGTGAGGTGCTCTCAAAATCAAAAACAGCAAAGAAAAAAATCTGGAAAAGACATCATGAAGCAGCAAACCAGAGGGTATTTTTTAAAATAGGTAAACAAAAATAATTCTAAACTTTCTGAAGAATCAATGGTTGCTCCAATGGGAAGTAAGGGCGAGTCTTTTCCTCACCAGTTTTCTGTTTTAAAAGATTGAGGGAAGGTTAAATGTAAATTCCAAGCTCTACTGAATTTTTGTCTTCTCGATTTACTTTATGCTAAAGCTAATTGCCTTTCTGAGGCTAACTGCCTCTACTGCATGTGGTTAAAAAAGATTCATCTTGGGTTTAGCTCATACTTTCTATAATTCCTTTAACACAGACTTCTCATCCAAGTCTTCAGCTCTCTTTGTCTGGGAAATAGACAAAAACAAACCTAAAATAATTCATCTACAGCCTATTTGAGTTTCTTATGGTATCAACCAGTCCTTGGAGGTGCTTCTTTGTTACTTTGGAGAGGTTAAGAGCAGTGCTCCCGTGATATATTGTGCTGTGATTTGTTTCACGTGCTTCAGAAGATACAGGTGGAAAGTAGACAGCTCAGAAAACTTATCTGTGGCAAGCACATTTCTCTCACTCTCAGGATTTTTCATGGGGGTGCACAGAGAGAAATGGAAGAGAAAACAATTTCTATTTCTGCTCCTTGTTTTTCCCATGTGGAATGCATTTGGAGAATTGTTTACCTGCAGTGAGTGCTTGATTGGATTCTGGTGAGGATTGTTTGAGCCTGATGGCCAATCCAATCCACCTGTGTGTGGACTCTCGCAAGCAGGGTCACGAGTTAGATTAGAGATAGAGTAGGAGAAAGTAGTATGTAGTTTTTAGTATCTTCCTTTTATATAGTATATTAATGTATTTTATCATAATTATAATAAAGAAATAATTCAGCCTTCTGAACGGAGTCAGACATCGTCACTTCTTCCCACTGGGTTCACCTGCATCTACAACAGTTATCTGTGGAAAAAAACCCACCCCAAACCCTTCTGTGAATTTATCTCTGAGGGAAAGACTCAGCTTTTCAGAGTGAAACTCCAGCACTTCAATTAATCAAACACATGTTTTATGTAGGCCAGTGTCATACAAATTTTAGATGGCTTGTTGCTCTATTTTGGATCTATTTTGCTATGACCAGTTACATTGGAATTCAGTTAGGATTAGTCACACAACCCATTCCAGTAGATAAATAGTCCTAATGAAACCTTTTACCAACACTCTTCCAGTTCACTCAAGCCACCTGACTACAGAACTGTGATCTATGTTTCTGTGAGCAATATATTTCTGGTTTGGTTTTGTTAGGCTTTTAATTGTTTTGTTTGCTGGCAGATGTTTGAGAGACATCAGTGTGACAGCTTCCAAGTGGAAGATCTTGTTGTTTTTTCCCCCTATCCCTTATAAATGCCCTAATATCACAGTTTATTTGAAGGCACAAGGCAAATTTCAAAGGAACAGCCAGCAGGGAAATGCTGCATTTTTCATCTGGGTGATACATATAGAAAGTGAGAGTCTGCTGAGTCAGGCACACTTGGCTGTTTGTTGCTGCCTAAAATCATTAGCAATATGAGATTATACAAAGCACCTGCTGAAAGTTCAAAAGATCTTTTGTGCAACCTTGGAGAATGTTGTTAAAGTTAGACTTGTAGTCTGTATCCTACACAAAAATATAAACAGTTTCCTTTTCTGAGTGCTTTTATGGCTTGACTAACAAAGGTAAAGAAGGCAGCTTAATATTTCATGTCTTGCCATGAGCCTTTCAGAGTGCCCAACATGATCTTTGAAACACATGGTGAAAAGGAGGAGAGGAATCATTCCTGTTGCTACATAGAGAGGTAGAGAGCAGTCAACATCCTTTATTGCTTTTTAATCCACGTTGTTCATCTCGGTGGGTGTGGGAGGCAGTGCTCAACAAACATTACAGCTTTGAAGTGCTTTGTTGCCTGGGGTACTCAGATGTGCTATCCTGAGCATCAAGGTCCTGTGTGTAATGCAGGAGGGGAGCTGGGTGCATGAAGAGTCAGTGTTTTAAAAGCTTGAGTTCACCAGCACGAAGTGCTGGACTGGGGGATATAGCTGAAGCCCTGCTCTTTTCAGAAGCCAAGTTACCAAGTTGTACTGCAGTAGAGCATTTATGTCCAGGCTGGTTTTCTTCTGGTATGAGGAAAGCATCCAGTGAAACCCTGGTGAAAAAGTAAGAAATTATCCTGAAACCTTTTATTAATTTTCCCCAAAGCATTTCCTTCAATTTTGCTGTAGCTGCCTGTTGCTCTGCAGTGCCAGATTCATGAGTCACACCATCTTGAAGGTTTTTCGCTTTGCTTTAAATAGTTAATAATTTATTGGACTGGAGTGGAAAAAAAAATACAGCTGCTGCCTAATGACTTGGGGGTCTCTCTGGGAGAAATATGAAGTGGGTTTCTGCCTGCACTCCACTATGTACTTAGCATTATGCATTCACTGAAACAAACTCTTGCTGGGTCAGCTCCCCCCAAGGTGACTACTGGGATCACCAGGATGTGGTTGTTCCTGCTCATGCTTATCCACTCTTTCTTTCCAGACTACGCTCCTCATGGAAAGTGGGACAATTGATAGTATAAAGTTTATCAAACTGCTGCTTTTGAAATTTTACATGGCCTGGAAGTCTCTTTCCTTTGGTGGTAGGAAGTACAGATTCCCAGCAAGGGGAAGGATGGAGATTTGCTGATTGTATCTTGTGAATGAATGGGGGAGACATTTGTTCCTCAGTTACAGTTTATTTTGCAAACCAACTGAATATTTGTACTCTGAAAACCTGCATTGTTGTGGAAGATAGTAAAGCTGCACCAATTAGTCATAGTGGTTTATTTGGAAACAGCCCATCTTAAAGACTAACCTTAATTTCTGAAGTGCTAATTGGTCTCTCAAATATTATTACTAATTTAACCACTTTGAGAATAGCCAAAATAAATGGTGGTGTTTATGATACCTTTGAAATAGTCACATAGCTAATGATAAAAAATAAATTCCTCCCTATTTTCAAATCTGACTCTTTCAAGAGAAATTCAAATCTTTTGTTCCATGAGATTGTAAAACTTTTCAACTACTGTGTCCAAAATGAAGTAGGAAATAAATATTTAAAATTACTTTCTTGTGTACTTTAGAAGTGTTACTTTAAGTCTTGCATTTCTGTGGAATGGCAGCCCTGAGCAGAAGGCTGTGAATTCGCTTGCTGTTGGCATGTTTTAGCCATGTCCTTCCACCGCCTGCAGTTGCCAAAAGCAATCAAAATGCCATGGATGCAGTCCCAGGAGGGTTCTTCAGAGGAAAGGGACTTCCTGTGGCAAAGAATCAAGGTTTTTATGCTGCTGTCTCTTCTTGCTGTGGGAAGTGTTTGGGGAAGGAAAGGTCTGCAGCCAAAGCGCGTACGAGCCCTGCCAGTCCTCGCTGCTGGAACAGGCTGGCGGAGTGGTGAGCTCTCAGGTGTGAGTTGGAGCAGCTCTTCAGTGCCTCCTGCTTTGTGCCAGGGCTTGGGACATTTCCCAGCCAGCCCCAGAAGGCAAACAGGCTGAATTCCCCTGAGTTTGGCACAGCATCATGACGGCTGCGTTTGAGAGCACTTTCAGTACTCAATAGCAATTTTCCGGTGCTGTGAACCTGACACTGCCTTGCCTTGCACATTCCATTGTCCTGGCTTCAACTGAAGTGTCCTGTCATTCCTGGAAGAGACTGTGCATGCATTTGTAATCTCTGTGTGTGTGTCAAACACTTTTGAAAGGCTTTCAGTCTTTCAGTATTCCGTCTGAATCAGATTTTGGATGGTCAGGAGTGTAATGTAAGCAAGAATTTGTTAGTAGGAATGATGGAGGTGGTAAACAGAGAAAGTGAGAAAAAAATGACCATGCCTAAAAAAACAAAGCAAGAGTATAGTGAGACAAGCCTGGAAGAGAAAACAGCAAAGGATAAATGTAAAGGAAACCAAAAACAACACAATACCACCACTAAGAAAACAAGCAAACAAAAATCAAACCCTGAAAATCCAAAGTCTAGGAGAAAAGGAATACATGGCAAGCTAAAGTGATTTTCTTTTTCTTTTTTTTTTCCTTTTTTTTTCCTTTATACCTAAAGAGTGCTTTTTCAATGCTCACTAAAGAGGTAGCTACAGGCTCATTATGCTCCTTCCGGAACACAGGGCTGCAGTTCAAGTCAGACACTCATGTCAAATATATCACTTTAATTTGGAAGCTGGCACATTACTGCTAAAATTGGAGAATGTGTTTTAAGTGTTTTGGCTTAATTAGAGATTAGAAAATTCCTCCTAAATGTTTTCTTTTGTATAGACACATATGAATCTTCTGGATTTTTGGTTTAGCACATTATTTAATCAATAGATTCTTGTCTGTGGGATTGTACAATTGAGAAGATATTCCAGGAACTGTCACAGCATATCTGATGGAAATAGTTGTATTTCAATTCTCTGACCTTGTGCGTGAGAGAATTTACTTTCTTCTTCCTCTCCTGTAGTTAAAAATCATCCTTTTCCTTCTAGATCTAATGAGGAGATGTCTGACAAAAGTCTGATAATCCCCTTTCCAAACATTGCATCATCTCACATTCTTTGTATAAGGTGTTCTCTTAAAACTTTGAAGCATCCAAGAACTACTACTTTCTCATTTTACATATGAGCAATTGAAGCAGAAGAACTAGGAGCTAGTGTCTACAGAACCAGATTCCCAGCTTGGAAGCCACCCAGTCAATCCTCCTTTTTTTCAAGAGAAGAGAGATATTTCAATTTACCTTAGCATGCTGATGTCACCTTGCCAGTAAAGCTTTTTTTCCTAGAAGGTAGTTTTAGAGATAAAAAGTATGAAAATCGGAGGCAGGAGGAGGTATAGACTAGCCAAAGTTCCTTTAAATATAATAGAATTTTAGCTGGACTGGTCTCAAATTTATTGTTCGCTGAAAAGAAATGTGCTTATTAGATTGTTATGTCAGATTTTTTTGGTCATTCTCATTTATATGGAATTATCCAGGGTACAGACAAATAGATATTAATGGGCTGTGAGGGTCACTGTTATTCTGTTCTGAATGTCAAGTTGTGCTGGATCCTTTTCATTCCTCCTGCACTAATACAGCTGTGAGTTATCTAGATTTCTATTTTCTACTGTCTTTTCCCAGCTGATCCTTTTTAAAATATGTTTTTTTTTTGTTTCCTTTCAAGTAGAGAATAAATGTTAATTAGTCTCTTGTCTGTTTTGTGACTGACCCTTGAATCTCTAGAGTGTAAAATCCAGGTAGCTCTGCCGTTTGTGCTCATCTGAAAATGGAGATGCTGCCTCATAATATTTAGCTGCTTTACCCTGGACAGTTTTGGATCTGATGTAAAGGTCTGCGTGAGAACAGAGCCCAGTGAGTGCAGCAGAACAGGGGGGTTTAAGCACATTTTTCACCATTACATTTGTAGCCTCTTCCAGTAAACTGAGGATTCCTTTCAGTCACGTTCCTGGTGGTTTCCCAGTGTCCACTTTCATTCTGAGATTAAAAGAATCCAATTTGATTTTCTCTCTCAGATCTACATATTGTCACTGCTCTGCCCTTATTGTACTTTTTACCAGCTCATTCTTGCTAATATGCTCGTACAAAATTTCTCATAAATGTTTAATTCCTAACAATAGAGTACCGGAATAATTTCCATGGTACAGAAATGTTCTGCTGACCAATTTACCGGAGTAAAAATGCTAATATGACCCTTGGGTCAGTCACACAGCCGTCTTTAATGTAAATTTAATACAGTGATTCCCCAGGAGATGGAAGATGGCAGGCTTAGCAGAGCTGCACTGAATCAAAGTATCAGTATTTAGCAGCCCCTGGTTACCAGGCTACTGCTCAACTCTGAGACCAGGGAAGATCATCACAGAAATGCATTTTAAAGCTACCCATCAAATATACAACTGGCTATGTTGTATGAAGAAAGCTTTTTGCAGATTTGATGAGAGGCTTAAAAATAATAAAGGACAGGGTAGGAGGAGGCAGGGGCAAAGAGAGAAGATACTGGCTTCCAGTGTCCCACTCTCTTCTCCAATTGTTTCTGTGTAGAAAACCCACAAAAACCCCAACCCATACACTTGATATCAAATAAAGCATCATATTTTTCATAAGCTGAATAGATGCCTTGGAAAGCAGCCAACGAGGGAATTTTCCACTTGTGCTGCCTTTGCAGCCTCTTTCAAACCTACTGTTAAGCAGCAGGGGCACATACGCATTTCACTCCCTTTTCTATTATGCAGCTATGACACATTAAGCTCCTTGGAATGGTATTCATATTTTATCAGCTCTCCTAACGTCAATTCTTTATTTATAACTTGCTCTTTTTTTCCTATTTTTTTTCCTTTCCAGCCTGTATATCTAGACTTAGTAAAGAAAGAGACCAAAGGAGTTGAAGAAAAAAAGCCCACCCCAAACCCCTTTGTGAATTTAATCATACCTTTGAGGTGGAATGTGTGTTTTCACTCAGTGTTTATGAAATCAGCTGATCATTATTTTCTCTTTTCACACACAGCTTGCCATGGCACCCTCTACAGGTCGTATCTGATTTGTTTACATTTAATATAGCACCTTTACTTCGAAGAATAGCAGATTTAATTCCCTAAAGCATCATATTGAATCTGTGCCTGCCAAACTGCTGAGCTTTCTGCACAGGAAAAGCACTGAGGGTCTGGGCAGACTTGTGCTGATTTGTAAATGTAATGGCACAGGCTTGACAAAGACTTTAGCAAACAATTCTTGTATATTGGCAATCTTGTTTTTATCAGCTCAAGTTTTGTGCTATTGAGAAGAAAACACTGATTAATTTATATGTAGATTACTATCTCATACTGTTGAAAGTAAGCTGTAATACCAACAGGAGCTGAATTTGCTACCATGACTCCAATAACCTGACTAGCTAGTCAAATTTAGAGACCCTGCAAGAACACTTTGTGTAGGTGGAGGAACTGGTAACACTTCTGGTACAATTTCAGCATGTTTGTTTTTTAAATAAGCCCTGTGTTTTTTTTTTTTTTCAGAATACAACAGAAACAGCCATCAGACATATTTCCTATTCTGAAATATTAGGTTCGCTACTCCAGGAAGATCTGTCCTCAATAAGCCTTTCTCTCTCTGTTTCTCTCTCTTCTCTTTCTTACTCCTGCCTCCTACTTCCATCAAATATTTAGGCATTTCTTAACCCATGTTTCCAGAAGCAGGAAAACTTTTCTCCCTGCCCCTACAGGCCCGGCCTGCCTTGACCTGAGCCGTGGCCAGTGAGTCCCAGCCAGAGGTGGGGTTTTTGGGTGCTGAACAAGTGTAAATATCTCCCAGCACAAGTGCCTTGTATGTGAATGTAGTCAGAGCATTAACAGCAAGGGGTAGATGAAATAATGTCTTCACACACGCATGGATACCAGCACAGGATTGGGATTTTATTGGCTGTTTGGCAAGACTGTGTCATGGGAAAGGCAGGCAGCGGGGATGATTGAAAATGCTTTCTTTGCTTTGTGACCAGGATTTTGATGTTTGCATTATTTGGAAATCTTGAATGTCAAGAGGAAAGCCAGCATCTCAAAGCTGGGAAAAGACTCAGAACAGAAAAAGGCATGCTAAAAATCTCAATTCTTTTGGAGGACACTGCCAAAGGAGAAGTTGTGGAATGTTGGTTACCTCTGAGTGGATGAAGCATTAATTGTGTTACATTTGCAGTGCAATATCAATGTCCAGGGGCTAGACAGCAAACCATTTTCTCACCCCTCTTGGTGGAGCAGAGCTACTGTTATTGGGGAAGAAAACTGGAGTGAATTGTGATGGCAGCACAGCAGGGCTCATGCATTTCCTCAGTTTAGCTCAGGCATAAACCTAAGGGCTGTGTCTGATGCTTTCTTGAAAAAAAGAAAAAAGAGAAAAAGTGAACAGTGTGGAAAATCCTTCACCCACTGCAAAGATAATCTAAAAAAAATTAGTATTTTAGTAGGACTTTTGTTTCACTTTCCTTCTTTGATAGAATATAATCCATCAAAGATTGCAAGAAGTTTTGAATAGGAAAAAAAAAACAACCATGTTTTAATCTGGTGATTCTTCCATTGGCTGTAGAATAGTATTGCAACATGCAAGTGCAGTGCAAAAATATACAACTTTAATTCCATGGTCAAACAAATTATGCTCTTCCAATATAGTCTATCAAAAATATTTCCTTGAGATCTCTGCTCTCAATGAGATCCCTCAGGGCTGGGAATTTCTCAAATCCTTTTGCATCTGCCAAATGCATGCTAACATTTTCTCACAAAAATGTTGGTGCAAGAAGATGGGGAATTAAGGCCTCAAGCTTAGAGAAATGAAAGGAAACCTGACTTCACTTCAAGGCAGATTTTTGATCTCGGGCATGTATCATTAGATCTGTCGATTTAGTTAAAACTTGCTCATATATTTCTCAACTTTCAATTCAGTATTCTTGAACTCTGAGGTTTAGGAAAGAGTTGTGAGAAGGGAATTTGAAGGATATAAACTCATTTAGGTGTAAAGGTTCATAACCTTTTACTGCAATCCTTTCTTTTTATCATTGCCAGACAGTTTCACCTGTACACAGCAAGCAAAACTAAATTTGACTTAGAAGTGTTTGAGGAGGATACCACATTCTTGGTGAGAATTCTAAAGTGCATTTGTGCCTGTGTTGTTTTTGGTTTTTGTTGGTTTTTTGGTTTGTTAATTTACTATTGAGTTTTTACAGATTAGCCACTTCTATACCTTTTAATTAATAAAAAGGCAAAAGACAAAAAATAAAAATTGAACCTTGTGTACTGTGTGAACCCATCAGAGCATACAAAACCAAAGGGATAAGCATGTGGAGATAAAACAAGAAGCCATGACTGCTGTGTCAGATTTCATCACAAGAGAATAAACTGAGATTCACTTCTCAAAGTGAGGAGTCTGATTAACACTGCCATGTTTGCATATGTGTGAGAGTAATTTCAGAGAGGAGCTGATCACTCAGGTGGTTCTGCATGAATTTTTCACCATCTTATGTCCTGTGGATTACGAGAATCCACTGGAAATAAACATTGTAGCAAAATTTCAAAGGAAGAATGCCACAGCCAATGTAAATCCATGGATTCTGAAATCCATTGAATTTCTCCCATTTTTCACTGGTATAGCTGGGAACAGAACTTGGAACCTTCCTGGTTTTGCTAGGAAATATAAAATGTCAAGTAGAGACACAAAAAATGTCTAAGTCTGTAAGAACTTTGGTTTTTTGCCGACAACTTTTCTTTTCAGTGAATTTTGGTAAGGTTTTAGCCAGAGTTGTTAAAGTAGTCTGTAGAAATAGAGAAGGAAATATGGATCTGAGCTACTGGCTTTTTTAATATGTGATCAAGCTTCTTTAAAGTCACGCTGATTTGGATGTTGAGATCACAATGCTTATTTGAAGATAAGGAGCATTGTAAATTTGGTAAAAAAGCTTTAATTTGAGGATATCTTTTCATAGAATAAAATGATCTCTCAGACATAAGCATCTTGATCAAACATTTTGCTTCTGCATTTTAAGCATAGAAGGAGCCATAAAGAGCTTTGATTTTGGGGCTCACTAAAGCAATCATTGTGTGTAATTGCTCCTGTTTTACATGTGCGTTCTGGTTAACATGTCTGAAATCTGAAATGTCTGAGCTGAAGTGACCTGGTGTGAACCTAGTTGTGAGTTTAAGAAAATGATGGATAAAATTGCATGATAAACAAAAGTATATTTTTGAATGCAAATACTTGATTTTTTAAAACTATTTTTATGCGTAAGAAATGCAGCTTAAGCACTTTTAACTTGAAGTCTTTGAGAAGTGGAAGCAGATTCCATGAAGTATTTCTCTAAGTTTAAAGCAAGATTTAAATAATTTTAAAAGGTTTACAGATTTGAAATCTATGTTATATAGGACAATTATAGAGCTCATTAATACAGATGGAATTGGTTTCAAGCTTCAAGACTGAAGCCTGAGGCTTTGTTTCAAATTACCTTAAATGTGGGTTTAAGCTGACAGCAAAAAAATGTGCCTAAATTTCTTTGGCAAGGAGGGAGGAAGCAGTCATGTTGCAGAAAGCAACTGTGCATAAAACATAGCAGGAATTTTATTTTGGTGCCTGAATTATGCTACACCAATCTAAACGCTTCCCCCCTGTAATGGAAACTGCCTTGTGCAAACCTATCATTTCCCAGAGGTAAAGAGAAAAATTGAGAGAAAAATAAGTTGATAGAAAAAAACAAACCAGCAGTATCTTTATGATTTACATATTGTTTGTTTTCTTTTGCTTCTCCTCTTAACCACCTGGTTGGTGGACAGCTTGTTGAAGAGAGCCCTGAGGGTTTCAAAACAAAACTAAATAGGAGGATTGGTGGTGTCAGCAGGTTTGTGCTTTAACAAGAAATTTTTAAAAGTCAGAATCCCAGTGTATGGCAATTATGTAAACCAAAAGGAGAGAGAGGAGGAAGAAAATAACCTAAGTGGAACTCTGTGCTGTTATGGCTAGACTGGGTTATGGGAATTATCCTGTTTAAATCAAGATTGACAGTGTCTCTGCTGCTCTGCAGAAATAATCATATTGGGAGCACAAAACTGATCCCTGAAAAGAAAGACCAAGAAGGAAGCAGAGAGAGAATAAGGACAGGAACTGGAAGCTTGGGAATGAAAAAAAACTTTGAAGGGTGTATCTTTGAGGAGATAGAAACCAACAGGCATGAAACCCAACAGAGAGGTCAAGAAAGGTGAATGCAGAAGCAGGAAGCTAGGGAGTATTTTAATGGAAAAAGTGAAACAATTAATTTAATTTTGAATGAAAATTCACTTTAAAGAAATCTGTTGAGAAACAGCAGTCATTTTTAGCAGGTTCAGGCAGGGGTTTTGGAGGTCTAGGTGAGTCATTAAAGTGTTCCAAGTAGAAATAGTGAAAGACTGAACACTTGCCTCCCAAAAACAGTACATAAATCCTTCTTGGTTGCTAACTGGCGTAGCACAAAACAGAAAATCGCTAATTTAATTTTCTCTGTGACATAGATGATCTGACATCGGCTTCAATTAAGTATGTTCAAAACCAATATAAGCACTTGCTTTGCTACACTTATACACTTTGACTTAATAAAATGTCTTAAATGTGTTTACCTACCAAGCTAAGCCTTTAAAATGAATTCAGCTTCTTCTGTGAAATTAAATAATATCTCATTACTATTTGAGGTTAGTTTAGTATCACATCAGCTTCATGTTGGGCCAAAAATGTGTCAGTATGATTCAGTATACATTATTTTCCATTGCAGGAAAGAAGAAATGTACCTTTTCTTGCCTGGGAACAAAAGCCCTTTATTTTTGCCTGATGGTACCATTAGGAAATTGTTCAAGGTAATTACATGATGTTGTCCCGCATAATCCAAAATGTTTAAAAAAATCTGCCAGAAGTTTTATACAGTTAAGACAAATAATTAAACCTTAACTAAGATATTATCTTATAAAATATGCATCTGTTTAATTTTGTTCTCGGTTTTCACCTAAAAGCAAGTTAGCTTTTCTAACTGCAGTCTTGCCACACTTTTGTTCCTCAGTTTTAAAAATGTAGTGGTTGGAATAAAGTTTTGAGAGTTAGTTATACTGTAAGTGCTGGATGTTAAGTGTATGTTATTGTTCTGGGATAATCTAAACCAGTTAACAAAGTAAAGATATTTATTAGGGAGTCTATGATCATAAACCAGAAAACACATCATATGCTTTGGAGAAAAGCATTTTTCAAGCAGGTAAAAATCTCTTTGAAGATTTTTTAAATCAGATAAAATGCCACCTTTTTGTTTATTAAATTTATGATAATCGTTACCTTGAAACCTGTGCAGATATTCTTATTGCGGATATTATTCTCATGAGACAATGAGTAAAACTGAGTGACCTTCTCTGTACCTTCTAGAAAATAAGACCTTTTTGGTCACTGCAATAGTTGCCATGAGCAGTATAAAAATCACATTTTCTGAGATTTTGACTGCCTTCTTTTTATGATACACTTCACAAAGGTTTTTTTTTTTTTTTGATTTGGAATATTGTTTTCTCATCTGCTGAAAACTATTGCAGATTCTGTACAAGGACTTAAGAACTTTTTATTAGGATGGGATATCTTCACACCTCCAGGATGGATGGTGCACCCTCATTGTCATCAGCTTGTAGCACTAACACATTTTCCTCTCTGTAGTTGCCACTAAATGATATCCCAAGGTGCAGTTGTAATCCTATTTATTGCTTATTGTGCAGAAACTGGCTGAATATCATTCATTATCTGGTTGAATATAATTCATTCCATTTCTAGGATGGAGGGTCAAGCTCATTTCCTTTTTTGAGGTACTCAGAATATCTGTATTGATGGTGCTTTTCAATTATGGATCACCAGGAATTAGAATTCTCAAGGCTTTCTGTAGGTCACTAGAGGAAATTTGGAATAAGATACTGGAAACTTCTCTGTGTGGAGAAATCTGAACTTTCCTTAACAGCTTCAGAGTAACATTAGTCTCTACTTTCTTCATTCTGCCATTTAGCAAACCTCTAGAAATTCAGTCTCCAGCACATCTTTGACTTGAAGAAGCTGCTTTGGAACTTGCACTGCAGAAATTACATCTCTTGGTAAATATTAGCAGCATCATAATATTTAAACAAGGGTGATTGCCATCCATTGAAGAATGAGAAGAGCTTCTACAGCTTTTTGAAATGACACCTTCTTTGTGATCATGAAGTTGTAGCCTTATGTTTGTGCAGTTCTCACTTGAGTTAATTTTAAAATAGAGAGGATTGATACATCAATCTTTCCATCTTTTATATTTTTTTACATTATTATCTGCATTACTTTCCAGAACACTTTGCTGTGGCTAAATCCTAATTCGTCTTCTTCCAAGACCTACCATCTGCTTCAGAATGCATATCAAAGCATGGAGTATCTTGGATATAAAATTATGTCATTTTGAGGAATTGCTGAGACACTCTTTCAAGTTATTTTACTCTTTCATTAAAAAAAAAAAAAAAAACTGCATTGTGTGTTTATAGAAACGCGCCCTGCCCTACTGCACCCAGATATGAAGGAATGAACTCATGGCAGTTGTGATAGATTTTGAAAGGTTAATTTTTTCAAAGAAAAATTCCTGGTGTTATAAATGGGCTTCAGCAAACTTAATCTCTTTAATCATATGACTATCAATAGTCCTCAGCTGCCCAGAGGCTCTGAAAACTGGTCTTTATTGTTGTTGTTAGCTGTGGGTGTTTTCAGCAGAGATATAACCACATGTGATAGAAAGTGGCAACCTGAAAATAAAAGGAAGGGTGAAAGGAGCCTGCTGTTAATAACTACTATGTAAACTGAATTATGACTTTTAAAACCAGCTATTTTCTGTGTAAGACATCTTTCCTTGAAAATTATAGTGGAACATGTCAATTTGTTTCATGGTGATTCAGTTACAGAACTCATCAAACAATGTGTGCTGGAGAGAGAGGGAAATAGAGAAAAGTGTTGCTGATAATGATAAAATGACCCACAGTGAAAGAAAAGCTGGCCTGTCTGCCTTCCACTGAAGGTGAGTGATCTGAAAGGAGAAACCAAGGAAAAGAAAAAAAGTGAGATTCATTAAGACCACTGGTCCTAACTGTGGTACACAGCTATGCAATCACAGGAAAAGATCTGTGGGAACAGCATGAGGTCTTTGGAGAAGACACTGAGAGGGAATAAATATAAATATTGCTTATGATTAATGCAAAGGAGAGAAGAAATTTTCTAAGGAAAAACCAGTATGAAACAAGATCCCAAGTGTTGCTTTTATAGGGTTTTTTTTTTTTTGGTGAACCTCTATGTCTTCCAGTCGAGGGAATGATACAAATTCTGGCACGGTGGAAGAGTTTGCACTCAAAATACAGCTTCTTCCAATAGTGATGTCAAAAAGCATTTCCCACATTAAGGGAAGAGTGGAGGAAATAAAACATAAGGAGTTTACTATTTTTGTGTCTATCTATCTATATTTATTTCATTCATATATATGCATGAAAGTGTAGTGCAAAGATGCAATGTGTGATTATTCCAGATGAAGCTGAAAACAAATATAGACTTTCCAAGATCTATGATAATCTACATTTTGAAAGTGCATGGAAACACTTCAGGAGAAATTGATCTATTTCTCCTGTCACTGTATTTGACTGAAATATAATTGGAATGTAGTGTTCTAAGAAAAGTACTGAACATGGGAAAGGGAGATGCTGCAATAGCCAAAAATGTAGCAGAAAAATCAGCATCTGAATCTGTGCAGAATAGACATGTTGGTACAAATGGTTAAAGAAGGAGTCAAAGGAATCCTGTCCCTCTAGGAAAATAAGGGAAGTCCTATAAAGAGATGTTTATTTAGGTCTTACCAGCCCTTAAGAAGGATTGTGAGACAGGTTTTGCTGCAGTTTTCTTGGGTTAATGGGCAGGAGAGTGGAGAAATGACTGGGGAGCCAAGTACATATGAAAAGAAAAAAGGGGTCAATTTTCTACCCAACTCTAAGGAAGGATTAGAAGCAATTTTGATTTCAGGTGAAAAAGTCATTGGTCATACTGGACAGCACTCTTAGAAGGTAATATCTGCTAGCATCACATATAGCCATTGGTTTTGTGTATAAAAAAGATTTGACTCATCTGGTCACAATATTCTTGGAGGAATTTTCATGGCAGTGTTGTGATTTGTCTTTTTATTTAAGACAAGATCTATGAATCCTGGTTTTATTATTTTTCTTTCCTGTCAAAATTACAAATCTTTTGCTTTTGTACCTGTGTACTTTGCTTGAGATTAGTGAGGTTGTCTCCAGAGAACCACTGGATCCCAGGAGAGGTGATGTGTCCTTCACCTGCATATTTGAGAGACATTTCTGCTGAAATATAAAATGTCAGAATTTCTGGTATTTTGGTGGACTCAGAATCAACTGTGTGTATTTCTCATGCCTGAGAAGAAATCTCCTAGATAATGAAGTATTCCGCAGGGTAAGCAGAGGCCTCAGCAGCTGCACAAAGAATCTGAAATCCATGCTCTTATGAGGCACTGTAAAACACTATTCAGCCAGTAGCAGTATTCTGATTTAATTGCTCTTATTTACAGATCAGAGAGTACCACAGCATGCAAATTAGAGCACTTTTGGCTCCCTGCTGGTGACTGTGCTTATTCCTTTCAAATGCTTTCCAGAGCACATACTCTTAATTTCTACATTTTTAGATTTATGTTTCTGCATTTTGACTTACATTTTCAGGAAAGGAAACAAAATATTGAAAACAGAATAGAAAGCATTACAAACACTCTGGAAAGGAGTTAGGATCAAATAAAATACAATTAAAAAAACCAGAAAATTTGGAAGTTTAGTGACTATAAGAAAATGGGCTGGGATGAAATAAATTGCAGTGAAAAGGACCAAATATTACCTAAATTAGCCTCACTGAAACTGCAAAATCAGGGGAAAAAATCAAACATAATAAGAGAAAAGACAGGAGAAGAACTGAATGAATTTACAAGGATAAGGGAAAAAGAAAAAAGAAAATTCTTCACCCAAAGGGAAACAATCAAAAGGCATGGGATGCAGTGAATTGCTGGGATATGGACCAAAGCTTACTGAGATGATGCTCGTTGAAATCACAAGATTTCATTTCCTTTCCTGAGAGGAAACCACTCTTTTCCTGGTGATTACTTAGTGATGCCAATGCTCTTTATTACAGTACATGGGGATGGTTCTAGAGCTGTGTGCCTTTTATCAGTAGGGCTGGTGCTTTATCGAGCAGGAGTTTTATGCATTTTCATGTGAAAGAGTACTTGGCTTTACTGAATTCCACAATATAAAGGAAAAAACATTGGGGTGCTAATCTTATTCTCTGAAAAAAATATAATAATTCTCACTTCTGAGTGATGACAGGAAGGGGATGGTTACTGGCACAGTGCCATACTCACTTGCCTAACCAGATCTATGCCAGGCTGCATTTCGCTCACCTTCTTTCTCAAGGATAGCAAGCGAATACAGCCAGGCTTCCCAGTTGCTTTCTGAGTTTTTAGGACTGTGTTTTCAACTGGAAAACATAGCAGTTAAACATCTGTCATTTGAGAGATTATTCCTGATTAACAGGAGCTGTTAATACATTAAGTATTTTCAGGGGGCACATTACTATCTGTTCTTATCAGAATGAAGAAGGTAGATTTTTCTAAGGGAAAAAGAGGAGAGAGAAAATAATCATCTGCATGATGTCCACCAGGGTAGGTTCTTCCAGATATTTTTGGGTTAAGACTAGTAAGACAAAGCAGTGCTGGTAGCAGCTTGAGCAATGCTTTTCCAGAATGAAATTTCAAGGTAAATTCAAAAATAATTTGTGATTTGGGTTTGGTATAGAAGCTTTTAAAAATACCTGATGTTGCTCTCACTTTTCATTGGTATTGTTCCCAATCTGTGCCTTGGGGTTATACTAAATTTGTTACAAAGATGGTACAGGGACTATTGTCCACATTACTGGGAATGTGCTAAGTTGATTTTTCTTGGAAACAAGATGCTTCTTTAGAAGTTATGGTTGCCTAAAATTGCTCTTGTTCTGGTCAGAATAGCTTCCCAAATGCAAGGCTAGTTAAAAAACCCAAAGCCACAAAAAAAAAAAAAAAACAAACAACAAAAACCACAAAAAAAAAAAACATGGACAAAAACAGCTCTGTAATGTGTCTGACCTTATCAATGTAAACTCTGTTGACAGGTTTCATCCATGGGTACATGCAGTTTTCCCAGCAGGCATCAGCTCTTCTTAGGTCAGCCTCTGTCAACAGCAGGTTTGAGCTGCAAGGATGTCTTCCCATAATGCAGAAAGAGTTTTCAAAGCTCCAGTCTTACCTTCTTCTAATTACATCAAATATAATTTTAAATTTGCATCTGTTTAAGAATAGCAAAATAGCAAATGTTTGGGGGCAAGAATGATGTACTTTTATGTGAATCTTTTGGGTCTGCTTCATAATGTATTTCTATTGCCTGCAAGATGAAAGAGAAATGCTAATGTATTCTGTGTACTGTTATTTTGAACCTGCTGTTATAAATGTATATGAATATTGATGCTGTATGAATTTGTACTGGGACATAACAGGAAACTTTCCAAAAATTAAATGAATGCCATAGGCAGGAACATAGAAAATCTATACCTGAAAAGATACACACTGCAGACAGGGCTGTGAATGCAAATGCTGAAGAGAAACATGGGCAGCCTGCCCATCCCAAGTGGTCATGAATTACCACCTTCATATTAATGGCTGTGCCTCGTGCGTATTCATGCTGAAATTGATACCAGGTAGTCAGATCACTGCAGAATATTTCTCTTTGGCAGCAAGAATAAGGAAACAATTAAATTAATCCAGATGGACCCTCCTCCCTCCTCAACATAAGCCATATCATCAGAGTAAAAGGCTCAATTAATTAGTTCCATGACTTCTCAATACATCATGCTCATGTCATCATCCCACAAGCAGAGAACAGCACCTGCAGCACTGTCAGATTACAGAGATAGTTTTTCTGATAGGAAAAACTGTGTGTCTCTATCTTTCCACTATTCCTACTCATTTTTTTTTTTTTTTCTGGTGAAATGAGGCATAAAGCTACAGGAGTGACTTTCTCAGGATTAACCAGGAAACAAGCAACATAGCAAAGACACTGCATCATCTGACTTACAGGTGATTATCTAATTGAACCAGAAAAATGTCCTTCCAATCTTTAAGAAAGGTCATTTTAATATCTACAAAATAACTTTTCGAAGACAAATAAAATGCTGGCACACATACTAAGCTGTTTGACAGAAAGTGATAGCAAGTCAGCATGAGAATGATATGTCTAACCAGGGCAGATGCCCTGGTCTGATTCTTCCCTATCACCTCATCACTTCCTCTGGGAGTAGGCATTTATTTTGTTTGATAAGATTTGAAACAGTCTGAATTGCCATGTGCTGTTTTCTTTGTGCAAATTCTTAGGCAAGGACCTCTTTTTGCACACTGATGCTGTCTGGTTTTTATGTGAAGCATTTTGACCGGGTCATTACCCATAAAAGCATTCAGTCACTTTCTAGAACTAGTCTGGCATTTCAATACACAATTTATACTCAGTTTACATATGACCATCTACTTTGGTGGAACCCATTTAGCATTCAACATTTTCTCTGTCTCTGAAAAAAAGTCTGTCTGAATAGTGCTTAAGAAATAAAAACTGTTGATGCTTTTGGTTTTAACATTTTAGAGAACAAAGCACTCTTTAGGACCACATAGTGAACAATGAAACAAAAACAAGCTCAAGTTTTCTGTGCTTCATAGTTGGTTTTGGGTTGTGTGATTTCTACCCTACTGATTTTTTTTTTTTTAGGTATTTGTAAAATAAGTGTATGGGAAGGGAAATTTATCAGCTCAGGTCATGCTTCAGTCTAATTTCCTCAAATTACAGGTGCATGCATTTGCCTTCAAAGGAAAATTCCTAAATCTTGGAAGAGTTCTTGGTATATTGTGTAGCATTTTAGTTTTTGCAAAGAGACGTGCTCCACATCCTATCCCACTATGTTGCTGGATGAGACAGTGTTCTTGCCATTTCCACCTTGAAAATAACACCCTCCTCTTTCTGTGCAGATTGTTTTATGTCACTTTAATTCATTTAATGTAGTTTTAAATAATTTATGGTTACTGAGCTATTAAACTAAAGTAATTATTTCAAATGACATTGCTCTGCGACACTGTTACAAAGGGAAGTAGTTCAGTGGAGAAATCCACATACTATTATCACTCCAATTTTATTTGAACAATGCAATAATTATTTGAATTAAATGGTTAATTAGCTACAGAATACATCTTATTAAATCACAACAAATAATCCAGGCTTGAGGACTGGAAGCTGGGTTAAATTCCAGGAGATGTGTGTATCTCTTGTACCATACTGCCTCTGTGTGTGGAAGAAGCCACTGCAAAGAACAGATTTCAATTGTCTCTGAGAATAAATGCCTGACCCTTTATTTCTTCTTCTTTACACTAAATTTAGAATAAGAGATGCAATAACATTTAAGATTCTTTCCCAATTTAAGCATTGCGTTTCCATTGACTCAATATTCTATAATGGAAGGTAAGTCAGAGCTAAATTCCTTTTAATGAGTTTTAATTAAATAAATGATATTTATTCAGTAATCTTGAAATAGTTCAAGCCCTTTCTAAGAGTTTGAAGAGGAGATGTCTATAAGACACTGGTCATGACCAGTCATGACCAGGACACCAGAAATTAATTTAAAGAAGAGTCTTCCTAGCCTCAAGGGCATGAAATAAATGGAAAAAAAGCGTTCCAGTCAAATATTTGGTAGGGAAACTAGGCAAAGAAGCCTTTAAGATCTTGCAAGTAAAACATTCACCAGATGGTAAATATGTAGTATTTTTCTTTGTGGTGTTTGATTTTTTTTGTTTGCGTGATGGTTTATTTGTATGTTTGGGCTTGTTGCTTGGTGGTTTTGTTTGTTTGTTTGTTTTAAATGATGTTAGGCCATATACAAGAAATGAGTTTCTATTTCCTTATTTGCATAAGTGTTAATTCCATACCAGGAAAGTTCACTTTGATCAACTGCCTGTTGAATTGAGTTTTACAACCTCAATTGTCTATGGATTTGGATATTTTCTGTTGTCAATTAATTTGTTTATACTATCTTTATATAATTTCAGGGTTTCCGTTTTTTGTGTTATTGGTTTGGCTTTTCCTGTGGATTGCAACAACCGATTTCAAAAGAGCAGGCTAAGAAATGAAAGGAAAATGAATGTCACCCTTCAAAATCTGAGATTCTTCCTACAAGAGGTGGGCTCTCTTTGAAGTATAATCCTGCAGGACTTCAGGACATTTGGATTTCTCTGGTTTTCTGACTCAGGTTAGTTCTAAGACCTTATATACAGAGAAGAACTTGCACTGTTGTGGTTGCTTACCTCCTTCTGGCAGTTGCAATGGTTTTCTGCCCTTATGATTCATAATGGTTTCCCATCTGCTGCTTGCTTCTGTTCAAGATGCTGTGCATTTTTAATCTCTGAATTGTTAGGTCTGAGTTGGTTTGGGGACACACAGCTCCTGCAGAGTGTCTCCTAAAGACAGGATTCTCCTCCTGCCATTTCTCCCAGATAGACGTGTCCATTCTGAGGAAACAAGTGTCTACAGTGCATGCAAAGGGGTGCTATGGACAATTTTTGATGAAGAATATTTAGGTTTTGTGTCAGAACTGACCCACCATGGTTCCATTTCTGTCTTCAAGAAATGCATTTGCAGAGTGGGCAGCGTTTCTTCTGCTGGCTAGGTTACCTTTAACACTTCCTTAAAATAATAAACTGGCATCAAAACTGCATCTGCTGGAGGGAGATGTGGTATACCCAGGCAAAATGAAATGCTCATGTAATTTATTTTGACCATTCTAGAAAATAGCTATAGGTCTTAAATCCTTCAATTTGGGGATGTTTGGTCTTAGCCACTTAAAGAATATATAATTTACAATGAGAAGAAAATGTTCTGCCACTGTGCTTGCAATTGCATGCATTTTAAAGATTGAGATTGAACGTATTCATTTATTTGTAATACTTCTACTACTGATCTGACATAGAAATGCAGTTTTTCCCTCTATAACTCCAGTCAGGTAACAATTAAGAAAATGAGAGGTTATTCCTGATTTTGCTTCCTTCATTCAAGAAAGAATATTTGCATATATTTATGTTTACATGCATATATACACAAGCACACAAATGCACATACTGTGTTCATTCCCCAGACATAACTCCCGACATAACTTTCCTGACTTTGCAGAGAATCACCTTAAATCATGGCCACAAAGCTTCCAAGTGCTCTCACAGGTGAATGGCAATACAGAGTATAATTTGGGGAAAAAAAGAAAAGCTACAAACCCAGCTCACTTCACAAAATAGTTAATCATGGAACCATAGGCTAGTGCAGATAAGAAATGTCCTTATTAAATATTTCTGCTTAAAATTTGCTACTAGGTTTATGTGCTAGCTACAGACCAAACACATTTGTTGGGCTCAGTTCTGATCTCAGCTTTATACTAATTTTGCAGACATTATAATTTTTTTTCTTCATGGAATGATTCATGGTTATGTGATTTAGCCAGGCCAGCATTGTGGTTTTCTTCTCCTATGAAAACCAACAGATAACAAGAAAAAAAAAAAGGAGCTAAATATCTTACTCAGATAGTTCAGCATCTCAAGGCAGGATTGAGACAGGAGAAGAGGAAAGGAAGGAACAGTTTTTCTACTTGCAGTGCTGTTTTAGCTTTATCCTTGTTTGTCCAAGGTAAGTTCGAGCCTCCAGAGAGACTTAAGGGAGAGTCAGAAAGATTTTGGAGCTCTTGAAATTACTGAAACAATCTTTGTATTATTGAATATTTATTTCTATCGATCAAGACATTCGTGCTCTGGGTGAAGGCTTAAATTCATGTCACATGTCAGAATATAAAAAATTTTGAATATGTGCATGTTTTTGATGGGTTTTGTTGGTTTGAATTTTTTAATATTGTCACAGAGTAAAGAATTTTCATAATCAAGCCATGCCTAAAATCTGAATGTTACCCTAATCAATGCCTTACTTGTATTGCAAAATGGATATTCAGTAAAAACCATGGAAATATACTGAGGATATTTTTCCATTAAAAAAAAAGTCTTAATCTATTGCTGCAACCATCTGTTATGAACACCTCCCTGCAAGTTTCTTTCTGTCTTCAAAATATTTTCATGATCTTCCTGAGAATAATTATAAATCATAGCTGACAAGCCACTTAAGTACTTACTCTAAAATATTATTAGTTCATTAGATGGCTACCTGTGCTTAAAAACTAACAATGAAAAAGAAGAATCCCTTTTGAAACTTCCCAGTTGGGTGATTTGAAACAGATCCACAAATCACTGTAAGTCAATTGATCTCAGTGGAGCAAACATCATTCTTTGATTCATCACGTTCTGTGCCAACACGTTTCCTGACTCATGGAATTCTTCAGGTTCTAAATGTTGGCTGTGTCTTCTCCTGTCTGTAATTTGAACAAGATGAAGAGCCTGTTTGATCCTTGGGAATGGCATCTTGGGCACTCTGCACAGTGATAACAAGCACCCTTTTAAGAACAGCTTCATTATGCTCCCTTCAGATACTGGCAAGGGCTGGGGGTGACAGAGTGGCTGAGATGGATCATTGAGCTGATCAGATATGGCAATCCCTGTGGTTTCTGTGTTCTTGAGGACGACAGGATTTTTAGCAAGCATAAACATTTCACAGCTGCCTGGTAGAAATCTGTTTTATTGGTTAAGGGGTTGGGGAAGAAGGCACATTCCCAGAGGCTGTGGGGAGAAGTCTATAGCATGGATGCATAAGACGATGATGGATTTGTATTTAAGTGACAGTTTGTAACAGACAGCTCACTGAGGAGCAGAGCTCAGAGATTTCTATTGCTTTGCAAAAATATACAAATATATGTGTTGCTTCTGGTTTTCACAGTAGCTGCCATTTTAGAGGGGAGGAAGCTGTTTAGGATTTTTAGCCCAGGAATATAAGAATGTTTTCTGTTTATTCCTACTTTACGATGTGGAACCAGAAAACGACAAAGTCAGGTGCAATATCTTATAGGAACACCTGACCAAAAAAATGCTCATGGTTTTAGATTTTTTTAGCATATTTGAATCAACAATGTTTAATTAGAAGAATTACTGTAAGGGAGTGTTTTGCTTTGGTATTCTGAAAAAAGTATAGCTAAAGGGGAAATTAAATTGTGGCATCTAATAAGGAGAGAAGTGCCTAAAAACCATTGAACGTCAGGGGAAATAAGGTGCTTAACTCCATTAGACCCTTTCATAAATCTGCATAGTCACCTGTAATCATCTTAAAAGCTTAAATATTCCTTGAAAATTTGGCTTCCAGACTGCAGCTCAGAAAAACACCCCAATTGTGGGTAGCCCCATAGCACATAATTGAAGCTCTTCAGGGCATTGATTTGCTTTGTCATCATGTGTATTCCCCTTTCCCAGCCTTAAAAAACCTGTGACAGTGATTTTGGTCAGAAAGTCTTTTATTTCTGTGTCTGAAAGCTTTGTGAGCCTCAATGAGCTAGTGCTAATGAAACTTGCATAAAGAAACACAGAGATGGTTTGATTCTTTTCCCTCTAATGCTGTTTTGGAACATCCTTACAAACCTCATCGCTTTAGCTGTGATCTCTTTTCCCCAGAAAGAAGCTTGCTTTGAAACGAGAGGGCCGAAACAAGAATCTTTTGATGGATTAAGCTATAAATACAAGTGATAGAAAGACTTTAAGCAAAAATCCTGTTAACTACCCTTTAAATCTAATCTTGGCACTTGTGGAGTCAGAAACTCAGAGAGAAGAGCGTTCAGAGCTGGAAGGGACACAGAAACAAAACAACTGTGACAGTGCCCTGGTGTGGGAAGCGAGGAGCCCACTGGCACCGGAGCTGGCTGAGCCCTGGAGAGGGTAAAATCCCTCTGCCAGCTCCTGGAAAGAGCCACATGCACCACCAAGGGCCCCTCTGATGACTTCTGCTGAAAAGCTGCAATGGCGGCCAAAAATCAGATTTTTTAAATGCACTTTTATTTGAATGCCCCAATGCCTGCATTTTCTGAGGGACTCTTAAAGGAAAGCACGTGACCTCCTGGGCTTGCCAGTGGTGTCCACATCCCTCAGGGCTGTCTGAAGAATTTGACTGGGGTCATGTGGTGTGCTCACAGATGTGGTATGTTCATTCAGCACTGTGCATGCATTTGAAGTCAATTTGTGTGATGCCTATATGTATAAATATATGTAAAGACAAATCAAATTATATAAATATATTTACAGAAAATTAAACCACTCTATTTTCTCATTTTGACATACTGCCCTGAGGTACCTCTGTTGTGACATGGTGTTAACCTTCATGTCACTATTGCTTTTCATCTTCTACATTCTGTTTCAGCCAAATTGGAAGGAAGCACTCAGTTTGTGGCACCATGTAGCCTAGACTTTTGTGAAATTACTTTTTATATGTGCTATTTTATTTTCCAATTTCCTGGAAGTTGTTTCAACTTCTGCATTTCATTGTTGTCACCACTTCTGTCAAATAAAATGCACTGAATATGTCTGTCTGTGGTCGCATGTTAAAGTTTTGTAAAAGGTGTTGTTTCTCTGACCCTTGAAACATTTCAGTATTTCTTGTCACCTGTTACAGCTGGCCTCTGTGGATGTGTAATAAGCAGAAAGAATAAAAAATCCAAAATTAAAGTCCAATGTCTCCAATGTCTTGGGCTTTGTTAATGCTTCCAAAGGAGCAATGATAAAAGGAAGATTATCATATGACCTGGTTTTGACAGGTGGCAGCCTCTCACCTGCACACTCCTTGTGTTTCCCATCTGGCATGAAGTGATAATGACAGCCTATAAATAAGTGTTAATCTAGTTTTGTGTTAATGGGTTTTTTGTTTTCCATTTCACTAAAGGTTTCCTGAGTGCTGCTGTTTGCCTGATAAGAGCCTGGGGCAGCGGTGCTGATGGAGCTCTGGACACATCACATGGATGTCCACAGGTATTTCCTGTGAGGCTCAGAAAGGGGAAATGATGCTCCCCAAACTGCAGAGAGCTCCTGGGATCACAGGCTCTACTGGCTGTGGTACCTTGGTGGCCTTGAGAACAGATTTACATTGGCAGAAGTCCTTTGCCTTCTTCCCAGCAGCAGTCTGAGCTTTCCTAGGTCCAACACACCTTTGGCAGAAGTGACCACTTGCTGTCCTGGGGTGATTCCATGTCCCACCGTGCCTTTGCTTTGCTCAGCAGCAGCTGAAAGCCCTGGACGCCATAATTTCAACTGTTTCTGCAAAACTGCCTGCAATGTAAGTGTTACTGTATGAACTGCATGTGAATCATTAATGCCTAATTGAGATGTTATTTGAATGAGTTCCCACATCTCTTCATTCCATTTTAATTAAAATCAATGAAGATATTGATTAAAAGACCAAAATCTATTTTTTTTTTAGATGAAGGTTGTCTTTTTTTTGTCTCCAAAAACTCTTTGGAAAGCATCACTGTTGCAAAAAAAAGCTAGTTACTTGTTAATATAAGACTTGGATTTTTTTTTTTTAATGTTAACACACGTCTGTATTTCACTGGAATTGTAGTTTGTGTTTGCACTCCTGCAGAATGTCAAGGGCACAAAGTCTGTTAGTATGTGCTGAGTAGGTTTTTTTTTTTTTTTTGATAATTTTCTAACTGGTGTTGGGAACTTCTAGTCATTGAACAGGTAATGAATCCAGATAAACCTTTCCAAATCCTTTTCTGGTTCATCATCACCTTTCCAAGCCAGCACAATTACACACCAGGTTAACAAAAATAAGAAAAACACATAAAAAAACAGATAATGAGAAAGAGTTCTCCTTTCCTCCCACCCACATCATAAAACTGGTGTCTCCACAGGAAATTTATATGAACATTTCTGATATCTCTGTTTTGAAGTGACCAGAATAATCTTTGAACATTTCTTCTTTTTTCCTTCCTAGCTCTTCCCAAGTACCACTGCTTACCACAGTGCTGGAATCAGATGACCCCCTCAAATCTTATTCTGATGGAGTTTTACCTGTTCCTTCAGTTTCCTCCCCACTCAAGCATTTTGAGGGCTCTTGCCTTTCTCTCAACACTGCCTAAAATCATGCCTTTGTGCTATCTTCTTCTAAGGAAAGTTTTCCATCTCCCACCTCAGTCTCAGGTTGTTGTAGATGCAGGCGAATCCAGTGGGAAGAAGTGACGATGTCTGACTCAGTTCAGAAGGCTGAATTATTTCTTTATTATAATTATGCTAAAATACATTAATATACTATATAAAAGGAAGATACTAAAAACTACATACTACTTTCTCCTACTCTAACTCTAATCTAACTAACTCGTGACCCTCTCTCTTGATTCCACACACAGGTGGATTGGATTGGCCATCAGGCTCAAACAATCCTCAGCACTCAAACAATCCAATCAAGCACTCACTCCAGGTAAACAATTCTCCAAACACATTCCACATAGGAAAAACAAGGAGCAGAAATAGAAATTATTTTCTCTTCCATTTCTCTCTGTGCACCTCTATGAAAAATCCTGAGAGTGAGAGAAATGTGCTTGCCACATCAGGTCACTTTTTACCCCCTTCCTTTCCTTTTGTTTATCTCCCAAATCCCTCTGAATCAGCAATTTCTCCTGCATCTCTCTTCTCAAGCCTTTATTGTCTGACTTCTGCCCTTTCCCTACCTCAAAAGCAGAAAGAAGCAAGGCCCCTAATGAGCCATCCCTTGATCAATTTAACGTGTGTGCCTCTAGCTTATTCTTCTTGATTTGACTGCTGCCCTTGACAAAGATAATCACTCTCATCTCCTCTGCTTTCTCTGTTCTCCTGCCTTGTGTGATTGTATCATATCCTGATGACATGATGTTGACTGGACACCTACAAATCTGGAGCATCAAGTAGTCAAAAGGACAAATAGTTCTGACACCTGCAAGTGAAAAAACTATCTCTGTGATCTTTAAGAGAATTCTTAAAATCCTTGCTATATTCAGCTGAAGTTCTTTGTGCAAGTACTTCTCAGTCGAAATAATTGCAAAGGAGATTCTGATATCCTTACTCTGAATAGTACAATTGCTCCAGGTTGCTCCACTGAGAATTTTTGTTGAAATTAATGGAGCTCTTCCTGCAGCAAATAACAAAAAGTACTGGAACAGAGTAGAAATAAAAATCCTATGAAATCTTGACTACTGTTTAATTAGAAGTTTCACTACAGGATTTGACAATGTTTTTCCCCCTTGGTGTTCAGAACAACAGATACTGGGAGCAACAATAATAATTGTTAAATGGCTGAACTGAAATTCTTTTGGGTAATTTTTCTTTTCTTCTTTGGGTTGTAAGAAACAGATATTGTCTTTCTTATTTTAAATAGTCAACTCTTCCAAGTGGGGATTTTTTCCTACTTAATGTTCATAAAGTTTCATTCAAGTAGAGAGTTTTGTATTAGTAGCAGATGATTATCATCAAGGAGTTCATTATGAGCAGACAAAGTACAACTGGATTTACCATTTCCATGAAGACTATCATAAGATATTTGTCACCATTCAAAAGCTCTCACTTCTGTGTTTGAAATAATGGGTAACTTGCATTGATTAAACTGATGGAAAACAAACAGGCAGGGTAGATAATCAGGCTATAACAATGTTTTGGGGATTTACATAGTTTGAAATGAAAGCATGCCTGCAGAGATGACACAATTACATACCTGTTAAAATTTATAGAACCAAGAGTTCTCTACAGTCTGCTGATGATTAAGCTAGGGTGGCATTTCTGTCTGCAAGATATGGAGCTCATCTCATTTGAAGAGTGTTTCACAGCCCTCTGATTTAATATAACATTCACAGAAGTTAGAGCTCGCAGCATGTCTCATCTAGAGTAAACTGCAAGACCAGAAAAAGCCCCAAGTAGACATATTTGTACACTGCACTTTTATGTGAAAGTCAGAGTCAGTCTTCCTTCAAGGTTTAATGTAGTCTGTTATTTCCCTCAAGGTTTTTCCATTCTCTTCCAGCTTTATTAGGTTTAAATATATCTCTGTTATATTTCTCTTTTAAGTGAATTATACCCCTCTTCAAGTAACCTTAAGGTATCAATAAAATACATTTTGCATATTTTATTTTAAAACATTGTTTAGACTAAACAAACATTTTCATTTGGCTCTATCCTTTTGAAGAACATAAATAACACCTAGCTGATGCACATGATATCCACAGTTTTTTGTATCAAAATTCTACTCTATAAGTTTTCCCAGTGACCAGGAAAGGGACGGTGTGTCTAGGGGTGTACTTGTGTGTAGGTATGGATGGAGATTTATGTGTTCATGCACTTTTCAAAGGACGTTTAAAGGATTAAATTCTTTCACCCTCTAAGGGTACTTGAGGAAGAACAGTCACAAGATAATGAAGTGAAGCACACTGCTTATTGAATGTACTCCATCTCAGTCTTGCAGGAAAGTCTTCATATCATAGAAAACATTAGTCATTGTTTGCTGAAAATGTGGCTGAAGCTCAGTTAAAAGACTTTTTAGTCTTCTGTCACTGTGAGAAGGATATTATCCCTCCTCCTTCCATTGTCTGCAAAAACCAAAAGTGTCTTTTTTTTTCCTCCTATGCCATTTTTCTATGCTTGCTTCATACACAGTCACTAAAATATAGTAAATTTGATTAAAATGAAGTGGCTAGATTTAATCTGTATTCCTTTCCTCCTTGCTAGGGATTTATTTCTCCATTCATTGAGAAAGATGATCTGCAACAGAGTATATTTGACAATGCATAACTCACAGTGCTCATTGTCATCTCTGTATTACTTCTTTGTTTTGATGTAAGGGAACCATGCAAAAGGAAAACAAAGAAGAAATATTCTCTCACTGCCTATACCAGATATACAGAGAGCCTGCCTGAGATTGTGTGGAGGTTTACTGATACATTATTTGATTATATCCTGAACTTCTTATTTTTGATCATCCAATAAAACTACCCCCTCTGATGGTTTTCATTTTTATTTTGAGTGCAAAGAATAGGTCAGATGCAACTATTCTATCATGGCTTCTTTACCCCCCTTTTCACAGTTGTTCTAAGCCTTTTTCATTACTGCAATATCATAAAATGTTATTTCTTTTTCTTTCTTGATTCATTCTTTCACAGAAGATTTATGTACATAATAAATTTTGTGTTACTTTTTTTAATACTGAAGGAATGAATACATTCTGCTCTTTCTCTAAAGGTCTGCTTTTAGAAGCACAGACTTTTAAGAAGCACATTTTAGGAGAACTGAAGCAGAAATTAGTTAAGGCTGGGGCTGGTCTTAAATGTAAGTGTGAGTTCATTGGGGTTTTGAAGATACCCCAGAGAAGATTCATGTCTTGCTTGGATGAACAACATATTTGCATCAAGACCAAGAAATAGAGTTATGAAATATAGGTCCTCATTCAGCAATTTTTTAATCATCATCTCCTTGCTCTTACCAAGATGCTATCAGTAAACTACAATTTGGAAAGCAGCATATAGCTTTGCTTTGAAATTGGAATATTCCCATGCTTTGAGGCTGAATCCAAGAGAAGAGGAGTCCATAAGACCAGCAGACTTGGAAATCTGTTCCTCTGTCACTCTGGCAGCATTTCAGAAAGCTGTTACTGAACCTTGTCCTTCTGACAGCTTAAAGCATCCCTCTGATTTTCAGCCTAAATGTATGAGCAGTCAGCTCAAACCAAGTTGTTCTTTGCCAGCATTGACCCCTGCAGTTGGTTAACCTCAACCCATTTTTTTTTATTTCTGCTTTCAAGGTCATTTAGGTTTTGAATGGTATTTTCGTTTTTTGATGGCACCATTCAGCTTCATGCCCTCAGCAGCAGGTCTTAAGGAGTCCACACCAATGTTTTGTGGCAAAGTTGTTTATGAAAATAGTAGATTTAACTGATTTTGAGAGCCTCTTTGAGTGGCTCATTGGTAATCTGCTACACCTCTTATGAATACAAATGTTAAAAGGTTTTTTAGGTTGTTTAGCCATTTTGCAGTTCTTTCTTGAAAGAAAAAAATCAGTTTGCCACACTGCTTTTAAAGATTTTATGAAGACTACATACATTGAACATAGGGATTTATATTTATTAGAAAATCTCTAATTAAAGATTGGTTTTACACAGAACAGAACCAGGACAGCACAATTGCACAGTTAGAGTTGGTTATGTTTTACACTTTCTTTTCCATCAAACCAGGTTCTCCTTTTCTTTGTCTTACAGTCTCTGTAAGGAATTTGATAATAAATTATTTTAATTTTAAGAACAAAAGATAGTTGTCTAACATGACTGCTGGCAGAAATTACACATTTATCTATAAATTAACCTGTGGAATATGTCACTGAGCAAGAAAAAATATATTCTTATAAACAGAAAAGGAGATATTTCTGTTTTGCTAATTGGAAATTGAGGCATAAAGATACAAAAACACATTTTAGTTGAATACAGCAGTTGTTCCAAATCTCTTCTAAGATTATGGACTTTTCAACAGAAAAATCCTAAATGTACAAATATGATTGTCCAATGATGCTCACTTTTCAAACATTGAATGATGAAGATTTATAGTGTCACAAACTACAGCTCTGGCATTAGGAGAATTACTAATCAAATTATCTTAAATACATTTTGCAAAATAACTTGTTTGTACAAATTTCAAATGGATAAAAAAATTTGTAAAGCTTGATGGGTACGTCACCACAATTTATTTGCTTGACTGACCTTGAGAACAAATGCTCCAAAAGAAGTCAATTAAGACTCTTTCACAGCTGTTTGTTTTTTGCCATTTCTTATGATAGTGCCAAGATGAAGATATTTTGACTATTGCTAAGAGTTCAGATGCAACCACCACCAATTTTCCAAAGATAAGAGATTTCACAAGGTAATAATTTACAGTAATTTTCATCTGGATTATCAGAATCTTTAGTGGTTTTGAGCTCATCTAAACCACTGTGTCTTTATTCTAGTTTCTAACCCACCTACATTTTTCACCCCCTTTCCTCCTCCAAGTCAGGAAATTAGGAAAACTTATTGAAACTTATAATTTGCAATTTGTGCATATAGTTTCCTGTGTGTCCTTTCCCAGCTGTCATTTCTTTTGCCTTTTTCATAGCACCATTCTTTATCTTAAAGTGAAAATTAATTTACTCCTTCATCTCTTTTAATGAAGACATAGCTTGGCTTTCCCTCATCTTAGTTAATTTCTTCCTCTCTGTCTCCGTTTACTCAATGAAATTTCAAGCATCTTCACTGATGTACTTTTGTCTCTGACCTATTGAATAAATAATCCTTAGATTTGTCACTCATGTGCTCCATTTTAATCATCTGTCATTTAGTATATCATTCCATGGGGTTTTATTTCTTTGTTTTTTATTTTGATTTCCCTGCTGTTTTGCTTGAAGTTTTACAATTAGGGGTCACTAAAAGTATCTAATTCCTACCAGTCTGGTTTATCTTTATTGCACTAAGCAGGCTTAAAGCTTATTAAGACACCTGAAGTAGCATCTTGAGATATGGGAAATACTCAAAACTCTTCATTAACATTTGCAGTTTTTGTTAAATGAAAAGTAATTATGAGTTCCATTGTGTCACGCAGGTAGTCATTAGTGTTGAGTGTGTCTTTGGGAAATAAGAGAGCAGATCAGAGGAAGGCTTTAAGCTGCATACATCTATTTGCATACAATAACTGCAACGACAGCCAAGAGACCCAAAAGGTTCCTGGTGCAAGTAATCTCCTATTATTTTTCCTCTTCTACTTTTTTGGGATGCAAGATCATTATGGCCATATAAATGGAGCAAGACAATGTTGTGTTTCTTTCCAGTGAAGATTTTGTGTTAACTTCCCAATTCCAAATAACAGAACAATAAATATTAATAGTGGTGACATTAATACAGTTTTTAAAATGTGCTTTTCTTGTCCTCTCAGTTTTCCAGAAGATGAGTGTTGTTGTGTTGACCCACCTTTTTGAGACTGAGGAAGCCTTTGGAATATGCCCAGGAGCTCCCATGGGCCCTGGCCTTGCTTCACATGGAAAAAGAGATGTGAGGAGATTAAATGTGCTTGAGGCTCCCCCACAAGCCTTGGTTGTGTCTATAACAGCTTTAAACTGGATCAGATTAAGAGAAGCAGAGAGGATAAGGGCTTAAGCCAAAGAATCACTTGAGACAAGATAAAGGTGGTGCTGCTGTCTGACTGTCTCAGGCCTAAGAAAAGGTAAATAAATCTGGGGGAGAAGAATGTATCACTGATAATGGACATGAAGAATGCAGAGTTTTTGGGCCACAAGGTAAGCCAACTCAGCAATGGTGCTGAAATCAGCTCTGAGTGGATAAAGGATAATTCCATCCGAGCAGATCCTGACCACCAACTCAAAAGAAGAGAAAGACTGTACATGGGAATAATTAGCATTAGAAATGAGGGAATCATTCATTAACCAATAGAACAGGAGAACTGTGTAGCCAATAAGCTACACAATAATTGTTTGTTAAAATGTAGAAATAATTAAGAGTTTTGTATGTCCTCAGAACCCCCATCAAGAAGCCCAGGGTGAAGAAAGACCAACAGAACTCCACTGGATCCTCACCTATCTTCTCATTAATCTTTCTCTTTCTCCACACCCCTCTTTTCTACTTCTTTCAATCTCTGTCCCTCACATTCATTTACTGTTAAACAACAGACCTGCTATTGCCTTTGGCAGATGGTCTCGTTTGCACCTTAATTTGGGCAGAGCCATCTCCTATAATGGGATCATAACAGGGTCTCGGAACCACTTGCTGCTTTCCCATGAAGGCTGTGCTCACAACACATCTGTTACTCCATCCATTCCTAACCAACCATGTAAAGCTTGCTTTGCTCTCATCTTACTCGAGAACTTTGAAGCTCTGTTTCATTCTTCTGATCTAGCTGTCTAATGCTTTGCTTTCCCCCCAGAGAATAAGCATTTCATGTGCCAGTGGGAGTGATGGGTTTAGCCACAGGGAGTGCTGCGTGCAGACAGCACATTTCCTGCCGTTTTCACTGACATCTATCACATTTCTTTTCCCTGCACACAATGTTTATTCCAGTGGGTCTTTACCACAGGATTTTGTCAGCTTGCAGAGCTGTTTTTACGGTGCTGCACATCCAAGTATCACTTCTCACCCAGGATTGCAGTGGAAGTGAGTCTTCCATAAATATCTCAGGACACGGAAAAAGGCTTGAATGTAGCAAAGAGAACATCTGCTAAAGTTGTATGTTTGCGCCACATGCTCTATGGTCTATTGTTTCTTGATATATTGTGTTAAATTATCAAAGTGTCCTGCCTGTGTTAGGTGGGTTTACGAACTTTAATATTAAAGGATTTCTCCAACTTTTTATATCTTTGTATTTCTGAACAGAAATCAGGCAGCAGTTGACTTGCATTTTGAATTTAGAACAGTGAAAAATCACAGTAAATAAACCTTTCATCACATATTTTGCAAAATACAAGCAAGAAAAGAGAATGCACATAGTGAACACTCTACACATGCCTTGATTTTGTAGAAATTATATCACTTACCTAAAACATGACACGTTACATGAAAGCTAAAAGAAATAAAGTATTTGCACGTCCTTAACTACTATCACAGGGTAGTATTTTAGCCACCCTGTTTAGTTTTGTTTAGTTGCAGAGACGTGGGTGGCAAGGAAAAGCATTTATTTTATGTTCTCTTAATGCACATAAACTAAGTTAAAAATCCACTTTTATTTTTCAGCTTTTGTTACATAGTGGGGGGAATCTCATTTGTTTGACTCATCTTTCCTGCGTCTTCCTCCCAGCTTCTCCTCAAGTTCATGCTGACTGCTGCTTTCCAGGCAGGTATATTTTAAATAATTTTTACAATTTTTTTTTTAACATGAACTTGGAAGCACAGAAGCTGAAATGGTTTTGGTGTGATAGATTAGAAATCTCTTGAGTAATAGGACCAAATACGAAAAATTCTATCCACAAAACCTCATTAAGTTCAACTCTTGGTGTAAGTGTGCATGAGCAATTATCCTCATAACTGGACACAGACTGGTGATGGTAGAAAGCAAAATTGAGACTTTCCCTTGTGAAATAAGATAATTTTCCCCCCTTTTGCTTCCCTAAGTTTTCCAACTTCTTCATCTTTCAGCATTAGAATTAAGGTTGATCCAAACTTTGGGTATCAGTAAACAGTAAGCAATTTCTTTGAAGTGTTAGCAGTCCTAAACACAGTTCTAGATGTTCTAAATTAGGAACTATTTTTCTGAAAGGATTGTTGATGAAAACAGTAATTTTCCTTTAATATTATATATATATATATAAATATATAAAGTATTTCATTGGAGTGGAACAATTTATATTTTACTTGAAAGAAAAAAATTCTTATGTAAAGAAATTTTTGGTGGAAGTGGTTTTACGGGAGAAGCAAAGTGAAATGCTCGGTGTGGGTCTTTGAGCAATATTTGTTCCCAGGTACTTCATCAATTATATAATCTGCCCTGGAGCTACAAGTGTGTGGTCACAGCCTGGGAAGCAGAGCAGGCCAAAGATGTTTCTCCTTCAGCAGTCTGTGGAGCCCAGAAGCTTTCTAAGTGAGGAGCTGTCAGGGGTAGGGTTGGAGTTACGGAATTCCATGACTCCCCAGCTGGGGATTGAGACATCCCAGATGCTTGGTGCCACCTCAGAGGGACCATGACCACCAGGTTTCCTCTCCTGCTCCCTGCCAGCAGTTCTGCTGGAGTTGTCTCATCCCTCAGCAGTGTCTCTCCTAGGGAAGGCATGCCTAACCATGCCTACTTGGAAAGTGCTTGCCACTTAAAGATATCTAACCCAAAGCCCTGGTTTCCTCAAGGGCTTATATTGTGTCAGGTTTCAAGCAGCTAATCAGGAAAGGAATATCCTTACTGAAAGTTTTCATACAGAAACCAGAGGAAGATACTGTGATATTTTAGAATGAGCACAACATCAATGAAAAGAACAAAATGTCCAGCACTGAACCTTGACATTGATTGCTTTAGTCAAATGTGGGATTCCCTTAGTTAATATAGATTTATTTTCCAATGGGCTTTCAGAAGTGTGAGACAGGAATATTTTCTTCTGTCTAAAATCCCTCACCTATAAAATTAAATTTATACATTCACACTTACCTCCAAGGAGTCTTGTCAGGAGTAATTAGCTGATATGCATGAAATTCTTTAAGGTTGTGGAATAAAACTGCAGTGGATTACATGCTGTTACCTACAAAATGTAAAATATAAGTGTGAAATATGTGTTGTCAGTGCAAGGCTCTGCACGCTATCTCAAAAGATTAAGCTGTTTTCATGTTGGCATTTTGGCAAAAAACAGCCACAAAATTACTTCAGTTTTGTTGGTTTGGATTTTCTTCAATAATTTGAATCACAGTGGTTCTTCTCTGTAGATGATTATTCTGTGTGTGCTGATTGTGAAATGCTTGCCAGAGGTTTCAGCAAAACCAGGCTGGACTGTAGCAGCCTCTCCAGTATTTCTGTTGCCTAAGCTTAGGCATCTGACTGTCTCTCATGGTAAACTTCTCACTCATTCTCCTCAGTTCTAGCTGAGGAACCAGTACTAGGGATAATTTTGCTTCCATTGTCCATAAGAGACATTTTGAACTGGAAAGAAGTAAATGTCCTCCTAATCTTCTAAAAACTCCTCTCCTGAGCCTGTACATGTGGAGCTACTCTACAGAGGTCAAGCTAGGCTCAGGGCAGGCAGGATCTTTTAAGAACATCAACAGCATCTTGTCACAAGTCTCAATTCTTTTATAATAATGTATTGTGGTTTGGGAATGGTGTTCCCCAATTTAGTGTTGCCACCAAAACACACCAGACCGTGTGCTGCTCTCACACACAACCCCATTCCCCCTGTGGTGGTGTGGAGAGGGGAACTGGGGACACAAAAATGTAAAGATCGTGTAAGAAAAATTAACTTGAAAAAGCAATGAGATAGGAAAACAAAATGTACCAACAATGAGTATTTAAAACTTCAAGTTAAATTTTACAAATTTCAAGTTAAATGTTTATCTACTTCTAAAACTCCTTGCTATCCTGCAATTAATACCAGTCCACTTTCTGTAGGTGGAGACACTCCCATTTGCATATGGAACAGTGTCAATAGCACTCCCCTGCCCTGTTTAGGGTTTTGAGGACAAATTTCCAATTCCTTCTGGAAGTCTGTTGGTTTCACTGAGTTTTTCTTTTTCCTACAGCTAAAGAAGGTTGCTTTATGGATAGTCTAATTATTTCTCTTTTGAAACTTAGCAAAGTAAGGTTTTATCACCATTTATCTCACTACTAATCCATACTGCAAGACATTGCTAGGTCAGATTTTTTAGTGGTATGTTCACTGGCCTGTGAGGGAATCAATGCAACTTGTATTGAGATGAAGTAGCTAAAAGAGTTGGCTCTTTTTCAAGTGAACATGCAAAATTCATTAGGGCCATTGCACATTTCTGCTGTTGGCAGAAGTGCAGAGAGAATACACGACATCTAATGAAAAAAAAATAATCCTGACTGGTTTCTGGTATCAGGAAGAGGAAAGCTGAAATCTGAGGTATTAGAACACTTGCTGTAGCAGAAAATGGTCCAAGGGCCCGTCAGGAGTAACAAAGGAATGGGTGTCACTGAGCTCATGATTGTGAATTCTATCTCAACAGGACATTTGTCATCCAGAAAGGTGCAACTTCAGGCAATTTCAAAACCTTATGGTTCTGCATGTGTTTGAATCTGAATTTCATCTGCAGCCTCCAAACTAATAAGCCCTCTGAAAAATTTTTACTAGAAGTTTGTTCTCTATCAACAGCTTGGATGCCTTGATTGCAGAGAATGTGCTGTTTGCTGAAGCTGGAAGCTCATCCTCTGACTTGAAGTGTTTTCAAGGCATCAGTGATAAAAGGTACAGTGATTTTTTTCATTTTATTGTATTTTTGTGTATGTCAAGTGCCAAGGAAGAATATGAACCAGCCAGCCATGTCAAGACTTTACCTTACACTGGGAATACAGTCTCTGTCAATTGGGCTCTGTCAATATAGTCTCCTCAATAGGGCTTTACATAGCTTTGCCATGCAGCTTTGGCAAAGGTTGCTATCAGAAGTGTAAAAAGGCTGCTTTCTTTAGCAGTTTGATCTCTTGCAAGCAACAGGGAAACGTGTCTCAAAACCTGGCTCTAAAGCAAATGCCAGTATCTCTACATGTAGTTTTCTTGCAGGCTGGAATTGGAAGGGAGCCTCCTATCTAAGTTCTCTTTGATTGTATTGATCTAGAAAGTTCTTCAGTAAGCCTGCCTGAATGAAACTGAGAGCCTGCCAAGTTTTCTGGCTGCATAGTTTTAAGTTGCCTGCCTTCTGGAAGCAGTGCTGGCATCAGAAGTCCTGCTGGGATGGTTGCAGTCTACCAGGTCACTTGTCTGGGTTGCATGCTAATCAATTCAACCTGAAATGCTGATGGTGTTAACATAATCCATGTCACTCAGGATAGTTGTCTGAAATGCAAACACCTTATTCTTGTCACAGAAGAGATTCAGCACACAGGAAAAGTAAGACTCAAAAGTAAGACTGAGTAATCAGTCCGACACTTTTATCTCACACCATCAGTACGTCAAGCTTTTATAGTGGAGGAAAATGAGTTCAGCTTTTCCTTTACTCTGTCATGGTCTTTGTGTCCTCTTCCTAATTTTTAGGCTTTATTTCCCCAGCAAGTCTCATTCCACCTATGTAAGGCTTGGACTGTATCTAATAAGGAGAGTCTAAGTGAAGTAACTTTCAGTATCAAAGAGAAAAAAATATTTTCTGCTCAACATTGAGAATTGAGTTTTGGCTTTATTTTGTTTTTCTCCTTCCTACAGTTTAAAATTAATCAAAGCATTTTGAACTTTTTTATTAAAGACTTTAAGGTATGGAACTTATATGCCAATTGTTCTTCATCTTGGAATGAATTTTTAGGACAGAGTTCATACTGAAAGTGCTGCTGAGATGTGAGCCACCCCAATGTGAAGAGTGTGACTCCAAATCTCTGCCTGAACTAACGAGAAGATTGAATATTTGGCTAAAGGGGGTTATTTTATCTGCCATAAACTCCAACTAGGTAAGGCTTGAGTCTGCAAGTGTGAGGGAAAGACATCGAGTAGAGCCAGGAAGAGTTCTAGTTCTGGAAATAACAAAAATCCCATATAGATGGTGTATGTAGATATGAGCTCGTGACAAAATCAGTTTCCCAGTAATCCAAAGGAATAAATTAGACTCATACAGAGGATGATGTGTTTTGAAATTATTGGCACACCATAGAAGGAATGAAGGCTGTTTCTTTGCTGTGCTGTAAAACAAGGAGAAGTGAGGTTGGAATCAAGTCCTGGAACTTCAGCTGATGTTTATGCTAAATGAGCAAATTACCCAGGTCAGTCTTTTACACTGGACATTGCTCAAAGGTAAGAGAGTTAAATGTAAGAGAATCTCCCTTCCATTAAGCAAAAACAAGGCAATTACCAGCATGAAAAATAAGGAGGGAAGGTTTGGACGACAGTGGAGAAGTCAAAAACTCTTTCCAATGCCAAAATGCATGTTCACTTTGCAATCTTATCCTACAATGTTATCAGAAAGTTTGAGTGTGGTAGGAGAATAGCTATGACAGAGAGTGATTATTTGTCACAGTGGCTTGGGTTCATTCTGTCACTTCAACAAGGAGAAAAGGACCAGGATTATTCTGAAGAATGATGTGGCCTCCATGGCTCAGCAGGTGAGCTGCTTCAGCAGAGCTGGCAAGTCCATTTTTTTCAGTTGTTTGGGGCTGACTGGCTGCATCTTGGACACAAATAGCTGCTCAAATGGAGTGGTAAAAGTGGGGATTTGTGTACCGGCTGTTTATCAACACCACTGGCTGCAATCTAACAGAGCAGCCATAAAAAAATAGTTTGACATGAGGAATTCTCCATATATTCATTGTGTCTGTGAGATGCTAAATTTATGGAGACAGTGCCTTTGAATGTTTTTTTCTTCTGAAATCTGCCCTCTTCAAAGACACAAAAACAGTTCAGATGAGTTTCATTTTTCAAATGAATTTAATATTTTAATCTTTCTCCTTAATCTGGAATAGAGAAAGGAGAATATCCAGTATTTTAACATCTGCAATCAGAATTTGATTAAATCTCATGGTTAATGCTCCCTTTTCATGTCAGGTGAAAGGGAAAACTGGGGTCAGCTGGTTGCACTCCACGCTCCTTCTCGCCATCTTCAAGTTGATCATTACAGCATTTCTGTACTATTTACACAAAAAAAGAAAAAAAAAAGATTTAAAGCTATTTTCACAAGTGATAAAATTTAAGAAATTATCATTGGTTCCTGTCATTTTTAAGCACATGAATATTAGTTTCAGTACGGATTTTCACAAAAATTACTCTTGTGAAAATTTGGCAGTGGGCAGTGTCACAGAATGAATCGAAGTGTGTCAAATCTAAGTAGTTCTCCTTTTTTCCTGCTTTTGATCCTTTGAATTCACTTTGGCAGCTCAATCTCATCTTCCTTTTCCCTCTGAAGTACCAAAATGCTGCAGTGTCTGACACATGTCTGTGGAAGGGAGGTTGGAGAGTGAAGAAGGAAATCCACATCTTCCGTGGAATGCTTGGGAATTTGGTGTGGTATGGAGATCTGATATAGGCATTTCTGTGAGTATTTTATAGGTCTACCTACATTTTTATCACTGACATAGTGCTGTACTATAAATATCAATATATTTTACAATGCTTTTTTTTTTCTCCAACTGTCTCCAGTATTTGCCCTCTAAAAACAGTTCTCCCAGGATGGCGTTCCCTTCACAGAAATTGGGTTATTAGGTCTAGTTTTGGAAGCACCAAATTTTCCAGATATCTGTAAAGATTTTTGCAGATTCAATTGCAGTTAGATAGCCCTCTTCCATAGATTAAAGGTAATTACAGAGACGTTCTCCTTTTGTTTATCTTTATGGTTGGTGCAGAATTGACATTCTTTTTTTTTATGAAAATAGAAAATGTTCGTAGCTTAATGATCCTTTCCTCCTGAACTCTTAAGGTGGTAGTGGGAGAAAAGAACAGTTAAGCTAATGTGTGGAACTACCAAAAAGTAATAAAAAAGAGATGGAGAGATAATGATATTTTCCTGAGGTGATTATTAAGGGACCCGTTCTACACATTT
Organism: Chloebia gouldiae; assembly: GCA_003676055.1. Classification (NCBI taxonomy): domain Eukaryota; kingdom Metazoa; phylum Chordata; class Aves; order Passeriformes; family Passeridae; genus Chloebia; species Chloebia gouldiae. Next base: position 21,901,889 of record QUSF01000008.1, on the reverse strand, counting down.
CGCAGAGGAATTAGATAAAGGACAGGTTTCTGGTGTGTTTTAGCAAATATCTGTATCTGCATTTACAAAGTCAGACCTGTGCCTCAGAGGGGAGTGGTAAACTAAGTGATACATTCCAATCACTATAATCAAATCCATTTAAGACTAATCTTGTCCTTAACATTAGTACCATTGAAATCTGAATTTCTTTCAGAAATACTGTCTAAAGACCTTATGCAACATTTTACGACGTATTTCTTGTAAACTTAGGAGTTACATTTTTGCCTCTTAAGGCTCTGTTGACCATATTACAAGTACTTTAATAATTTTAAAATGTAATGAAATTCCCCTCTTTGACAGTAATATCTTTAAAAAGATTTAAAAAGTGATTCCTTCAAGATGGTATATTGTGAATATGCTACATATTAAATTAAACATTTGTTACCACATTTTCTGATTCAGCATTTTCATTTATAAGTAATTCAGGATAATAAAAAAATTAATGAGAGGACCTCAGTGAAAATAAGAATAAAATATCATCAGGAGTAATGACAAGTGATACTGCTATATTTTATTTTGTCTGTGTCGAATAATGGACCCTTCATTCTTTTACTCAGGCTGAAGACACAAAATACACTATAACTTTCCACTCTAGTTAAATTAAGGTGCAGATAAAATTCCTTTAGAAGCGCTTTCAGTTAAAAATCTGTGTTCTTCTCTATCCCTCAACTGAATATCAGGACCGGTTGTATCTGAACTCCTCTGTTCACCATCTCTGTTAGTGGTTGATAGATTAATTTTCCAGTACCAAGCTTCCAGCAATACTACTGAATTGTGCTATTCAGAAGCTGGAAACCATATATCTGTGTTTCCGTTTAGAGGAAAGTCACACTGTTTCACTTTTTAAAATTTTTGAATTTAATTGCTTTGTTTAATTTTCAAACTGTTTTATTACCCAGTGTAGAAATGGCTTCTACAAACTGCACTTTTTTTTCTGAGACATATGTTGCATGATGCATGTCCATGACATTTACAAATAATGTCCCATTATTTGTAAAATGTGGATTTGTTAGACTGATTCTTTTCCACCTGACTTCTGTTGTCTGATTTATATTGGACCCAAGTGGTTATTAAAACAGATTTATTGTTCTACCTTTCAATTATCTCCCCAAATCTGCTGAGCTGGGTTTTGGTGGGGTTTTTTTTTTCTTTTTGGAAGGGCATCTTCATGGGCGTTGACAGTGATCAATAGCCTTCATTTTATTCAGATTAATTTTCAGTATTTTTCTCTGTCATTCATAATTGAGTTCCACTATCAATATTCTTCATATATATTGAGTGAAAGCAAGACTTCATTGCCTATGGTACTTCTGTAACTACTTGTGCTTATACTGAACCATGTTTCTTTCCAATCCAGACTTTGAAATACTCCTTTGGATGAACTTTTAAAAAACTTTACAGAGACACTTTTTTTTTTTTCCTTTTCCTTCAGCAGGAAAAAATCTTTACTTAGTGAGAAATCTGATTTTCAGGTTTGACCTGGTAAAGGAGGCATTGCAGCGCAACACTGATCAACAATCAGTGATAATATCAGGGAGAAAGTTATTTCTTTTTGCAAAATGCTCATTAGAAAACTTTTTTTTTCTTGTGACTTTACACTCTGTATTGAAGTACAGCTTATGTAAAATTTATTCTGTGTTCTAGTTTTTTTTTTTTTGTTTATTCTGATTATTTTCAAATATAGCTTCAGAATAGATATCTTGCTCTGTATTTGACTGTTTGTTTGGTTTTTTTTTTCCCAAATAAAGTGGATTATCTTTCTGGTCAGATTTTGAGTTTTCATAAAGCTTAATTGCTGCAACCATCACAAAAAAAGAGAAAGGTTTTAAAGCACAATTGCAACATTATTTATGTCTGACATGGGCTCAGGCACTTCCTCTCAGTTCCTTGGGAACTGTCCCATCACTCTGATTAGGACTTGCAGCTCCACAGGCTTCGGGAAGATGCAAAGAGGTCAGTTCTGCATCATGGCTTTGTTTCAGTTATCTCCTAAAACACCTTAAGAATTGTGTTTGGTGTTAATGAGTCACCTTTCTGGCTGTTGGTTGTTCAGCACTCAGGCAACACACAAATCCTGAGCAAAAGTAATCAGTAAGTAAATATGGGGTGAAAAGAAATGACTGTGAGTGTTTTGATTAAAAGGTCAAGTACAAAGAAGATATGATGATATATGGAAAATATTTTTTCTAAAATAAATAAACAATTAAATTGATTCCCTAGCCTTCATTATAACATTGAAATAGCTTAAGGTAATTATGATAAATGAGGCTAAACATGGTGTGCCTCCTGAGTAAAGATATTCATAAAATTTTCTTGTGACAAAACCCAGTGTCAAATTTGCCAGAGCCATTAATCATCTCAGAAATGTGGTGTAACCTCCTGCTGATGGGTTTTAGGGGTTTATATATGTATAAATACTACACATTACATTATATACACATAATTTATATATATATATTTTTATATATATATAAAATTATATTTGTATGTATGTAACTGTGTAAATAGTTTTATATATACATTTTAGTTTCACTGCAGTGCAATATATTCTTGAATAAATGTATTCTATGGGGCTCAAAACATTATACCTTCTTTAAACTTGTTGTGGGGTATGGCTGAAATGAACTTTAATTAACTTTAATGACCAACCTAATGACCAACATAGAAACCAAAGGAGTAGCCCATCACAGAAATATGTCATAGTTTTCACTTATGAAGGTGTATTTGTGATCATACAATCTCTAGGGGACCTGGATGATCTAACTGGGACACAGAAGATGTTCAAAGTTATTCTGGCATTTACAGCTCCAGGTATTTTTACTTAGTACTGTGATAAACAAGTTGTTTAAACATAAACTTTGGAAAATAATCATGTTGTATGCAAGGGCCTTTACAGTGTGTCTCCAAAGTGCTTAATATACCTAAGGAAGACAGAGAAAAAAAAGAAAAGGAAGGAAAAGCATCTGAAAGTTGAATAATGAACATTGGAAAGGCTTGTATTGATCTGATAGTGGGTTTAAATTGTAGGTAGTTTGACAGAGTCAACAATAAAGTAAAATTCATTAGAAATAGAGAAAACCAGTACTTGTGCTGAAAATGGGATGGCCTGACTGCTGTGGCTCTGAGTGTGCTGAGAGAGGAATTCCTCCTGAGAACTTCTGAAACTTTGTGGGTGTCTCTGCTGTGACTATCAGGCTAGAGAAATAATAAAGCCTCCCAGGGATACAGGAGCAATACAAGAGCACGTGTGAACATACCACAACCCCTATTTATATTTGTGAATGACAATTTAAATACTTGTCCATGCAGGTATTTTTATAGTATTAAGAAAGAAATACAATTAAATAATTTTGCAGCCAAAGTCAATGTGAATTTATAATGCTCTTTACTGGACATTTGTGTCTGTGTTCTCAAGCATAATTACATTTCACATTACATTTATTCAAGGTATCTGCTAGGTTATGTGGTAAAAACTCTTCCATACATCCACACTGGAGTTCAGAGACAAAATGGCAGGAGGGGGAGACAAAATAACATCCAGACAGCTACTTTCAGGCCCATCACTGCACTGTGGGGCATATTATAGGATGCAGGAGAAGAGCAGTTTTGGATTGCACAGGACTTATTTGTTGATGTTTAGGGGAGAAACCTTTGGGAGGGATACATCTTTATAGTTCCACTATCAACTTGCATAATTTAACATAATGAAGCACAACTGGATAAAATGCACATTTTTTATTTCTTCTATAATTTAAGTCCACTTAATTTCCTGGTAGAAATTTCAAAACAACTAGTATTTCTTCAGGGTTCTGTTTATTTATAGAATCCCACTACTGGGATATATAACTATTTTAAACTCTGCTTTTGGTCCCCTATTTTGGTGGAAGGAAGGATTAAAATTTCCAACCCAGTAAAACAAGAAATTGCATTTAATTTTTGAAAGATTCTAAAGGATGTTGGCCCATGTTCTCCAAGGAACTTGAATACTTAAAGATATAGCTGGACTTTTAGCAAGACTTTGAATATCACCTACATGGCACTGACGAATTTAAAAGGGATCTATGAAAGAACTTTATTCCTGATTTTTTTAAATGTAGTTATTCTGTCCATAGATATCTTTGAAAACCCAGATCTGAGGTGTTTTTCAGATTTGTACTCACATTGCCTACAGAAGTGTTTTATCTTTATCTCTCCTTGAAATGACAGTGTAGAAGGAACTAAGGCATGACGAACATAGCATTTGAACTGAAAGGAACAATCTCCATGTTTTTCTTTCATTTTTTTTAAGCTCATTTTCTTCATTTCCTTTTCATGGGTTTTGTTTTGCCTCCAGATCATGATGGAGGAGCTCTTGGAGCTTCATGGAAAATGTATTTTCCAGGTCCAAGGCCGCTGTCATAACCTCCGGGCTTGTTTGCTACAGCTTTTACTTGGCTTCTTAAATAGCTTTGGTGTGCTGTACTACAATAACTGTGTGCACTTCTCATCACTGCTGCTTTTTCCACTCTCCCCTGGGCTTCTCTCAGGTTTCCCAGAGCAATATGCATCAAACAGTGCTTTTACTATTTCAAACATTGTGTGGGTTTTTTTTTTTTATGGTACAGAGATAAAACTGGTTTCATCAGGCTATAAACACTTTTATATTATTAAAACAACTTGGGAAACCTTGGATTTGGCTCGTGAAATATCTTGAAGTGACCTGGTTCACTTTGAGCAGCATAATTTCACTCAGAAACCATGTTAATGTAGCTTGAGGAGGTTGAAGGAAATATTTAATCTTTCTCTGTTGTTTACTTACAAGCATTTTGTTATGCTTTCCACTGCTTCTGGGCTTATAAATCAGCTTGTGTCCTCTTGACCTTCCTGTGGAGAGATGCCATCCCAGTCCATGTCCTTTTGTTGGACCTGGAATGTTTGTGGCCTTTGACCCAATGTCTCTTCAGAGATATCTCTCTTAAATGCTATTTTCTGCCCTGATGTTTTTTTCCTCTTATTCTTGACCATTTCTTATCTTCTCTAAGAATCCCTCTTTCTCTGAAGTTGTGTCCAGCAAGAGCTCTCTCTGCTGGGCCACAAAGAGCTCCTCCTCAGCTGTTTGCTCCAAAGAGCAAACCAAACCATGCCAATTCTTGCCTTTGTGGGTTCTTCAGTGCTTTCTCACTCAGTTGTTGCAGCTGCTGATTTCCATCACCAGCTGAACGCCTGTGACTCCTGGGCCAGCCCTCCCCAGCCCTGCAGTTGATGTTTGTAGTGAAATTATCTTTTTTTTCTCCTGACATACAATGCTCTGGACTGGGGATGTGTTTTTTGGTGATGAAGCCTATGGGAAGGGTTTGGGATCATCCCTTGCCTCAGAATCCTTGCCAGCAGGCATCAGAGGCTGAGTTCAGGTGTTTTGGGAGTCAGACCAAGGCACAGAATCACACAAAGTGGCTAAGCTGGGAGGGATCTGGGAGGGATCTGTGTGGATCCTCTGGTCCCTCTCCTTTGCTTGAGCATCTAGAACAAGTTGCCCAGGACAGTACTCCTTTGGCTTTTGAGTATGCCCATGGATGGAGACTCCACAATCCCTCAAGCAACTGTGGAGAAACTTCTTCCTTTTGGTTCTGTCATCAGCTGTGTGATTGCACTTTGGGCTGTGGTGCAAAGTAAAGGTGGAAGGCGCTGCCATCTGCCACCTCCCCTGAAGGTGAGCTGCAGCGGAGAGGATGTCTTTGTGGATTTCCCACCTCTATAACAAGAACCCCACACTCCATTGTGAATTTGACTGCAGGACTCTCCTGACTCAATCACGGAGCCTGAGTGACTTGTCTTCCAGTTTAAAATTATATTGAATGCATGAGACATTAAAATATATAGAGAAAAATGGAACAAACATTTAAATTAAATATTTACTGTGTATGACTGTATCTTGAAAGACAGCTGGTGATGAAATCAAAAGGCCATGTCAAAACACATTTTTCACCCTTTGAATAATAATATTTTAAATAGACATTGAATTGTGAAATGAAATATACTTCCTATTCAGTTGAATTCCTTATTTATCAGCCAATTCACCTACTATGTCATGCACCTCACATACAGAATCCAAATTACCATCTGTTAAATCAAATGCAAAAAGCAGCTGAACAAGTACATTCACTAGAAAACCAAATCAATATTAAATAAAATACATTCAGAACCCAAAAGTCGCCTACTTTTAAATTATTTTTGTTCAAATATAGAGCTCTTTCATATACAAGGGTAACGGTATTATTTATTTACATGTGTACATATGCTAAAATATGAATATTTATCTTTCAGTTGTCTCTAGAGATAGCCTATAGAAGCTTAGTGTGGTTCTAAGACTATCTGATACATTTTTTTAGTCACCTAATAACTTGGAAAAGCAACAATATATTTTGAATAACTCTATCTAGGTGTTCAGTTGCTCAATTTTAGCCGACCTAGTATTGCAATCTTAAAACACCAGAGCACTGCAATTTCTTTTTTCCATTAGTCTGTATTTGTATAGAATGAACTAGGAGGATTTTTATTACTTTTTAATTGATTTCAGAGAGTATAATGAAGAGATTTGCCTTTCAGATCAAACTTTCCCTTAGCTCTACAGTTCTAAAGTGTTTGTGGCATCACTATTTAAGGATGCATTCTGTGAAAAGCTTTTCTTTAATTAAAAAATTAAAAAGTGGTTAAATTTGAAAAGAAGGGTCATCCAAGGATTGTTCTTACTGAGCTCTATAAACTTGTGTGAAATTTAGTATATCAACTATTTATCTATCTTTTTATTCTAAGCTGTGTTCTACTGTCCTCATTCATGCTAAAGAGTTGGGAGTTCAACAAGTGTGGGGTTTTTATGTCATAGGATTCATTTGAAATTGTACAATACGTAAAAATAAACACAAGCATAAAAATATACATAATAAAATAAGACCACTGAAGAACGATTGCATGATGCATAAAAGAGCTTTTATGTAACACACATGAATATTTAATTTCCAAAGCCAGTTTAAAAGTCACAGAAGAAATATTCCCAAATATTTGGTGAATGAAGTACCTCCATCATCTACCTGACACTTTGATAGCAACTTTCTCTTCAATTGACAGTGTAGTGAACCCTTTCCTGCTTATCTGATTTGTAATTTCATTTCTTTACTAGGATCACTTTTAAACATGTGATTTGCTTATTTAAGGTGCCATTTGAGAGATGCACACTTTCTCTTTCCTCTGTTCTCATTAGACTAGCTAATAACTCTCTTTGCATGCATGCTTTTGTGTAGAAGGTATCTTTCCCAGCATTGATGTGGAGGATAGGTGAGTTATTTTCATAGTATGTATGTAATATTGCAGTAATATATATATATTTATAAACAGGTTGTATCATTAAGTAGTAAAGATAATTTTTTATATATATATTAGGTCCTTTAGACAATTTAGTGCTTTTTATAATGTTTTCCTAATCTGTAAGGAATTCAATAAAACACACTCTTAACTTTGCCTGTAAAAAACCTCTAATGGAAATCTTGGGTGGTGATATCTCTCCCTCTGAAACCAGCAGAGGGTCATAACTGTGGAATTTTATCTCCCTAACATTTGTATCCTATTGGCTGTTTGCATTGCAACCCAAGAGCCTAATTTGGGGTTGATTTTATAACTGCTGGAGCTGCTCCATGAAAGCTGTGTCCTGCTGTCCTTGCTGAGGAGAGGTGACTTTGACAGCCTCATGGAGTGGACATTGCAGCTCTGATATTTCCAACAGGGGATAGGGGCTTGGAAGGATACTGCCTGACATCTGTTTGTGTGCAGCTCTGGAGCAGACTCTTCTGCCTGCTCAATTTTTACATAATGCTCTGAAGGCGCATTAAAGAAATTGCTGGGAGAATGCAATAAATCTTAGTCAATTTAAGTGGCACAGTCAAGGCAAATTCTTCTCCAGTAAAGACAAAAATAGCCCAAAAGGCTACAAGTGAAAATTAGTGCCTCAAAACAATATCAGTTTGCCGTGGTACTTTTCTTGACTTCCTGTAAAACCAAAACCCATCTTTAGAGGAAGCGTTAGGAATTCCCAGACTGGGTTTTGGTATTCTGCTGCCTAGGGCAGAAGAACAGTGATAGAGTTTAATTATTTTTCTTCTGAGTTAATCTTCCTGTTAAAGGGGTTCAGTCTGGACAAAAGGTTACTTTGAATATCTGTTTGTTGCTCTTTTTCCCGGCAAGCAAGATGTGTGGACTTGGAGGTCTCCTAAAGAGCAGTCAGGACTGGGGATGAGAATTTGATCCTCTTTCCTTCAGCCTCATTTCCCTCTTTCTCTACAAGACATGCGCTGAAATTCTGGAAGGGTTCCGGCTTTGTCCTAGCAAAGTCCATCTCCTTTACTTGAGGAGATGTAAGATTGGTGCAGAGCAACTCAAGGGCTCAGGTCAGTAAAGGGGACTCAGAGTTCTTGGCAAGGTTGCATATTTAAACCTGCTCTACAAGCAGGATTAAATCAGATAACATTTGAAAGATGACCAGCAAGACAGAAAAATAGTTTCTTAATGTGCCAGACTGCTTGTGTGAGGCTCTTATTGTCTGCTGAGGGTGCTGGAGTAAATTAAGACAAGCAATCTTTTGAACAGGATGCTGAAGCAAGTTACTTTTTTCAGCAGTAGACCAAGCCCTTGGACACATATGTGGCTTTCTACAAAACTAATGACATGTGCCTCATATACAGAATTGAAATTACCATCTGCTACATCAAATGTAGATAAATAGGATATCACTATCCACTTTTTACCTCTAATGTTACCCATTATCTGAACAGATATGTAATTTAAAAAAAATAAATTCAAGTGCCTTTCAAATAATGGAACATATTCTTGTAACTGTGAGAATATAAGAAATGCTTAAAGTAAAAGGATCCCCAACTACAGACTATAGAAAGATTATTAATAAAGAGAAAGAAATTCTACCATTACCAAGCATACTAAGATCTTGATCAGTTTTAGAAATCTTGGAATTTTACTGCTTCTGACGTACATTTCACCTGTATTTGTGTGTCAGGCATTTGGAAAGAAGAAAATTAAAAGAAAAAGAAAAAACAATATTGAAAAAGTCTGATCAATTCCATATTTGATCTTCCTTCTGAGCAGAAGGCTGAAGATGCCTATAAATTGAAATAAACTTGTCTGGATACCATTGCTTCTGGTTCTAAATTAACAGATGAGAAATCTGCTACAGCAGCATCCCTTCTGATACCACCTAATTTAAATTAATTGCCTGTCTGTGGCTCCAAATCAAAAATTAAGAATCAGACCAAGCCTGCAGTGTTAATATTGCACCTAACTTTTTAATTCTGGAAATTGTTCTTCCAGAACTCAGCTTTCAAGGACAACTGCTATGAGGTTCTGTGCTGGCTGTGTAAGGAAATGTTGATTCTTCTCCACCTCACCTAAAATCTTTTGACATCAAACTCCGCACATATGTGCTATACAGAGCAGAGAGTTTAACCTCTCAAAATATATTTTACATCTTCCTCAGAGATTTTATGATGTTGTATCTGGTTGGAAGGTGAGGATATGCTGGGTGTCATAATCTATAGTCTCATGATCCAGGTTGATGAGAGTTGCAGTTTATTTCCAGAGATTAATTTAGGAATGGCACATAACTGTGGAACATGTTTCTAGGGAGAACATATTTACATTGAAGGAACTTTGCCCCAGCTGTCCTGCACGAGTCCACCACAATGAAGTCCATGGCTGGGGTGAAGCTACTGATGAGCAGCTCAGCGTGGTGGATCAGGGAATGTGTTTTGTTAGTGGCGTGTGTGGTTTGCTCTGTTATGGATTTGATTTAATAAGTAAGGGATCTGAATAAGTTGGTTGTGACTTTGATGCAGTGTACAGCATCCCTAATTTGATAGGTCATTAATCTGCCAGGTTTAACTAAATAACAAATTGCAGCTTTTGTCAGCTCCAGAAATAAAGCGTGGTGTAGTCTGTGTGCTCTCAATCTGCTCTTTCTCAGTAATTACATTGTTCAGGTGATCTAAGCTTCTACCTTGTGACTCATTTCTTAAAGTAGCACCTTCAGAAGCAGGTATTCAATGCTAGGTGAGATTACATTAGATTTGCTGGTCAGCAGCTCTGTCTTTAAAAGCAGTCCAATATTTCTAGGAATGTTAATAAACACACCCTGCTGAGGTGTTCCTAAACGTAGAGCTTTCTCAGTTTCTCTGGTCCTACCAAGGCAGGATTCAGATTTGACAGCAATGATGTTTTGGTATAGACCCAGGTGGTCTGAAAGGTGATTCATTTTCTCTGAAATAAAATTTCAGTAGCTTTTGTTAGAACAATTAGATGCATATGTGGCTACTTCTCTGACAGAACCTCCGATTTCTCTGAACGGTAAGAGGCCATCTTTGTATGCACAACTGAGCATGGCTGACGATGATACTCCTAAAAATCAGCCAGTAACTTTAAATTCTGACCAGATTCCAGTGCAGTGGAGATCTGCTCAAGCGATTGTCACCCATATATTCACAGTACTACCACAACAAAAATATAACATATTTGGAAGATATGACAGGTCCCAGAGCTTTCCACTCAAAGTCACTCTTCAAAACATTCTTCAAAAATACTCAAGTCAAAATTGCTCTATTAAACTTTGACAATTGAAAGACTTTGTATTTTCTCGAAAAGTAAAAGATGGTGACTAATGAATTTTCTGAATATTGATGAAAATTATGAGGGAGAAAAGAGTCAAAAGTCATTCTTATATGATGTTTAGCATCTCCTGGCAGGCAAAACTTAGAATTTTTATCTGAAGATTGTGAATGATTTATAAGATTATGGAGCTGAACAAATTTTTATTCACTTTTTATGAATGTTATCTTATTATTTCATTGTAACCTAATGGGGTATTATCAAGGTATTGAGATTGAAAGAATAGTAGTCATGCTAATCAGAGGCTAAGTTTTTTTGCATTTCAAGATGTCTAAATTTTATACAGCTAAACATGCCCAGTGTATGCAGAAATAAAGAAAAATAAGCTAAAAGAGGTAAGTACAGAGAAAACTATTCAGAGATGAGCACCTAACAAGCAAACTGAATGGTAGGAACCCACTTTCTTTATACTCTTTTTCGCTGGATAACTTGTTTTATTAAACTGTCTTTAAGATACAGATTTAAGTGGGCTTTAATTTAGTGAGGGAGAAAAAGTGCATTTCATTATTCTAGGAGAGATTGATCAAAACAAACAAATACTGTACTGAGATACAAGTAGAAAGCTGGGGGTGGAGGAGGGGTATGATTTCCAGATAAAATGGTCCAAAAAATTTGGAAATGTAAGTTCAGTTAGGGGGAATGCAAAGCCCTTTGCCATGAGCTGGGAGGAGCCCTAGGCACCCTACAGGCTTGCTTAAGCCCTCTGAGAAGGCTAATTAGCTGCATAGCATGAATTTTCAATTCCAGATAAATATGCATTTTACAAATAGTCTGCAGAAAAAGAATTATTTATTGGACATGTTTGTGAATAATTTGAAGTCTAGGATGTATACTGTCATTTTAAAAATTCATTTACAGAGAGTTTGCAAGTGGGTAGGGAATAAAAAAATCAAGCTTAAGAAATATTTGTTTAAAAAAACCCTAATTTTCCTAGCTGTTTGAAAAAAGCTCAAACATGCTTCATGGTAGAGAAAAACAAGGACTTGGACTTCCTTGAGGAGCATAATCTCTCTAAAAGATCTTGAGTGTGCCAGGATGAAATTTTTATTGAAAATTTTTATTGTTTTATATTTTGGATTAGAGCATGTTTTGCCTCTTGGGGAAAAGAGTACTTTCAGTTTTGGGGACGTGTGTGATCAGATTTTCATGGCGCGGGATTCCAGGGACAGTTTCCTTATTCATTCTCTTCCACTGTGGAAAAGTTAGTAAGTGTCTGACCCCACAGAATCTAAAACTACTTCTCTAAAAATGAGATGGCATAAGGAATTTCACTTATCTTTTCCTTTTTGTATGCCAAGTGAAGTAAATCTTTATAATTCTCTAGTGTTGGATACATGTCAGAACAGCCACGCATTCCTACACCTGAGCTTTGAGGAGAGGAAAATTTCCAATATAATCCTTTTCATGCTGAATACAGAGCAACTGGGAAGCTAATTTTTCCATAAATTAGCCTGAAAGCAGCTCTTCTCCTTCCAGGTACTTATCCTAATTTCTCACCGTAATTAATTCATGGCTCGTTTATACTCATTTGTCCTTGTGCCAATATTCTACTGGTTGCTTAAGTAATTTTTCTCTCCCTTCATGTTTACATACTCAGATATATTTATAGGGAACAGTCATACCCCTTCTTAGTTATTGTTTTGAGAAGCTGAACAAGCCAAGCTCTTTTAATCTCTGCTGTAAAATAAATTATCATTTATTTTGCTTGAGCACACTTGTTTACTGGGAGGTTATTTTTGTTCCAGTCTGTGCTTTAATTATTCCTTGACTTTCTTATTTATCAGGATCAAGCAAGCAAGAAAAAAATTGATAAAAACCTAAAAACCAAGCAACGTTTTTCTGTACCAAAGCAGGCCTGGGACTCACAATGTCATATGTAAAAATGACAGCAGGATGAACACAGGCAAAAGCTGATACTCTCATATTGCTGGAGTGCATTTGGGATTGACTCTTTTAATGCCTAATGGCACAGTGGGTGCTAGAAAGTAGCATTTGCAAATTGCTTCCAGGAAATGGGAATTCAGGAAAATATTTCCTTTTAAAAGCTAAACTAAATAAGTTAAATCTTTTGTGTAAGTTCTTCAGGGAAAATTTCTGAATTATCTATTGCAGAGACTACTTGCAGGAGATACAAAATTATTTCCTTGCTCTATGTAAAACTTACAATGACTTGGCACTGAATGAAAAAGATTATTTCCCTTCTGGTGAATAATCCAAAACTTGTCCTCTCCCAGACATGTTTTTTCCCAGAAAGTGACTAAAACGCAATAAAAGGCCTAAAATAATAATGAAGAAAGTATCTGTTTGGTTTGTAGTAAAAACTGCTTTCTTTCTATAGGTCAGAGGAAAACAAAACATTTTTGAAAATTAATGTTTTCATTAAATTTTGATTCACTCGTGGTACAAACTCTTGCTTAAGCAGCAATGTCCCCTTGTCCTCTGCCAGCCATTTTTGCCAGTGCTGTCACATCACTAGGGATCCTCTCCTGGACATCCATATTTTTAGCAGTAATGGATTTGACTGAACCACAGCAAGAAATTGTTCTCCTTGGGTAGAACAGATTTTTGCTCAGCTGTGTTTTGGGCCGCCTTACTTCACTGTGCAGTGTCACACAGCTGTGGCAGCAATGACAGAAATGTGGTGACAATTAGGTAGCACCTTCTCTGGAGTTAAACCTTCTGCTTGGCAGAAATTGGTGACAACAGCAAAGCTTCAGGCAAGAGCACCAAAGCGTGCTCTTTTCTTCACTGACCTGCTGCCTCCAGTGCCCTCTTCCTCAGCCCCTAGCTGTGCTTCTGGCTCACCACAAAGGATGCTACTTTTCTATCTGGAGCTCAGAAACAGGGAGAAATAGGCTTTTGGACATCACAATATAGGGCACAGAGATTAGCCCAGAACCAGAAATAGTGGGATCACTCTGCAAGTACCTGCGGTGTGTCTGCACAAGCTAGAGCAGCTCAAGAAGTAGCATGGCCATGTTTCCCAGCAGTACACTTGATTTAATTGCCTTTGGGTCGATCAGAAGGTTTATAACCTTCACATAAATGTGCCCCCACACATGGATGGCTATGCTATTTTCAAATGTGTGCACAGCAGCATGCTGTCATGTGGATTTATCAGCTCAAAGATGCAAAGGAGACATTTGGAGTCAACAACAAACTGACAAATAAATTTCCGGTGCAAAAGAATCTTCCGTGTGGAATAATAAAAGGATGCAGATAATTAGAAATAGTCACACACCTTCCCCTCTTCCCAATTTCTCAAATACATAAAGTAACTCAAACTAGAAATTCTAATATTTCACGAGTGTAGCCTATGTGTAATTATAATAACACCATATTCATTTAAATATTGTCTAGGAAGTGTTTTAATACCAAAACAGTGCCTTAAACCTACATGATAATAATAATGATTCAAGTGCCTCATTTTTACCTGCCAGCTTAGAGATTTTCCTTAACCTACTTTCAGATGCATGCTTTTAGGTAATTCCCTTAGATAATTCTTGTGTTTTGTGTCTTTAAATATTTAGATCTAAGTTTGAGGGATGAAATTCAGGTCAAGACATGGGTTAGGTAGGGATTAGGCAGCAGGAATCTCAACAGGGATTCTCCTGGAGCTGCTGATTCTCCTTCTTTCCTGGGGCTTGCAATGAGAAGTAGACTGCAGATATTTCTCAGGAAGAAAAATTATTTGATCCACAGATATTAGAATTTTACTTGGAAGTCATCATAATGATTTGGTGGAAAGGAAGTTGGAGAAAAAGCATAAACTTAATTTCTCATTTATGGGATTGCCCAGTGCTGATGAGGGCACCTGAAGAGGTGGGATTTAAAATCACCTGCTTGCTAAATGACTCTGAGACCCTAGGAAATATTTATATATGGCTCCCACTCTCAAGATCAGTTATTTGGCTGACCCACTGTAATCAAAGTCCTCTTTTGCGTTGGAATTTTAGACGGACATATTTGGTTTGGTTGTTTGGAAGTGGTTTTAGGGTTTTTTTGTTTTGTTTTGATGGGTTTTTTTTTTGGTTTTGCATGTTTGTTTTGTGTTTTTTTTTTTTTTTTTTTTGTTCTGGGTTTTTCTGAGGGCTTGTTGCTCTTTCCTGTTTTATGGTCTAATTTATCATGAAAGCAATAATTCTTCTTAATTTTCCATAAGCAAACAAGGACTGATGGAAGCTACAGGAGTGATGGCTGTTATGAAAACACACTAGCAACTGAGGAATCTGTCTCGTCTTTTTATCGAACATTTCATTGGAAGACTGTCATAATATTGAAGTACATTCTGGTTTTCTCTTTTGTTTTTTGCTTGCCATCACCTAAGCTGTTTTTAAATGGGTGCAACTATTTCCTAATGGTGTACTTTACGCCACCTTATACTCCTTGTACCAAAATATATAACATACTTAGCCAACAGAAGTTACTCTGTGAAGTTTTTACAGATAGGCAGCATAAAATCACAGCGAGCAAACCCCAAACATCAATACCCTGTATCTTGTATCAGACTTCAGAAAGGTCATCAGTCTAAAAGAAGCAAAAGAAAGCCCCACAGATTTCCATTTCTCGGCTGGGTATCAGCATCCAGTCTGTCAGGCCTGGCCTTTAGAGACAGGTCTGACCTATGGTAAAACAGGCGCTTCCAGGGCTGCCTCAGCACGGGGAGAAACTTGATGGGCAGCTTCTAAAAATATTTGCTGGAGCAGGAATTTTCCGTGGGATGCTGTATTCGTTTAGTCTCAGCTATCACTTCCCTTCAGAAGTACAGCTGGCCTGGTTCCCTTCTCATGCTCATGCAGCCCTACTGACTTAGTGCTGCTTTGAACACTAAGGCCAATGAATTACAGAGCAGATTTCCAAAGAAAGGCGTGCATCAGCGCCGAAAATGTTTTGATGGAGGATGGGCAGTGCACCAATTCACTCAGAGTGCACTGGGTTGGAGCACATCAGCAAGATCATGCTGATTCCTTCCCTGATCATTTCAGCTGATGGAGCAATTCTGACAAAACCTCTTGTCTGCCTGTACTCTTGCCCTGTAAATAGTCTCATTGATTTCATGGAGTAAGGTGCTGAGAATGTCTCTTTCTCTTGGAGTCTGGTCTGCAGCACTTCTTTTGCAGAGGAATAAATTAGCTTGCTACTTGAGCAATCTGCCCACTTTGGGAGGTATGGGGCAATCAGACACCTGTCTGCAGGCTGCTTTGCCTCTGTGAAAATACCACTGCAAACTGAGTGCTCTGTATGGAAAGTGAAGGGATGACTGAGAAAATGTGCTCCTCAATGTGCTTCCCAGAAAACAATGGGAAATAATACTGCTGTTGTCTTCCTAATTCTTAAAATGAATACATATTCATAGTCCATACTTTGAGCCAACTAAACAGCTTAAATATCAATATAGGATTTTAATTAAAATCATTCTTAATATGGGCTATCTTGGATTTTCCTTGGGAAGATAGAATTTTTCTTTGCTAGGAAGAAGCATAAATAGAACTTGAAAATAGTTGAAACATCTTGTTTTGTTTTGATTTGATTTTTGCTGATCTTCATTTCAAAAATAGACAAGCTGATTTAACCATTTTTCTTTTTAGCTGACAAGAAACGCGACACTTTTTAAGAAATGAGTGTTTTATAAAGGAAGCATTGAGAAGCTGTCTCACTGCTAGGTGCTGCCTGAATATCAAAACAGTTATTTTAAATGCCTGTTCTACAAGAAGGTTTTGTTTTGCAATCCAAACCAATAAATAATTCTTTTTAGTGCATGGTTTTATTTTCTGAGGTATTTAGCAGCCTGGCATTTTAATGATGGCTGCACAGAAAGAGAGAATCATGTCAACAGCAAGCCAGGAGCTGTCTCTCTGTCTTGCTTTCTGCTTATTTCCCCTCACCCCTGTATATCTCAGATGACCTGATACATCATTATTTTGTAACACAAGACAGAACATATGTCACACTTCTGACCTTAAGAGTAAATTGTGCTCTTATTAGAAGTGAAAACAACCCAAATGCTTCTCTTTTATTTTTTTTCCTGCCTACCAAAATGAAAAGTCCAATTTAATTGCAACTTCCACAACTTAATGTGACCCCAAACCCTGAATGCAGAACTAATTGAGCTTATTTTTATATTGAATAACATGGGCTGAGCAGGAGGTGATGTCAATTCTTGATTACCATTCTAATTGCCCTGAATACCTCCCCGTGGCTGTCAGCGAGGTGATGCTCGTACACATGACTAAATCTGGCACACTCTGCAAACCCAGTGCCACCAGGACAAGCAGTCCCTGAGTGACAGGCTGGCTTTGCCTTCTGCTTGCAGGAGAAGGTGCTGCTGTGCTCCACAGCATTTAGCATAGGGTGCATGACACAAAATCCCATTAGGAGTGGGGAGAGCAGCATGGTTATTAATGTTTTCAGCAAATAGAAGGGCCAGATGTGGTGGCACAACCTGAGTGTTTTGTTTGCTAATTAGCAGCATCAACAGTACAGGGTAATCTTCAGCAAATGTTTACTGTCAAAAGGAGAATTTTTCAAGAGCCAAAAATTTCATAGATTTCAGTTTAATATCATTTCCTCCTGAGTTCACCTGCACAGTTAAGCTGAAATGGATTAAGCTGATCTTTTCCCATTATTCACATTTCCCCTTTTTTTGACAGAAGCACCACATGAATGAGCAAGTGTCTTCTGGATGAAGTTTCATTATATCAGAAAATCTGATTAGAAAGTAAAGAACAGCTGGGATACATATTTTATGAGCTTCCTTTGAAAGAAAGTTCTTTGAAAATACCACTGGCATTCAGTATTTCTCTGGCTCCTTCAAGTTTCCATTTCTTTCAACCAGTGTTTCTTACTAATAGGGCATTCTGAAATTACCAGAAAAAGAAGAACCTACTGAAAAACAAGGACTTATTTGATACAAACTCTTTTATTTTTTTTCTCTAAAAGAAGATATCTGTTTTTCTGCCTTGAGCCTGATAGGAATCTTGCTCTGCTAGTTGGGAGTATGGGTCCCTGAAGTACTGGATCTTCCTGCAGCTCCAGAGTTTCAGATCTATTTCCATCAAAGGAAAATTTCTGAGGATATATTTATGCTCAGCAAGTAAAGATTTCTCTGGTGTCACAGGAGTGATCATGGAATATTTTTTTGAGCCTGTAAAATTTTATTTAAATAGCTCACTACACCAATACTGACTCAAGGACATGCTAGTAGCCCAGATTAAGGAAAATGAGGCTGGATGACTTGGATAGAAGAAGGCTCTTCCTCACTTTTTGACAGGGCAAATCGGTTTGTCTCCCAAAAGAACAAGACTAAGGGCACTTGATGACTCCTTTTTTTTGCCTGTCTCAAGTACTTTGACCTGCATGAGAGATGCTCTGTCTTTTGACCCGCCCCATTTGGGCTGCGGTTTTTTCAGCTTTATTTTCATTCTCAGCTACCTTCTGGAGGCTCCTGCATTAAAAAAAATAAACCTATATATATGTGTGTGTGTGTGTGTGTGTGAGTGTTTAAATTCATGCCTGTGAAGAAACAGAGTGACAGTCTGATTTCCTTAGTCCTTTTTATTCTGCCAATGTGGCACAAGCCAAGTGTCAGAGATGCTTGGAATATTTCTGCTCTTCTTAGGAGCTGAGTGAACCTCATGACACAGGGAGATGAGTAGACAGGATATTTTCAAACAGAATGTCACTGAAATGTAGTCAAGAGTCAAGTCTGCCAAAGCAGCAGAGATATCATCACAGAGCACAGACAAGGGTGTCAAATCCCTACACTGCTATATTCCAGTTTTAATTTTCACATGCTAATTGCATTTCTTTCATTTACAACTAGAACATCAAAGAAGTTGTGTCTAGTTAGAAATCCAACTTTTAAATCTTTCAATATATAGACAAGTTGGTCTCCAATGAATCTGGAAATCTATCAGAAAGAAAATAAAATTGCATTCTGAAATCATGCATCTTAAAATGTTAGGTGAGGCTGCACACCAGAGAGGGATTGAATCTTATGCTGCAGAGATTTATATTAAGCAATTCCTTGCAATGGAGAAAACATGACCACATATTTTTAGCTCTCTTTCCCCTGCTCTTCCCTCCATCTTTTTAGAAATAAGCATTTTGGCATGTAAGCTTAGCTGCAGAAAATACCTTCACTGTCAATTTTGCCCCTAATGAGCTCTTATTTTACAAGAGCTCTAGGTAGTTTGCAGGGCTAAAATGAAACAGCACAAGTTCTGAGCTGCTTGACTCCCAGGTGTGCACGAAGAATCCCTAGACCTTTTGTTTTATTAGAAATACAGCTGGAGACCCCAGCTTCAGCAAATCAATGTGTCAGAGCTTTGTGGCAACTCCTGGTGGTTTGTCAGTGACATCTCATCAATGCTGTGGCCCCAGAAGAGAGAACATCATCGGCTCCGTACATATTCTATCGTTATTATTGTGTTTCCATTGATTGCCTGCCACTGCAATGGAGTTTTTGTGATGTATGGTCTCCTGCTGCTTTTCCAGAGAGGGACTTCTTGACCTGAAGGACCTGCCAAACCCAGGGGATCTTTTGCAGCCTTGTGTGCAACTTGTGAGCATTACCCCGATTAACTCATTGCTGGGTGAAAAGCACATGGAGAGCAAGAGGGGTAAAAAGAAGGGGTAAAGAAATAGGTGAGTCATTTTCTGAGATTCCCAGAAGCAGGAGATTAAGTTCCTGAGGCTCCCTGTGTAGAGTGCATCTGGGGGAGGGTATCTTGGTGCTGTTTCACATGTATAAGGTGATAGAGGCTGATCCTTCTCAAAGGAGGGTGTTAAATGACTCAGGGTGTCTGTTTCATGAGAAGCTCAGGCTCTGAGGGGATGGCAAGGAGGCAGTGGGAGGGGATTTGTGGAGAAAAGAAAACACTTTTGAACTGCACTGAAGCATACAGGCTTATATTTGCTCTGAAGTGCCCACTCAGAAACCTAACTTCACAGAGCACAAAACAAATACAAGTTAAAAATATTTAAGATGCAAAACAGAGCATTAGTCACAACGTGATGATATTTGACACTGCACTGTTGACATGCTTCCTTAAGAATAGTTCAGTTTCTTCAAGCCTTTCTTGTAGTGCAGAAGAAAACATAACATTAAACTACTGACTTTGTCCTACATAAGTACACGTCCATTTATATAAACACAGTTTACAAGGAAAATGTTAGCTTTATGAAAATACATAGACATTCACAAGCAGATTGTAGTTACATAAAGCACACTTTATGTGCTTATGTATTTATTTGCTTTCAGGAAAATAAATCCCATTCTCACAATTCCCTTTACTTCAGTTGATCCTGTCATAGCAAAAAGTGTTCCTGTTCATCTTTATCACAGATCATGCTGATCTAGAATGCAGTCCAGAAACACTCAGATAAGCAGGTAACTTCTAGTTTTGAAATTTAACTATGATTCAATCTGCTCTTTATTATCATTTTCAAGCTGTATATTGTTACAGGCACAACCTAAGCTGGGATATGGAGATGGCTGAGTGAGTACAGCTGACATGCTGTGAAACAGAAATTCTGCAATGTAATGTATATTGGTAATGTCATTAAATCTCTGATCTCCTGCAATTCAGAGCAGGGGATGAGAATGGTTTTCAGCAGCAGCCTGAACACGGATGAGGAAAAATCACCAAGCTAAAACCTGTAGTATTGATAAATCTGCAATTCCTGAATTTTTATTTGTATAGTTGATTTTTTCCACAGCTGTTTTCAAAAGTTTGCCACTCTAAGTAACTATTTCTCATGACTGATATTTGATATGCCTGTTAACAGGGATTGTGGATACTCTAATTCCAATTTAAAATATTTTCCTCTCAAATTTTCCTCTGAATTGATTCCATCCTTTTGAATCAAAAATAAGGCAATCTTTTTTTTTTATTCTTTAATTTCCCCTCCCTCTCCTAGATAGACGCCCCAATAAGAATAAATTATCTTTTCTCATCTCAGGCTTAAATTTATCAAAATTAATGCAATTCTGTTCAAGAATTTGGTGGCACCAGAATTCCCATGCTTGAAAGGATGGCAGGACCGTAAAATGTACACAACCTCACTTTGCTTTACAACAATCAGTGTGGAACTTAAGGTATTAAGGATTTAAAAACCACACTGCATTGGCAGAGATATGAACTAACACCTTTGTGTGATTCTATTAATCTAGTTTTTCCATAATTTAATGCAGCAATCAGACAAGAGCTTTCCAAAGCAATGCCTATGTGTAAAGTAATGTAGGCAGTGTTATTTCAACTCACAAGATTAGAGAGCATTAGAAAGCTTGTTCAACATTAGCCTTGTTCCAGTTTCTTCCAGTCATGTTAAAAATAACAAAACCCTGAAGCCCCAAGCCTATTTCTGCTTAAATATAGCTGGTGGCCATCAGCTAGTACTTCAGCAGTTTTATTCATCAAAATATTTTAATAGAGACCTAAATAATAATTTTCAAGAGTGTCTGAAGGGCACTAGAGATCAGTAGCAAACAATAAATTAACTGAAAAAGAATTTAACTTAAGGTCACACAGTGCAAATAATAGCATGAATTACACTGATTGTAATTACCATTTAAGCAATAAAACTGGGATTTACATAGTGTCAATTTTTTCTTTTAGAAACAGGTCAAGCCTGAATAAAAAAAAAAAGCTTCTTTCTTCCTTTAAAAAGAATCCCTTTCCACTTTCCAGAAGTGCAAGAAACTGGTTTATTCATAAGAATGTTGTCAAGCTGCCAGACGTCTCAGTGGTGACCTGAATGTCAAGGAGCAGCGTGGCCCTGGGTTAGGAGGTCAGGGCTCCACTGTGCCCTGTGGATGTCTCTCTCTCATGCTGAAAAAGACCCAGCCACGTTGTTGCCTCCCTTGTTGCTGTCCCCCCTTCTCAGCTGAGCTGGAGGAGAAGCCTCAGTCATGGGGAGAAAGTGAACAGGGAGGAGTTTGGTCTCTGCCTTCAGCATTAGCATAGAAATTACACAGAAATAAAAGTTATCTACAGCATTACAAATGCATTCTAATTATACAAGAACAGATTGCAGATGTTTTCTCATGATGAATAGCAGCTCTGCTTTTAGGAGATGAGTGAACCTCATGAGACAAGGAGATGGTTGCAAGGATACTGATTGGTTTGAATGGCAGCACTTTGGAGGGTCCCAAACTTCTCCCTGGACAGAAATACCAAGGGGATTCATATTAAAATATAGATCCATCTTCTTGGAATATCTGAAGATGATAAATAAATGAATTTCTAATTGTTTCTTTGAAAGTATGTCATTAGCACAGAAATGTGACCACATCAGCCCAGAGTGATTATATGGCTAGTGAATCAAATTTTAGTGATTATATGGCTAGTGAATCAGGGTCTACAAGCTAAATCCATAAGCTGGCTTGATCACTAGTAGCAGACACAGTTTATAAAGGTGTGGTCATTCTGTCCTCATCTGTGATTCATGGGGGATAATTTTTGGGCAAATACATCAGTTCATCAAGTTACTTGCAAATGTCTGCATAGATGTGTTAGAAAATAGACCAAGCCCACACATTCACCATGCAATCCTCTACAAATATAGGTCAGGATTTTGCTCCAAAATTCATATAGAACCACAAGATTTATTTTTTTATTTCGTATAGTGCATATCTACCTTTCTTGAGAGCAGAAGTATTTTTTTTGCATGTTGTGATGTATCCCAGCCACACTGCAATTCAGTTCAGCAGGAAGAGTGGTGATCTTGATATGGAAATGCTTTTTCCATACATGAAAGGAAAGCTTCAGCATTTATTTTTCTACGGTGAAAAATGAAATTGTGAAAGTTGTGTGTCATTTAATTCTGAAAAATGACCTGACCAGATGTCAAAATTATTAAGAAGCAGCACGACAGCCCTTGGATGCCAAGCCTTGAGAATAAGACAAGCAAGACAAGGAGATATTGAAATAAGTAGACTGAAAATAAACTCTGTGTGTGCATTTTCTTAAAGAAAAAAACAAAAGCTTGTATATAAAAATTGGCTTAATCATTTCCTTCCAGCAGTCAGGAATATCAGCTGAAGTTTGCCAAATTATGGGGAAATTTCAGCCTGTAACTATGATGACCTGTTAGCATGGTTTTATCTAAGGAAAGCTATCTCAGATCTATCCCCCACAGATGACTTACAAAAGGAACAGACTTTCTAAACTGGCTTTAACATGGGGGAGTGCTTTTTGCCTATTCCTTGCTGTGATTTCTGTTCCCTAACAAAGCCCATCAGCTGCTTAGGATGGACTGGAGGTGGGTAAGGATGTGAAAAGGCTTCACTGACATGCTGATGATAGTCAAGGTCTGAATGGTCCCCCAGAAAGAGCTCTTATACTTCATCTTCCCTTGTATAGCTTATGTACAGTCATTTACAGGCTCACCCATAATGTTGGCACTGGAACTAGATAAATTATTTCATGACAATGCTTACTATTCTACTGAGAAATAGTTTTTGTTTGTTTTGTTTTGTTTTAATCTGCAAAATACCTTATAACCTTTTCTCAAACTCCACCTTTCTCGGACAGGTTGCTGCAAACAGATGTTTAGCTACGGTAATAGGTAATAAGGTATTTCTATCCTCTATTTGGAATTGAATCTCTGCTCCATGACAGAACAGAGTGGTTATACATTGGGTTCTTCTGCAGTGTGCTGCTGTTCATTCTGTTTCTATTTTAGCAAAGCTAAAAAAAATGCTGGTTTAGATCTGCTGTCCTATTCTTAATTGTTTCTTTGGTGTAATCAGACCTTTATTGATTGGTAAAAATATGAATCTTGCATTTTACTGCAAAGATAATTGATTTTCACGATTAATTTTTGAAGAAAAAGAGACAAATTAATTTGTTACAACTTTTTATAAACTATCTTATTCTTTGCTACTAAAAGTTAATTAGGAGCCACATTAATTTTTTTAGCCTATCCTAGCTAAGTGTAGCATTACATTTATGAATTATAATTACACTATTTACCATCTTTCATTCCTGATGTCAGTCATCAGCTTTCAGGAACCTACAAGTTCAACGGAATCTAATGTTTGAAAGTTATATCAAGAAATTCAATATCAAAGTTTCTATAAAAAGAAAAAGGAAATAATATATGGTAATAACTTAATTGGTTTGAGAAATCTGTCAAAGGACCAGAATTTTTTCAGTAAGTTTATCATGTGCTTGGAGGAACACATAATTTCGCCACCATTTTGAGTTTCTCTTTGTTGCCAGGGAGTCTGGGAGATTTCAGCAACTACTTTGTAACTGGTGACTATTGCTGTTGTTATGCTTGCCTGCTGTTTTTATTTTTTTGTTTTTTGTTTTTTGTTTAGTTTTGGGGACTGCTATTTTTTTCACTTTTATCTACTCACATTCATGTCTCAGTGGTGGAAAGGGATTAGATGAAGCTAAAGGGGAGGTGGCTCATTTTGGAGTGTCCTTCCCCTTGTCTTAAACCGAGACAACATTGCAAAAGAGAATCCCAGGCAAATTGCAGATGTTCTTCATCCCGTTTGTGATGAGGGTGGCTGTGAAGTGGGGGGCCCATCTGCTGAATGAGGGTCAGCAAAGGAGTTTCCATTCTGTGTTTCTTGGGATTCAGGATCTCTGTGCTGCCTCCTTATCACCTCCCTCCCACTCTTATCATCCTGCCTGTCCCAGGGCAGTGTCCTCCCAGACCTAATGGTTTCTGTCAGGCCCTCCCACTGACACTCAGAAATACACACAGGGGCAAATCTTCCAGGAAAACAGCAATCTTGGGCAAACTCAGAGCTAGAGACCTTGAGACTTTATTTAGAAATATAATTGTATTTAATCTTACTGCTGAAAAGTGTGCCTTTCATTTTAATAGGTCAGCTTTTAATTCTCACTTCCTTATCCTTGTTATATTTTTTTTCATAACTCACCATCTTTCATTTTTTATCAGTAAGCTGACATCATCCATTAGCAGAAGTTATTATCAATGGTAAAATATGTTTGATTTTCCGTGAGCAAAATAATAATTTAAAAAAATATTTCAGGTATTTATGTAGTGTTACTATACTATTTGGAACAAGATTGTTGAAAATGCTGGAGAGTATTAAGTACCATTGTAAAAAATAAAATCATAATTTCAATAAAAGAATTTATTATATTTAAAAAAAAAAAAAAGACCCAAGCAAAAGTCCTTTACCATGTGACTAGTAGCATTATGAAGTCAGGGATGCCACTATGTTTGTGAAGAAATACTTGAGATCTCAGTTGGCATTTTCTAAATGGATCAGACTCTACAAGGCCCAAACAGTAGGACTCAGCTGAGCAGCAATGGACAGGAAATTTTCTCATGAAAAAAAATATGAGCTTTGTGCTTGTTACTTTCAGTACTGCTGATTTCTGGAATTCTAGTTTCCAAAATCAGCATTTGGCAGCATCTTTATTGGCAATGGTAGTGGTGGTGGTAGTGGTGCAGTGGTGTGTCAGGAGGTTGGTAAAGCCCAGTAAACCAGGTATTAATTTGCATTGCAAAACAAAACAAAAAAAAAATCATTGCTTGTCTTCAGACAGTCTCAAGGGTGCTGTGGCAGAAGGAAATTGTGTTCAAAAAGCTGTCTATGGTCCCAGTTCAAAATTGCAATACTGGGTCTATTCCAGAGAACAGAATTTGAAAATTTAGAGCTGTGGTTCTGTGTTGGACACATGCTCAAAGCCAGTCATGGCATAGGAAAATAGGAAACAAATATTGCATTGGCAAATGGAATAAAACAGGATTGGAAAACAATACTTAAAAGAAACAGATTATCTGAATCATTTGTCTGATGAACATATGAATATGGTACAATTCAGAACCATGATTAAAAAATAAAAAAGCTTATTTATTTTTTTTTCATTGCCCCTGGGTCCTTGAGTACATCCTGACAGAAACATTTTGATGGCCCTGATACTGTGTGTCTGTAGTTATGTCTGAATTAAGAGCAAAGTTCTTGCAGAGATCCCCAGACTCTTGAATGTCTTCAAGAGCAACTGAGCTATGTCAGCCCAGCGCAGAGCCTGTGTTAGCTTGTGACAGGTCTTATTAAAGTGTGTGGGGCACAGAGCTAATGTGCCTGCTCTGCTTTTGTCTCTGGGAGAGCATCTCCTGTGGCATGGCTCTTGGCCATGTGGTGCAACATCTTGCATGGGTACTGGTATGAGAAAGTCTCTCCATGGGATAAACATGCTCAGAATCTAGAGGTGCTGAGAAACTGGTTTTTTTCTTCTTTCTATAAGCTTTAAAATATTCTGGATGGGTTATTGCAGAGCTGTTTTCAATTGAATAAGAAGGTGTTGGATTTAATATGCATGACCTTTAATGAACCAGAACTCCAGAATCCTGATGCTGAGATGCTTTGCCCCATTTTTGTGTGCATGCTCCTTAAATTATGCTTGGCTGCAAGGCAATGGGTTTTTATAGCCATACAGCTGGGGAGGAGAAGATGTAAACAGCCCCTTTGTCCTTTACTTGATGAAAAAAGGCTCATGACTTAGCCCAGTGACCTATATCCAAAAAAAGCTGCAACCAGGAAATCTGAGGCTAACTACCTTGAAACCATAGCATATTGTCCCTTGAATTCAGAGAAATTTTTAACCTCTCCTAGTCAGAGGAATAGTCATGTTGGTAGAGTAGATAATGGCCTCAGTATCCATAACAATTTTTGGATTCAGGCCCCAAAATTAAAGTCGAGTCCTCAGCCCTTGAAGAAAAACACTCTTTTGTGCTCCCCATTGTGTTGTGTGACCTTCAAGGATGCACCCTCTCGGTGCTTCTTTTTTCACACAGCCTCTCATGTAGGGCTAATCTAAATGCCACAGTGCAGCCTTAGTAATTCACCAAATAAAAAGAAAATGTAAATATTATAATGGTGTGAACACTAAATAGCAGTGTACCTAATAAAATGCTTGCTGGTGGAGCTCTCTCACTTGCTGGCAAGTGGCACGACCCATATTATTCAGTGTATATTAAACAAGCTGTCACCTAAGCATATTTGTGTGAAATAATACTGGATGAAAAATGCTTTTCAGGAACTTTGAATGTCTGCGGCATTTAATGTCTGCTCACTGTATTTCTCAGAGCCAGCATAAAGTGTACTAGACTGCAAGGACAGTGTCCTCCTGTCAGCTGAGGTACCCATATATTGTCAGCTCACAGTGCATCAGGAATGCAGATTGTCCCATGATTTAAAAGTATTGTACAGCACAGCAAGATCACAACTTCTGAGCTCTCAAGTACATCATAAAAACAACAGTGACAGTTGTCCATAAAATAATCGAAAACTTCAAAGTATGAATTTCTGGGGTGAAAACTATCAGACTGGGGGAAAGAAGATATGGAAACTTTCCATCCTCTTCCTTTTCTAATCCAAATAAAGCAGGGGGAAAAAAGCATGAGATTTGCAACAGTGTATACAACTTTTTTCACCTGTGGACTCCTGGTTAAAAATCAATTTAGGCTACCAATTTAGTCAGGGAAGGTAATTAGCAGACAACTGTTCTGTGACCTGCATGGGAGAAATTAGCTAATGACTGTGGTCCTTTTTCCTCACAGCAGACAGGTAGCAGCATCTCATCCAGAACAGGTCAGTGGCTCCTGGGTGGTCCTGCAGCAGCCAAGGACGTCCCGGCCATGGAAACAGAACTCATCCCAAGGTGCCACCACACACTGGTACAAGGTCATTGGAGGCATGGAGGAGAAACTCTGCACCTCTCCCAGGGATGCAGGTCCTTCCCCTGCTTTAGAAAATGAGGCTGAAGGAGGCAGGGTTGGCTGATGGCAGTTGTGGTGAGAGCTGTGGCTCAGGAGCAGAGTCCCTGTGTGTCACTCAAGTCACCCTGGCCTGTGCAGTGCTTGGTGGGGCTGAAATTCATCTCATCTCGAGCTGAAATCCATCTCGAGCTGAAATCCATCTCGTCTTCTCTACTGGGAAGGCCTGAACCAGGAGGAGGGGATTCACCTCAGACTTGGGGCTGGGAGCAGTAAGTAAGGCACTCCCTCATTTGACAGACATAAATTCAGACTGCAGTTACAAATATTCTGCCTGCAAGACTTAATAGACTTTATGTTATTTATGCTTGCATTTCAGCAGTGTTGGTTTCCCCTGCATTTACTTTTTATTATGGATGGACAATAAACACAGGCAATGTTGGCTAAGCTGTGGTAAAGAAATCTTTTCTCTCCCCAGCTTTGCAGCATTTGATCTTTTCTGTTGTTTTTGAGCTATAGTCCTTTCTGTTCCCAACTTTGCAGGATTTGATCTTTTCTGATATTTTTAATCTAATGTTCACGGAAGCAAGTCCTTTATTTGACTTTTCCCTGCTTTAATTCATAGTGTGCAAATACAGATGTAGTCATGTCGATTTCATGTCAGACAAGTAGATAATTCCTAATTTTATTCCCCACTACCAATTCTATTCCAGTTTCTGTTCTGTGTCTCCACAGAGGCACTCAAAGGCATCATTACTGGAGAACTGCCTTTGAAAACTTGAAATAGACTTAAACAATTTTTCAATGAATAGGCAGACATTACTTCATATCTCAATAAAGTAAGTACTTGTTTGACATTTAAATGTCATTTTGACACACTCCTGACCTCTACATTTTTGTTCCTATGAAATATTTCTAGGGTGATAGCACATTTAAAACTATTTAAATCAATCTTAGAGGAAAAAAGAAAAACCCAACAACTGTCTGACACATTCTAGAGACAACTATTTTTTATAAGCTCAGAAAAGTGGTGATTCTTGTTCAGCATTAATATTTAATAAGGATTACAAAATTCATTTTGGTAGGTAAGAAATTTACTTGAACTTTGTGAACTCAAAGATTTGCTACAAGAAAAAAAAATTAAGTAACTTCTCAAGCACGGGAGCAAACTTTTTTATTACTAAAGGTATTCTCTGAGTGGATAAAAAGATAGTACTTTTCTTTTCTAGTACCAGAAATTGGTGAAAGTTTCATCACAAATATTTTTAATCCCATGATATCAATTAAAGAAATTTCAGTTTTCAGCAGAATTTGGCTCATCTTAAAACAATTCATTAGGGAAATGAGCAAGTCTTTGAGTAACATCTAAGATCTGATCTATTCTCTGGATCAATCTGTCCAGAGATACAAATAGAAATGTTTTCAGGATTAGGGTCCTCATATTTTCACAAAGAGAAGAAGGGCAGCTAAAACTTGTAGCAAAAGGATGAGATGGACCCTATTACTACTGGAAAGCAAAAACAAAACAGTGGTTAAGGACTATTTTTGTTCCCTTTAGTAGGATAACATGAAAAACCCCTATTTATTTGTGATTGTCTGTAATCCTTTAAAACAAAAGGAAAGAAATGTTTAAATATGCAAACAGCTGTAATGTAAAGTTTTCATTATTTCAGTCATATCCAGATTACACAGGAGTAAATATACATGGCAGGAATATTTATACATGTATATCCTACTAGGCTGTGTATTTTATCTCTCGTCTTTGCAACATCTTTTACAATCTTCTTCCTCCTGCTTGTCATCCAGTTGGCAAGTTTTACATTCTGTATGTGTTGTCAGGGAATATTTGCATTTTGAAGCAAAAGCCAATTTAAGTGCAATACATCTTTCTAAAAGATTTGGCTCATTTTCATAACCCACAAGAGCATGAAATGAGATAAAAATAGTTGGGTTTGCCAGTTTCTCTGAAAATGCCTTTGACCAGTAAGACATGTCTAGTAGTTATTAGCTGTTCTTGCTTTGTTCCAAAATCTGTTGTGAAAAGGTTAAAAATAAATCTCATATTGAAAAATAATTATTTTGACTTCCAGTAAAAATATTGGAAAATATCGTAACACACTTTACATCAAGTTCTTTGGAAAGTTTATACCCTTGAATGCTATTTTCCTCTTCTCTAGGATAACAGGTCTGGAGAGGAGGTATTTGTAGGTTTGGAGAGGAAATGTTTGCAGCTGAGTTTCTCAGTAAAGTCCAGTGAAACACTAAAGGCTCATAAATCTGCTCTGGCTCCATTGCTGTTCCCTGAGATGCTGTGGAGTGTCCCTTGAGACCTCCTCTGCACTTGAAGCAAGTTAGCCTGGAGAAGTGGTATCATGCTGTGTCCATATGCCACAGTTTACAGAGGAATATGAACAGTCTGCATGAGAGAAATGATCAAGGCATCTCTGTGCCCTGGTAACCTTGTGTAGCCAAAATCAGATTGTCACAGCCCTGTGCTGTAAGCACACAGCAGCTGGGAGCCCAGAGCACATAAACTGCTGTGCTTTGGGAACTGCTCACAGGTCTGAGCACGTGGGATCTCCTGCACTCCTGTCTCAAAGCCCTGGACCAGCGTGGCTCAGGACACAGGCGACACAGCTAAACCTCACTTGCAGCCATCTGCAGACAAATTACAGAAAAATCTCACAAATGTATTTGCATTAGCAAATTATCCACTCAGTCAAGGGCTGTTGGAGAATTTTGGTAGAATAGCCTGTGTTAATTCAAACCTATGTGCCCAAGTGATTCTTTTATCACAGTGTGTGTGTGTAGAGTAGTTTTAGGTTGGTGGTTTTAGTAAACAGGAAAACCCCAGCATGTGTTGTTTGCAGATTCAAACTGCTGCAAGCAGTCACAAAGCACAACAGAAAGTCTTACAAATGAAACAAAAGAATTCACCATGCAGAACATGTGTGAAGAAGCAATTTAAATGTTTATGAGAGCCTATAAACTTTTTTATTATATAAAAATAGTTTTTCTGCTTGTCTGCCTCTGAGTAAGTCTTAAATAATACAATTTATTTTGGATGACTGATTATAGGACTCCAACTAAGGCAGTTTAAATCCCATCTCCTGTCGACTTTAGGGACCAATATGATTTTCTAGCTTTGACATCATATATCATGTTAAGTTTGCAAAACTACCACAGCCATAATACAGCAGGGCCCCAATTCTGTTAGTCCAGCATGTAGCCATGAGATCTGTATTTTTAGTGTCTTTAAAGCAGCCTGGAGCACTGCAGGGTAAAGCTGTTCATCCAAGAACAGCAAGTTAATTTTGGTCACTTGGTAAATATATTTGGTTGTGGCCTGAAAGCAGGACAGCAGATGAGGGCATTGATGATATATTTGCAGAGGGATCCCTTCTGATATCGGCCAAGGAGGTTTAACAGCAGGGAATTCCTATTTCACTTGTTCAGAGCTGTGTTTGCAGGAAATTCCTTTTTTACTTGTAAAGAGTTGTGTTTCTCAAGCTCTCTATAGTTAAACAGGCAGGCTGGAACCAGAGGCAGTCTCTTCAAGGGCTGCACAAGCATATCCATGTGCCTGTAAAGGTAGATTACATTTTGTTATTATCTCTGGGCCTTGCCAGATTATTTAGCAAGCCTGTTTCTATTAATGCATTTATAATGGACAATGAAAGGCTGGTGAAGTTGGGATATTTTTTCCTTCCTGTTGCAATAGTGCAAATTAAGATGTGCTTAATTTATAATGCACTGTATATACGGTATTTTTAATTCCAAATATCACAACACCTTTTGGTCACCTTTTTTCTGTTTGAAACAATTAAAATAAGGTGACATAGTGTTTTATTTTCCCATTTAGGAGGAGATGCAGGCAGCATTACATCTCCCTCATAGACTGGAAGTAAAAAGCACAGAGAGCTGATTACTGAGTAGTCCTTGCTTTTCTGTGCTGGACATGTTTTCATGCTGCAGATCCCTCACACTGCCATCTCTCTTCAAGCTGATCAACCTCAGGCTGGAGCTCTGCTGTGGGTGGGAGGGATGATTCCTCTCCCTGAGGACAATGACATTAGCAACAAGCAGTCAGTCATAAAGGATGCAACCAGAAAAGCAGAAGGGGAAAATGACAGGGCCCTTCATAAATATTAAAAAAGCTTCTCTAAGACAGAAGCAAAAGTGTGTGTAGACAGTGTCAGAAGATGAATGACTCTATATAATCAATTTCTTTTAGAGAAAAGATAATTTTTTCACAATCATTAATGTAGTATTTTGTCCTTTTTACTTCCTTTCTCACTCTTGGTTCTTCACAGCCCTTCCCACATTTTACTTGAGATTGGCTACACTGGCTCTTCTATGCTTTTATTCTGGTTATTCATTTTTTGGCCAAACTTCTAACTGTTCCCAAGGAGAAAAGAGCATCATGAAGGCATTGGTAGCTTTTCTGCCTGCTTTCCCCTACTTCTGCTGAGGATCCATTTAACACAGACAGTTGGGTAAATGCCAGTTACTAATTTCAGTATATTTCAAACCTGAATATATTTGAGGTTTGTGGTTTATGTCAGATTAGGCTGTGAATGAGGTACTTCTTACATTTATAGGTTAAAGGTTACAAGTAAACCTCTGTGGTTCTCTCTGTATGCAGGTAGCACATCAGCTGTAGTGCTTTGTACTGGGGAGAGCAATTTTTGAAAAAAATTATTATCATCACAAAATTCTGTGAGAGTAATCCTCATGTTTCCTTGACTAGCCTAAAGGCAAGTTTTAAAGGACAGAAGATTCACTTTTGCCTTACATTTGCAATCACCAGGCACATTTTGTCACCTTAAAATTATCCCGGATTGTTTAAATGAAGTAGTAGCTTGTATTCTTCTGAAATAGCTTTTGACACATTATCTTGCCAGTGAAGCCTGTGTTCTTAATGAGTCAAAGGAAATAATTTTCCAAAACCCTCTGATATTTTGCATGGGTATTCATCACCACCATTATTACCAGTCATCCTGGTGAACAGCAGGGAAGCTGTGTATTAGTCACTGTGAAAGGTGCTAGGTTGAACTATACATCACTGCTACCTTCTACTAGGCTTTGAAACAGAATGGCACGATTTACATTTTCTTCCCATTCTGAAAAAGCAGATGAAGGCCCTTTTTCAAGTCCACAAGCAGTCATCCTGCTGAACTGGCAGTGGCTCTTTGCCTTTCATTAGGGCAGGTATGAAGGAGTGTTTATGTAAGGGAGCATCCTGTCCTTGCTAGCTCGTGGGAATTGGCAGTTGGGATTTGTGATATCCACCTGCTGCAACATTTAGCAATCCCACTGGAGGGCCTGGTGAGACTCTTTAGCAGCACAGCAGCACAGTGAAGGAGCTGAATTCCCCATCTTACCCACACTTCATCATGCTCCTCCTCTCTAAACCCCATAGATGCCTGAAACGTCCTCAGCACGGTGACTCTGCCAACCCATGCAGCATTAAGACTGCCATTTGTCTTTGCTATTCCTGCTGTAGTATTTGGTGATTTGTGCCATACAGTATTTAGAACCAACAGCAAAACAGATAATAAATGTATTTGTAAGAATGTCCAGAGAGGCTCCCCTTCAAGTGAAGTCGTCTGCTCATTACTGTTCATATATCAGTCTGAATCAGTGGATAAATTCTTAGATATTTGAGGGGAAACAGAAGAAATCCTTAAGCTCCTGAATCAGCAGGACTGCAAAGTTTATGGGCAGTCCCAGAAACACAGTTTCTGGGATTCTTAATTCTTAAATAGACAGATAAGTGTATCATCACCTCCAGGACATTAAATACAAGAATTTTTCTCCATCCAAATAAAGCACTTCTTTAAGGGTTTTGCTATATCAGGTCCTAGGAGCCAAATAGGTCTCAAACCTGTATTTCTCCACTTGAATTCTTGATGACATTATTATGCCAGATATTACCTGAGAGGGATTTTGCAGAAATAAGTCGTGTAAAATTGATCTTTGAAGAATTTGTTGCTCAGAAAAGAACTATTCAAAGAATCAATCATCCTTTGCTAATTTGATTGAGTTTCCTTGGCTATAATGCAGATAGGTAGCCACAAAAGGTGCAAGTGATAGGTTAAGTGGTAATAAAATATTAATTTATTCATAGTAATAAAATACTTTCAGGTATATAAAATTCGTAGGTGATGATGTCAAACAACAGCAGATATTATGTGTTCTTGACTAACTTGAGGCTTATAAAAAGATTTATAAGAACAATTTTAAAGTATCCTACATTGCTACAGATACAAGTATTACAGATCCTTGTGATTTTCATTTTCACATGTTCCAATGTTGTTACACCTTACTGTACTGATTTCATAACCTGCATAAACAACTCTAAAATCTTTATTACCTGATGGAGAATCAGAAAAGGTGATTATCCTTTAGCTAATGTGCACAGTATCCTTATAGTCATTGTGCTAAAATTACTGTTATTGCAGTCATCTATTATTGCTGAAATGCCACAGGACTCTTCAAGGCTGTGGATGTTGCTCAGTGAATGATGAACCTCTGATTATCCCAGCCTTTTCTTGCCACCACCTCTGCACAGGAATTAACAGGAGCCAAAGCCCTCTACCTGGTTCATCCCGTTTGCAACTATGTAGAACAAACAAAGACTGATATTTTTTTTAAAGTTGATGTTTTGGTTTAACCAGAAAAATGATAAACACCTATTCTCAGAACTAATCTCTCTGAAACAATAATCACATTAATGGCTTAATAATAAATCATATAGGATTGGAAAATTTATAAAATCTGACCAGAATGCTGACTACTCATGAAAAATAGATCATCTCCCTTTACTACTTACTGCTCTCCCTTCCTCTCTAACACTCAGAATGTTTCTTCCATCTGTTTTACTTCATGACTTCTTGCTATATTAACCATATTTCGCTGCTCTGCAGTGAAAGTGAGAACTTCCTTTGGCATCCTGTCTTCGTGCTGCTGCCATTCCTGTTGAATGCAGTCTCAGTGATTTGTGCTGGCTGGATTCATGTGCGGCATCTCATTGTGAGTACTTATCTAATAAACAATTTATAGGTACCTCAGTGAAATCAGCATATCACTATTGACTTCACCTATACTGCATAGATTGAAAAAATTATCAGAAATCAGCTTCAGAAATGGTAGTGAAGCCCTCATCTATGCTGCTGCAGTAAGGAATTTCTGCAGTCTGCTAGGAGAGATAGAGAAATAAGTAAATGAAGAAGAAGAGAAAGCTGTCAGAAGACACCAGAAATGATAGTATTCGTTGGCTGCCACTCCTCATGAGGAATTTTTGTGGTTTGGGATTCATTTTCTTAACTATTGAGACATTCTGTTGAGTGAGACTGACTGTAATCATTTAAGCCCTCTACCATAACCACCCAATTGTATCTTTTGCCAGCACTAGGGTTTCTACATGTGTAAGCAGAAAGCAATCACTCTTCACAACGCTCCTAATTAACTTTTCTTATATAGATAAATCTAAGGCAGTGCAATGACTGGGTATGGGCTTGTCTGGGAGCACACCCTTCTATTACAGGGCAATAAAACAGAACTAAAGGAAAGAAACAAAACAAGAAAGTATGGATTATGTAGAATATAAATACATTTATAGTTCACTGTCCAAATAAAATATTAATTGATTTACACTGGATTAATGCCAATATTTTAACACACTTGCAAGATAAGGCTTTGGTAATGGCACATTAGATGGCTCTAATGATGTAATATTTAACAGCAGAATAACAATCCTAGCCATATAATAAGACATAGCCCCACAAAATAATGACAAATGAATGTGTAAATTCAGTGGTTTCAGGAATAACAGATCATTTGAAGTTTTTGTTTAGGTGATGATTTCTTGAAATTATCTCAGTGATATCTGTCATTCATCTTCTTGTGCCTGCTGAAACCAAATAGTTTGTGAGTTGGATAAGAAGTTGCTGAAAGTTATGCTTTGTTAGATCTATTGATTTTCTCTGTTGAACTTGTATTGTATTTTATGTCTGTGGCAAAAGCGTGCAGCTTTCTCTATTTTAACTTCAATAAGTGCCACTTGACTGTTAAGGAGACAAATAGGCAAAGACCCATTAAGCATTTAACAGGAGTAAAGGGTGTGTAAACAAACATGATAGAGAATGAATATTTCCCAGCTTGGAAATATGTTGGAATAATGATAGAATTAACATGAGGGGATGCCTGTGTAAAGAACATTTTTTTTTTCCACAAAACTGGTGGCCTATCAAAATCAGGAAACTGCAAGAGCAAATTTATTTCTAACTGGTATGACTTCCTCAGTATTTATAAGCTGCAGTAACAGCCAAGTGTTTCTGAAGGTGATGAAAAGGAAATGATGAAGGGATTTATTCCAGTATCACACACTTCTATATCCAACACAGTAGCTGTTTAATAACCATGACTTTACATAATTGGGATTGTATGGGTAATTTATCCTCACCTGGGAATGAATCTTGCAATGGTGCAGTGACCAATCAGTTCATCATTCAGCTCACATGAACACCCTTCTTTTCAACTTTTTAGTAAACACAAGCTCAGCTTTTAGAAAAATCCTGAGAGACTAGAAGGGCTAAAAACCCCAACAATCCCAAATGTTTGCACATTGGGATTGCCTGAGTGGCGCCCTGGATGGGACACTGAAGAACTGGAGTCTGCAGCAGCTGTGCTGTGTGTTTTGCAATGTTCCACTTTAATCCCTCGGTGCAGAGTCACAGCAAGGGTGCTGAGCAGGAGCTCCATCCTGGGTTACAGCCCGAACACAACAGGACATTAGTTAGGGGTGAGATCTCTATGGGAACTGTAATCTGAAGAATCATTTTCTATTAACCAGCCTGAAACCCAGAGCAATCTTTCTTGATGCATCGGTGCTAAAATCGGTGTGCAAGAATGAATCTTGGCTGTACCCGTATCTTCCCTTTATCTAATAAAGCAGTTTCCAAGTTAGCTGCCATTCCCTCACTGCTCCTCAGGACTCAGCAGCCTGAAAGAGAAGAGAACCTGTAATTTTACATTCATATTGCAAAATCTTAGTCCAAACAGCACCATAAATATCTGTATGGCCTTTCTTAGTAAGAAATATATTTGTTCTCTTTTCAAATGCTCTTTAGAGGAGGACTTGAATGAGACATGTGAATTGCTCTATGCACCAATATGAAGTGCTGAATCCCTTGTTGTCTAGAGCTAGATGGACTAAAGACAGAGAAGTTCTCTTTCTTCCGTACAAGATAGAATGTCAAGTGGAGTTCTGCGTTTGTGCTAGAAAAATACATGTGCTGCAGTTAAAGGATTCCAAGACTAAGAATCATTTTTTTTCTATAATTTCCTGTCCCATCTTCTTTATAAGGAAGCACACTTCCAAAAAAATAGCACAGGAAGAGTAAGGTTGCAAATTGATTGGCTTAGTCAAGGAGCTTATAATGATCTTTCTTCACACATTTTCTGTCATTCAAGGTCAGAGTATTTGTTTGATTAGTTCTTTTACATCTGAAATGCTTTCCTTAAGTTTAAATTCCTGTTGGAGTGAAGTAAAAATTTCCCCTTTTTTATGTCTATGTTCTGCTTTCTTAACAGTGGTTCTGGTTCATGATGACCTGTAACTGTTCCTTTAGCAAGCAGTACAAAATACTTGTATATTTACAGAAATGAGCTCCAGGAGGGGATTTAACAGCTTTTTCTTTCGCAAACCACAGACTCTTACAACACATTCTGCTTGCTTTTCTTTGCTTTTCCTATTTTCTTTTTACAACTCTTAGACTTGATAAATGAGTCTTTCCACAGTTAAAGTTGGAGTAATTAATTCTGAAGCATCTCTTTTTTCTCTTGTATAATTTTTACTTGAATATGACTTTCGCATGTACACACTATTAAACTTTTTTTTATTATTTTTTTAGCGGCAAGGGTTTTATGTGGTGATGTGGGACTGCATTCTGCAAATTTATTTGTACAGGAGTCACAGACATAAGGAGAGGATATTTGAAATTTTCCACCCATGGCCTGATGGATGATTGGATGGATAAATGAGAAGGTTTTACTGTCACAACATAATGAAAATTAATGACAGCCAAATAGGATGACAGCCTATTAATGGAGGCAAATTTGATGCAAAGCCAAGTCCTAGTACCCTCCTTTGCAGGGGCTTTCATTCTACCTTAAGTGATTTCCTGGTCTGTGTTTATATCTGCGTGATCTGGCTGATACTGGGAGTGAGTTTTCCTGTATGCAAATAGTTCAGCAAATCTGTCTGCTGACATCAGTCAATAAGTGCTAAAATTCCCTGTTTTCTGGGTAACTTAGTTCTATCCTCATATATCTGAAAATCGACCCCAAAAATCTGAGTAGTTTTATTACCTTAATTTGCTATTTGTTATTAGATAACAATAATAAAAAACAAAATATAAAGCTTTCCTAACATGGAACCATTTATATACTCCTAACATAATTAATCTAAAAGCAAATAGCATTTTCTAAAAATACAACTTTAAAATCCCTTCAGGGGAATGTGATTCCATTGCTCCAAGTAGAGGAGAAATGTTAGAATGCTGTTTTCTTCCTTAAATTGGTGATGCAGAGTAGAGTAGGTGGATATGGCAAGAAAAAGGATGCAGACTTTTCTTTTGGAAATCAGCTATCAGTCAGCTTGTGTTTCTCCAGTGCTTTCCTGTCAGTTAAATAATCTGGAAAATTTAAGAGAGCTTGCTTAATTTATTAGTAGTTACATTTTATCCAGCCAGTCCGGTTCCAGGCTCCCATACTTTTCTGTTATTTGTATTGATTCTGGTCTCAGAAGTATGAGCTGTAACAGAATGATACAAAAGATAAACTATTTCTATAAGACACAAAGGTGAGGCCTGCAAACACAACCCAGCCCAACAATTATGAATGTTAGGGGAAGAAAATCCCTCTAGGCAAGTCTTTTACTTTATTCTTTCACTGAAGCATCATATATTGCCTCCTTTAAAATATATGACTAGTGGAATACCTGGCCTGAAGAGCCGAACAAGACGAACAGAATTTCCTGGAATCTTTGATTTTAAAAGTAAACTTTTTCATCTTTCAACAAGTGTGTGTATGTGGGGATTATTTGTTTTAAAGGGAGACTTAAAAGAAAATCATCTCTATGCTTTGTAGGTGACTCATCTGCTATTTCTCACAATGTAATAGAAATTTCACTCTGTTGTGGCTCCTGTCTGTTTCCCATTTAAGTTGCTTCCTATTTTCTGAGGAAAAAAAAATTTCTACATGTATTTTGGAATCAAGCCATTACATTTTCTATAGCAAGTCCATACTTTGATACAACATGGATGTCTGAGAGCACTTGTTTCCTTTGAGGCTTCCGTTTCAGGCAACACCAGCTTATGCTCTGCCTGGACTTCATGGACGAAGTTATTTTACTGAAGTCCTAAGTTAGTTACATGTTTTACCTACCTACGAACCACAGGGCTTCTGTTTAGATAATATCTAAAGGGTGTCTTCTGCAGGAAGTTTTTCAGAGCAGGATCCAAGATGAATCTGAATAAATCTCATCAGCAATCCATCCATTAAACACAAAGACCAATATCTCAATTTAGGTGTCAAAGAGTAGCTATTAAAAAACCCTTCTCCTTTCCTGGAAGTGATACAGAGACACATGCCACCTAAGAAATTTCTTCTTACAAACAGATTGTTTTACTGTAATGCTAAATCACAAAGAAGGAACCTTGACTTGTAATGGACACTTGTGTGCACTTTAAAAACCTGAGGGACCAGAAATTGTAAGTAGCAAAAAGGAGAGCACCTTTTTTCTGATGGCTCGGACACATAAGGTCTTTGTTGGATCAGGTACCTCTTGTTTATTTTCCTTTCCCAGCTAATGAAAGACTAAGAACGCAAAATGAATAAGCCCACCTCATTATTTCAAGTTGAAAACTTTCAGCTTGTCAACTAGACTGTAGGGAAACATAAAATTTAGAGATATATTATACAGAAAAATAAGATTATCTTTGTTTTAATTACAATACATTGAGTTTGGACTAGTAAATGAAAGAAGATTCTGCCTGTTAAGCTTGAATTGGAAAGAACCAAATGAAACATACAGCTGAGAAATTTTCTTTTCTAAACACAGCAGCCTGTAAGAAAGGAGAATATATATTAAAAAAAAAAATCTTTGTTTTATTTTATTGAAGTTAGGACATAGTCAGCCTCATACTGCTCCTAGAACACTCTGGATAGCAACATAAAAGACCACAGTGCCAAATATTTTTTAGGCATAGCTGGAACAAAAAGCACCTAAGCACTCTGTGAAAGGGACCCATGTTAAAGCAATCCATGAAGAATTGCAGTCCGTGGGAAGGATTCACCTTGGAGAAGTTCATGGAGGACAGTTCTCTGGAATATGCTGGAACAGGAAAAGAGTGTGAAGAGTTATTGTAGTCTATCCTGAGCAGAAAGGAGTGGCAGAGACATCATGAGTTGCGCTGACCACAACCCCCTTTCCCTGTCCTCCTGGGCCCCTGTGAGAGGAGGAGCAGGGATAGAATTCAGGAATAAAGTTGAGCTTTGGGAGAAGGGAAGGGTGGTGGGAAGGGCGTTTTAAGACATGGGTTTGTTTCTCATTAGCCTACTCTAATTTGATTGGTAATAAATTCAATTAATTTCCCTGAGTCAAATCTGGTTTTCCCATGATGATATTTGGTGAGTGATCTCTCCCTGACCTTGTCTTGACCCACAAGCCTTTCATTGGATTTTCTGTCCCCTGTCTAGTTGAGAAGGAGAATCAGAGAACAGCTTTGGTCAGCATCTGGCATTTGGCCATGGTCAGCCCACTGCAGTTATTCAGGCAATATAAGAATGCTCTTGAACTTGACCTGAACACTTAAAAATTTCAAATAAACCCTGAAAAACTCAAATATTTCTAACTGGAATTAGTATTCATTATATGCACTCTGCTTGCCCTTTAGAGGCTCTGATTAAATCAAGACCTTTATTTTCCTTTGGCCATACACTCTGACATGCATCCCAAGAATTAACAAAATTACAAGGGTGTGAGAGACAAAAGGTAGCTGAAGAATGCTACTGTTTTATAGGAGGGAAAACACCAGCATGGAAACTTGTTAAGTGATTTGTCTGAAGTAAAGTCGGGTGTGAAAATTACCCAGGCTTAATCAGTCATAGAACACTAGTACAAAAAAATTCCTCTTTCAAATGCTCTCTCATTCTGGCATTTGGGTTTGCTGTCTTGCTTCCATTCATGAACCAAAAATACCAAGCTGTAGGAGAAATTCTGTTCCTATGAGCTGTGGTTGGAGTCCCAGGCCTCTTTTGAGCAGTTGATAACAATAGGGATATAAAAGGCACAATTTAACCTGTTGGAAAGGAAGGGATGCTGATACAAACCCATTAAGATTGCACATGGGTAATGCTGTAGTCTTTTTAAAGGAAAAGATTGGTATCAAAAATGTTGCATTAAATCCTAGGAATTGTGCTTCCTTGAAATAGAGGGAAGAAATCTTCTGTAGGATTTGGGCTCCTAATAAAGTACTCCAATATAATTTTAAGTAA
The DNA here is from genome assembly GCA_003676055.1 of Chloebia gouldiae. Lineage (NCBI taxonomy): Eukaryota > Metazoa > Chordata > Aves > Passeriformes > Passeridae > Chloebia > Chloebia gouldiae. The sequence continues at coordinate 21,860,876 of QUSF01000008.1, read as the reverse complement.
TTAGGAGCTATCCTGAAAAACTGCAAACGGTTTCTGAGAGTTAATTAAAAAAATAATAGAAAAATATTAAATATTCAGTTGTTATTATTATAACAGTAATATTTCTGAAGTAGAAAGACCTATCTATAATTCTTTGTCAGAGAGGAAACGTATTAGAAAAAAAACAAACCTCTAAACTTAGACTTAACTATAAAAATATAGTTATTCAGTGAAAGTTATATCTCATTTTACTCCACTGACTTCAGGTGTATTTGTTACATGAAAAATTAATTTGGTTGATTTTTCATGGCCTAATCTGATGGTATACCATCAGATTTATGAGATATAAAGAGAAGTCCTAGCCAAACCATTGGAAGCACATTAAAAATCAAACCTTTGTTTTCACCTAACAGTCTGCATTCAAACATGAGTGTCACTAAAATGTACTCAAGCTTGATGGCTGATTCTCAGCCTGGATGTGAACAGCAAACCAGGCATTTCCAGAAGGTTTTCAAACATTGGCTGCTTTCATTTATCAGAAATTAGAGTGACACTTCTTAACATGCTATGCAGAGTTAACCAAATGTTATGGAAATTTCAGATGCCAGCTACCATGACAAGGTTCAGCTCCAGGTTTCTGCTGAATGAACAAGCTGAAAACAGATTCTTCTAGAAAGCCCTTTTTATTAATTTTATTAATCCATACACCTGGGGTTTGAGAAATATAGTGAATTTAGAATTAAATTAATTCCTATTCTGAATTCTGAAACTATACAGATAACATGGAAAACCTTTGCTCTGCAGCTGGAGGAGCTTGGAATGTACTTATTTTTGTAATTCAACATGAGATTTTTACTCCTGGAGCTGTATGTTGGGAAAAAAAAAAAAAAAAGAGGAGAGTAATCCATGAGCTCTCTCAGTTTGAGCTCTCTGTCACACAGAAGAAGGTGGAGATAGTGGTATTTTTCTTTGCCATTTTTTTTCGTTTCAGTGTTAAGGAGCTGTTTAAGGTGATGGACTTGAAGCTTCAATGGGAATATGCATTGTAGGAGTTAAGGATACCAACCACCAAAGCAAATTTTTTCTGCAAGTGCAAATTGACAGCTTTTATTAAAAAAATGTTATTTGCCATAATAATCTGAGCAGTGTGAGGCTAAATGTAATGGCTTGAAGTATTTTTTCTCTCACCATTACAGAAAAAGGAAGTGGTTGCTTTTACAACGTGAAGTAGCTATTAAACTAAATTAATAGATGTAATATGTCTGGGTTTGTAGAAAGCTATTTGACAAAGTTTCCCTTGATAGACTATTGTTAAAGTTCTCTAAATATGGGTGAGGTAATACATTATTAAGATGGATAAGGAATGGTTAGAAACCAGAGACATGAATTAAAGATATCTTTTATTCATAGGGGCTGGATAAAGAATGAAACCCCACTGGGCTCTAATTGTGTCAACACTGTTTAATACTTGATTTAACATTTTCAACAGAGCTGTACCATGGTCTTTCTTTATATCTGTGGGTGTTACTTGAAGAAATATAACTCAGCGAACCGCAGCATTTATGGGTTTGAAGCAATAAATGGGTTCCAGAGCAGTGGGTCAGACCACAGAGGATTATTTGCATCAGAAAAGTGAATGTCCACATGGACAGAATTTATACTTTAACCAGCCAAACACTGGCACACATGGAAACACAGAGACAATGGTTAAAGTATGGGTAGCAAAATGTCCCAAAACGTACTAAAGAAGTACTGAGTGAAATTACCATCCCTGGAAATGTTCAAAAATATGTAGATGTGGTACTTAGAGACATGGCTTAGTGGTGGACTTGACAGCTGATGGCTGGACTTGATCTTAAAGGTCTTTTCAAACCTCAAGGTTTCTGTGATTCTAAAGCAACACCAGAGAGTTTTACAAGTGTAAGCAGGGCCAACATTTTCACATTTGGGCAGTGACTCATTGATCACTGGCAGCCTTGGGGAACTTTGGAGTTGTTCTGCTGATGACAAGCTGAAAGCATCCTGTCATGGCAACACTGAGTATGGCACGTGCTGTCCTCTGTTGGCTCTCGCAGGCAATGGTGACCCTGCCACGTACAAGTGCTTAGACCAGGCTGTGGCTCCTAAAAGTGAAGCTGAAAACTTAGATGAAGACCACAAGTGCTCAGCCTCCCACACAAACCCTCTTAGAGAGTCAGCTGCAGTCTAAGCCACTGTCATACCTGGTCTATCATAAACATAGTTGAAATCCCAGTGAGGTGTGGATCACTTCTGGATTTGGTGGAGCTGGATCATGTTTCTTGTGACTTCTGTAGCAGTTCCAGGCAGCTATCTGTGTTTCCATGCTGAGCTACATAGGTAAGACAGATTTGAAAAGAGTGATTTTCACAGAAAGGAGTGATTTTAACAGAAGGAAGACTCTGCGCTAGATTCCTCATGAGTGAAGTGATTGCCTGACAGCTCTCAAGAAAGCTTTCTAGACGTTTAATTTTCTATAATTTCCTTAATAAAAAACCCCTCTATTTTTATGAAATGAGATCAGCTATACCAGCTTTTCAGACAATTTACATTGCTGATATTTATTCACATAGTACACAGTGACAGTTCTTGAAAATCAAACCAGAAGTTGTGTTTGATCCACAGCAGTGTCTGAAAACAGTATGTGCCATCTAAACTGGTATATACAACCCCCAGGGGTGAGGTGATGTCTGAACTTTAAGGACACAATTACTTTTGCAGAGATTGTGACATGAATATTTTATGTGTGACTCGGGATTTTTTTCTTTTTTGCGCTCAAAAGAAAGTGAAATGTAATTTGAATGCATGCTGTCGGATGAGTGACATCAGATGAGTGACACCTATGGGAAAATTATAGCAGAGAAATCAAAGTATGAGACAGAAAAACCCTGTATTTGACGAGAGAGGAGGAGATAACATAGTCATTAATAAAATAGAGAGGAGTTTTGGTACTTAGTACCAGCAGTCCTTTGGCACCTAAATGGGATAGAGCCACAGAAAGAATTAATATCACTTTGTCTCTTAAATTTTTCAAATATTTCTGACATTAAAAGTGGCAGGTCCCTTCTGGTTCAAGTATAACATGGATGTACAGAAGAAAACACTGGAAAACAACAATTAGGCTACAGAGAATTTGATTGTATTTTGTTTTTCAATTTTTATCTTTAAAAAAAAAATTATTTGCAAAAACTGTAAAAAAACCCAATGTGATAGCTAGGGACAGGATTACCTGGGGAATTATTTTGGATGGACTAGACCTGGTAGAGACAGCAATGTGTCCCAAAGCACGATTTTTCTCTGCTGTGTATTCATGACCAAAGTTCTTGGATGATTGTTTTCATGAAATGGAAATGTGCTCTATGGAAATGTTCCTATTTTTTCCATTTTACTGATGTCAGTGATACCATTGTAACTGAAAGGAAGTCGATCAACCTGATAAGAGATGAAAATTACATTACAGCTGGATTTCCTCTTCCTTAGCCACAATGTACATATGTGGACTCTCCTCTGACTCATTGGTCACTGTAGCTCATGTCAGTAAGAGAAAAACTCTGACAGAGCCACGCACAGACTGCCCCAATTAGCTGTGTGTTCTATGAGTACAGCTTCTGTGGAAATATTTGGAATATGTGCTCCTTGTTGCCCATAATATTCTGACTGATTTCTGAAATCCGAGGAGGTGGACTTAACCACACCAGATGGGAAGGACTGAACTGTGGTCTCCCTGGATTAAAACCTTAAAAATAGAGCTGATCTTTAAATCAATGGGATGGGGGACAAAACCATCTTCCTTTGGCTTTGCTTTAATGCCTCAGTTTAAGGCAGTGTGAGCTGGTTCATTTGGTGTTGACACTGTTTGTGGACTTGGCTGGAATTTGTATGTGGGAAAATACTGAGTTAGTAACATTAAGAAGGAGAAATTTCTGCACATGCTTGGATGTCTCCTTGGAGCTCCGTGGTTAAAAATCAAACTCACCAAGGATTTGAAACACTTCCAGGATTAGACAGGAGTTGAATAATTTCTGTGGCAGGAGGCTTAGGTCATCTGAATTTACATCCCAGCTGAGCAACAACCACAAGACATAAGGTCCAGTTCCTGTGAGGTATTTAGGTGCCCACTGGTTGCTACAGGAGTCCGATGTCAAAGTACATTCGTAGATGTCAGCTCCAAAGTTCACTGTGTTTATCTCAGCTAAAGAGTATGAGAATTGCCACTGTATGTGAACAGCGTTCTAGGCTGGATTGTGTGTGTCTGTGCTTAGAGCCCACCTGCTGTGCATAGTCCTGCCCCCAGAAATGTTTAACCCACACTCTGTTCTTTTAAAGGAAAATTAATGTTTTCTTTACATAGCATCAGGGATTTCACAGTTGAAAGCTCAATAATGTATCCTTTAAAAATAATACTTTGTGCTGCATCTCCAGACCTTTTTGCTAACGCTGGGCTCAGCCAGGCACTCCTCCAGGTATTGAACTCCTCTGCTTATAGAGAAAGTTACAGATATAGGAGCTGGCTGGATCAGTCCCACCCTTATACCCCTCCTGTGAAGTAAATTATTATCCTCTTGTTACACACAGGGAGACAAATGTAGACTGGGTTTGATTTGTAAGATAACAGCACTGGGGAGCTGCTCACAAAATCAAGGCCATATTTCAAAACAGATTCTATTTGTTCACTGAGATCACAATTTTGCCAATGTAGTACACTGTGAAAAAGGAATTAAGTAATAGACTGGCAGTAATCTGCACATTACTGAGATTAATATAAATTAATTCTGTCTTTATACTGAGGTGCAAAAATTATTAAACTCATTAAGAACGTAACTTTATCAAGATCCAAATGGATACCACAAAGATTTTCAAGTACAAATCTTCACAATAAATTTGTTTCAAAAAATCCTTGAAAGGAAAGAAAAGTATGTTCTTTCTCTGTAGTTATATTTTTCTTATTATTTTTCAGAAGAAAATGTAGGACATTTAAGAGATAAATGCATCTTCATGACACAAGTACACTTAGAAGTTTTCTCTCAGCAATATTGTTTCTGCAAAGTTAGAACTCTGTGACCTTTCTGGATGGTATAAAATTACTGTTGATTGCTATAACTTTCCTAAAAGACCAATTCTTAATTCTCAACCTTTTTTGAAAATTTTATGTTTTGAACTCTTCAGAGTCTGAACCAGATTATTTCTTGCTGTTCTACACAAAATCATCTTGATTTTCCTGGGACTAAGAGCCTCAAAGGTGGGCTTGTGACCCCACATATTGATCCTCATTCTGGAGGGGAGTCTAAATAAATGCCACTTTAAAAACAAGTAGCATCTAAAAAATTACTCTGGTCCGAAATTAAAGGTATGGATCATCATGTGTTAGCTGATCCTTGATGAAGAATTATATAATTATTTTTAATACACAAGCCTGTGAAATTACACTTACTATCTTAAATATTTATCCTAATACCCCACTGGGAGGGCCTGGCTTCCACTGGAAGGGCCTCTCTGAATGAAGTTCATGGGGTTGTGTCTGGGCAATTCTTTGAGCTGTCTTTCATCAGCCACATTAGAACAGGGGCTCAGACTCTCAGGGGCTCTCCAGACTGCAGTTGTGCCCAGACTCTGGGCTAGAATGCAAATCTATCCTGTTGGTAATTCCACATCCAACCTATGTCCTTTCTGTGGGTCTTCCCTGTGGTGTCTGCACACAAGACTGGGATTTGAGAAAAACCACATTTCTTTGAAAGCTGCCAATGAGCAAAAGTCTGTTGTGGTTGTACTGTGGATTTCCAAGCATAAATGGCCTTATGACTTAATAACTGTGTCAGTCTGAACTTTCTTGGCTTCACTATGCAGCTGCTGGGTCTTTTTGTGACTTTGCTGACCAGTAGGAATTCTCGTCCTGGGTCTTGCCGCCAGTGGTGGCCAACAGAAGGTGCCTGGGGACTGCAAGTCTCTAGTGACACCTCCTGCCTTACATTCATGACAAGAATTTGCAGCTTAGGGACCTCTCCAGAGAGATTTAGATAAAACCTTGAGTTTAAAAGCCCAACTGGTTCATGATTTTATACATCATCTCCTTGAGATCATGTAAATGGTTAGCATTCCTGTAGCAAGGGTTTCCAGCAGTTTAACGACACATTCAACAAGGATTCACTCTCTTTCTTGAGTGTGAACTTGCTACCTGGGTGTTTCCGCAAATAAACTGTACTTAATCCACTGGAAAACAAAATAAACAAAAGGTGTTTGGGGATATTTATGGGTTTACATGCCTCTGTCACATATTTGATCTTTGCCAGGCTGAAGAGTCCTGGAAAACCCATTAATTTTTTTTATGGAAGATACTCCACACCTGTGATCTCTGTTCTATGAACTTTTGCCAGTTCTGTCTGTTTGAGATGAGGCAAATAAAACTGCATATGCAGTATCTGGGTGCAATATACATTTAAACAGTTATTCAGCACCTCCTGCAGTTCCTGGCAGCTTCTCCATCCTGAATAATTTACTATTTGTAAATAGTGATACCTCATGTCTCATTGATAGCTATTCCTAAGTTGCTTATAAAGGCGATGAACAGTTTTCTGGCCATTTACTGATCATTTACCTTCCTTTCACTGTCTTTCACCCAATTATACATCCATGCAAATATAATTCTTCAGACACTGTTGTTATTTTCTTAAGGACATTTGGTGAAGGCCAAAACCCTTCTGAAAAGGCAATAGTCAAGCCCATGTCAATACCCTTCTCAATTTCTAGAAGGTTTAGATTTGTGAGCAGGACTGCTCATCATAACAGCCACATGGCTCTGTCTCAGTACCAAGGAAAATGGTCCAAATCAGCATTAAATAAAAAATAACTTCTAATATAAAACCTATCAAACCAAGACATTTGATTTGCAGAAAGAACAAAAAAAAAAAACCAAAACAAAAAAAAAAAAACAAAACAAAAAAAAACCAAAAAAAACCCCAAAACAGGACTGAGCAAGTAATATGATTGGAGAAGAGTCTTTCAGCAGAGCTGAAATTATAGAAATTATGGAGGACTAAGAAACATTTCATAAGGAAACAGAAGTAGAAGACAGGAAAATTTAACTTGAAGACAGGAAAATTTAACTTGCAGTAAATAAACACATATTAACCCACATAATCCCATACATCAATTACTGAGCACAAGCACTATGTTCAGTAAGCAGAACAAACCTAATTAGGGAGGGATCCCTAATTAGGGATCCTTATTTAGGGAACAAACCTAAATAAGTATCAATGATAGAAAGTATCAATTTCTGCCCAGCCTCCAGCAGAAGTGAACAATACATATTTTCAAATGAATGGAGGAAAATCAAACACATGACAACTTTATACTTTTCAGAGCTATTGATGCATCTGACACACCTTTCTAAGTGTCAGTAATTTTAAGATAATGGGACTATCTAAAACGGTAGCAGGAAAAATAAGTCTTACAAGTCCTTTTACTGTAGTATTTAGCAGTGTGAATGGGGAGAAAGAAAAAGAAGAGGCACATTTTAGAAGTATAGGGAAATATATTTGACAAGTAAAAATAAATTTTGGCATTCATTGCTGGAGGTAGCAAAATGTCTGTGATGGCCTTGAATTACTAAACGATTCATCCCAAAACAAGATGAAGGAAATAATATGGCTAAGAAAATAAGGATATTTGACATCAATCTGTAATATTATATAGTCATAGATTAGCTGAAATAGGAATTGTTTTGTGAGGAACTTTTCCCTGGATGTAGTAGAATATGGTGGGGTCCATGGTCTTCTATTTGAAGACTCCAAAGTAATAAATACAAAATGTTTAAAAAGCTTTTATTTTTCAAATCCTAACTTAAACCCCCTAGATTACAGAAGAAGCTAGGCTATGCAGTGTTTGTTCAACCAGCTAGTTGTCTGCAGTATTTATGAGTTTCATGGGAATAACAGTAAATGTCATAAATAAATAAATGTATGCCCTCATGGCCAAGTCACAGCGACTTAATTTTTCATGTGTCCTTTTTGGTGATATAAGGCTTAAAATGTTTTAAAATGCATTTAGAGAGTTCTTTGTTAAAAATCTTATGGGTGTCCCAAAACCTGTATTTTCAAAAGATTTTGAAATAATGTAATATGCTAAAATGTCTGGGAATGGCTATGCAGCATTGTAAGGCTCAGTCTGACTTATTCATCTTCCAGACACTCTTTGAATGTGCACAATGAAACCAAATTCAGAATTCTGATTTCATTGTACCTGCTCTCTGACTTCAGAGGAAGACCTTCCCAAGGATGATCACAGGATTAGCTGAGCGACACAAGTGAGAGGTAAAACAGGTTTTCTTCCTTTTAAACAACTTTTCTATGACTCAGAAGCAAGACAAAGGATGAACAGAATATAGGAGCTTAAGAACACCTTCTATGAGATGTAAAATGTCTTAATGTGGATTGCTTTTAGAGGAAACTTGCTTGTGAAGAGCTGAGATCCCTTTAGAAAATATTTACTAGGGAAAAAAACCTGGGAAAAAAATCCCTGTCAATATGTAAATCCTGATTTTTCAACTTTACATATAAGTGAGTTACTAGGATTTCCTTGAAGAATATCATACTCTGATCTTTACTCATTGATGTATGAGAGTTTGAAAGATGTACAAAGAGAACAAATAATTTCACTCCAACAATGACGAAAATAGGAGATATTTTTTAAGGTCCAGATTATATAAGTAAGTAGCCAAACCACCCTCTATTTTCATATTAAAACAAATGTAACTTTTCCTTTCTGAGATTGTTTTGTGAGAAACAAAATTTCACGTTGGATAGCTGAGGTTGTTTGGATATTTCCTTACCCAGATCTGCACTATCTGTGCTGTTATGAACCAGAACTAACTTGTCCTATATCTTGACAACACTTCCAAATTTTTTCACTGTATGTTAAAAACACAATGTGTGTGAATGATTAACAGAAGAGGCAGTCATGGAAGGCTTGTCCTGCCCTTAAAATATTGTCAGAATATGCTCAACTATCCAAGTTGTTTTGCAAATCAGGCTGATCAGAACCTGCCATAGCTCAGCCGACAGATGCCCAACTGCATCAGCTTAATGGCTTGGGACCACCAGCTGCATTCCTGTCTCTGCATCCAGAAAATACAGCCAGGTAGTAGTTCTTGGGCAGATGAACATATAAAGCACTCAGCTTGATGAACATCAAGGTCTTCAAGCCTCTTTCCCCTCACAGACCATGGAGCACAGCCCTGTGCAGGGACCCCTCACCAGCATCTCTTGTTTCCCAAATGCTGCTTTAGGGAACCTGCCTGTCCTTGGACTCAGTGTGGCAGGCTTGAGGGAAGATGCTGCCATTCCTGTATCCTTCCTCCCCTCTGCAGACTGCTTGCCCTTTCAGCCTCAGTTCCCAGCATGGAAGGATGCACTCCAGTTATCTGCTGTATTATTTAAGTGTAAAACCTGTATTTCTGGCGAACTCTCCACAACAGATTGACAGCATGGTAGCCTTAACAGCTCTGTCTTAGAGAAATCATTTTCATCTCTCAGAATGTTTTTGTAGTATTTTTTGCAATAATGCCATCTTAAACCTCTGCCTTAAAAAAAAAAAAAAGAAAAAGGGCTTTTGGGCGAAAAATCCAGCAGCAAAAAGGGAAAATTCTAAAATGTTTTATGACAACAGTTTAAAATGAAACTGTTTCAGCATTAAAAATCCATTAAAAGTTAAATGAAACCTCCCAGCACAAAGACAAATATCTAGGGATTCAATTACTGAAACTGCTTGCAATCCACTTATTTAAGTGGAAGATTCTTTTTTCAAGCTTACAAGAAAAAAGCATTCTGGAAATAAAGAAACCAGCGTCAAAGTTTCTGTACATCACAAAGCAATAAAACAACTGACTATGATATTAACATATTAAACCAAAATTAATTATACATTTCAAAGTGTTCTTTAAAAAGAAGTGGAAAAAATGGTCTGATGATATGTTCTTAGGCTTCTGATTAAAAATTGCAGTGTTCCATAGTTTCAGATTAATAAATTGAGTGGGAAAGTTGGTTGTCATGTTCTAGGCTTGTGCTTCTGGACCTAAGCCCATTCAGAATTAGAAATGGAGAATATTTTTTAAAATTTGCCAGATCTGAAAATAGTTTTGAATTTAGGCTTATCTGACTTACAAGCAAAGTATCTAGGTCCTTCTTTCCACCCTAAATAAAATGAAATGGATAGAAGTATTCAGTGCTCACTTATATTGATCCAGAACAGATTAAAATAAAGCACTGTGGGAATCTGTTTTAGATCTTTGTTACAAGAGGTCTGGAATTCAAAGACTTTGCACAGCTATACATTTACTAAGAAAATAATATCCATTGTTCTGTACCGGTTGATGATTTGTTTGGCAAGGGAAAGAAAATAATAAAAAAGAAGAAAAGAAAAAAAATCACTTTTATTACAGAATGTTGATTCTCTTAGGAAAACTTTTCAACTGCTATTTCTTATCCTTCTAATGAAACAGAAAAAAAATCCAACTCTTCTCGTTACTGATAAATCTAGCATATGTATAATCATGGTAAGAATTGTTATATTCGTGGTTTATATTACCTAGGTACATTCCTCTCATTTGTTTGCAGGTGGACTTTTTCAGGAAGATGATTGCAAGTAGCATGTCTGGACTTCTGCAAATTGCAGGCAGACTGGTCACTTTGTCTGAGCTGTCTAGGGTTTGAACAAAAGCACATACTGATTTAAATTTCCTAACTGGTCAAAAATCCTTGACTTAACCTGGTAAAATATGCCTGATTTTAAGTGATTAAGTGCTGCCTTTAGCATCAGTGTTATGTCCTTGAAAGGTGTTCAGGGCCAGCACTTGGCACGAAATGCAGCTGTGGTCTCCATGAGATATGTTAGACAAGCTAATAATAACATTTTTATTCAGCTTGCAAGAATCAGTTTGCAAAATGTCTAATTTGCATAGTTGACTAAGTCAGTCTGGTATGTTGTTTTTTTTTCTTTTTTTTTTTTTACTCCATATATGTACAAGCCAGCCAAATGTAGAAAACCAGAAGGTTATTAGAGGAGTTTGAAATGGAAGATAAGTACTGACAAGAGAAGAGGATTATGAATTCCTGGCAAAGACCTACCTTCCTGTCTGTAAAATAGGCACATCTCTGGTAGCACACAGCAGAAAAGGAGGAGAGGGAAAAAAAACAGCTGCAAAGAAGGCACAGTTTTGAGAAAGGCAGACAAAAGAGTAATTGCCATGTTAAATAGCAAATTTGGGCATGCCTGCTGAAAGCAATTTGAGTTCACATGGGTGAGAATGAAGGAAAGCTCTGAGTTCATATATAACTGACACAAATTAGCAATAAGCTATTTATTCTTTCTGCTCCTGTCACCTTTGAGTTATAACAACCTTTCACAGGGAAGTAATGATTAAAGTCATCACAACCAGATTTAACCCACTGACCAAGAAATCGGCAAATGAATCCACTCTCGTGACCAAAGTCCTGAATGGCCAGTGGTGAAAAATTAACCCAGTCTTTATGATATTTGAGAAATGTAATTTCATGCTCCAACTCAGCTGGTTTGCCTTGCCTTATTATAGTTCTTTCAAATCACTAATACTATTTTTGAAGAAGGAAAAAACCCTTCATTGAATTGAACAGAAAGTTGCGTTTCATCCACAATTCCTAAATTTGGCAATCCTAAATTAAATGTCTGAATTATGTCAATGTCACAGTTAAATGATAGGATAATTTGGTTTTTTGTGGTGTCTAGTGCTGGTCTCTGGAAAGGTTGGAGACATGTCTTAAACACATGAAAGGTAAGATTGTGAGGAGCAGCCAACATGGGTTTAGATGAACCGGGGCAAATTAGGCAGAAAATACCAAATCAAAATTTTGCTTCCTGTGCTGAGGTGGTTGAGACTGTAGGGAAGGGGAGGGGAGTGGCTGTTCTGTGCTGAAGCAAGGCCTTTAACACACTTTGTCTCTTTAACACAAGCTTTTCACACTGGAGCCTATGAAGTTTAATAAAAGTCACCATGGAATTTTGCATCTGGGGCGAAATAAACCCAGGTAGCAGCACAGACTGGGGCTCATCTGCCTAAGGAGAGGATCCACCTCTGCAGAAATGGATCTGGAGGTCCTAGTGGGCAACAAATCAGGGGTCAACAGCATGGTCTTGCAGCAGAGGCATCCATGAGTGTATTAGTAAGAAATGTAGGTATTTTTTTATTTCCCTGAGTAAATTGCAAATGCGATTGCCAGTGTAGGTTGTTTTGAGGACAAATAACTACTTCAGTCCTTAGCCAGGTTGAGGAAAGTCATCCACCCCCTATATTTGGGACCTGTGAAACTTCAGGTGGAATCCTATGTCTGATTTTGGCTTGCCCTGTAGAAGGATATTGCTGACATGCTGAAGGGAGTCCAGGAGGCCAATAGGTTAGTCAGGAGCCTGAAACACAATGAATGAGGAAAAGCTGAATGAGTTGGACTTGTTCAACCTTAAAAAGAAAATGTTTCACTAAGACCTTACTGGTTGTGTACAACTCCTGTTACTCTGGCAGACTTGGAATCACCATCACTGGAGATGATCAAGACTCCTCTGGGCATGACCCTGAGTAACCTAATCTAATTAGAACTTCTTTGAGCTGGAGTTTGGACTTGAAGTCCATTCCAGCCTAAATTTTTCCATGATTTGAAATCCTCAGGGCTGCTCTGACGAGAAGGAACAGGTCTAAGTGTTTATTCAAAAGTTCTCATAGACCTTGTGCAGGGAATAAAAGCAAAGAATTTTGATAAACTAGATCCCAGCACATATGAATAAGGGTTGGATGTATTAAAATTGTAGTTTTGACTTTGTAGCCTATATGTGCTTTTAATATGAGTGTGTGTGTGAACTGAAGCAACTAAAGAGCAGCTGATTTCTTGAAGTTGTTTTTAGCCTCATAGTGTCTCCTGTATTTACTTTTATAACTGAGTATAGGTAATTCTTGTTATTTTTAGATTAGTTTCATTTACCTAATCTGCTTATTCACCTCTATACCTACATAAAAAGGAAATGTAAGGAACCTTAGTCTGAAATGTACATTTACTTGTAATTATCCACCAAGCATTGTGAATTAACCCACCTTTATCATGCTCGTTTATGCATTAATTTGTTACCAAATAATTTCAAGCCAGTTCAATTGCTTGACCCTCTTCAATTTTCCCAGTCCACTTTTTTGTCTTCTGTGTTTCAGAACTTCCTACCTTCTGTTGAACTTGCAATTAATCATAACAACTCTGTTGGCAAGCAGTTGCTTGCTCTTTATAGAACACACCGTATGTCTCTTGCTCACAGTTCTCTATAGTTTTTGGATATGATAAAAATAAAGCTGGTCTGCAAATAGCTGAGATTTTTAGCTAGGAGCTGCTTTTGGAGTTCTCTGTGTGATAGAAGCAGAATATTTTGTGTGTCAAAAAAGATTATGCTGTTACAGAGAGAAGCATGAACAATATCTTTATAATTTCCTTATCAGTAAGAATAGACCTCATAGAGTCAGAGAGTTTTGACTCAGATTTCCCTCAGATATTTCAGCAATGTCTCCCACCTGAAATAGGACTGACTAACAGCCTGGAGTCAGAGCAGAAGTGCTGCTCAAAATGGAGTTCAGCATGTGTTGTAATTGTGTATTCAAACCCAAGGGGAGGCAGAAAGGCTTCAGCCTGTGCCTAAATCCATAATCAAGAAAGCATTTATATATACTTTGAATGGGAGACTGAATGGTTTTCCAAACTGCAAAGGAAATACTTAGAATGGATTCTGGTTGTCAAGCTTAATGTAACCTTGTGCTTAAAGTGTAATTTTTTGGGTTTTTTTGGAGGTTGAGGAGATGTGTTTGACCAAATGTAGCTCAAGTGGTAGTTGGAGAGTTGAGGCATTACTGGTTTAGGCAATGGCATCACGATCTCTGCATTGAATCATTGTAATACATCCAAGGCTTTTTTTTGGTTCAGACATCATCAGTGTCACAGCTCGACTTCAGTAGGCTGAGTAGATTGTTTTGAGGACAGCTGACCATTTATCTTCAATCATTTGTACTTGTCCTTCTTCCTTTGACAATACAGGGCTATTTTGAAAGGAGTATTAATAATCATGTGAAATATATATTAATATTCTTAGTACAAAGGTCAGAACATCTCTTTTAGGTATTAAGGGTAATCGAAAGTTTCTAGCTTTTTTTTTTCTAACCAAAACCTATTGTTTCAGTGAAAAATTCTGCACTATTCTGAACAGTGGAAAGGAATACACAGAAGGATAAAATCCAGACTTCTGTGGCATAAATAAAAAACCATCCAGAAGAGTCCCTGAGGAATTATTTTTCCCAACATAGTACTGCTGGTTGTTTATGTTAAAAAAAAAAAAACCAACCCAGCCCCCAAACAAACCACAAAGTATTCTTATGTACTAAATTCCATCACACTAGCACACTGAAACACACAGAACCTCTGCAAGCCAGACTTGCCTCAGGCCCTTTCCTGAATTGCAGTTTTAGAGATATTCTGACATGCAGTACTGCAGCTCATGGTGTTTTGGCTGGTTTAGTACTGTGCAGCAGCTGATTATTTTTGGCTCTGAGCAGCGCTGAGTCATAAGAGAAATGTTAAGAAATACAGGCACACACAGACTTTGTGAGCATCACCCTCACTCAGGATCAGAGTCAGGCACATGGAAAAGCAAGAAACAGCAGGGCCAAGGGCTTTCCCAGCTTTCTTCTTCCCCATCTGGGGAAATCAGCAGAAGTAGCTGTGGAACAAATCATCCTCAGTGATACTGCATTCTTTTTGAGCTTCACTTAGAGGTAGATATATATCAAAATAGAAAAATAAAATAATAGAGGTTACATGCTGCAGGAATCTGAGGAAATAGTTATTTCCTTTTTCAATCCTGAACCCATTGGTGGCAGGAATAAAATACAGTTTGTTTTTTGTTTGGGGGGGGGGCTTTACTTCCATTACCTCAGATATGCATGTTTTATGTAGAGGATCTGACTGTATTTCAGCTCCATATTCTTCTCTTCTTTTGGAAACTTTCTCTTTAGAAATCTCCCATGCTTAATCTTTGGAAATTGTACTTCCTCCAGTGTGAACATTCTGAGAGGTCTGAAGGAGCAGGACAAGGAACTGGTTTTGCAATTCTATTATAGCATTCTGTTTTCTCTCTTTGCTATATTTAGTGTGAAGAAATTATACCCTCCTGTAAATTAAAAATAGTTAAAATATGCCACTGTGCTGCCATTTGAGTCACAAGATAGGTGTTCAGCAGCATGTTTGATTCAGGATTATATGAGCCAGTCCATTGTCTCCTGAGGGGGCTGAGATGCTGTCAGCATAAAAAATTCCTACTTTACTTTGAGATGACAAAGTCCTCATCAGTGTTTTTTCTGTGTAGCCTACTGGTATGGCTGTTTCAAAAGATGCAGGAAAGTTCGTGGATGTACCACAGAGGAAAAAATATGGAATTTCTCAGTTTTCTTTCTAATCAAAACAAACTTACATTCCTGTTTTATATTTATTACCATCAAGTAGTGAAATAGCAGCATGTTCCTTACCTTTCTTGACTTATATGTAATATTCTTAATTAATTTGTGAGGACTTTGAATTAAAAAAAACCTGAATCAGGAGTCTTGCCTCAGCCAGGAGGGGTTTAAATTCGCATGTTTTTTCTTAATGCAGGGAGAAAGAAGATAGACCAGACAGAACATTTTGTACCCATTCATCATCTGCTTGTCTAGTCTGGCTTTTTGATTTTTTGTTGACATTGTCCTTTAGTTAGAGATAATTCCCAGGCAATTTCAAGGCTTCTTTTAAATATGTAAATATTTTGATGATTTAAAGGCTCGAACCTGGAGGGTAAAGGACGCCAACAGAAAGCACATTTTTACAAAATGTCCAGAGATATTGTAGAGTCCCCCAGAAAGCATCTGTATGTGGTCCTTAGCAAGAATCTCTGAGTGGTTCCTGCTTGAGCAGAGGGCTTGGACCAGGCTCCACAGGTCACTTCCAGCCTCAACTATTCTTTGGGATTCTGTGCTTAAGGCTAGAAAGGATTCTGAGAGTGAGGGATCCCAGGTTCCTCCAGCAGTTTTCACCCCAAAACACAATCTACCTTTTCCAGAGTATCATATGGTGTTCTCTCAGCCCCTCCTGCTCAGTAATGGAAGAAGACTGAAGTCAGGGTAACTATACAAACACACGTGAAATTTTGTCCTGCAGAACTAATGTTAAAAACAGGGCTCCTTTCAGTTGGAAATTCCTACATGAAAGAACTTGATTACCAGCATAAGGTAATAAGTTAAATAACTCAGACAGTTAGACATGAAATTTACATTGTGAAGCTTTCAGCTCACTGGTTTTGCTTCATGAGTCAAAATATCAGAAATTGCTACCTTTAATTGACAACATTTGATATAAGAGATCTTTATAAAGGGAAAATGGAGTTTATATGGAGTGTGCACTTTAAGTGGATTAGAGGCAAAAAAAAGTTAAAAAGAAATAGCAGAGGAGATATAGGTATGTTACTGATACATAAACAGAAATAACAAATATAGGGGATTTTCCCTCATTTCTGAAGGAAGAAAACAATTACAATGAAAAGAGAGGGATGTATCATACTACCTTATGACCAAGGGAGTGCAGAATAAAACACTGGGGAAAACAGCTTTGAGACATGGGATTGCCAATCATGTAAAATATATAAGTATTTGTATGTGCCGCCTTCATTTTTTGGGTAATCATTCATAGTGTAATAGTATGCTCAAAATTCTATTCATCTTCCACTTGCATTTAATGTTTTAAAAATTCATAAGCAAGAAGGTTTTATTTTTTATTTCCCATAGTGGGAGATGAAATCTAGAGACTTAGAAAAGTCAGGAATCTCAGTAGGAAAGAAGAAAAAGATAATTTGTGTAAAATCTTTAAAGCTAAAGTTATTCACAAAAGCTTTTTTGAAGACAATAATCTAGAACAGTTCTGTCCATTGGAAAATAATAAGATTAGTAGAAAAAAGGGAAATCTTTTAAGAAAATAAAAAAGATATTGATGATACTCAGCAAAAAATCTATTATTTTTATGTTAGGTCTTGTGGTGTTTGGTAGGGTGTTTTAGTTCTGCTTTTTGTATTAAAGTCTGAAAAAGCTGTATCTTGAGATATAGGTTGAAAATACAGCAGCTATTATAAAATTTCACTCACCTCTTTCTGTGTGGGATTGGGGATATGGGTCTGATTTGCATTTCATGGAGTTTGGGATTCGTGGTGGCAGGAAAACACCTCACCAGGTCTTTCATGCTGAATGCAGAAGGACCCTGACTGAAGAATAAAGAATAAATCAGCTGATTTCTTGGACAGGGGTTCACACACTGCAGAGAACAAATCCTTTCAGTCCTGTGAGGAGCTGGGAACAATTACCAAACCAAAAAGGCTGCAATGTGTTTGTGTGAGGAAGTCCTCCTAGACAGGAAGGTTGGCAAAACTTGACTATTCCAAGTGAATTTGTGTGAGAGTTCAACACTGCTGTAGACAGAGGTTGGGAGAGTGGAATCTGCCTCTGAGCTGGAGGACCTTGGGGTGGATATTTTTCTCAGTGTAATAGGTATTGTGGTCTGGAAGTTTATTTCTCATCAAATAGCTGCATTTTTATGCACGATAGAAAAAGTGTAGCAACAAAACTTTTCAAGTTCACTGTTCTTCTGTACTGATGTTGAAGCAGTTGGAGTACAGAGCATGAATAAATGACTTGCTTTGTCATGCAGATAGGAATAACAGTGCAGGTCATTGTTGTCAAGTGACCTAGATTACCCAGTTTTTTTCTACAACATGAACGTTGCTAGACTTGGTGTTCTGACTGGTCAATCAGCAGTTTGCATTTGATCACAAGTTAAAATTATTTTTTTTGACAGCAACACAGGTAATGAAGTGTGTATGTGTTAGGTTAGAATAAGCTTAAATCACATTTCTTTTCTTCCTAGAAAATTACTTAAATGGCTGCTTAAAACTAAGTCCCTGTTTCGTGTTTTTTCAGGAGTTGGGATTATTTTCTAAAACTGAACATGACTGTGTGCTGTCAGAGCTGCCAGGAGTTCATCCTAAGGCCATGCAAATCAGTGGAAATATCTGGAATATGGCAGAAACTGTGGAGGAGGCTACATTATACTCATGGCAAGAGTGGCATCATAGGCTCATAAGAAATAAGACACATAGAAATCTCCAGATATAAATGATATGATAACTGTAATGATAACTGGTGTTATGGACTGAAACATTCTGCCTCTTTTGTCTGCAGCTAGGACTGGTAACAATCTAGAAAGGAGTAATTATTTCTAAATATTGTCATAATTATATGAATAATTACATGAGTATGAATACTGCAAAAATATTAATTGAATTATATTCAGTGAAAAATGACATTTACAGAACAGAGGGGTCATAGAAGAGTATTGAAAAGATCTGCTTGCAATGCAATCACCATTGTTTTGTTCTACTTGAGAAGAATGTCGTGAGAGAGATGAAGGAATTTAATCTGTGTTCTTTCTTCATGGTGACAAAACTAACAGCTTTTAGTTAGCATTGCACACATGATGCTAAACCTGATTAAATATTTTTGAGAATAAAATTTTAAAAAGCTTCAGAGTACATGTATCTTTTAGAAAGTGAGAATAATTGAGAAATACTTGTAAGTGTCTGTCTAGAAAATAATGGCTTCTATGTCAGTATGTTCAGTTTTAGTGCTATTAATAATAGCATAAAGTTCTCATATGCTATTTTTCATCTGGAAATAAAAATTGCCTTGGGAAATTCATCTCAGCTCTGTGTCACAATAAGACTCATGAAGTGATTAAAGCAAGGACATCAGTGCAGAGAGACAACCCTTCTGTTCCAGGCCGGTGCTCTAACCAAACAATCAATATTCATTTTGGGTGCACCAGGTTCATCAAGGAACACAGAGCAGATCACAGCTAGTCATCAAGCAGTTTATTTCCAAGGAAGGGTTATTCGGAAACAAAACAAACTCCTCAAGTCCGAGTTTTAATATTTTAGGGACGCCAGGAGAGCACTCTGGTAATATCCATAAGCTCTCCAAAGATTTAATATCTGTTACACAGTAAATGCTGCATAGAAATGATACTCAAGGCATTATAAAGAGATGTTATATTACCACAGCATATCTATATTTCAATTGAATTAAAGGACATAAACCTGGTTTATGTGTTTCAAATAGTTTCAGCTTGCAACCTAGTAAATGTTATTGCTTACTACCTGGATGAGTTTGTGCCTCAATAGGATGAACAGTTAAAGTCAATACACAAAATATTTGTAGCAAAGCAAGTGAAACAGAGGGTTTTAATCAATAACATTGCAATTATTGACCTCAAATGCTTTGATCAAGTTAGGCATTAATCTTTAGTAGAGCAGTCAGTAGAAATATGTGTTATATAGAGTTATGGCTATGTGGGAATGATACATCCAGGGGAACAGAATAAATACCAGTGTATTTTGATGGTGTCTTGGTTTCATCTTAAGCAGCTATGCAGGCTCTCTTTTTTGCTGTTTTCCCCAACATCTGTGTCATATAAGTGATGCTGGTTTAAGCTTTTGATAATGTGCAATTTTGTTGTCTTTGAATTATGAAGGTTCACAAACAGAGCTAATGTCTTAGGTCAGTTCATTTAGGAAAAAGAGGAAAAGAGAATAATCATTTATTTATGAGTTAAAGAGAATGAATTATACAGAATCCTTTTATGTATCTGTATCACCAGCTCTTTCAGTGTCAACACAATTAACCCAAGTACACTCTTATTTATTATTATTTGAGAAAAAATGCACATTGGAGCTTCAGGCTTTTAAAAAGTGGTTTACACACTAAACTTTTTGCATGGAACTAAACTTACTAAAGTCTAATTTTGCCTTAAGATTTAGTAAAGATGATGACATGGAGATGGTGAAGATGGTGGAAATAGTGCCTAGGTGGATTTTTTGCCACAAATCTAGAGTTGAGGTAAAGGACAAGAAATATTCTTAATGCTAAACAGAAGCACATGAATAGCTATGCATTTATAATGGTAAGTTTTATTGTAAATTGTTCTTTAGTAGCAGAGCTTCCATTTGACTAAAAAATGGCAAATGTAGCAAATACATTTTTAAGGAAAGGTGGAAGGGATGGAGGTTGCAGTCAGCTGTAGCTCTGTTAATATGACCTTAATACTATGCAAAGCAAAAAAAAAGATGATGTATCACAACAAACTACAATAATAAACAGAGGGAATGCACAGTTTTCCTTTTTCAAAGAAAGAAAACAATTGTACTCAAAGAAGACATACTCAACTAATTTAGGACCAAAGGAATGAAGATTAAAGTAGGCAAAACCCCTTAAAATCAAAATCAAAATGTCTTTTAAGTTTTTTTTCCCCATGAGTCTTGGATCATGTAAATTGTATTAGTGCTTCTTTGTAGATTTTACACTTTTAAATTGTTCTAGTTCTGAATTCTTATCAAATTATGCAGGGGAAATTTATTTATAGTAATCAGTGATCTAACTACTTTTTATTTCAGTGCAGGGTTTAGCTTGGAATGTGGATATAAATAAAATTATGCATTTTAGCTGAACTGGAAGCCTTTGTATCTTTTCCAACATGTCTTTTTAAGGTTGACTTACAACCAGATAAATAATTACCAGATGGAAAAATTCTTTGGAACTTTTGCTTGCCTATAACAGATTCAGTATTTCAGACATCTGTTGTTATGGGGATTTGGTTAAATTACCTATCCTGGCCTGTTTTGTTGTGAGTACAGTGATGAAATTTTTACATTGATAGTTATTGTCAGCAGTGCAGGAGGTTTGACATGAGGTGATAATTTCGTGCTCTCAGCCACTCTGTGCTTTCCATGCCACATCACTCAAATTAGGTGTTTAGAGACATTTTCTTCTCCCTGATCTTACATTTAAAAATCAATCTGGATGTATCAGCAGTTTGAAACAAAGTAAGGCAAAAAAAGCTACCTCCTGTGAATTCTAGTTCTATGTAAAGAGAGTTAAAATTATAAAGTCATGAGTAAAAGAGATGAGAAGTCAATTTGTTGGGGCTTTTTCCCCGATCTGTATTGCATACGGTTTATATGCATATGGTTTATATTTTTCTTACTGTTTCTGTAAGTTTGATGCTGAATGTGAGGACTCAATGTACAGCCAGTCTTTTAGGATGTGTTCCAGAGAAATATTTCATTACAATTTCTGGTATATGTTTTTGAATGTTAGGTATTTTGCTGAAGCCCTATTTTCCCAGATCACCACCCCAGGCCTAGGACAAAGCTCTCTCTTCTAATGAAAAGGTAAAATCACAGAAGAGAAAGAAGTTTATGACCGGAGCCTTGTTCTTACAGGCTGACAGGTTATTTTAATCATCAGCCAAAGCACAGAAGCCCCTGCTTGTTACTGAAACCTTCTTCACCTTTGGGAGCAATGTTCTGTGACATTAAGGATCTTTATGACAAAATAATACCACCTAATGAGCTACAAGATAACAGACGTTTAAGATGAAGGTTAATATTGAAAGAGACTGGAATTCTTTGTCTCGTCTTCGTCTTCAGTTTGCCAAGTGAGTGCAAAGATTGTGCCTGTCTGCTCATCCCTGAGGAGCCAGCAATGTACAGCTCTGCCACAGCAGCTGTGACTCAATGCCTGTCACACCATTTTCCCAGGGAGAATTAATTTGTTTGATTTTTTTTTTGGTTAACCAAAGGTGGCATGCCTTCTCCTCTGTTGGGATAAGCAAGCCTTTTCACCCCTTCCTTTCCTCTACTCACTTGTTCCTGGGAATGTGTGTGTGTGTGTGTGTGCGTGTGTGTGTGTGCAGCCAAACCATAGCATCTCATCACTCATCCTGTCATTGTCTCTTTGGGAGTGCTGCAGTAATAAGGCTTAATTGGTTTTGGTTTAAAATTTACAACTAACCTGAAACTGGACTTTAGTACATAAGTGGTTCATTTCATAAAGGGATGAAAGGGAGCAGGGACAGCTTTTGGTCAGGAGAACAAACTAAAATTTAGCCTTTTAACTATGTACTAAGAGGTTTAATATATTTTCTTTTTCTACCAGCGCAATCTTCTTGACTTAGATGTTTCACTTATTTTTATGGCCAAATAAGTTTAGACTTATGGCACAATTCTCAAATTTACATGCACATACTGAAGAATTATTTAAAAACAGAGCTTGGAATGAAAAAATTTACAAGTTCAAACTCAGCACTTTCAAATCTCAGTCTTTTGTCCACACTTCATTAAATAAATTTCCCTTAAGTTCTTAAACATGCTGTTGTAGCCATTTAGCTTTGTTTACAGAACTTTTTAAGAGGGGAGTGGTCTGGCCCACACCAATTTGAATACTTTGGGCTGAGATGAGGTCTTGAGATGCCACAGCCACCAAATCTTAGGCAACTGAAGTACAGGGACCTTCATCCCCAGACATCCCACCAAGTTCCTGGGTTTTTCTTGGGTTGTCAAAGGCAGAGGTAGCTTGGGTGAGCCACTTCAGAATGAAAAAGCTTTTTCTGAGTCACCTTTTACTATTTTGTCAGACTAGTACATTTCTATACCAAAAAATATCTCTTAATGGATAAAAAAATCCTTTGTACATGTTTTGTCAATGTTAGATGTATAATGAGGTCACAAAATTAGATCAGTTCCCTTGATCAATATTCAGATGATTTAGACAAAAAGTATTCTTTCCATCCTGCCACATTTTTGAAGCATGAGGGAAGTATTTAAACAAGATATTCTCTTGTTTTTCTCTCTCTTTAAATGGGAAATTATAAAGATACTAGGTAATTTATAGCATGATAAATTTATTCTGTAGAAGTATCTTAAAGGGAACTTCTTTCACCCTTCTCTGAGTAGGAACCAAAAAAATACCCTTTTAGTTATTATTCCATTAAAAAAATGACCCAGTGGAATATATTATTCTTATTTGTAGAATAACTTCCATAACACAGTTTGTCAAAAAAAAAAACCAAAAAACCAACAAAACAAAACAAGGTATACTATGGAAAAGTGATGCATTATGCCGTCTGAGGAGGAACTGCAGAGTAGGAAATTCATGGACATAAAGAAAAAAATCCCACGGTTTACCAGGAGTTTGACTTATGCTCCAGAGTGTATGAAAAAATAGAAAGCGAAATATGGTAGGACAGGTGCATAATCTCTTGCACAAGCTCTGTAGATTGTTTATATTTTGTGTCAGAGTGTCATCAGTTCCCATCACTTGCACTTCTGCCCCTTTGCTCCCACTGCAAGTTCTGAATGTCAGATTCAGTGCCTGTACTTGATTTTCCTTTTGTTGCTGTATGTTCATTTGTATCTTCCCTCTCACTTAAATGTGTCAGAATTATTCAATCCAGGTAAATGGTGATCACCAGGAGAGAGATGGCTAGGAAATAAATAAATAAATAAACTCCACACTCACAATCAGAGAATATTTCTGGGTAGTCTGCTTAAAGAAAAAAATTGCAAGTGTTTTCTATTTGCTGGGGTGAATGCGCTTTTATCTTTAGCTTGCTTCCGTTTTTTTCTTTTTCCCTGAGGAAGGCAGGACAGTTTCTCTTATTTTCATAAGGTGAAATTAATAAATAAACTGTGGTATCTTCATTCAGGGTGACAGCACAGATGACCAAATGCTAAAATGTTTCTGTTTTCTCTGCTAAAAGGAGTAAAAGGCTTCCATTGTGTCTTCCTCCATTTGTACTTTATTGGTGAATCATGACATTTAGAATCAGCATATTAATTCAAAATACAAGCTGGTGGCAAGGAAAACTTTTGAAGGTAAGGTAGTTTTCCTATATTTTGACTGAACATAAAATTTAGCTGGCAGATTGTCTCTTAAGTCTTGGAATTACTGGAGGGTATTTCTATTTAGGTCTGTCAATAAAAAAAACAAAACTTAGTTTTGGGCCCTTCATTGCTTTGACATTTCTTTGCTAACTAGAAGCTATCTTTATTGCAAATATCAAAAAATCCTCATTGAGCTTTATTAATTATATTATGGGTAAATTTATTTGACATGTAATTAATTTAATATCACACAAAGAGCAAATGCAGTTATACTTCCTAACACATCAACTTAATAATGAAAGTTATATAACATGCATTTAAAAGGTATTTTAAAATAAAGCTGGTTAACATGCAAGTAACAGGGAAACATTATTAACTGCTGAAGTGACATAAATGTGAAACTGAAAGAGTTGGACAAGTCATGAGACTGCTACTGAAATAAAGAATTTTCATGGCTTTTTTTCTGATCAGTAAGATTTCACCATTTAATGCTGATTTGGTTTTTAAATTTTCCTTGCTCTTTGTATTAATAAAGAGCAGTTTTCTTTGGTCAGAGTAACCTGTGGATATCCTTTAAAAGGATATGTTTCTCCCATGGGTGTATTAACAGGAGGCTCAGTGAATGTGGACATAAACAGGCAAAAATTTTTTTTGTGTGTGTAGATCTATACATTCCCCCACAGACATAACTGGGATTAAAGTACAGTACACAGCTAGCAGAAAAGAACCTATCACTTCTAGATGTATAAAGGCAAGAGCTCAAATATTCCCATAGAACAGAGCTTAAAGAATCTTTGTTTTTCTCAGGAACTTTGGATCTGTTAAGTGATTAAAAGTGAAATGAGAGTTCAAACCTTACAGGTATTCATACCTGTGAAGCAGCATAACCACCAGAATCTTACATTAAAAATTCTCTCAGAGACATCTCAGTGGAATCACAGCTCCTAATTTCTGTGGAGCCAAGAGAAGCAAAATATTTACTTTTTTATATCACCTGTCTTTAAACTTCACTCCTTTAAAATCCCTTGCTTCCTGCAACCAGGGAAACAAAAGGGACACATAATAGACTTCCTTTTGCACGTGGAACAAAGGTGGATGGTACTTTTATCCTTGGCTTCTTTGTTGCTCCCCAAATCTATCCCTCTTTGAACAATCTGCCACTGCTCTGTGCCAGCAGGATCTTTAGAAGAAGGCCATCTGCACTGTCTGCTGCATTAGGGGACAGATTCTCTTAATTCCTGATGTACTGGAATAGCTCTGTGTCCAGAATAGGATTTCAGGCCATCCTGATTTTGGGGAGGGGGCAGGAGTAAAGATCTCACAGACCCTGGTAATGCCAGTGAGAAATGGCCATTTACTCCCAGAACCACAGAGCTGGATACAGCACACACCCAGCCTACCCTTCAAAGGTAGATGCAAGGTCTATTATAATTTTATGTAAATACTGACAGATAAATGGGAGATTTTGAGGCAGATTTTGAGGCAGATTTTCACAGTAGTGTTTTAAGTGGATCGCTGATGTTCTGCGGTTCACTGCAGACAACGTGGAGCTTTCAGCTACAGCCAAGGGTCACCAGTTGTTTATATAGTGGCAGTACTCAAGAGGATCCTGTTATGCTATGCAAGGATGAAAAAGAGACAATTCTTGTCTGGAATGTGTTTCTACTGCAATAAATCATACTCCATCCTGAAATATATCTCTGTTGTACGCTGAGAGAAAAGGTTGTTTTGATTAATCTACAGACCAGGCCAAGTTTTCTTCTGTTTAATTCACTCCTCCAAAATATTAACTCTCATCTTCCTGTTCCCCTCCTGAAATTTCTCTTGTATCCTTATTGCAAGCCCTGTTTTTGGAAAGACTCGAGGTGTATTGCCCACGAAACAGAAAGGAAGTCATCTTGCCTTATCCCTTCTGTTCAAGGAGAGAATTACATCAGTTTAAAGTTCTGCCTCTTCCAGTGAGATCATTGACCTGTCTTTTCATCCTATCCTCTGTGTAACTGGTGCGCTGCAAATTAGTGGAGTTCATTCCCCCAGGAAGAAAGTACTTTTAAATATTATTTTTGTTTTGACAGACTCTTGTCTGATTGATTATACTTAATTGTCATTTTGTCTGTTTTTCTCATGCTGAGACTTTGTTAGATAATTGTCATTTTTAAGAGGCAAAAGTGATTTTAGTAATTTCCTCAGACAGGTCCTGAAAGTCTCTCTGAAGGTACAGATATTTTATTAATCTGAATGACAGAGGGTAGGCATCAGATATTGAAGTTTATCTGTGTCCTCTTTTGAGGTATACACAACTTACTTCATTGTAGAAGTTTAAAAATAGTGAGTTCTCCTTCTTGTCTCATTAAGAAATGATAAAACCACCTAGTGCCCTTTTGGGACCTGTTACCAGAATAGTTTTGGCCTTTTTGCAAGGTTTTTTTTAGTGCTGAGCAGGAATTGCCTGTGTTGCACAGGTACAGCTCTTCTTAAACAAGGAGGATCATAGGCAATGCTAAAGTCAGATACAGGAAGGAGACTGTCATCAGAAACACAGGACATCACAATTTTCAAGGAAACACGTAGGATGGGGAGTCCTTAATTAGATTTTAAGTACAGAGTTGAGTTTGACACCTTACTTTAAGTATTATGTCCAACAAGGAGAGAAATCCAGGTCACTGCCAACATAGGCTTGTTCTGCACTGGGGAACATTTACAGAACATTCCCACTATTGCATCTCCACTGACATTACTGGTAGGACGAGCTGCAACTTTCACAGCTCTCCAGCACCAGCAGCTGTTTCAGCACTGTGCTAATTAGATTGGCACTGAGCTGGCTTCATGATGCTGCTGACAGCTGCTGGGGTGCCATCTACACCAGGGCTGCCAGCATTGATAAAGCTGTAGTAGTGCTGGGAGCTGTGGCAATTATTTATAAGTAAAACTGAGATCTGTGGGCTGAAGTTATAGTATGTTTATGAATGTATGTGATTTAATTCTTTCCCTGTTTTCCCCTGGCATCCTACTCACATGTATAAGCTTTGCTGATTGTTGGAAATAAGTAAAAATCTCATGAGTCACATATCTTCTGGCTTTGTATCAGCTGTGTATTGATTGTTAAGGGACTTTAAAATGCTTTCAGTTCCCAGCATGAGTTGGTTGTAGTAGTCTCATCCACATGGATCTGCATGTGCTACCTGCTTTCCCTATTAAATCAATATCTATTAACATGAACAAAGCATATTTCTAATGAAATATAATTTATAAAGATAAAGGAATAGAAGGGTCTTAGTGCATGTGAACATGTCAGATCATTCATTTTTCCTACAATGTTTTGTCATTTCTCTTAAAATTAAAAGAGGTAGAAACACTTCATTGAAATTATAGCTCTAATCTTTACTTCCATTTTTCTTACTCTTTTACTCAAAGTATCATAGTGTTTGACAGGATTTTTCCTTTATTGGAAATAAGAACTGCTCAGCTTGGCAGAGGTGAGAGGTTATTTAAAAAACTCTTAAAAGGATAGGTGATTAAAAAGATACTGTTGGCCAAAGAAAGAACATCATTGTCCCCCTGCCTCATCCCTTTCTAATGCAATTTTCTTTGAACTAACTAGAATGACGTTTTTCACCAGTAGCTCTTGGACCTCATATTGAAATTATTTCTGTGAAAAATTAGACATGAGAAATCAGAGACATGGCACTTCTACAAAAAGTCTTTTTCTCTGCATGCAAAAACATGTAAACAAGTGAGAACAAAATTTCAGAGAGAAGCAGTTTAAACCATCCTGTACTCCAAAGAATAGCTTAAAGGAAAGTTCAGATACTTTTCCACATTTATGGATGTCAGCAAAATGACTTTAAATTTTGTGAAGTGACATATACCCGTCCCCTTTCCCCCAATTTATTTTAGTATGAATTTCAGCATTTACTTTAGGAAAACTCACAGTGTTCCCTCTGCTCCAATGCCTGTACCCATACAGAGGCCCAAAATCAATGCCCAGCTCCTTTTCCAGAGAAATGCACACACACTCAAGAAAATGAAATAGTCATTTGCAGCTAAATTGCCTGTGGCAGACATTCAGAAGAACTCTACTGGTTGTCTGATAAATCACCCATCCAGCCATGTGAATGCTTGGTTCTAACCATTCTTTCACACAACTCCACACTCACAGAGTTTAGTGTTAAAAACCTCACAGTCTACATTGAGTAAATTTTGTTGAATATGAAAGAAAATTCTGGCCTGTTTGAATTGTCCTGTGTAAAATATCTACGAAACTCTTTGTCCTTTTTTTTTTAATATAAAAATTCTCATTTTTTCCTGAGGAAAGTTAATGTCTTTGAAAAATATAATACCTATGTCAAATGTATATTCATTGTGTTGATAACTTTATTGTATTTAAAGCACAAAATAAAAATAAGAATGTGTATTAGAGAATCTATTCTGGATTCATTAGAAGGGAGTACATGCAAAAAAAAGTTGACTTCTCCATTTTTGTGTATCTTAGTATGTTTTTTCTGTTCTGGAACATGATTAAAGCAGTTGTGATCTCCCTGGGCATTCAAAACCATAGGAAAACTGCAATGAAAGATCTAGCAAAAAGCAATCTAACAGATGACAAGTATATTTATTAGAAATCAATAAAAACATTTTACTAGGTAAGGCCACGTTGTTGTTTTGTGTAGTTAATTCCTAGTCCTTAATCCTCTGTAGCACTTCATAGTTAAAAGAAAACTATTAATAGAACATTAATTAATGCCTGTCACATGCTATTCTTTCTCTTTTCCTTGTTTTTATAAACATAATCCTCAAATAAAAATATTTATATTCTCAAGTAACCAATAAATATTCATGGCTGCCTCATGTGTGTGGCAAATATTGAAACCCTTAATCAATGTCCATAGTGAGATTTTTCTAGAATTAGTCAATTTAAACTAAGGTTTCCAGTGGTTTGATAAAGAATAAAATTTTTTGCAAATCTGTACTCTGCAATGTGAACCTTGAACGACCTAAATTCTCTCATCCTCCACTCATTGTCAATGATATTTTGAATGTGAAAGTAATTGAAGGTTTCTGTACCCAGTGGCTGTTCAATGATTTCACAGTACATTCCTAAGCCCCGTTACCTTGTATTATTCTTGGTCCTTTTCATTGTCTGTTAGCCCATATTCTTTTCCCAAGGGATCCCAGCATTTGATTCCTACAGAAGGGAGTAGTTTGCAGCTGTGACCCTGAAAAACTCTTTTTGCAGTCATAGCAGGCCCACAAGAGCAGAAGATCACTACTTTTGGTAGCACACCTTTTTCCATAGGCAAGGGAGGGTTCAAGGCTGATGTTACAGAGGGTTATTTTCTGATTTCTAGCTCCTACTCCTTAATAATCTTGAGAAGTACAGACAGCAGAAGAGCTGAAATCAGCCACTTGGCAAGGGCTCTCAGCAAGCATTGCTAAGGAGGTGCTCCACAGATGAGAGGGACCAAGGCATGGTGGAACCACTTCAGACAACAGATATATGGTCATTTTTTCCTCATCTGTCTCTGTTGTCTTTTCCATTCATCATTTCTGACTTTGCCGAGTTTTGCTGCAGAATTTGCAGTCATAGCATTGAGAAAGTAAATAAAAGAAACCTGAAAATAATTCTCCAAACAATGTTTTCAAACCTCACTGAAATCTGTGTGAGACATTTCTAATTAGAAACAGAAATCATACACCAAAAGGTGCCATGGGACAAAAAATTTCACCAACAATTAATCACAGTTTAAAAAAGTCAAGGTTTTATTTCAAGGTAAAGAATAATAAACAGTGGTTTAGTCAAATTAATCTCTGACAGACAACATAATTTTGCTTTCTTTCTTACAATACAAAAAAAGAGCTGTTGAAAAAAAAAAAAAGCAGCATTAAGAACAAGGTTCTTTCACCAGCTACAGAAATTGTCACATAACTGTCATCAACACTAATTTACAATATTGCACATAAACAAATTAGAAATGGGCATATGTTAAAGACCATTGAGAAGGAGTGGTGCGTGTAATATTAAGTATAATTAAATGGGTCAGTGAACTATTTCGGGTAGTAGTTTAATTTAGTTTCTTAAAGTGAAGCGATTTGGGTAGGATTTGAAATGAATTGAACTCAGTACTAAAGTGAGAATGGTAAGCATGAGAAAGCAGAAATGGAAAAGTAATTTTTACAGTACTGTGGGACGGTGGGTGTAATCTGCTCTTGCTGATATGCAGCTACAAAGTTAAAAGTGTCTTTTAGTTGTATTTTAAAATGGCTGCCACTTGCAGTAAGGAATAATGACAATATCAAACAAAGAAGGTGTCTGGTAAGATGTACTTCTGTAGGAGTTGCTGGAAGCCAGTTGGGAGACCTATGGAAAATGGCTTTTAACGTAGTGAATAATTCTTGTTGCCTCTTCTAGAGTCATCTGATGCCTCTTCTCCCTTGAAATTCTAGAAATACCAATGAATTTTATTCATAATTTTTTCATAAATTTTGGTTTTCTTATTTTTTAACAGACACAAGACTGAAGTGGAAGTTAAGTTTCTTCTTCTCCAAAACAAAACAAAACAAAACAAAACAAAAAAACCCCAATATCTGAAGATACATTTAAAGACCTTTCAGTTTTACCCAGACTTACCTGTAGCCAGACATATGTAAGAGCAATAAGTCTTACTTGCACCATATGGTACTTAAAGTGTCTGTATGTCTGGACACAAACTGGTAAATTAATTGCTCTGTGAATTAAGTTTGACTGATAGGCTATCTGCAGAGATAACATCGCTGCCATCCTTCAGCAGCACACCATATTTGATGCTCAATCTTTCTCCTGACATTAAAAATCTAACCTCCAGCTAGACAGTCCTGCAGGTGGTGCTGTGGGAAATGTTTGCAGTTCAGAGACGGGCTGGAACACGAGTGGAGAAGGAACAGATTCATTCATCTTTTTCCAGAACAGAAATAGAAAGGTAATTTCTTTCAAAAACTCCAAAGCACACTGTACTCACCTCTATGGAGCACTCAGCAATGGATCAACAAAGTATAAAAGGGATACAAAGTGCCTTTTTCACCTGGTGGAGCTTTTAACCAACTTTTCTATACTGTGAATGACTAATATTTGTATTACAGCTGCTGTAATTAGAGTTTAGCTTCTGGTAATAAGAACTCATGGGACAAGAAAAGCAATGGAAAAGAATAGCCTGAAAAAAAGTAAAGAGAATAAAAATGTGTTCACAGAAAAATGAATGGATGTTAACAGCAGAATTTTACAACCCAAAGGCAAAAGGAAGTTTTCTGCAAATGTAAAGTAATATGTGACCTGGCCTTGAGTTTTTGCTTCTTTTGGATTTTTTTTTTTTTTTTGAAAGCTTAAGCTGTTTGTATCAAACTATAACAATGTGTTCCCTTTTTCTGAGCTTGCAGCTGGCTGGTGGAATTTGATGGCCTTGGTATTGTATTAGCAGCAAAATGGTACTGTAGTTCACAAACAAAAATGGTCAGAGAGATTTGCAGGAAACTTCGGTGTTCAGCAAGATTAGTACTTGAGTATTTTTGTTAGGTTTTAATCTGCAGGAAAATTTTCAAATCTATACAAAATTTCATAGGTTTAATATTGTTTAAATTGTTTAAAAATCCGTGCATGTGTACTTACGTATGTGTGTAGAAATATGCTATCTTATATACTATCCACTAGATGGACTCAGAAATAGTATTCAGAATCCAAACTCAGACTCCTGGTAAGGAGAAATATTTGATGTGAAGCAGTTGCTGGAGTCTGGCACACAGCAGCAGAGCTGGGGAAAGGAGCTTCCACACTTGTACCTTTTGTAAAGGAAGGTCTGACTGTGATCTGCTCTGAGAGAGGTTCTGCTTGGCTCCCAGAGATCTCTCCATGATGGTGTCAAAAAGACAGGATCATATCCAGCCAAGAACCTTGCAGATTTCTGAATATAGAAAACATTATATAAGTGCTTGAGGTAATTTGAATTAGATCTCTCATAGGTGCTCAGAGTGCATGAAAGGCTGTCATATGGCCATAACAGTGGGAAAAGCATGTGCTGAAACGTGCCAATAATTAGCTTTAGCAGACAATTGAATATTCCACTTCAAATGACAGGCTTAGTCACAATCATTGTCTCAAATTACTTATTTGTTTTTTCAATCATGGGTTAAATTATTATTGCTCTTTGTGTTGGTTTGTTTCCTTATCATAACCACCTGCTTTTTACTTTAGTTGCTGTATTTGCTAAATGATGCAATACTTTCTCAACCCATAAAATGTGAATAGTGCGCAAAGGCATCAGCAGTACTCATTTCATTAAAATAATTATTTTCAAATCACCTGGAAAATCCAGATGTAGTCATGTCTACAATAAGGGATGGAAGTGACCTCTGAAGAACATGCTTACATTTCAGCTAGCATGGGCTGTCAGAGTAGCATTGTATCTTACTCTGTTCAGATATCAGAAACAAGGCAAGGGATAGTCAAAAGACAAAATACAAAAAGACATCGGCTAAGCTTGGTGTGTAATACCCACTGTTATTCCACCTTCATTCTATGCTGAGAAAGCTGCAGCAGTATTTTAGCAGCTGTAATGACATTTGGGCTTGACAAAAGTCCTGGGATCCTTGACTACAAAACTGATTGCAGACTATACAATGACTCTATCTGATGCTTGATAAAATAGTCAATGAAGGCTGTGGGTAAGATGTCCCAGTCGTAACAAGACAATGCATCTCAGAAAGCAGAAGTGCTTAGTCCTGTGAAAGTAAAGTAAACTTAATGGAAATAAATAATTCATGCTGCAAAGGAAAATAAACATGTGCTCCTACCACAGCCATTCAATCCACAGAGTTGGCTTAAATACTAAATCACACCAAATGTTCCAATACGTTTTGGAGAGAGGATTACACTTAATAGAATTTATCCTTCAGATACCAGTATAAGACCAAGTGGACCATTTTACCTTTCTTCAAATCTGTAGTTGTTTATTGTTGTATCTTTCTATAATTATTTTTGTGAGAAATACGTGACTAAATTGATGGTATAATTTGTGCTTTATGAGTAAAAATGCCAGACTGGTAGGGGCATAGAACTACAAGGAACTTCATGGGGTCACCCAGTCCAGTATGATAATATTTCCTCTATATCATCTGTGATGAATTTTCCATTCTTATTGCGATTAATGGCTATCCTCTCCTTAGAAACTGCCAAAGACAGCAGCTTGGGACTTCCACAGGCAATCTCTGACACTAGCTCATTATCTCTGTCATTGAGGACTGATTTATTTTTTAATCAAAAAACCCTTCCTGTGTCCTGTTTTCTGTATCCTGTATCTTATGTCTTTCATCTGATCAACACTCATTCCTTGCCCCTGTCTGCTGTGGATGTAAAGACTAAGATTATTTCCTTCTTCATTCCAATAGATTTCTGTGTCATTGAGTGTTACCATGTTCCCCCTTTTCCCCTCCTTTCCTCTATTCTAAACAACCCTGAGTCGAATGATCATGACAGGTCTTGAGGAAGAAATCTTATATTTCAATCTAAGCCTAATATTACTAGATACATCAAGTGGATTTGAGAGGCCAACTTCATTAGATTTTGAAATGAAATTGGGATTCACTGTTCCTTGCAGCCGTGGATGACTGATCACTCTCCATGGCAAATCAGCCTACTGCTCTGGCCTTCTGTGGGATTTTTGCTGCAGTGATGATAAAATATAGTAAACTGAAGAAACAAAGGCATTTTGAAATACCACAAGAGAAAGCAAGAGGTTTGTGGAGAGACTGTGTTCTCTGTGGCCTTTCAGATGTGAAGAATCAGTAGTGAGAAGACATCTCTGTGAGGCAAGGTTGCTAACTGGGTAAGGAGGATTAAGGTCAAAATGTTTTAGCTGGCTCAGCTGAAGGTTTGGGACAAAAGGTCTGGGACAAAAGGCTCTTGTGCAACTCATCCAGACACACATTCCTGACATACCTCTGCAAATGGGTAAAAGCAGCGTCTTGGGAAGGTGTTCAATATATTACATGGTCTTGTGCGAGGAATCTTTGTTTTCTCAGTACTTCCATGCTAATAAAGCTGAATTTTGCTAGATATGCACTAACAATATCAAGCCTTGGGCTTGTTTTGGAAGAGTTCTGATTCACATTGCTAAGCCATTGCTGCTTCATCTTTCCAAGATCCAGTTTAAAAGCAATTATATAAAACCCCATCACTTGATGCAGAATGTTCACAGCTGCAGTCCCTTTGGGTAGAGTCAGAGTAGTAACCTGTCTAATAAAGTTTCTTGTCTATGATGGGAATTTTTTTTTGTGCTGTTCACCAAATTTATGAATCCATGGATTAACACCCTGGTGAAACTCTTGTGAAACTGAGACAGGCCAAATGTAACTATAATTTTCAATACCTTCCTAATTTCTCTCATTAGTCCTTTTCTATTACTAGTGCTGCTGATCTAAGGTTACCAAAAGGCCTCTTTTTTTTTTTTTTTTTAATGAAAACTCCAAAACTGAAGTAAGTTATGTGATTGTATACCTATATGATGCTACAGGCATTGGCACTGCTTGGGAAACATAGTAATCATTAAAAAATCTGTGATAAAACTGCAAGAGAGGGCAACATTCTGAATATAGCACTATTCCCAGCTGACACCTTCACTGTCTGATGCTTTCAAGTCTGCCCTTGAAGGCCAAGAAACCAGTGAGCAGTAGGGTGTGCCAGTAGCTCTAGTTCAATGTAGTCATATCATTAAAGAAAACATCAGCTGTGATGATTTTGCAGCTGTAAGAAAACATGGTCATATTTGCTTTTCTGGAATTCCTGCAGCTTCAAAGAAATATGGTAAGGGAAAGTTGTACACCATTGCTGATGCAAACTGACTGGGCCCTGAGAGATGCACATTATGATGAATTAATAATAAGAAGCTAAATTGGCCTTGCATTTTCTTAATTTCTAGCTCCTGTAGAAGTGGTGATAAAATATTCCTCCTTACTTTTAAAAAATCTAAAGGTATTTCCCAGCATCCTGCGGCTCACTCTCAATTGTGCCTGGTTATATGTGCATCTAGTCATATATATGAGGATATTGGTTTTAGTCCTTCAGAATAGAAGAAATTCTAAAATTGATGCCTCTGAGTGAGCTGCTGTTGAATGCATTAAGCTGTTCTGTATGCTTGAATTGGTGCTTCACTTATTAGTCGATGCAGAGCACTGAAAACCTTTGTGTATAAACCATTCCAGCAGGAAAAAAAGAAAAAAGAAGAAAAAAAGCACACAAAATTCACAATTGCTTGCTCTGCTTAGTTTGGTACAAGAAAGCTGGTAATAAATTCTTATTATTGTGCTGAATGAGTTATTTCCTTTAGACATTAAAAGAAAACTCAATGATCCAAATAAGGCAACTTATAAAATATTCACCTCATATATCCTGAAAATAATTGTCATGGCCTTAGAAATACCATGTGAATTCTGAAGGATTCCTGTGCATTTCTTCTAGCTCAAGACTAGTCCTGTAAATTTCCAAAATCTAACCAGCTGTAGTATAATCAGACATTGTGAAGGGTACTGGCTAATCAAGCCATATATAATTAGATGAGATACTACTATTTATATTTTGCTGAATGCAAATTTTTGTGTGAATCTTCCAGAAAACTGATTAGAAGTTTAGCAAAAGTTTTCTGTGTAAAAGCCTGCAGAGTTTAAACAACACAAAATCCAAGTGTTCTTTGATGTGTAACATGGGGAAGTACCTTATTTGAGTGCACTTGAAGAAAAGTGGGTGCCTGAGTTAGTGACCTGTGGAGTTATGAGTCAGAGGAGTTTCCAGAGGATGAGTCAATCCACTCAAGTGTCATTTTGCTGTCACTGACTATATGTGGCAGACAGGGCTCTACTTCAGTCGTGTGTCTTAACTGAACAAAGCTGGCCGTGTGAATATCCTGCTCAGACACTTGAAGTTGGACACAATTTATATTTACACACATTGTCTTGTGAATAGAGAAATCATATTTCTGTAACGTTTAAGTGTATTTCTATATATGTGTCTGAAAAAATGTGTGAGAAAGCTGTGGAGGAGGATTTAATTGCCTGCAATATTTAGTGTTCAAATTGTATAGCAGTGTCCATTGTAACAGTTTGCTCAGGCATTTTGCTGTCATACAAACTGACAAAGCTGCTCATGTTGTCCCTTCAGTTTAAAAGGAAATTATTTTCTGGTGAGCTGATTAAGAATTAGGGACTTCCCTATTCATTTTTTGCCCTCTGTATGCTGAATCTGTGATTTCTCTCTATAATTACTTCAATCTGACAATCTTATTATAGTTTGACTGGAAACTGCTCTCAAATTGGACTAAAAGAGACCTTTTGACAATACCAATAGAGGTAAGATTTAAGTACAGGAGTGAGCCAACAGGCAAGGTTCCTTTTTCTTATATAAAAAAAAGGTCATATGACCAGGTACTTTCTTGGATAAAAAGGTAGAGAAAGAAATTTTCTCACTTTACATTTTCTCCCTGCACATTTTTCTTTAAAGAGCACTTTCTTTCCACACTGGCTAGACTTTCATCCTATGACACTTTCATCCTATGGCACTTAGGGCTGTGGGATCTTTTAAAAAAAGAATGTTTATGTTTTTATGCAGAACTTATTGTCACTAATTTAAACAACAGAATATCTCATGTCTTTTAGACAGAGTACAGCTGTTCATTTCTGTTTCAGTCAGTCAAGCAGAATAAAATCTTGTAATCTGAAAGTAAGTATATTAGCAACTATTTGGGAGGGTTTTAATATTATTCAGGATGCTGATTTTCACTAATATGTCTATCTTACATATTCTTCAATCATTGTTTCAGGATAGACTAGATTAATCTGAGGCAACTGAATAATGTAATCCTTATTTTTGAGATAGAGAAGTGTATAATGAACTAGATGTGGATTTTTATGGTACAAATGAAACCAGAATTTAAAATTCTATAAATTCTCCAAGAAGCTGGACATGTTTTTGCTTTTCAATTGCATATTGTTCCTCCCTGTTTCTGTTAGTTTTCACCTCTGATGTGATTGCCATGAAATCCCTCCTATTGCATAGCTGTTTATTCAATGACTTCAGGGTAAGAGCCAGCTGTGAAGGGTAGTCATCACCATACCATGCACTGGGGAACCTTGACCCATTTATTTCTTCAAAATTTTAGGAGAATTTTTTGTTTATTTGTTTGTTTTTAAAAACAGATACTTTGTAAGTATCTCTACTTTGATTTGTGAAAAAAAATTGCAAAAATTTCCTCAGAGTAGTCCTGCCCAATCTTAACAACTCTATTTTTTCTGGCCATGAATTAGTCTGTCAGTCTCATGAGCTCTCTGCGATGATTCATTTCAGACTCCACTTTAGCATTTTTATAAACATCTGCATCACTGCTTAATAAATTACTCATTGCACCTTAAAGCAAAATGGTAATGTTTGCAACAGAACCTCAGTATAGTAACAAAGTGAATGAATAAAACATGTTTGTGTCATGGGAAGTACAAGGAAATGCTGCTTCCTTCCACTCTCAGTGTATCGGATGTGCAATTATTGTATAATTAAGTTCAACTTACATGACAGGTGAATGACATTCCCACACTGCTGTTCCAAGTTTGCTCCTCAAGCAGGCTAAATATGTTCTACAACAACATTTCAAGCAGAAGCAATGCAGAACAGCTACTTTAGTGTATTTTGTGACCCAGAGTGGTTTCTGTGCCAGTTTCTGCTACCATGGGTAAGCAGGATGTACTTTTGATAACACATCAAACTAAGAGACCCAGTAAGGCAGGGAAGTTTCTTAATTAGAGTAACCACAATGAATGAGTATGGGTATGACTTCTGTCTTTTCTTTCTTTAAGTGTGACTTCACCCATTTGTCAGCTGACAAGGAGTCCCACACCACATTTGCAATTCCAAATGACTGACTCCTATGAATCATTTCTCAAGAAATGTGTAGGAAATCAATCTCAAGGGAAGGAAAATATTCTTCTAATCAAATTGATGTAGCCTATTCCTCATTGCAGCCCTAAGAGTATTGAGAAGAGATATTTTTGTTTGAAAATATAAACCCCACAATTTAAGAAAAAATTTGCATAGTCATTGTGGCTGCATGGGAATTCACAAAGCTGTGGTATTTAACTCTTAAATTGCTTTTAACTCTGGGAGAGTGTTTTTCTTGTGATAAGTCAGTTAATATCTACTATATGGAGGAGTACTATAGAAGCTTTGCAGTCAAGGAAAAGCAGATTTAAACTCTGCTGGGTGTTTCCACTTATGAGCATTTCTAATGAAAGTTCAGACAAGAGAAAAGATGGGAACTGTTTCTTTCACTGTGAAGCTATGAATGAACTATGCAAAGCTGCAATAAAATCACTGGTTTTCATTATTGTGAAAATAAGCAGCATCCACCAAGACTGCAAAAGGGTCTGAAAAAGCAGAGAATGCTGTTTCAAAGCTCCTTCATTCAGTCCATTCTCAGTGGCTGTGGCTTTGTTTTAGCCATTCCATTGCAGGGGTTTGTCTGCGCAGTGTGGAACTCAGGTAAGAGTTTTGCCCTTCATTTCAGCCTGTAATGAGGAGCTCTTTCTAAGAACAGTGAGAAACACAAAATGGTGAAATGTTTTGTCTAGATGTGAACTCTGGATCACACCTGTTACATACAACATATACTTTTTTTTTTTTTATGAAGTGCTGCCAATTTTCTAGTCAGAAACTGTGATGTGAGGTGAGGTAACTCCCACTGCCTTCAGATCAGAAAAGAGGGTAAATGGGTAGCCAAATGTTTTTGTTTAATCAAGAACAATTTGAAAGAGATACAGAGGATTCTTTAAAAAGTCAGTAAGAAAAAGTACTCACCAATTCTATTTTCAATATTTGGAGAGAAAACACACAATCTTTTAAGTCTCAAGGACCTGGTTATTCTTCTCTTTCATTCTGAAACATGCACCTGATGTTTTGATACGCAAGAACGCTGATTGTGCAGAGATGATGTTTTATTACTATGTATTCACTGAAAGTAAAAGGTGGGAAAAATCAAAATAAAGAGTAACTCTTCTTTTTTAATAGTCCAGAGTTCCTACTTTTCATTGTGTTGGTTATAAGAAATATCTAAAATAAAATGACAACATAAGATTAAATAATAGAAAATTTTAAGTGTTAGATTATCTTGATATTTGTTCAGAAGATGTCACTAAGTTTGCCTGTTATTTCAAATTTATTAATACAAACTTTTAGGATAAATTTGTACCAGTATTTGACCAAAGGGAATTTTTTGTACAGTGGAATTTCTTCCCACTCCTGCTATTTCTGTTGCCAAACTTTGTCCCTTTTCTGTACACATGATGCCTCTCAATAGCTGTGGAATCAACACATGCCATAAATACATACCTTGAGTCAGGGTCCTGGATACAGATTTTTAGAGTTATTTTGCACTGAAATATTCATGGGCAAGAAATCACCTTTATACTAGATGGAAGCTTATTTCATGTTTTGAAATCTATTTTCATATATATATATATATCTGTAATGTAAAAATATATATGGAAATAAAACATATATGCAACAGTTGCATTTTAGCAATTCCCTTTACATAAAATTATTATTACCGTTTCCGTGGAGTCATTAGTAAAATATTGTCAAATACTGGTACAAGCAAAAAAAAAAATCCTCCAAAGTTTTAATCTATGGATTTTCTCTGTATGTTAATTTCAGTTCCCTTTCAAATGCTTATCCATCAATATTCCCATGAAATAAATATTTCCAGAACTATGACTTCATGCTTATTGTTCACACAGGTCATGTTCACCTTGAATAAGCAAAAAGAAAATATCTTTCATTGTGTCATTACTGCTTATAGCATTGAATATAGCCCTTTCTTGATACTGAAGGAAAGCCTGGATAGTCTTCTCTGTTCATGGTTAATTTCTTGAGCTTTTTCATAGTACTGAGCAAAGTATATACAGCTCTTTTGATATAATTAATATTGCTTAACAAAGGTAACTTTGTGTCTGAAAGTTCTCTGTCTGAGGAGGATGGAATTAAAAATTAATACTTATGTTATGGCTTTTTGAAAGATCTAAGAAACTCGTATGATGCAGCTTGATCTAAGGAACATCGTGCTCAATGAGGAAGGGAGAAAATGAAAAATGAAGGCTTAATGATCACTTATTTCTACATTTCATCAGTTGAAGCTCCAGTGTGTACCTGGATACACATGCATTATTCACAAAAACTCTTCCAATTCTTCATTGCCATTAGGATGATTTTGAACACTCTGACAAATATTTTTCTTGAGTTTCTCCAGAAACTTGTTTACATTCGTTCCATGTTTTCACGGGAAGTAAACAGTCCTCAGCTTTAAATCAGAGCAACCAAAATCATACTTATTCTTAGATATTTATTCTTTTCAAGTATTTTCTCAAGTGGAAAGCAATGTAGTTGTCTGTAAGTAAGACAACATAAGTCTGGTGTATTTTGTTTTGATGGGAGAATGCCACGGCTTTCCACCTGACCATGGAGAAGAAAAGGCCTAATCAAACATCACAGCTCCATAATATTCAAAATCTCCTGTGGATGGTAAGTAGTCTATTTTAAAGGCCAATTGAGAAGAGATGACCCTGGTTCTTTGCTGTTTGCATATTCACTGCACTTTTCTGAGGACACCACTGCCTTCTGTTCTGGAAGAAATTCTAGAGTCTTATTTTCAAGATTTGTATTACACAGTTAAAAGTCTCACAATATATTTGAGTGTCATTTAGCACCTTAACTGATCTATACAGAAAGGAAATTCTCAGCCATGGTGTGTAAAAACCCATATGTTGCATGTGACAATTGGTGGTTCCCTCCTTACCTGTTTTTATAATGTGCTATATTCTCTGCAAAAAAGTGCCCAACAAAAAACTCAAGAAAATGCCCAGCATTTTAATAAGGAAATAAAGTGCCCAGTCCTAAGTCTATCTATTGTGTGTTAACATTCTATTAGAAGTAAAGTAAAATGCAGAAAAATGACAGTAGCCAAATACTTTTTTTTTTGTTGATTTTCTGGAGAATACAGCCCTAATAAGTAGGTATAGAAAAACTGCCAGAGTGTACTTTGTGCAGCTGCCATCTGGTAGCTATATAACACAGTTGTGGTGGTCAGGCAGGTGGTGATTAACCATGATTCAAAATGATGTTTCACAGCAGGCATTCAGCAGGGAAGGAAAGGTGGCTTTCACAATATTCTGCTGGAATTCACACACTGGGGAGAGTGAGGTGACACACAAGTGCTGTGGGCAGGAGGGACTGGAAGCACATGGGAAGTTCCCCTCCCTTGAAAGTTGTGTATCATTCAACCATTTGATGGTTCTGCAGGGCTGTTCAAAGAGTTCTAGGAATAAGGATAAGCTGCCTTATGTTTAATTTTCATTGGGATTCTAGATGGTTCTAGAATGCTGAACATGTCATTACAAAATAATGATTAGTACTTTTATTCTACAGGGTCAGAATCAGTCACTGAAAAGTAAGAGTCATGCTGGATAGAAGTACAAGTCTTCTCCAAATTTTTCCATTCTGGAATCTGCAGGAGGCCAAGTATGATTAAGAAAATAACAGGAAAAAAGTGTAATCTAGAAAAATCACAGATCTGTTAATATTTTCCCAATATTTTCATTTTGGAACAATGGGTAAAAGAAAAGATGTAAAGATAAATGTAGAATAGAATACAATTCTACAGTCTCAAAAAGCAGGATTAGTGACACTGCTTTTTATGTTTTCTTTTGCACAACAGAACTTGCTGATCATCCAAGCTGAAAGTGAACATAGCTTTTAGGATGGAGAATATGGATATTATTAATTTTGATACTATTAACCATTTTCAAGTTGCAAACACACAGATCAATATCCTCTTAGGAAAAGGGAAAGTGTTAGTTCCATCCTGCCCTGCAGATTCATTTGGCATTATGTGGAATTTTGGTTGTTTGTGTTAGGGAGCTATTAATACACAATGAAGCAGACAAAGAACAGGAGAATGATCAGAGAAAGGAAATAATATAATGTAAGAGAGTAAACAGGCTTGGCTTGTTTGGTGTAGCAAAACACAGATGGAAGGAGGGATATGATTGTACTTGATAAATATGTCAAGGGAAATACCAGGCTGGGAGCTATTTAATCCGAGACTGTTTGCACACAGAAAAATTTTATAAAGCTGGCTATAAGCATATTTAGGATTGAAATTGTAAATTGCTTTTGAAATGTGAGATACACCTGTTGTAGAGGATGAGAGGCAGAGTACAAATTAAAATACAGAAAATTCCATTTAAACAAAAGGAAAAAGTCATTGTCCAGGTAAGTGAACAGCATTCCACTCCAACCTCTGGTGGAGTAGGCCTGGATAGTTGCACGTGTGCTCAGCAGAGGGATTCAAGTGTACTCAGAAATAGATCACATTCTCTGAGGATTTTTCAAGTGGCTGCCTCATTTCAAAACACGGTAGAACATTTCAAAACACAAAACTCCCATCTATGTCAAACTCCTGACACTGAAACCAGTTGTCTTGTCTTTAAAGACTGTCAAGGTAATATCGTGTTTTGCTTTTTCGTGGAATTTGACTTATAAAAATCCTCTTTGTTTGTTTGTTTTTAATTTAGTAACATAAAACAAAGGAACAATATTTTCTGAAAGACTCTTTTTTTTTTTTCCTGACTATTGCTTTTACAATTACAGATTGCTAAAAACAAGCCTCCATTTTATGGAAAGGATCCAAGCAAGGAATCTTCTCATCTTGCTCTGTTATTATCTTTCCAGAGGTGGTACTGTAGTCATTAAATTAAGAAAAAGAAATAACTAGGATGCTGTTTCTGAAGAAGATTAACGATTATCTTAAAAAGACTGAGTCTGTTGAAAATGCGTGAATTTTGTCAATACATCTAAATTTTACAAAATTTTCATTCTAGTATATTAGAAAGAAAATGGTGCTGTTCATTCATTTATGCACACAAACAGATGAAGAGTAAGTGTGCCTGTATATATATATGTATTAAAAAGTAAACTTTATATATAGGAAGTAAATCTTAAAGATGGAAGTATCTTTTTTGTTTCATTATAGGAATATTTTGCTGTCAGTTATCCAAAAGAATAATAGTCACAGTCACAGAGCACAATTCATGCAGCACACTGAGCTTGTGTTTCAGAGAATTTTAGCAACACTCCAGACTCCTGTGTGGTCAGGCAGATCAAGTGGATTGTGCATTCACAGCTTTGCCCAGGGCAGAAAACAATCCCGGTGCAAAAAGGAAGAAATGCATGTGAGAAAGCTGGCAAAGATGCAACACATAGCTTTTTCTTTTCATTTTTTTCTCCTGCCATTGATATCTTCTGTTTGAGGACTACAACCTTGTGAATATTTGCCACAAATCCTACTGATCTTGTTTTCCTCCCCAGCAGTAGACACGCATAACTTAATTTCTTCTGCTCTGGCTACAGCCAGATATAATTTTTTCCTATAAAACACAGCTTATTTTATTTCTAGTTATCTAAACTGGGCTGTGCAGTGTGTAGTGAACCACTATCTACTCCCACCTTTTCCTTGCACAGCAGTAATTTTTCAGTTCATTCAGCTTATGTTTTATGGACAGAGTCATAGGTTCAGTATTTGCTTGTCTGTAAGCTTGGTACAAGGTAGATGGTGTGAAGGCAGAGTTAGATTTTCTTCCAAAGGACCAAGACTTAAAATGAATAATGAATAATCTTGATGATTTCAGTATAAGAGTTTGGGATAAAACTTCTGCAGAATCAGATCTAGGTTTTTTTTGGTGGTGGGGGTGGTCTTGTTGTTTGTGTGGTTTTTTTTGGTTTGTTTTTCTTTGTGTTTTGTTTTGTTTTTTTTTTTTTTGTTCTGGAGATACTTCACTTGTGAGGATCTCATCACTGTTAATTTACAAAGGGTTTTGTTTTTTATATTATGCTTTTTGCCATGCTCACTGAATTAAGAAACCCTTTGTAGCAGCTCTGCATTCTAATTTCTGATTTAGATAAGCTCTATTTATTGCTCAGTTTACTTCATTCTAGGTCAATAGCTTTAATTAGAGTATTTTTAGCAGATCATGAAATACAAGTGCACACAGACATGGAAATACATTAACCAGTCCAATCCCAGCAGTTTGTGCTACACCTCTTTGTGCCTCTATGAGCAGAAACAGTTGCTTTTTTTGTAGAGTTCACTAAGCATTTGTCATCTTTTCTTGCACTGACCATTTCTCCCTGTCATAGTTTTGGTTTTAGTCTACTTTTACTTCCCCTGTAAAGGCATATTTCTTACTAGTAAAACTTAATGAAAAGTAGTCTTCAATCATGTTTCTACTCAAAAATGTTTAACTATAATAGAAAGCTATACCGAACAGAAGGCCTTTTCTAAAATATTATATTTCTTATTTCTTCAATGTTTACTGTGGACTAGAGCTGAATTACAGAGTTTCTATTTCTAAGTCAAATGTTCAGGTGGGATGTGGGAATCACAATTTTTGCATGAAAAAATAGAACAACTGGATCTGATTTGCTAACATGTGATGGAGATTTTTTTGTTTCTAGACTTTACCACTTGAGACACGTTTAGAAGTTCATACACATAGGCTGAGGATAAAAGAAATCATTTCAGTTTGGTA
Source organism: Chloebia gouldiae (assembly GCA_003676055.1). Classification (NCBI taxonomy): domain Eukaryota; kingdom Metazoa; phylum Chordata; class Aves; order Passeriformes; family Passeridae; genus Chloebia; species Chloebia gouldiae. The sequence goes on along the minus strand of QUSF01000008.1, from coordinate 21,816,398 downwards.
ATAGGGATTGTGGTCCTTGAATAAACCTTAGGCTGGAGAGTGACATTTTTTTATACTAATGCATCCATGATTATTTTTCAAGTGGAGTCCATTGTCTGCTAGTCCAAGGCTCTGATAAATCTTCAGTTCCAATGCTGATAATGTCTCAGGCAGGGCTATCTCAAACAAAATTCAGGCTGTTAGAACGTTGCAATTTTTGTAAGGAGTCAGGAGTTGCTATCCACAGCTCAGGTTGTTCTGGTACTCAGGTCTTGTTGCACCCATGCTCTGCCATCCATCGACCTCACCAAGTGATGTGGCAGAGCAGGGCTGCAGTTTCCATACTGATGATCTGGGAGATGCTGCACAGGTAATGTTTTGTACCAGGCTGGAATCAGTTTGACAGGGGCTTAGGAGAAGGTTAAGTGGAGGACAAATTATCACTGCTCTCCAGCAGCAGTTAACACTGATCTTTATAGCATCTTTATAGCAAAATAATATACATTCTGGCACTTCATTTTATAGATTCTGCATGACAAGTGATAAAAGTTATGAATTACTTCTATCAGGCTTCATTTTTCCCTGCTTTTTAGTTAATATTACAAAGCCTGATGTAATTACCCATTTGGCAGCTCTCCTTGTCAGTCATCTGCTGATTCATAAGCCAGTCAAACAATATATTACACACCAGATCATCTGTGAGGACTTTGCTGGCACAGGATTTTGTTTTCAAGGGTATTTCAGCAGAATCAGAACTATCCACAGGGTTCCTGTGCCAGTCCTGTCTCCTTGCTGTACACAGAGCTGCAGGATTTTAGGTTGCACCTCTCTTGTTGCCCAAAATGACTTTTATGCTTTTCCTTTCCAGGGAACAGACAGCTGTCCTGCTTTAGGCATAAGTTTGTCAAGTCAGGAAATATGTCAGGTGCTGATTTTGTGGCTGTGTTGGGGGATATCTAAAGGCAATGTGGAAACCTGCTGGTTCAGCTTGAAGACCTTTAGTTGCCTTTGTTTCCCATGGCTTGATGGCCATTGCACATCCGGGGGCCTGTTTCCCTGCAAATACCAGCAGAAATGTATAAATTACAACCACATCAGGGCCAGGAAAAAATTTTTTCATATTTTTACTACTAAGAAAAAGCTAGAAAAATTTGCTGAGTGACAATTATTGGTGCACTGAAGTTCCCTCTTCAACATCTTTGTCTCCTTGGTGCACTTCCCTGCTGCAGCTCTTCTCTGTGAGTGTCTGCCACTGCTCAGCCTTCCTGTGTGTATTTTGTCCTTCCAAGTTAAATTAAACTGTGTCCAGATAAACAAGGGACATTGCTGAGGCCTAGATCTAGGCTAAAAAGGGCAATTGTTTTCCCAGACTGTTATGAGGATTGTTCCATTTTACCTTTTAACAAATCTCACTTCAAGGTGTGTGGAAAATATTAACTACTTTTTGCATTTGTTGGCATGTAGCTTTACAAATGATACTTTAAATGATAACTTATTTGCATTTTACTAGTTGAGTAGGAATTGAGAAGTGCTAAACAGTTATTCATCTAAGATTAATGCTTAAATATATGACCTGTTTTTGCAAAATTATTTTTCAGGATTTTTCACGGTTATTTGTTTGTCAATAAAGTAATAAAAAATATCATATATATGTACACACAGAGGTGCAGGAATAAAAACTAGAATGACTTTCATTGGGGGAAGGAAAAATACTTGTCCAGAAGTTACACACAACTTACTCTGAAATCAGGAACATTCTAAGTATAATTTTCCATATTTTATTAATTACTAGGTCAGTTTTCCCTAGAAGTCATGGAAATGAAGAAAGAGATTCCAGAATCTCACAGAGAAAGGTGTTTTTCCATTAATTCTAGACAGAATGTGGACAGAAAATATTGAAAATATTGGTAGGATATAATTTATTTATTTTTCTCTTTTTTATAATCAAAATTTTGAAAACAAAATGGCTAACTTTCAAATTTTTATTTTTATTTTTATTTTTATTTTTATTTTTATTTTTATTTTTATTTTTATTTTTATTTTTATTTTTATTTTTATTTTTATTATTACTACTACTACTATCATTATTATTAATTTTACAAGCCAAAGAGCATCTGAAACCTGAAGGTCATATATCTGTAGAAAAATGACAGCCCTCAGACACATCATGCAAACAATGTGATGGAGGTAATTTTAGCATAAATATTAAACCAGTAAGTATTGCCTCTGAGCTATAGTAGCACTATAGAACCTCTGAACTATATATATGTTAATTCTACACTGTATCTGAAAACAAAACATCTCTTGAAAACCAAGACCATTTCTTAAGAGGATGCTGAACCTTCCTGCTGAACATTTCTTTATGATACTGTTTAGCAGTAGTGGATGTAATGGCATTAATTTAGATCAAGGTTACCAAGGTTAGCACTCCATTGATATGAATGAAGAAATTCATCTTCATGTTGAGTCCTCCAGATATGACAGGACTAATGGGTTGTAAATACAAAGGTTGCAGAATGATGAAGGGCTGGATGGACTGACTTAAAATCTCAGCAGTTGTGCTTTTTTGCCACATGCCCATCAGCAAATTTCTTACAGAACATCTGGGCTGTATCAAACTGCTTTTTTAATGCTGAACAAGTAACTGATAGGGGATTAAGATTTTCTTCCCACTGGAAAATTCTCCATTACTGCAGCAGGTCATAATTAAGTCAAAATGGCATTCCTATTCTCTCTCCAGGGAGAAACTGATACCCTGACTCCTGTGCTCACTTGTTGCTCAAGTGAACGATGTCTATCAGCTGCTCCAAACCAGCCCCTTATGGCTCTGGGCATTGATGAATTCTGGTCTCTGTGATGCTGGAGTGCTTTTTTTCCTGTGGCCCGAAATTTCAATGAATTCAGTTCACAAATCATTGGAAGAATTTGGTGCTGTGAAATTGTACAAAATAGTGGCAGTAGCAAATGGACATGTGCTTGCATTCCAGAGATATAACTGAACTAGTGAATCAGAATCTTGTATATGTGAACAAGAACAGAGCAGTCAGTAGATCGTCTCTCTGAATGGGAAATAAGTAAGAAATATGTGTCAAAGTTTTCCTCTCATTGATGTCAAAGGAAAGGGGGAGTATCATGAAAGTTCTAAAGACATAGTTCCTTTCATTACAGGCCTGAGCACTGTAATCTATATATTTTTTCCCACAAATGTGTCTCATAGCAGATGATCATGACCCAAACATTAGAAATCCATAGTAGAAATGAATTGCATATGTCTAGCAAAGAGGCTTACTAACATCTGGAGGACCTTAGCTCGTGATGACTTCTTAGATTACTAGTTACTTCCACTATTGAAACTAATTAAATCCATCTTTGATTGAAATATTTGAATTTTTCATGTCTCCCTGCACGTGAAAATCATTGTTTTATTGTTGATGCATAAAAAAGTTGTCCTTTCCATCAAGCCAGATTCTGCAAAATTTATGAGAGGAGATAATGTTTCATATGTGCACCTCTTCTGTTTTTAAAATAATAAATCTGATTCTAAACAGAATGATGTTAAATTGTTTGCCTAATCCCAGTATATAATATCTTAGAAGGAGTGAAATGTAAAATGCAGAAAGCAGTTTTGCCACATGGAAAAATGGAATCTGCTTTTAAACTGAGGAGTTTGATCCTATGGGGTTAGGAAAAGGACTCCCTTGCTATAGAATGCTCTCCTTCATTTTAGCATTGCTATTTCATCTTACCCTCAGCAGGCTTTTCAAGTCAGCTACAATATCTGTCATAAGTTGAACTTTAAGTCTTTATTTGGGCTTTATCTTGTAGAACATGTTCCTGCCTACTTCTGTACTGCTTTGGCCTCACACCCTTAATTGATGGTCTTGTTTTCACTTCGCCGTTTCACTATTTGCTAATTAGCCTTTCTTCTTACCTAGGGGGATATTTTTTCTTATTGATACTCCATTCACAGCAAAGCTCAGCTGAAAATAAGTGTTTTCTTCTTTGCCAATGCCCGTCATTTGCTTATTTCCTTTCTGAGTTTTTAGGGTGTTTTTCACATATAAAGAAATATGTGCCTTTATCTTTTCTGCCTCTTGTAAATCATCGATAAACTCATCAGAAGAGGGGGGGCACTTTATGATAAAGAAGCTGAGCTTGTTATTTTTTGGCTTCTTTTTCTCATGTTCTCTGACAAACCAAGACTTTTTTATTGAGATCTGTTCTCGTGAATCCTATTTCAGGATTAAATTTGTTATGCTGTATTTGGATATTCCTGGAAAGTGCTTCATGATACATTTTAGAATCTACTGTCAAAATGCAAATACATTATTTTTATGCACTCTGCAGCATTAGACACCAAATGTGGCAAAGCCATTTCTAACAGACTTGAATTCAAGAGGCATCTGCTTTTTGCTCTTTTGGCACAAACATTACTTTTAGATACAAATAAAAAGAAAAAAATAAGGAGCTAGTGGTAGATTCCAAAGAAAGGTTAAGTAATGGGTTCTGGTTTAAGTCTTGGAAGTTTTGCTTCACATTTATGTTTGATGTCATCAACTCAAAAACCTTTACATTAACATTAGCATTGCATGCCAGTGTGGCTTGAAGAAAGGTGAGCTATCTTCCTTGCCATTATCATTGAGTTCCATGTGCAAGTAGGAGTATTCTTGAATCAAAACCTGTTTGTGCAAGCTTCCTTATTATTTTCTCCTTCTTGGGAAAGCATTATTAGCTGTATTTCTAGTGCATATGGCCTGCTGATATTCCTTACAAGAAATTGACTTTTCATACAATGGTCATGGGCATCAATAGGAGATACAGTGTTTATTTCAATGGACTTTGGATTAGGTCTTGGTTGCCCTAAAACTGAAACTGTATTGTCTCTGTTTTCATTTCATTTAATCTCTATGACAAAAGAAAAAAGAGAACATTTTCAATACTGCTGTTTTTATTAAAAGACATGCTTCACACTTTATCCTGCTTTCCACAGCTTCTGCTGTTATATTCCATTTTATTTTCTTCTTACTCATTGGAGTTCTGTGGGCATGAATAGTAAGGAATCTGGTACTCATGACATGCTTGGTGATAGTTGAGTTCCTGTAGGTGAAGTGGAAAAGTAGTGCCAGCCATTGTGGCACTAGAGGCCAGCTTCTGACATTTGTTCAACAATGTCAAACATTACTTTGAAAGTAAATACACATTCATAAGCCTCAAGAGGGAAATTCCTGAACAAAATTATTCCATAGATCATACTGACATTCTATTTTCCCTGTAGAGTACTCCCCTTTCTTGATCTGTTTGTGTGCTCTGTGTTTCACCACCAAGACAAATATTTTAAAACCAGATTTGTAACAGTCTCCAGAACACTGTCTAGATTCTCCATAGAAGAAATCTGCACCTTGTCTTCCAGGCATCTCTGTAAAAATATTTGAACAGGTGCTTCCTTTTTCCACCACATCTCTTCAAGGCAGTTATTGTTTGTTTCTCATGTCCCTGATTTGCATTTCTTTTTGGAGATTTACCAAAAAAATGCAGTACAATCTAGCATCAATAGTTCCCTAGTTCTCCTTTCTTTAGGTTGTTTTTCCATTGGAAGGACATGATGGTTGATTTCCTAGCTCATCTCATCTCATCTCATCTCATCTCATCTCATCTCATCTCATCTCCCGTCATTAATTAAATAACCTGGAATATATGCCTATTTTTTGAAATGAAATATTAGAAAGTTTAAATATTTCTGTCTCCCCTGCATATCTAAGATGCTCCAGAGATGGACAACATTTTTGCTGATTCAACACATAGGATAGTTTTGTGTGACCCAGTTTCTATCCCTTTTAAATCCATTAGGACTTTGCTGATGAGTTCAGACATAGAAGTGTTTTTTTTCAAAAAGCACATGAGAAGTAGGAGGAGGAGGAGGAAGAGGGGGAGGAGGAGGAGGAGGAGGAGGAGGAGGGGGGAGGAGGTAATGGTGCTTCACTGCACATGTTGTACAGCCCCTGGTGCTGCAGCTCAGATCTGGAGAAGTCCTTACAGGTGGGTGGGTGGCTCCTGGGGCTGTCCCCAGTAGAACTGCTGTATGCACTGGTGAGTACATTTGAATTTTAAAGGTGTCAAGGGGAGGACTAAAGCATGGAAATTATTCCATAAATCAACTCCAAGAGTCCTGTTACAGACCACAGAGTTACTGACTTAGCAGTTTTATCTAAACCATTGATTCTTGAGAGCTTTAAGGATAATTTACTTAAATCAAGGTTGCCTTAATTATGGAAGCTTGATTAATTGCAGCAGTATTTCAGCTTTCTTGAAACATATTAATCCTAATAGAGGCACCTAAGTACCAAAGCCTTGACAAATACCTAGTGTTGTGTATACAGCACATAATTTATGATATTGACGTTGTAGCTGTTACATTCAAACACACATTGTTTTCACCTAATGTTACTGCAGCATTTTATATAGCTGTTTGTGACTGGCCTAGAAATGTATATAACATATGAAATATAATACAATCAGATACTCAGGAAGATGTTGTGCACTGCTTACAGAAGTGAAGCACAGAATGAGCAAGAACGAACTAAAGTTGACTTTGATTGGAATGTAGGCGAGTAGTGTAGATCTGCTCTCCATGTAGTTTAAACAAAGTGGAAAAGCAATTTATAACTAAATAGAGTACTGTGTGTACTTATCTAAAATTTCAAAATAGAGCTGCTGGGTTCTGAAGTTCATATGAAATTATACAGTGTTCTTTGTCTCCTACTCATTTCACTTAATCTCTTCTCCCAAGGGACCAGGTGGCTCAGGTCCCTAACAATGAAATCTGACACCTTTCCAGTTTTTGGTGTTTTTTTCCTCTTTGGTGTCACATTGAAAGCATTCTAAAACTGTGCTTTAGTTCTGGATTGCCACTCAAAAGAAGAAACTGTTAAGCAAGTAAATGCTTTATAAATATTCAATATTAATATGTTCCTCGTCTTTCTTAAATTTGCTACCAATGGTAAAACTGGCAGGTTAATATTCCTCCTGAAAGTCTGTCACACTGCTTCTGTCATAAATGACATCACATTTCAGTGAGATGGCTGCCTTCAGCATTAGATTCAGAAATGTCTGTTCTAGCTGCCAGCTTGAGCAAACAAATTTAATAGTTTTCTGTTGACAAGTCTTTCCTAGCTTGTTAACTTTTTGATTGCTCGGCTGAACATAACGGGCATCAGTTTTCATAGCTGCTCACCATTTCACTGGTTTGAAAGACAGAAACATTTGGGTTTTCAGCAAGAGCTGAGCAGACAAAAGCGAAGCTTCAAAAGGGTAGGTGCATGAGTGATAATAAGTACATACACCCACTTAGACCAAATAGCTTTATAGGGTAAATTTACAAAAGTGCATGGGTTTACAGATGAAAAGCAGGAGACTAATGGACTTCAGATGCTCAGGCACATCAGTCCCACTAAGCACCCACTTGAATCTTATAGCATCTAAATACCATTTAAAATATAGCCCTGAGCAACAGTGTGCTCCTTTGATCCCCAGAATAAGCAGAGAGAGCCTGAAGGCAGCTCTGTATCACTGGGCTTATAGGAGGTCCAGGTGATTTGTAACCAGCATGACTCTGCTCCTCCCTTACACACCCTCCAGAGCTTGGGTGGCTGGTGGAGAGGGTGCTGCCTTTGTCTTGTGGAGAGCTTCATTGCAGAGTGCCAGCTCAAGGGTCCTCAGGGTTGCTTGAAGCTGCTCCTCCTACAATAGAGATGAAATTCAAGACAAAATTCCGCTCACAGATGCTTAACACTCAGAAAGTAGTGAGAAGAGGCATGATGTGTGGTTATATAATCTTTGTAGCTGTAAAAACATACTGGTTTTATGGTTTTATGAAGATGTAGGCTCAGGCTTAGTATTGCCAATATCTAAACTTCATGCTATAAAAATATCATGCAGTTGCCATGTTTGCAGATTGCATGGAAGAAAAGCTGCCTCTCTCTTTTCAGTTTATTATATGACTCCAGAAATGGGTTCACTAGTAAAGCTAAACTGCAATTAACACTATGAAGGGTTTCCATCTAATTAGGCACTTAAAAAAAATAATTGGGAATAGGGAAACCTGTCCTGAAATCAGTGACCTGCATCGTCTGAGATGTAAGAAACAGCAAGTGAATGGAAAGTAGAGATCGTTAGGTCTTATTTGGAGCTTCCTATTCTTCCTTCTTCATGTCCATGTTTTTGTGAGATCCTGGAAGTCAGATAGAGATCCTAGGAGAAAAGGGCATCTGTCTGCTCCTTACTAAGAACAAAGTTCCACGCAGTCGCCTAGCATGGAATTATAAGGTTCTGCTTGGATTTCATTTGTCGTGTAAGTGCTCTGCTAAGAAATCAGCAGTGTCTACATTTAATTTAAGCACATATATAAATATTTATTTTAATACAGGTACAATAATGTTCACATGGAGTGTGCAGAAATGCAACTTATAAGCACTTATCTTAAGTGGTTTTAAGACAACAGATAATTTAATAAAATATAGAAGGTAGTTATTTAACAAAAAAATTCTTTCAAATTTAATTTAGGTATTTTAAACTATATTTTTAATTAAATTTTAGAGACTGAATCTTTGACTTAAATGATTCTTAATCACCTTGAATATTGAGTCATGGTACCACACAGAAGTTAAATCTGTGCTATACTCTTTTTATAGATATCCCAACTATAGCAAAATCACACATGATTACCTGAATGATGGAGTACATGGCAAATTTTGGATTCCTTCTATTTAATCAGGAATTACATTGTACAGGGTAAACAACCAAACGTTTCAGCTCTCTAAAGATGATCAGGTGTGTTCTTTTACTATACACAAATTTGCGGGTGTGAATGACAGGCTCTTACCATCAGGACCCTTCAAAAAGTCTGCATATTATGGTATGTGGGAGGTATTTTTTGTGATGATAGTAGTTCTTGCTACAGAAATACCCGTGAGCATTTCGAGACAAAGAGAAATAATCATTTTCTGTGTGTTTTGGGATAATGCTGCAAGTGCTATGTTACTCCAAAATGCTAGACATCTTCTGTGTGAGGAATGCTTTCTCCAAATAGATGCTTCAGCAGTTACTGTTCCCTACACAGCTGGGACTTCTGTCATGCTTTGAGCTTTTTGGTTTCCTCCTTCATTTAGGATTTCACATTATGCTTATCACTGCAAGCTCTTTCTTCTGAGTCCCTTTGACTGTCCCCAGGCTGTCTGCCACCTGTGGTTGCAGCTCTTTAAGAGCCAACCCTTCAGTTAAAGGGGTTGTATTTGTTAGAGAAACGTTCCCCATCTCCAGACGTACGTGGGGCTGAAATTGTCTCTGCTCAATGCCTGTGGGTTCCAGAGTTCTTGTGTCTGGTAGACAGAATGGTGGAGTGTGAACTTCCAGCATGGAACCTGACCCTAACTAACCCCATGAATATGCATCCTACTAAAAACAAGACAGCTCGTCCCATTTTCTGTCAGTGTTCCCTACCACAGTAGTAGTCTCATAGCCAGTGTGAAACACTGTGCAGTCCCTTCTCTGCTCAGGCAAGCTTGAAAATATGGTTTTTAGCAAAATTGCTAAAGACAATTGAATGCTGGAGGACTCATCCTCCAGGACATAAGTGCTCACAAGCCAAGGGGAGGGAACAATCTGGGACGCCTGAACAGCAATCCTTTCCAACAGGCTGAAATATTTTATTTTTGAAGAATACTAGTCATGTGTGGCAGTTTAAACATTTACTAATCTGCTTAGTTCAAATGCTAGGACATTTGAACAACATGTCATGCCACTCATTCCCCAATGAACCATAAAGTTATAGAAGGAAAGAAGGAAGCTCTGAGCAAAAAAAGTATGCTCAGGACCTTAGATTTCCCACAGCTCAGTGTTAAGTCTGAGCCATTCAGAAACTGCAAATGGGCACAGGAAAGATACATAATTTAAACTATAAAACATGATCATATTTCAGTATAAAACATATTGATATTTCTCAAAGTAGTGTCACCAAGATTATACCTCTATACTGATGGACAGTTATATCTAGATTTCCAATCAATAGTATACACAACAAGATACCTGAAATGCTAGAATATAGATTAATTAAGATCCATTTTCTCCCTTCCAGACCTCAGATGTTAGAATTGCTTGACAGTGGTAGTCTTTTAAGATCTAGAACATTGAAAATAGAAGGTGGATTTCATAATATCAACATGGAATCTGGTTAAATTTAAGTCCTAGAAGGAGTTTGCTATGACTGTGTGAGATCTAAATTTGTACTGAATAAAACAAGGATCTTTCAGGAAGCTTAATTCTGAAATGGCAACTTAATCAAAATCACTTTAATCTTATCTCATAAAAAAGAATTTTGAACTTGCCTTTGAAGCAAGAACTAGCCATACATCCAATGCATTATCCTATGGAACAAAATCTTAAGCTTGCCTGTCAAAAACCCATTTTGAAATCATTGTATCTATATTCACTAGCACAGTCAGGGAAGGGAAAGATTTCCCTGTGCCTGTGTGACTGAGAAGTCATAATTTCCAGTCCACTCTGTACTCTCTACACAATGTTTTTATTGTACTAAAGTGTGTAACTGTACTAACATTTTTCTCATATATTTTCTAGGACACAAAAGATGATATTTAGCACTCAGAGTGTGGATAGCCTAAACTTATCAAGGTAAAACAAGCCTGTTCATGTTGAGTTTTCTTAGTGCTGTAGCAGTAGCAAATAATCTATTCGCCTACTCTACTCTAAATTAGATTCATCAGGTTTGAAAATGTTTCTGCACCTGATGAATTGGTTTTACACTGGGCCATCACTAATCAATGCTCCAGAATAAAAATAATCTTATTTTTATAGGTGTTTGTTTGTAAATCAAGCAGTTTTCTGAGCAGTCCATGTCAGATGGGCCTGTGAATAGAAGAGAGGCAGATGATGACAGAATTGCCCAGTAAAATAACATGATAAGAGCACATGTCAGAGTTAAAGCTGGTAGATGAAGCCTTGCCTTTCAACTAATTCAGTGCCACCCTAAAAACAGCCTATGAATTTGCTTTATTCAGTGTTGAGGGCTAATATTCTTGTTGCTCCCAGAATTTAAAAGTGTGTATCTGTTGGGATTGCAGCCACCAAACGCTGATTCCCTGTAACTGAGAACTTTCAAATAATTTTTTATGTACAAGATAAAATTTTCACCTTCAGTAAAGAGCTCTGTCACTTTTCCCATTAACTCTTTTCCCTTTCTGTATTTTTAATACCATCAGATCCCAGGGAACTTACACTTTAAAAAGTAACACCTAAAAAGATAAGTAACATATTGATTCCCCGAGTCACTGCTGCTACACTGTCAAATAAAAAATAAAGGATAATAAGATGAAAATACACACTTCAACAATTTTATGACTGTTAAAAGAAATTAAAAAATCACTCACAACATGACAACAAAACCCCCTCTGACTCTCTTGCCTTAAATAGAATTTCATCAGTTTACCAGAAAGGGAAAGGACTCAACTTTAGAACCAGATGCTGCCACTCACTCTTAGTCAGCACCTTCCCAAAGTCATCTTCTTATTCTTAACCAGGATTCCTAAGGAATCTGGGCACTTCAGCTGCTGAATTCTGGTTGTCAGTCATTTGTCTACAGACATGTGAGTAATTTTAATGATAGTTCAATTTTTCTGCATGTACTGGGAAGCTGTGCCTCAGTGCTAATGTGATACATGTTCCTAAGTTCTGCCTCAGTGATGGGAGCTGATGCATCTCAGAAGGTTATCCTGCCTTTAGAAATCCTTATTATGGCAAAACAGTGAAAACTGGATCAAATATCTAGGCTAAAATCTGAAATAAAATGTAGTATTTTGGGGTTTTTTTACCACTAAATTGTGTCATTTTAAAAGCTATTCTAGGAAAAAAAGTATCCAGCTTTTTGTCTGGAGACATCAACTGATAAAAACCAGTGCTTTCCTTTGAATTTTGTTCCAGTAGTTCATACTCTTCATCCGTACAATCTGAAAAAACAGGTCAGTTTATATTTTCATTGAGCTTTCAGACAATTTCTGCAGTTGGTAATGTCCTAATTTTTCTTCCTGAACAAAATCTAAGGGAAAATCCTCAGAGAATGACAGTTCCAGCTCACCAAACTCCAGACAGGTCACACTAAGTTGTTATAGGAGACTCTGTGACATTTGGGAGACTTCCATCCATGGTCTAGAAGGGTGAATCCCACTCTGCCAAACTGTACTAACACTTCCTCATCCCTTTATTGCCTGCCATAGGGCACATAAACCTTGTAGTTAAAATTTGGGACTTTCTTAAATCAGCATAGGAAAAGGTTCCCTTAGTGACAGTTTACATTAACTTGTTTGCATGGCAAATGTGGTCATTGCATAAGCATTTTGATCTGGTCTTGTTTTTTGTTTTTTTTTTTTTTGTCAGATAGTTTGAATGCCTTTGGTTCCTTTTTGTTATTTTCTACTTCTTTCCCCAGTTTATTCATCAAGAAAACCTGTGATTTTTAAAAGATTTTAAGATGATAAATGTAAGAGTTTTTTTCCTGCTGAAAGACAGGGTCATTGCCCACCTATCATATAAGTAGAGGCAGAGCACATAGAGATTAGTAAGGCGATTTTGGCTCAGGCAGACTTTGACCCCACTTACTGTTACAAGTCGATCAAAGCAGAGATGAGATTGTCATAATTCTTTAACTTAAAAACTTCAGGAATAAAAAAAGAAATCATTAGGCACCATATCCCACTGTAAATAACTTACCAAGATTGCAAGAGTTCAAGATAATAACTACAACTATTAAGATTTATAGAGCAAATTCAGTCTGCTCTGTGTCCTGAGATGGGTGGTAGTTCTATTGATCCATTCCCTTGCTATTAATTTTTTACTGGGGCTCTGGTGAGAGAATTTTTACAAGGGCATGTAGTGACAGAGGAAGGGCCAGTGGCTTACAACTGGAAGAAGGTAGATTTAGGTGAGCTCTAAGGAGGAAATTTGTAATTTAGTTGAAGCATTGGAACCAGTAGCCAAAGAAGTTGTGGGTAACCTATCCCTGAAAATGGTCAAGGATGAGCTGGATGAGGCTTTGAGCAACCTGGTCTAGCAAGAGATGTCACCATGGAAGAGAGGTGGAAATAGATTACCTCTTCAAGGTCCTTCCAATCCAAACCATCCTATGATTCTGTGACTCCTTAATTCTTTAAGGGCAGACTCCAGTGTGGTGGAATGTATGTAGCTGGCTCTGCTACATCCCCAAATCCTCCCTGCACAGTTTAACCTCACACCACACTGGGAGCTTATGAAATCCATCCCCTTTAATGAAGAGATTTTGTGTTCTTCGCAAGAGCAAAGGCAGTGCATGAGTATATACAGTCATGGGTGTGTTGTTGCTTTCATCATTCAACCTGGATGTTTTCCTCACTGACTGTACATACATCAAAACCACATTTCATGTTCATCATGCAGCATAGCAGGAAATGGATACTGGATTGGGAGAGAAAGAGGGGAAAAAAAATCACGTAAATGTTAGCAGCACCCTCCAGCAAAAACATCTCAAATGTTTCTGCCACTGTATTCCAGGAAGTGAAATTTCAGTTTCTATTATTGTTCAAAATAACTAAATATAGAAGCAAATGAAAAATCTGTCACAGAGGGATGCTAACATGAAGGGCATTTTTTTCCCCTCAAAGCTTCATGACCCTGCCTGAATGGGGGTTAAAGGGATGTAAGTAGAAGCAGCATATGACAGATAATCCTTCAGTTTCCTTTGAGGTACAAAAAGCAAGCCTTAGAGGTGTGAAGCTGGCCTGTGTGTGAGACAAAATCACAATGAAATGTGAATAAAATGGAAACAAATGGAACATTCCCTAGCCAGGCTTTGCAGTGTCACCTCCAGCCCAGGAGACAGCCTGAACCCTGGTCTCTGCAGGTGCCTCAGCTTTAGGATCACTGTCTGCTGCTGTCGCTGACACTACCCACAGAGCCTCTTAACAAGCAGAAGCTGTTAGCTGAGCTTATGAGACTGGAAAGGTGCAATGAAATCCCTTGTACATTAAAGCTTTTGCTGTAATTCTGGGTCTTTTCTGTTCATTGTGGAGAAAATGTAGCAAAGGACATAACAAACGCTTGCTGAATTCCCATTTTTGGAAACCACTGGAAGATTTTCATAAGCTTTGAACAAAGGTTTTGCTTGAAACTACAGAGAAGGATGTCTTCTTTGTTCTTTTTACACTGTTCTTAAAATTTAGACAGCCCTAAAACCCAAGGAAATTGAGCAATTCTGTACCACCCTCCACATATTTCCCTAACAATTGTTATAAGCAACAATAAATAACAATTAATATAAGCTTTATCCTAGAGCTGTTTGGTCCAGTTGAGAGTCCAAAGTAACATATGCTTTTGAATATATAAAAATGATATGTTAATATGGATAACAAAGCATTTTGCCACAACTTTGCCATCCTCAGCCACTCAATTAACAGTTTTTGTGTGAATTTAGTTTACATGGAAATGCTTCTCCATTTTCATCGTTCCGTGCTTTCTCTTCTTATATTACGTTATTTTAGCTATTTAAAAATAAAAGCTTCACTTAATATGTTCTTAAAATTTTCACAATTATACAAATGTTTAATGGCATCTTGCTTCTCACAATCTGCAAGGCCAGATTTACTGTCTCAGTGATACTAACCTGGAAAAGTATTTTGTCATGAGAAGATATCCTGCAGAGCCAAAACATCACTAATCTCCATACAGCATATGATTTACAAAATCTGGATATACACCATAGAAGAGAAATTTTGCCAGATCTACTTGTATTTTTTAATCTGAGATATAAGCATTATGGAGATGCTTCATGCAGGTGTTTTATGATCTGTATAACAAACTTGCCTTGCCATAATGAGCATCAGACTATTTGATGTGTTTGTTAAAGTGTGAGTTCCTGGAGGCATGTGAATATGAAAGCCTTTTAATTTTTATTTGAAAACATCTGAAAATCCCCTCTTGTGGCTGCCAAAGAACCTTTGGAAAATGTGTGTCATGCAGGTTCAAAAGTCAGAAAGAAAATATAAAGGAATGAAAATATACATTTAAAATACCTAGACAAACAAAACGATTTTTCTTAGTGCCTGACTTCAGATGCTTTATTGTTTAGAATTGCAGAAACATTACTATATTTGTGAATTTTACTACAAGCAAGATATAGTGTTATAGAAATGAAGGTTAATGGTGTTTGAATTACAGTGTTTTTCTGTGATCTGCATGTAAATCCGACATATGCCAGTGTTGAATTTCATATGCAATACAATTTTTGCCACTAAAAATCCTATTTTCTAGTGAAAAACCTATTCTGCCAATATTCCTCTAAAATTTCCACAACTTTTTGGAACCAAAATTGAACTTTGAAAATTGGAGGACAACTCAGCAGTTATTTTAAACGCCTTACCCTCGCTGACTTGCTAAATCAAGATAAATTATAGTCAGCCCTAGACATGTTTATGGGCTTGTTAAGATCACAGCCTAGAAACAGCACAGGGTATTCCCTTCCACGTGCAGCTCGCAGGGGCAGTTTCAAAGCCATGAGGAGGCACCAGATCTGAGCTCCCCCGGGGCATGAGGGCTTTAAATGGAGAATGTTGATGGCTAATTCCTAGCATGAAAATCTGTTTTCTAAATGTTTTTCTCAAATATTTCTGTCTGTTGGGACGTGGCTGCTGGGAACAAGAGGAAACATAGATGTGAGGGGAGTGGGTAACTGTTGCCTGCATTTTTTACCTAAATATGCACTTTTACAGGACATTTCAAAGGGCATAAAAGGCTCCCTGTTCAACCACAGGAATTTTGGGGCATGAATGCCATCTTTGCTAAATGTTATAGATACACTCTGCAAGGACTTTAAATGACAATGGCCTCTTGTAGTCATTACACAGTCCATATATAAATATGGTGCTCAGAATTCGTAATATTTTAGATATAAACATTGCACTTTTACTTTCAGGAGCCTCCAGTGTGTTCCTGTGACTTTTATTTGAGCCAAGGGGGCTCAGAATGAGGGGACAAATCTTTTTATCTGTCAGCTGTGTCATAGCTATTGATATAACTGACATATTTTGACCTTTTCCATTTTACAGTCACTTTCTCCACCTCCTTCCACCACAAGAAAATGAATGCTGGTGCATTTTGATCTTATTTACATGTCACAGATTTAAAACAACTGTGCTAACCCCATATTCTCTAATTATTTTACAAAATACCAGTTCCTGCAGTCCAAACATCTTTCCAACCAACTTAATGGGACATTTTTCCTCATTGGGACTACAGCATTAACCTGAGTGATGATAACACATGAGATGCAGTCTGAATTTATTTCACAGATCTACCTGCAGGATAAACTGGGGCATGTATACAATGATCTCTTTCTGTTGTATGTGTAATATTGGCCTGATGACCTCTTTCTTTGCTCCAGGTGTAGTTTGCATTGTGCAGATGGACACTGATCAGCCTGCTCTCCATGGTCACACTGAAGGTGGAGGTGGAATCATGCTTGGAGGGCTGTGCAGTTACAAAACCTGTGCCTTAAGGTCAGGGTAACTCTTCTTGCAGTGTTCCCAATGTTTCAGAGGGGCCACCCAGTCTTTCACAGCATTCTGCTCCACGTAGTCACAATTCAGCATCATGGGATTTATGTTCTCCCTGCAACAGAAAAGAATCGAGAAATCTGTGGCGAGTCTTTTTGTTAATACTGTAGTAATCTGGGGGGTTAGCAGATGGTTTCTGCTGCTTTTGGATGCCCTTTTCACTGCTTACTCTGAGAAGGTCATAGCAGCTGATGTAGCTGCTTAAGTTCACTGCCACCAGCTGCAAGGGCATTTGTTTCTCTTGTTTCTCTTGGATTTTTTTCCCTTTTTTTTTCAGTAAGCAGGTAATTTAGGGTCACAGCTAAGGGAATAATAAGTTATTTACAGGTGTTTTATCACTGTAGCACTCTAATTACCTGGTATCCTGGTATTTCTTTTCCATTATTATTACAATGCAACAAACTAAACTGAAAAAAAATTGCTATCTTTGATAGTTCTGGAAGGATAAGCTCCAGATTAATGCCCACAGAGTGTTTAGACCAATGTGTGCAAACTTCTCTTTCTTTGAGATGAGATTTGCACATCAGTTGTGGAGTGTTAGTTTAGTGCATGCCATTGGAGGATGAGCCCTGCAATTGTATTACTTATTCTAGGCTTTTTCAGAAATAAATCTTGTCACCAAATCAGTGACTTTCAATATGGCTTTGGATTGATCCAAAGAAGAAGAAAAATTTCCTTAGACTGATGCAACAGAATATGCAGAATTTCTTCAGCTTGTGTGCCATGGGAACAACTTTTAATCTTAGAACAGGCAACTTTTTTACATCGATGTAAATTGTTATATGAATTAAAGGGAAAATTCATGTTTTGTTGTAATATCATCTAGTGGTGTTTTGCCAGGTACTGAGTGACTTTAACTTCCATTAACTTCCATCTAAGCTACAGCTTTGGATTTAATTATCTTCAGTGTAAAGTAAGAGCTGGTGCTTCTAGAAAAATAAAAATCCATATTTATGTCTGTTTTGGTGCATGGATTTATTTATTTTGAAAACAGAAGTGCTATTTTTGACCTATGTGAATCATCCAGTGTAGGTGTCGATAAAACTGTTTTCCATGTCAGAGTTGGAATGGGCACTTAATGCAGAGAGATTCTAGGACAAGCCCAGGAATTGGATCTTCCTTCCTGCAACTGTTTCCCCTGCTGGTAAACATTGTGACTCATTCATTTTTTAAAACATTTTTTTAAAACATTTGATTTTATGTATTACAGTGAGAACCTCAAGCATTGCTGGGAGAGGAGAGGGCAGCCACAGCCTCCTAAACAACCCAACAGCCATGAGTTTTATTTTCCCATTCAGAGAGAGGAGAAAAAATGAAAATATAATAAATTACTTTATGTATATTCATGCTGTGGTGGAAGGGATTTTTCCATGTGTCTTCTTTGTGTCAAACCCTTTTTTTACTGTCACACTATCATGTGTGGAAGAGATGACTTTTCATACAACATTCTGTTGTCTCAGAAACTGGGACATGTGCTGCTGTCCTGCTTCAGTGTTACAACTTATTTCATCATTCAAGAGGTTTCTTTCCCCATAATTGCTGATGATTTCTGCAAGGCCTAATCTCAGTCAAAGAGATTTTAC
The DNA here is from genome assembly GCA_003676055.1 of Chloebia gouldiae. Lineage (NCBI taxonomy): Eukaryota > Metazoa > Chordata > Aves > Passeriformes > Passeridae > Chloebia > Chloebia gouldiae. The sequence continues at coordinate 21,798,190 of QUSF01000008.1, read as the reverse complement.
TGAAGGGTTTGCCAAAAATACAAAAGTGATTGTTCAACTTACTGTTAAATGGATAAAGTTGAAAGGGAAAAGTAAACCAACAACAAAATATACATTATTTAAAAAAAGAAAAAAATTCTTTATCTTTGAGTTTTTTAACAATCCTTCATTGATAGAATCATAAAATAGTCTTGACCATAGTATTTAAACCCTCCAAAATTCTAAAACCTTAAATATCTTAAATATCATAATCTGTCATAATATTTACCAGTAAAAATCCATGATTTTGAGGAACTAATTTTAAAATAACTACTTAATAAGGATTTTTGAATGTTATATTATCAAAAATGTTACCCTTTAAATAATATTTACACTAGAACAGTACTTGGTTTTAAGAAAAGATAGTATACCTTTGAGGCAAGGACCCACTGTATTAATTCAGATTTGTCTTTTGACTGTACGTTTTACCATTTTCATTATTTTTTTTTTCTAAGGAAAAAGTGTTTTTTCTTGCTGATTTATGGACAACATAGTATTGGTTTTTTATTTGGAAGTTTTAACTAAGATCCCAAGTTATTGGACTTTCAGGTGGGTTTTTGTTTGGTTGGTTTTTTTTGTTTGTTTTCTGTTAGTTTCTTTTTTATTTTTTATGGAACTGTTATAATTTTTACTCAAAAAAGGAAGATAGCACTAAATAAGGGATTTCCAAGTTATTAAGACATTGAGAAAACTAATGAGACCAGAGCTCACTGTTTTCCTCTCACTGACTGTAGCATTGAGAAGCATAACAATTAATTCTTGGGAGATACTACAGTTGTTTTATATTATTTTCTAAATTTTTGGGGTTTAGTTCATAAATTAGAAGCATGAAAAATAGAAATACAAGTTGCATTTTTGTTAAAAGCTAATGTATTGTAAAAAAATGGCCCTGCTCAGGGTCTCCTTTCCCTTTTTCCCTACCAATTTTTATGCCCATGGATGGGAGCTGAGCTCAAACACTCCTGTGGCTGCACACTAGTCTGGCAGACAACTGATTATTAGAGAAGCAAGGAGAGTATTTAAAAGGTACTTTGGATATTTTTTTTTTCTCTACAATATCATTTTCTATGCTGCACAATGGATCTAAAGCGTTTTCTCCCCTGTGAAAATCAGGAACAATTCTTTTTCCATTGTCTATCATCAGAAACAACATATTTTCAAACCTTTGACAAAAAAAAAGAGTGACTGAGATATTTGAATTCTGGACAAGTGGTAGCCTGGAGAAGCTATTTAAAATTCTCTTCAAGGCTGGGTTTTCTATGCATGGGCATTTTATATTTCCACATCAGATTAGCATTGAAAGGAGCATTTGTTCTAGATGGCCTTTCCATAGAGTACTTTGGAACAGCAAATGTTGGAGAATAAAGAGCAAAAAGACTAAATGAATTTTGGGTCAGATGTAAGTGGGTTTTAGGATTTTCTCCTAAATCCTTTTCTTGATGAGGTTTTCTGTGAAAAAAACCTGCTGCTAGCAGGTTCTGTGTGCCCTCAGAAAAAGCAAATGGAATACCCAATAAACAGCAAATTTCATTTTGTCCGCATTTTTTTTTCTTTTTTCCTGCTTTGTTAACCCATGTCAGTATCTGTTCCAATGCCTTTTAGCAGGTAGGACTTTCTTCCCCCTCAGAGTGTTTCTGTGCAGGCAGGAGGTGCTTCTGGGTATGATGATTTTATGTGGCAGAACTGGTGCTGCCATCCCTGCTTAGAGCAGGAGGGAAATAATTCAGGGAGGATCTTACCAAGGTAATTATTTTTAAAGTTTGGGTGTAGATGGACCTCACTGTCCCTGATGTTAGAGCTGTCCTGGACCTGAAAACCAGACCATCGTTAATCATTGCTGGAGATGCAGAACAAATAGATGAGGTACTGGAGTTGCAAGGGTCAGGGGCTCTGTGTAATGCAGTAAAGGGAAAGAAGGTGGGCAAAGAAAAAGTGCAAGGAAAGCTTAAAGAAGTGCCAGCCTTATAACCTGTAAAAAACAGAGGAGAACTTCATAGGAAGAGGTCAAATGGGCTGGGGTCCAAGACAGCTGCATGGTTGAGTGCCCAGCCAAAGGAGAGCTCTGGCAAGGATGTGACAGTAAGATTAATGTTGGCATATTTCTCTGAACAGAAAAGGAAGCACATGCTTCTAATTCTTTCACATAATGCATTCAAAACATATGCTTGATAACCATGGAGAACATTTGATGGAGTGTTTACAGAATAATAGGCAGAACAATTAAGATAACAGAGTGCTGTGTGTCCCTGGAACTGCTCCTATTTCCCCCATACCCCTTTTCTTTTGTTCTGCTGGTTTTTTTTTCCATTCTTAAAAGAGATTTTTGCTCTTCTGGCAGTTTGGTCTGATTTTAAATTCTCAGCAAACTGTTTTATTCTCATGGACAATATATTTTCTCTCTTTTACCGAGTTCTGCTGAATATCTGGGTTTAAACTGGAGCTTGATTATCCCCCCATTCCACTGAATTCAGCCAAGTATAAAATAAACACAAATTTTAAAAAGTAGCAAGAAAATAAATGAAATTTATACAGTTTTGTAAACAGATTTGTCTGTGACATTTCCCTTAATCTGAAAGATAGGTGAATCATGAACTCTGCATCAGTTTCAGTCTCATTTTCCTGAGACTGATGCTGTAGTATAAAAATCTTTCTATGGCATAATAGGAAATCTCTGACACCATCTAGAAGATTCGTGTTTATGTTTGCTTGGTTTTTGCTTTAGAAATATCAGTTCAGATACCTGCAGATTAAGGACAGTCAGCAGCTGTTTATAAGGACAGTGTCTCAAAAGACAATAAATATCTTAAATATAAATTGATGTGCCTAAAAGTCTTCACTTCATATCACAGATGACAGATGTTTTCATTGGTATGAGGAAGCAGCCAGGGAAAGAGAGGCGGGTTGGACAAGCAGTTTAAGACAAATGTTTTTAAACTTTCAAAATATTTATTTACCAAATAGAATTTAAAATAACCTGTTTGTTTTTAGAGTTTATGCATTGCATGTAGTTTGGGAATATTTCCATGTGAGCATTAACAAGAAGAATTTCTCATTAAAGTTGTCTCAATGGAATCTTTTGAAGGAAGAGAAATTTTATTATGAATATTGCTTTTGGCATAGCATATGAAGAGATTAAATGTTACATATTTGAAGTAATGTATAGCGTCTATTAGAAATAATAAAAGTCTGTGTAGTATTCACAGTTAAATGCATAATTGCTGTGTTATTTCCTTTTTTCTTGCTTGGTACATAAAAAATTGTTACCTGGTTATATTAAATTATTATATGACAGTTTTAGCTGCATGGAGAATAATAACCTTTTTTTAGTCCCTCAGCAAAACTCTAACTGTAATCCCCTGTATTTCAAAGTTCTAAAGAATATTCAGATAGTCTGGAAGATCAGAATTAGTGCCAAATAACCTGGTTTGACTTGTCTGTACCAGGCTAGGAGATCCACGGTGAAGGAGCCACAATAAAAAAAACAGACTACAGCGGTTCTAGAAGAGCTGGAGATACAGCCCATGAACAGCTGTGATAGAAAAGTGAAAAGTTAAAAAGTTTTACTTTATCCCCTTCTCAAAGGAGAAAATATGCTTAAAATTCAGCTCTGTACTAGATTTGGTTAAGCTGTGTGTGCAGGGTTACTGAAGAGGCTGAGAAGGGCAATCTAATATTGCAGTCATGCTGAGGTTTGTACACTGGGTTTTGCTTCATAAATAATGTGAATTTGGGCAAATCAAAGTTCAGCTCTCAGAACTTTCAGAAGTTGGAAAATGAAATTTTCACAGATTAGATTAAAAGGATAACTCAGGTAATGTGAGTATTTTAATACAGGCAAACACAAAGTACAACTGACACTTGTTTCTAGTGCAGAGCCATTATGATAAGATCAATAAATTATGGGTCACTTTCATTAGTCCCGAGACAAACACTACAAAAAAAAAAAAAGGAAAATAAGTTGTAAACAGATGGAAATACATTTTTGCAGCATCTAACAAATTTATTTTGACCTTATGCAATATGAACACAGTATTTTTTATAGCAATATACATTTTTTTAAAAGTTTCAGCTAATAATGATGTTGCGGTTTAAACTTTGCTGGAAATTAAACAACTCACTCAATGCTCCCAACTCTTCCATCCCCCTAGCCCCTTCCCCTCAGAGAGGGAGAAGGGATGGGGAGAAGAATCAAAGTAAAACTTGTAAGATGAGAAAAGAACAGTTTAATAACTGAAAATAAAATACAGCTATAATGATAAATTGGAATAATAGTGATGATAGTAAGAAGTAAAATCAAGTGAACACAATGAAATTGCTGACCAATACCAGACTTGCCTTCCCAACCCCAAATTGTCCCCCCTTCCAGGTAACTCCCCTCAGTTTATATACTGGTCATGACATTTCATGGTATGGAATGGCCCTTTGGTCAGTTTGGGTCACCTGTCCTGGCTGTGCTCCCTCCCAAGTGTTTTTGGTTCCTCAATGGCAGAGCATGAGATAAGGAAAAAAATGTCCATGACTTGGGACAAACACAGCTTAGCAAAACCCAAAACATCAGTGTGTTATCAACACCATTCTCATTCTGAATCCAACCACAGCCCTGTAACCACTACTGAGAAGAAATTAACTCAGTCCTAGCTGAAACCAGGATAAATGGAAATTTTAATGTTCCTTATCCCAGGTAGAGCTAAGGTTTTTTGTGTGGCTTAATTTTTCTGTTGTCATACCTTATTGCATGCAGTAAGACACTGCAGTATTTCTGAACTTTCCAAGAATGCAATTTTTACTGAAGCCATTGAAATATTACTGCAGTGATTTCACAGTTGACAAATTAGCAACCACATTCCCAGACTTAACATGTGCTGCATGTGCATTGCATTTGGGATTCTTCTCTTTTTTAATTAGTAAAATTTTCATACAGGAGGAGTAAACAAGAAACCTAGTGAGAATGCTAACAGCTTATATTTCTAATAGCATGAAGCTATGTATAAATATGACATGATGCATCCACTTTCCCTATGGAACAAATATTTGTAATTGTCAGGATGATTGATGTTAAAATAATAATCAGCTTTTCTTTGTTGCAATTTCAAATAGAAGCCATAATTACGTGTGACAAATAATTTGGAATTGACCTGTCTTTAAAAACTTTCATAAGTAATCTCAGTGGGAGAGGCACATGCTAAGAGATTATTTCAGTTTGAAAAGGAAAAAAAATTTCTTCCACTGTTCACTGTACATTTGACAATAAATAATGGGGATTTTTGTGCATTTTGGGATATTTACATAATGGTTTGAAATATGCTTGTGAAGAAAGAGTGGTAGACAGACTAATTTACTTGCTAAACAGTTTCATCAGGCTTTTATTGAGTTTTTCTTATTTCTTGTAAGATATATGAAGTGACAGTTTCATCACAAGATTTTCTATTGGAATAACTGTGTTTGTAAGAAATCGCTTTATCTCGCACATTTTTTGTCTTTCATTCCATTAAATCTTATATACTCTAAGTACCTTTTTATTTGAAATTTCCAGGACACTGCTCATTTTCCACTCAAACATATACACATGCCAGCTGTTCATGGCCCAGTACTATCTTTGAGTGATATATTTAATTTATAAATGAGACCCTTCCTTGGCAGATCAGATGAAAAATCAGAATATAGCTGGAATCCACTCTGGAGATGGTCCAGCCCCTCTGCTCAAGCAGGGTCCCTTAGAGCTGGTTACTCAGTACCAGGTCCAGATTGTTTAGGAATATCTCCAAGGAGATCCCACAACCTCCCAGGGCAATCTGGGACAATGGTCAGCCACTCTCTCAGGGAAAAGTATTCTCCTTTATGGTCCCTCTGTGCTTCAGGTTGGGCCTGTTGCCTCTCGATGTGATGTGCTGGATAAATTGTTGCAGAAAATAAAAGCAGAGATGTAATCTCCATTACACCTATGACATATAGATAAAAAATTGACAAAAAGGCCAACTACTTCCTGAAAACTTTGTAGTTTAAGTAAATGCCTGTCTGTTGTTGCTGTCAGTTGAAGGACTTCCTAAATGAATTTGTCCATGGGAAGTACTAGTGGTATGGTCTCTATTTCAAGAAACTTTTCCATCAAACTTGCTTGTTGACTCCAGGACAAAACGATCAAAAAATAGACTTATTTTCTTATATATGGGAGAGTATCATAACTCTGCACATGCCATGGCCTCTGCCTCTTTACCTTCTGGGTGACATATCTTTAGTTTATGCAAATGCTTGTTGCTACAACCACTTCTGTAGCACAGTGCTGATTCTCAGCAGCCTGTCTGCAGCAGCTGCAGAGTGATGTCAAATGGACATCAAATTATTTGGTTTGTGTGTGCCCATGTCCTACAGTACCAGGAGAGTGTTATGTGCTTTCTCTTTGTGTTTTGATTTCCAATTAAAAACCCTGTTGCATTCCAGCCCCCACCAGCAATCTCCAACATACAAAAGTTGTTTGTGGATTAGATGCAGCCTTGAGTAAAATTGGTTTAATGTCAATTTCAAATTTGCTTCCTGATGTATTCGTCTCCAGGGATGGTGTCTGCACGGGACTGGGAGGGCTTCAATGCTGTATTTTAGGGTCTTAGTTCTGCTTTGTTAGCTCCAAAGGTGTGTGATATATCTATAACAAAGACTGAAAGCCATTAGAGCTCCACATTCTGTTGACAGTACCATTTTACACAGTAGTTTATTGCCTGCATGTTATCTTTCAGGAGAGTAGGAAGCATCATTGATTTAAACTTGACTTTTCTTTTGTTCAGCTTAGCAAAAAGATATTGTGCAAAAACCTTCAGAGCTTTACCTAAAATTCTTTTATTTAAATGTCAAAAATGACAGTCAGGCCCAAAATATAGCCCTCTGTGAAAAATGGATGCAGAACAATAGTGTGAGTATGGCTGTTGAGGGAGTTTTCCTTAGACTGTACTAAAATATTTAATTTAAAAAATAAGATTAATTTTGACACTATTGAAACCTCTGAGACAGCAGTATTTTACTGTTTCATAAGGACTGGTGAATGCAATTCACAAGTATCATTTTCATTTGTCCTAGATCTGCCAACCTCCCTTCTGCTAAGCCTTTATGTCATTAAACTCCCATTCCTATCACAGCTGCAATCAAAATAACAGGGTAAAAAGTGCTTTCCTAATTTGAACTAGACTTGATATTTTTTAAGCTCTCTTTTTATTTTGGGAGTGTGTATTAGCTGTGAGCAAGAATATGATAAATGACAGGGATTTTACAAACAGCACTGAGAGGAATGTGACCAGTGGCTTCATTTCTGCAGGGTCCTGTACTGTGATGTGGCTCTGCCAAAACACAGATGGGACAAAAATTCTAGAAGGGTTTTCATTGCCTTTGGCTGTTACTTTCCCTCTTGGCCTTAAATCTACATTAAAAACATTTTGAGAGTCTGTAAGGACTTAAAGATCATGCTTGCCTGTCTCAAACACAGTTACCTCTGAAGGACTTTGCCATGAGGTGGGCACAAAATGACAGGATGGTGCTGACTCCAGGCCTGGTGCAGTTTTAGCTATCACATCCTGGGTAATGTCTCCAGAAAAAATTCCCAGTGTGGCAAATTTTGTAAAAGAAGCATCTGCTCATCTATGACCAGCAAAGCCCCCCCACCTTAATTTAATTTAACCAACAGAATAAGAGAACTGTGCAGCCAATGACCATTAGCTCCTTTGTTTGCTAAAATGTATAAATGGTGAAACAAATCAGAAGTAGCATGTATAATGAAGACTGGTTGATTAAAACAATTAAATGTGACCATTTTGTCTATTTGTTTGATGTCCTTAGGCTGTGATAATTCTAGAGTGTGTTTAGCTACTTTACTATTTGATGATAGATCATTTTAAAGAATGGATTGATCTATTGATATTTATAGCAAGGTAAGGATTAAAATACTTTGCTTGACTGATTAAGGATTTTCTGTCTCATTGGAGAACTCTGCACATATTAAGTAAAATGAAAAACTGATGAATATTCCCCTATTATGTCTTCTGTAACCACTGAGTTTATCCTCTACTTTTCTCTTGGTTTGTGAGTGTAGTCCTTCTCTCATTTGCTTTTCTTCCTCGTATGAAACTAAAATGTTCCAGAAGATCTTCATCTTTAAAAGTACTCAGCAGTGGCTTAATACAGCAACCAGATAAGACACCAATTATGCCAGTTACATTAACTCCTTTATTTTATTTAACAAAGAGAAATGGGAAGTAATAATCTATGGAATTAGGCTGTCTTGTCACCTTCTTGTAGTCACCTTCTTGTATATTTTCAGCCCATATTTAACATCATTCTCTGTGTTTATGTGGTGTCTGGCCTTCAGACAAGATATCTTGTCCCTTTTAAAAGAGTTCAGAGGTGTTACTTTCTGGCATTGTAGGTCTGACCCCTTCAGTGGTTTTTCTGTGATTTTCTGGGTTGGGAGGGTTTTTCTGACCATTAAGTGTTGATATAATTTAGTCTTGCTTTGTTCTTTATAGTTTATATGAAAACACCTGGAGAGCCTTAAAGATTCAGGAAGTTTTAAATTATCATAGAATCATGGAATGTGCTGAGTTGGAAGTGGGCCATCAGGACCACTGTGTCCAGCTCCTGGCCTTGCACAGAACAGCCCAAGAGTCACACCAAGTGCCTGCAATTGTTGTCCAAATATTTCTTCAACATGGTCAGGTTTGGTGCTGCGATCACTGCCCTGGGGAGCCTGTTCCAGTGCCCAAGCACCCTCTGGGTGAAAAACTTTTTCCTGTTATTCAACCTAAACCTCCCCTGACTCACCTTCATGTCATTTCCTCTACTTCTGTCACTGGTCACGAGATTGAGGAGAAATTTGGCACTGTTATAAAGTTTTGGGTTCAAGGAATATGCCATAAAACACCTGGGAAGTTCATCCACGTGGTGTCACTGCACAGGAGTCACTGTGCAGAGTATTGTCTCAACACCAATTTTTTATGGGTGAAGAACACCATTCCCTGTGTTTTGTCTATTCTCTCTGAGACACAAAAAAATTAAATTCAGAGTCTGTACTTTCCATGACATTTTTGTGGGTTTTTTTCATCCATTTCATTGCTAAATTTCTTACTGCTCAAACTTGCTTACTGTTCAAAGAACTGGCCATTTTCAAACTGTTTTGTAAGCTTCAATGTCACTGTATGGACTACTAGATAAGGAATTCTTAGTGCTATCTTACTGGGATGTTGATACCATGGGATCATTTTGTTCTCCCTATCAAAATAGCATGGAGTTTTTCTCACACTGTTCCTGCTTTTTTTCCTTGTAAGTTCTTTAATTCACTGACAGTTTAACTGATCAGTGTGACAAAAATTTGGTTTAACCACTGACTCTTATAAATGCTATAGGCTGAAGCAAAGCATCTTTTCAACAGCTCTTGGAGAACTGAGATTAAAAGCAATCAAAGAATACAGATATTTCTTGACTTGGGGGTATGTTTGAACACATGGAGCAGGAAAGTCTCATACAAATCTAGTTAGGTGAAGAGATTAGTTTCCACAAAACCACAAAAAGTGCTAAAAATGAAACTAGTATGTCTGAATTTGGAAGTTTCTTTGAAGTTTGTTTCATAAAATTGGTTTTCAACCCTACAAGGTGTTTTCAGCTGTCAACATTCCTGCACATTTTTATTTCCTGTCAGCACCAGGATATCACTGCCATGAATCAAGGGCATGCAGTGGTGATGATCAGAAAGAGCTCAGCCAGAAAAGTCCCTGTGTTCCACGGCCTGGGCAGCTATCACCTGAGAACATGTGGATTAATAGTGGAAGCTTCATTGCGTCTGTGGCTGACAGAGAAAAAATGATTTGGCAGCTAAAAACACCAGAAGAGAGTCTTGTCCTTTCTTGAATACCTTTTCTCCTTTTTTGAGCTGTAGAATGTCAGAAGAGCTAAAAGCAGACAGAAAGATCAAAAATAGATATGTGGGGAACTGTTTAACTCTCTTTTCAACCTCTGTTGCATGATAGCAGTAGTAAGCCAGTGTAGGCTTATTAGCACTAATATATACAACTACATATGCATTCCTTCTTTTCAAGAAATAAGAGCTTTATAAATCCCTCCCTACCAAGAGAATTACATATATTTATATTTATATTTATATTTATATTTATATTTATTTTTATTTAAATATATATTTTTATATTTATTTTTATTTTGTTTTATTTTTATTTATTTTTATTTATTTTTATTTTTATTTTGTTTTATTTTTATTTTGTATTTTTATTTTTATTTTTATTTTTATTTTTATTTTTATTTTTATTTTTATATTAAACATCAAAATATTTTTAATTTCCATGAACCCTTAAAACTTTGCTAGTAATTAACTCTAATGTATATATTATATCCTCTTTCTGCTTCTGCCTACTCTTATTTTAGGCAGTATCTTAGGTTGGTCTCTGCATCTTGTTCTGGAAGGATATTCCCCAACAGGTGGGGAAGGTCATTTGAACCGTTACCCATCAAAGAGTGTGGAAGTTTCTGATATTCCTGAGATCTCCTGGGCACAGCACTGAGGTGCCTCAAACCCCAATCTCTTGATCCAGAATTGTGACAGCAACTTAATTTGAGGGACACCGTATGAATTTGGGTCATATTTCCTTTTTTACTCTCTTATTGGAGCTGTCAGTTATTCGAGTTGATATTTCGACCTTGTCTTTGTTCCTTTATAAGGACAAGGATTTTGGGCTTTTTAAGGGAAAATGTTCAAAAGTTAATCTCCTTTACACTTTCTGCATTCTCCTCTCCTGCATACACAGGTAAGACTGAGTCTGCCCCCACCAGAAAAATCTGCTTTTTGTGCCATTTTTCTTGCCACTGTTGCTGCAGCACAGAACCAATTTCACCCTGTCAGGTAAAAGAATACCCTGCTTAATTAAAAAGTAGCCCAATGTAGAGCTTTCAAATAAAACATGCAAATTGCAATGCCATGCTTACCTCTTAGGCTTTAGGCCAAGACCACTGCCCACTTCTTTCCTCATAGTTGTCCTGTATTTACAGTGTTCTAAAGTGAATAGAGGATGCTATTTCTCTTAAAAAAAGCTGTTTTTTCTTTAATGTCAATGCTAGCCAGATCAAATCTGGGAGCCTAAGAGACTTTTCATCTCCCTGTTTAGAGGGGCTGAAATTGTAGGCAATAACAACTAAAGCATTTCACCTCTCCTTACTGGACATGTAGTTTTTCATGTTATTCTAGAAGAAGGCTGAATGACAGACATCAGTATTTTTGCAGTTAATACTGTCCAAAAGGAAACAAAATTCTGTGAAGAGGTTTTTGAGGCCCCAAGTGGCTGATAAACCATATGGAAATGAATATAATGGAAATGTAGCTTTTTAAAAAACAGAAAGGAAACAAACAGAAAAGCTGTTAAAAGAAGATTATAACAATTTATTATAGTCTTAATAGAAATTATGTTACTGTATTTTCCTCTACACTTTATCTATGTTATGGGAGACAATGGTCTTTATCTGAGATTGAATGTAAGCTGATTCCAAAGTATTATTTCCAATAACTTTTTGCAATGTTGTAGGTCCTACGTAGTGAATACACAAGACCTCCATATAGGGACATTAACATAATATGATGTTTGCCCAAGATCAGTTTTTATACCCCTTTTACAATGGGTCTATATGATCCTGAACAAGTCACAACATATTATGTTGTGCTCTGAACTCAAGGATATATCAGGCAGGTCCTTCCAACCTGAATTATCACTTTATTGTATGGTCCTATCTTGAGGCAACTTGATTTTGCCATGCCAAAGCAGTCTACCCTTTTTTATGTGAGGTTAAATGGACACATAGTCCTGAATTCAGATTTGATAAGACCTTGTGATGGAAAATAAGTCCAAGCCAATAAAATATAAAATATGTATTTTACACTTTAACATTAAATTTTAATTGTTTTTCCCAAACTAGGACTTCATGAATTTTGGATTAATTCCATTTTTGAAAGTAATGTGGTATTTTTGTGCTTCACCATTTCTATAAAACAGTGCAATGGTCTGGTGTTGCAAAGTAAATGTGTATTTATGAACTAGTAATAGCAACTAATATAGTGGAAAGTCCTTGAGGAAATTAATAATTCTGTAATAGGATTTTAATCATGGAAAGGGAAGAAGGCATTGGATTACATATTTAATAAGGGAGATAAAACCCAGAGGTGGGTGTCTTCTCATGTAGTGAAATAGCTCTGTCCTCTGAATTGATTTGAATCACAGAATCAGAGAATGGGTCAGGTTGGAGGGACCTCAGAGGGTCATCTGCTCCAACCTCCCTGCTCGAGCAAGGTCATTCCAGAGCACATGGCACAGGATTGCATCCAGATGGTTCTTGACTATCCCCAGTGAGGAAGACTCCACAACCTCTCTGGGCAATCTGTCCCAGTGCCCGGGCGCTGCACAGGGAAGTTCTTCCTCATGTTCAGGTGGAGCTTCCTGAGCCTCAGCTCCTGCCCCATTGTCCCATTGCCTCTTGTCCCATTTAGAGTTCTTGGAAAGAAAGAGGAGGTGACCATGTAATCCAAACAATGTCCATGTGTGTCGCCCTGTTTTTTTGAGAGTTTTAAAGTTCTTCTAAAGTTCCTATGTCTTCTGATATTTACATATTTCTACTGAGTTTTCTCATGCATGTTCATGTAAATAATAATTGTTTTACATTCTTTGTGAGTGGAGAGAATTAATAGATTGTTGGTTTGACCAGTGTGGTTGGAGAGGTTACAGTTTCACCCTCCAATCCACTGTCATTTTTGCTATTGTATATATAGTGGAGTCAGAAAATAAAGTTTGCGTTTTTTGAGTTCTTTTTCTTTCCTTTTACATCTAACCTACATCTGTGAGTTATTTTGTGTCGCAGTGTGACAAACGTGTCCAATACCCATGGACACATGCAGTGGATACACACAGACCAGAGGGGATTTAACACTCAATTGACAACTTACCTTTTCTATGCATCAGTACCAAGCTTAGTGTTTCCTGATGGACAAACTTTCCTTTTTTCTGAATTTAATAACGTGTTATGAAATCTTCTCTCAACAAGAGTATCATGCTAACTTCTCAAAAAAGAAGTAAGACTTTCAAATAAATACCATATATTAGTTAAAATAGTTTGGATGAAATTAAAGCTCATGCAAAGTTTCCTTCTCCCTAAGATCTGATCCAATGTATTCATTCTCAGTGAAATTAGGCCTTCATTTACTCTCACACAATACTAGTTCTCTGAAATTAGTTTGTACTGATGTGCAAAACAGATTTTAAAAAACAAAAAACAAACTCCAACCAATTATATATATATATACACAAATTTAAAAGATAGATTTTATTTATATATGCAATCCATTAAAGCAGACTAAATAGAGTAGGATGATCAGGTATTTTTCTTGTTATTCAGTCTCTTCCTTGTCCATTGAGTGTTTATTCTTGTGTATGTATACCATCCATTCCCAAGTTCAAGTTTATGCAGGTTATGGAGGATATTTTATGTTATAAAATATCATTAAAAGTGGTAGGTTTGCATATTCATCTAATAAATAATAACTAATATTATACTATACTATATATATATATATGTAATATCAATACAGAAATAACTAATTTTAATAGAATAAAACTTTGGTTTGTGTTCTGTTAGTGTGACTTAAGTCAACAAAATTTGTGATAGGTTGTTTTCCCTAACAGTCATGAAAAGCAATTATTATTGTGTTATATATAGTGTAAAATAAAAATGTGTAGTATGTAGGCATGGCAAAAAAAAAAAAAAGAAATATTAAAAATAAAATCTAAGACCCCACCTGCAGTTCTTCAGCTCTGGGATCCCCAGCACAGGAGGTACATGGAGCTACTGGAGTCCAGAGGAGGGACGCCAAGGTGGAAGAGGGCTGGAGATCCTTCTCCTCTAAGCAAAGAGTGAGAGAAGTCTGGAAAGGAGAAGACTCTGGCTTGAACTATTTGTGGCCCTCCAGTACCTGAAGGGAACTTGCAGCAAGGTAGAGAATTACATTTAACAAGAGCATGTAGTGATGGGAAAAGGGGGAATGGGTTCAAATTGAAAGGCAGTAGGTTTAGATTGGATATTAGGGAAAAATACTTTACTGTGAAGATTTTGAGGCACTAGAACAGGTTTTCCAGGAATGTTGTGGATGCCCCATCCCTGGGGCTCTGAGCAATCTGGTCTAGTGGAAGGTATCCTTGTCTATGGCAATGGGGGTTGGCACAAGATCATCTTCTAGGTCCCCTTCCAAACCAAACCATTCTATGATTCTAGAAAAAAAAAAAGCTGACATATACTTACTTCTAATTTTTTTTTATAAGCTCCAATCACTTTATGAGAACAACCAGGTTGCAAAATGCTGTCAGACATGTCATCTTTTCTTGAACTGAATCCTCTGTCCTTGGTGGCCCCTTTCAGGTTGCAGTGCAGTACAAAAAAGCCACTGTCACTGTGAGCTTACAGTGTACAGAAAGATTTTATTTTTCATATAGTGTGAAATCTGATAAAAGACTATGTACATTTCTCTCAGAGAAAAAAAAAAGGCTTTTTATATGAATTTGTAAATCACGAGTATTTACTTTAAATTTTAATGAAATCCAATAGGGTACAGACTGCATAAAGCACTTTAAACCATTTCTCTGTACATTTGGAAAAGTATAAATAGATTGGTCTTTACTCTGTATTTTAGTTATTTAATAAAGTTTTCATAGGGAAAAAATATGCAGGAAAATAAACTTATTTTGGAATAAGATGGCAAAGCCTCAAGACATATCTTTACAAGTCAGACCAGAGGGGGATTGTTTATGTATATACTAAGTGTAAAGAACATACAAATGAGTTATTGCTGTTAGGCAAATGGCTCAGCTTGTAAAAAGGTAAAAGCAGAATTGTTCTCAATGCAAAGTGCTGTAGGAACACTTGCAGGCAATCAACATGTGCTTGATGCCATTCCTTAGGTAGATAACGACCCTGTAGTACCCATGAATCTCCTGATGAGACAGGCTTAAACAGCTGAACATGCCTAGTTTATATTTGAAATAGGTTCAGGGCCCTATTGCTTTTAACCTTTGACTCATTTCCAGTGAAAATGTTTCCAACAGTTGTACAAGTCCTCACCACTGTTCACCTGTGTTTTCACTGATGGTTAAAATGTCATTGACCTCTAGACATTGTTCAGGTTGAGCTGCTCAGAACAGAAAAGGATTCAATAGGAAAACAAGTACGTCAAGCAGTTTGAATTTCACAAGCTTTGAAACTGATCTGTCTTTTTTAAAGACTTCATATTTGCACAATTTAAAATAAATTAGGAGTATTTTTTTTAGGCAAAGGAGACCTTTTTTACAGGCTAACATCTAGTAAGTGATTTTTTAAACATTTTTATTTGGATATTGACAAAAAGTAGATGCAAAATGCTGTAAAAGACTGGAAAAGTAGAATACCTTCTACTTTTCAAAGATCTGTCTAGCATTTACATGCAGAAGGTCTATTCCCATGTAACCAGCAATTATAAAATGTTTGGCCTGCTAGATGAGGAGGAGAGTAACAGATATTGGCTACCTGGAATTTAGAAAAACTGTCAATGCTGTGTCTCATAAGATCCTCACAGAGAAGTTAAAATACTGTGGAATAGAAATCTGAGTGGGAATCTTATTGATGTACATAAATACTACAGGAGAATATGCAAACAGGATGAACCCAGGCTCTATTGTGGTGCCTAAGGAAAGGACCAGAGGCAATGGACAAAAACAGAAACACAGGAAGTTTCATCTGAATATCAGGAAATACTCTTTTACTGTGAGGGTTGCTGAACACCTTCATGGTTTACCCAGAGAGGTTGTGGAGTCTCCATCTGTGGATATACTCAAAACCTGTCTTGACATGGCACTGGAAAACTGTTTTTGTAGGGGGCTGGACCACAGGTTCGTGCCAACTTCAACCATTCAATGTTTTTATGTGATGCAGGAGTAAAAAAAAATCCACCAGAAATTGAGTACAGACACATACACAAGTTTTTTCCATTTCATATAAAAGGAAAAGACTAGAAAGAACACTCCTTAAGAGTTGTCTATGTTTCAAATCTTTCAAAAGTAGAAATGCTTGTTTTGGGGTTTTTTGGTGGTTTTTTTTTTTGTTTGTTTGTTTGTTTTTTTTTTTAATGCAAAACCATGGAGCTACATTGCATATTGAGGTATATGGTACATGTGAACTGATAAACACAGCAGAGGATGAGTTGGGCCTTTGTGTGTTCTAGACTTCCTTTAAATGAGGATTTGTTCATTCTACCTTTAAAAGCACCCATTAAATATTTGCTTTGATTAGCATGAAAGGTTTTGCTCACTCTTTGGGGAGACTATGCTTTTCATAAACATGCTGGTAATTTCCATCATACCTCCCATGGGTCCTTAGCAGAAGACTGCACCCTTTATGATGATCCAGTCTTTCCCTTATGGCAGACAACTCCAGAAGGGTGATATCTAAGAACAGCCAAGAGACCTTTCATTATGAAAAATAGATCCCAGATATATTGCCAGACTCAAAAATGAAAAAGAATAGATTTGTTCCTCTGTTTTTTTAGAAAGCGATGTAGGACGATGTATCTATATCCCAAAAAGGACAAGGTTTATCCCTTTCTGAATTTGAAATGTCAAGTGAAGTAGGAAGGAAATTTAGCCATGTCTGCAATTAAAAAAAAAATTAAAAATTCTAGCTTTGTTTGTTTTTAAGTGTGGTATGGAGAAACATATTTAGCAACCAGCCGCAAGGCAGTAAAATTGATTTCTGGTTTATCTGGTATAACTCTGAGTCTCTCACTGAGCTTGGAAATAATTGATTGCTTGAAGCCTTGTAGCAGTAGTTAAAAATTGATAAATGCTAAAGCCAGCACAGTGTTTTATAGATTCCCAAGAATTGTGGAGCCTCCATATTTCTTTCTCATCACCAGCTCTAGATCATGTGGTGAAATTTAAAAGACGCTTCATCTTACCCTCAGTAAATTATATTCAACAAATCTAAGACCTTCTACTGTGAGATAGAAAAGAAAATATTCAGTTATATAGCACTGATGAGTAACATATGAAGCTGAGCATGTTTTTGCAGGTTAGCCTAGTGGTTTAGATCAGCTGATTAGATTACAGTAAAAACCTACAAAATGTCTATGTCTGTAATCAGGGTTTGTTCAATCAATGTTTAAAAAAAATTATTGGTATTGATAGCAATGATGTTTGTAAATAAATAAAACTGCTGTAGTAAATAAAGAAATAAACTGCTGTAGAAAAATCAGTATCAGGTCCCATTTGGAAAAGAAATTCCTAAAGTTTTCATTAATATAAATTTCTTTTATTACTGCAGGAACTAGGCTTTATGTATCTGCTGAATTTTATACTGGGGCACATGTTCTGGTGCTATATGCACCTCACTTTAGTATAAATTGTCACAGCATAGTGATGTTTCTTCCACATCAAATTAGTAAATAAATATCTTGAATTCATAGTCATCACTAAAATAGGAAAAACAATGAGTGAAAGAATTGATTATTGAGGGAAATTTCACTACTATTTACTTACCTGAATAGAAAATGCAGCAGGAAATAGAACTCAGCCTCTTACACTTCTATTTAGAGCTAGAGATCAAATTATTTATTTGCTGACTATTTTGCTAAGCAAACAAAAATATTTTAAATTGTTTCTGTAAACTCAGCAACTCAGCACTTCCCTTTAACATTACTGGCTACATCTGGGAGCAAACTGCAGTTTTCCTTTGCAGAGGAGAGAGACAGGTGATTAGCATCAAAATAGTCTGTTTATTCATGAAAATCCTGCATTCTAAGGCTGTGGGATGAAGTTGATCTTCAAGTCAGACCACCTTTTGCATGCCAGGGTCCATAACATTTCACACTGCAATGCTTGTAGCAAACCCAATGGCCTTAGGAACATGGCAGTGTATTGCTATTTTTCTTGTCAGCTGTTTTAGAACAGCTAATGTGATGAAAACTTTAAACATAATTACAATAATGATGGAATTAAATCCTTATAATCCACTTGCTCCTTCATTTTCTACTTTAGGACTGTTTTATCTACTGCCTTGAAAGAGAGGATAGAGAGAAAAGAAATACAAACAAACACAACCATATTCTGAAGGAGCTGCTTTTTCACCAAATCACATGGCACTGAATAAACCCTACTTAAAACGTCCCTGGGGGGGACTGATTTTATATTTTTTATCAGGTTCTTCTTCTCCCATTTCACCTCCAAATCATACTGGGGTGTCATCTGGAAGTCCATGAGGACTGTGAGTTGAGTGAGGTCCCAGCTTCCTCCTTTTCCTGCACTGTTTTCCAACTCAATTCCCTTCAATACTCCAGTTTTAGTGGTGCTGGCAAAACTGATATTAAACACACAGCTTTTCAGCTTAAAGTGCTACATTCTCCTCATACAAATAAGTGCATGTGTGTGGGTTTCATCTTGTGCTAGGAGAGGTATTTTAATATAATCAGTATTACCTAGACTCCAAGGTGTGGTGATGGCTTGTTACCATGAGTTTCTTGCTGAAGAATGTTAATGCTGCTTTAAAATATGCATAATTCTACATGTAACAAATTAAATTAAGTTATATACATCAATGGAATTCTCTCCAAAAGGCCAGAGACTTCTGCTTGTCCTAAACCCTTATAATTTAAATGCTGACAGGTAAAATACACTCAACCTCTTTGGTCTTTGCATGCCCTAACAAAATGTTTCTCTGAACAGTTTTTAAACAAAAAACCTCTTTAAACATGAGAATTTTGAATTATCAGAAATCTAATGTCTCTTACCCAAATCACTGCTTTTTCCTGTTTCCACCTTTCTTCAGCTTTTAGGGCTTCAGTGTGTGCACAGTTTCATAGGAGGGACACATTCAGATTCAGTTCTGTTCTAAATATACATTACACCCCCAAATGCAGCACTGTATTGAGATGCTGTGCAAAGCCTGCTTGCAATTAATACTCCTAATGTTATATCCTATTAAAAGTAGACAAGTAATAACGTGGGGTTAAAAACACACAAGAAAGCAGAAAAATATTTTTTACTGCAGAAACCTCTTGCAGGTTAATAAGCAGTTTGTGGGAGGAATCTCCTGATTTTTGTAAAAAGCTGGATTTAAAAGTTGTCAAATTTATAACTGTCAGAAAAACTCAATTGAAAGATAAGCTGAGAACCATCAGTTCCTTCTCAAAGCTCTAAGTTGTCTTTATCTAAACATGATGAATCATCACATTTGCAGAATTCTTTCCTTTAAATATTTTCCATTTCTTCACAATTCAGATCACTCTGTTGCAATAAGCATATATTGTCATTATGTGACTTAAAGTATTGCCATATAATTTGACAGCATCTTTCATTATGGAATCTAATTTCATTCTTTTGAATTTAAATTACTTCTTACTCATTACATGTCTTTTCTGTAACTTTCATTATAGGCATTTTTCTTTTGATAACTCACAAACATCCATAACTTCTGATAACTTTGTCTCCAAGGACAGAAAGATAAATAGGGTATCCTTGAATAGTTGTAATCTTCTTGATCTTGAAAATACAACTATGTATTATTATGGGTGTTTAGAAGCATACAAACAGGAAAAAAACTGATTAATTGCTCTTTAAACAGATCTGGTATTAGAAATGCAGATAATATCTAACAGAGCTAAAATCAAACATGCTGTCAAACATGTTTCCACACAATATTTAAAACTTGAATCATGCTGTGTTGTAAGACCGCATAAACAAAAGCCTTAAAAAATACTTTATCTGAAAAGGGAGAGAAGGGGTAAAAAACAACTACAAAAAAGTATTCAAGCAGTGAACTCC
This sequence comes from Chloebia gouldiae, assembly GCA_003676055.1. Taxonomy (NCBI): domain Eukaryota; kingdom Metazoa; phylum Chordata; class Aves; order Passeriformes; family Passeridae; genus Chloebia; species Chloebia gouldiae. The sequence goes on along the minus strand of QUSF01000008.1, from coordinate 21,778,307 downwards.
AAAGCACAACATGAATAAGATTGTGGGATCATCCTCCTAACTAATATGGTAGGAGATCCACTCTTCACCACAGCTTAAATGGTCCATGTGGCACATGGGAAACAAGTAGAAGGTTTTCACCACATGTGGATTTCTGCAGTGTCCTGCTGGTCCTTCTTCACCCTGCAGTGTGATGGAGGAGGAAGGATGAGCACTCTCACCATTGGCTGGGTAATTATCTTGCTCATAGGTGTACAAGTAATGAATTGCAAGCTACCAGTTATGGATTAGAGAACTTGCAAATTAGAAAGTTTGTGAATGAATTAACAAGGACATGAACTAGTTAATCCACATTAGCCTAATCTTTACAGGTGAGATTCAGCCCTCCAATAATCTTGTTTGGTGTGTTTACTTTGTTTCCTAATGAACGCATGAAATAAAGATTAATTTCACAGAGTATGCTATCCTGTAAAACCAAGAGATCCAACCAGGTTTTAATGCATCCTTCTAGACTCACTGATGAAGTACAGACTGCATAAGTGGGGCGGGCTAAAACCCAATTGAACTGTCAGGGTCCCAGGATGGTGATGAGTGACATGAAATCCAGGTGGATGTCAGTCACCAGAGGTGTTCCCCAGGGAATACATTAAGGCCAGTACCTTGTAACACCATCATAAATGCCTTGGCCAGAGCACACTCTCAACAAGTTTGCAGCTGGTATAAAATCAAGAGGAATGGTCAATGCACTAGATGCCTTGCAGAGGGATGTGGACAGTCTGGAGAAATGGGCTGATCAGTATCTTCAACAAAGGTTCGGAATTTCAGCAGAGGGAAATAAAAAAAATCCTGCTGCTGTGGATGAACAATCCCATGCACCTGGCCAGGCTGGTGACAGACAGGGTGAAGAGTAGCTTTACAGAAAATGACACAGGGGTCCTGATTGACATCATGTTGGAGAGAAGTCAAAAATATGCCCTTGGGGCAAAGAAGTCCAAGAGCCTATATTAGAGAGAACGCTGCCAGCAGGCCAAAGCAGGTGATCTTTCCTTTCTACTCAGTGTTGGAGCACAGTGCTATAGCTGGCCATGAGGAGGTATTGTATATAATGTATGTAGAGCTCTTGAGGAGCTTTGCCTCTTCTCTGAGCTGGACAAAAATGTGCCAGTAATGCTGGATCTGTGCTGATAACCCTGCCTGCAAGGCCAGGTGTGTAGTGACAGCCATGGCAACATGCTCATCAGCTTCTGCAGATGTTGTTCATAGCTAGTAAATTCAAATAGAGAAAGTTTTCTCCTCAAGCCACTATCTGTTTTTAAAAATCAAGAACTTAGAACGATGACATAAGAGTGTCCTTTTTTTTTCTCCCCCTTTTTTTTTTTTGGTGGTATTGTAGTACAAGTTAGGTTTCTCACTAGGACTTATGACTTTCTCTGTATATTTTGGCCCTAATTTGCTGTCCTGTGAGAAAGTCCCTGCTGATTATAGACCTTTCAGACTGGGCCCATCTCCATAATGTTTAATAAGGAAAAAGGCATATTTAGAGATGCAAAATGGTAAGTAAATATGACTGCTTCAAAAAAAATCCAACCCTATCAGTTTCTTTTTATGGACTGTTACATTTTTCTTTGAATTCAACATTTTTATCACTACTAGAAAGATTTTTAGTGCCGAAAATGAAATATAGGAGTAATCCTAAAACAGTGGGAGAATGGCCACATTGGTAATTACCCATAAGCCTTCACAATACAGCAAGAAATGCTTCTATGATTTATTTCTATTGCTTAGAAAAATCTAGAAAGGCTGTACAATACAGCATGCCCTGATATTAACTTTACCTCAGCAACCTTACTGAAGCTTAACTTAATGAAGTCATAAATTCAGAAATGTGTTTCTGCATGCATTTATTTCATAGATTTATTATACATAAATCCACTTATAACATGCATTTGGATACAAAGTCAACACTGCAGAAACTTCTTAAATACTGATGCATGTATAACAGTCTCCATTACCAATAATATATAGAAGGTAGAACACTTACTTTAATGATGATGAACAGAGGCTAGACACAGACTGACTGATGTACACATAATTCTCAATAGCTGCTAAAGGAAAAAAAAGATATTGCCTCTATATAAGAGGCAAATAATTTTATATCTATGCATTGCTCTTGTTCCTATTTATCCTATTATGGACACTATAGACTTAAAAGCATTTAGGCAAATCTACTTATACCAGTAGAAATAGCTTCATTACATTGCATCAATCACTTCTGGGTGAAGAGTTTTGGGAAAATTGTGACTGGCTTAAAAAGAATAGAAAGTTTCCACTAACATTTCTGGAATTCTACACTGGCAAAATTTGGGCAGCCTGGGCACACTATATAACAAATTGTGCTTTAGTTCTTAAAGCATGGCTTTTCATATAAAAATAACACTCCCACAGATTTTAAACTTCACACTTGAAGTTAAGAACATCAGTGAAAGTGTAACAATGATCATGTCTGTGAAAAATCCTGCCAGTAAAACTACCAGAATACCCAGCAAAATTCTGCTCATCACAGTAAGAGAACAGTGTCTGTCAAGTTAATTTCACCTCAGCGTCACCTGGACTTACACTAAGAGTTAAAGATGATTCACAAACAGCTGCTGTAATATTTGAGAACTTCCCTTTCCTTTCACATGGCTTTTCTTTTTTTGGAAGCTATTTCTATTGTTTTGGGTTTTTTTTAGGAAGCTATCTCATGTTGGGATGCTCATGGTGCTTCATGGGTTGTCTGTCATTTGAAAGGCTTCACTCATGGATGACAATGGGAAATAAAATATTTAATATTGATTGAGATAAACCATGACATTCAGACTTATGAGCCACTGAGATATATTGTAGTGCTTTATTCATAAAGTCCCTACAGCATTCTTACTTAAGCCAGCCTTCCAGAAAAAACTATCCTTTGGGATATGCTGCAGAACACTCGTGGAGGCTGGTTACTGCTGCAGTGTGTTTCTCCCATATGAAAAGAATATGAATGGGAATCCAAACTGAGAAAACTGCCTTCTCTTGAGACATTAGGCTTACACAGGTGCATGTAGAATCCATGCTAATTGACTTGAGAAGTTTGATATCTCTCTGAGGAAAAAAAAGATATATTTTCGACTCAAAATTAAGTCTTGATAATTTTACTGGATTGCACCAAAAGCAATATGCTTCTTCAAAATGTAACTTAAATGCATATATAAATATGCAGTTTTAGAGGAAAGGTATTTTATCAGGAAAATTTTCTACTTGTCCTCTCTTTCATAAACCTGATGCTTTATTTCACGATTGCACACTCTTTATAATGCTAGGCACATAAATCAAGTATAGGCATTTTCAATTGAATTGTTCAACAGCCCAATGGGTCTCATTTCTGATTTTCTTTCTAAGCAGCACCAGAAAAGAAGATGAGATATTAATTTGAGAATTCATATGCATTCTTTCTGAATACATCTTTAACAGCAGGTATTGGTGTGCACGTGTTCTAGCAGGAACATTCTTAGGACTTTGACATAGCCACAGATCTTTGAGGTGCACATTCCACACACCTCTGTGTATGTGTATATATCTTAGAAGGAGTAGCTGTGCATAGATAATAATCTCCATCAAGGCCTTTTGTGAAGGTACAAAACACTCCTTGAAATCCTGACTGCAAATCACAGCTTCCACAAGGTTTGTCTCTATGAGCCCATTTCTCCTCCACATCTCTATGGAAGGAGAAAACCATCCATGGAGTAATGAGTAAAATTTTGCAAGGCCTCTAAAGTTGTAGATGTGGGATTATTTATACATTCATACTGAAGAAGAACATCTGAGAACATCTTCATTTCCAAGGGTGTGTTGCAGCTTTCAGTGCGTTGCCTTGCATTTGGTAGAGTAGGCGACAAGAATGTATCATTGTACAATTGTATTTAAACAGACTGACAAAATTAAGAGGCAGGATTACACAGCTGGAATTATTTGTGTGGTAATTACCATAAAGGTGTGATTACATTCTGGAACAAGTTAGTAAATAAGTAGTTTCAAAAAAAACCACACAAGATATCTTCATAGGGTGACTTCATCCTGGAGTTCACATGCATTATGCAGCCTTCAGGGACACTGCAGAATACTTTACCCATTCGAAAACAATTTGATGCTCAAATTCATTTGTGAAAACACTGACCTGTTTTTCTTTGCAAGTGCACATGTGCATGTAAATGAGAGCAGAATTTGTCCTGGAAGGGACAGACACAGTCCACTCTGTTACCCTGCTTTTCTAAGAACATCTGCAGCGTATCCTGAGATTCTTTTCTGTGACTGAAAGCGAACTCTATGCTTTTGGCATCTGAATATAGTGATTCAAAGCCTCCTCAGTTCAGGGAACCACTGTGCATTGTTTAATCTCTGATACATCATTTAGTGACCAAACTCAAAGTTCATTTGACTGATGAATGAAGTAGCTTGCATTGCTACATGTCCCAAGGAACCAGCTAGAGATCTATACAGGCGTTGTATGGATATTTATACAATTGTTTCTGTCTGAAGTTCATATTTTTGAGGTATATTGAAAGGTTATTGGATTCAGTTGTGTTCACAGGAACGTCCTTTGTAAAGAATATGTGATGGGAGTAATAATTTAAGATAAAGGATTAAAACCTATCTTAATATAGGTACACTACACAAGGATCATATTTTGTGTGCATTATGTATGTTCTATTCAACTGTGGAACACCTAAATACTGTCAGAACATGTTATTTAATTTTGTCCTCTTTATTCTACTCAGCAAACTTAAATCCTAATATACAAATAGATATGTTGTCTGGCACTGCTTAAACTCTCATAGCTAAAAGAAGCTTGTCATGATTTAACCCAGAAAATCAGCCTGGACCATAGAGGGAGAACCACTGGAAAATTAATAAAATCAGTAGTTATTAAAAATAAGACTAGAATAAAAAATACATAACCTATATAAAACATGTATATATATATATGTATATAGCATATAATACAGAATAATATAGATATAATATTTATATATAGGTATATAATATTTTATATACGTATATAAAATACAGAATAACTGGCTGTAGAATACCAGGAATATAACTTTGATGTTTCTTGATATTCTAGTCTCAATGGTGAAATATTACAAACCTCTTCCTTTTGCTAAGGTAAATTGACAGACACCTCAGACACCCATTCAGCTTTAGTATTTCATTCTGCTTTAACTCATGTGTAGGACAGAAGGGACCATTTCCACCTGTGCAGTTACTTCTTCTGATGTGGCTGCAGAAAGTGCCAGGGAATGCTCCCTATACCAATTGTATCAACAATTTTTCTTCATCACACTAAATCATCTCCAACCATTTGTGCTCCCTGTGTGCTAGAAAGGCTGCCAAGGCTGAAGGAGCCTGAAATAAATCAAGGAAAGTGATTGAGTGGCATTTGCAGGAGGAGCCACTCTTGTTCATCAACACACTAACGATGGTTGTGACACTGCCTTCCCCAGGCCATGAGAAACCAGCTACAGTATGTCAGTGACACATTGATTGGGGGTTTTGATGGAAGGAAAGAGCATCTTGTAGCTTCCACTACCACAGCTATACCCGTACTGATTCCAGTACTGACAGCTGCCTCAGCTGGATGAGAGGCTCTGCACTCTGCTGGGGCTAAGAAATCAGAGCACCACCAGAACTTGAAGGGTTTTAAGTGAGAAGAAAAATGTGACAGGCTGCCCTTCCAAAAACCAGCACTTACTATAATTGCACAATGAAATATAATGAAACATAGCTTATATGTAGGGTGTAGCAGATGCTTTGAGAGACTTCCTGTTGGGTTAAAAGGTACCCTTTCACGGATCTTCAGTTCCAGAGCTGATTTCTTATATCATACGATGGCCAGATATGATTGTCAGTGCCATTCGTTTTCAACATTCATACAGGAAGAACATTGGTAAGACAGGTACTTGGGTAAAAAGGAACAAATCCCATTTCTGGGGTTGATTGAGTGTGAAAATCAAATCACTGATACTTGTATAAGGTGCAATCCAGGAGGATCTCTGATGTCACAAGAGTCTCAGGAGTGGCAGCTCTGTCTCCACAGCCTGCACATGACAGACCTTCTGATGGAAAGGATGACCTGAAGCAAAGAAACAAGTCAGGCAGCGTGACACCTAGGAAATTTGGTACCTTGGTGATCTACATGGACAGAATGGTGGAATGAGACACATTTAGTTCACTGAGAACCTGAAGAAGTTTTAAGCTGTGGTAGTGGCGAGAGACAAAATAGTCCACAGATGCTTGCAAGACTGTGTAGCTCAAATAATCTGTAATTTCTACTTTGAGCAACACTGATGGAAAAATGCAAAGGGCAAGGAGAGCCAGAAGGAGACATAAGGCAGAAGAGATTTAAGCAGGGAGTAGGAAACAGGGTTTTGTGACCATCATCCTGTTAGGCACTAGCAAGAAGCACAGTTTTCAGGGGAGGGCTCGGCTGGCCGGGCTCCAAAAGAGGCTGTGTATCTCAAACCACCCTGTCTGTCCCTGATAAGCTTCAGTAAAATTTTAAAATGCACTCCACTGTTGCTGTTAGCAATAAAATGGACAAACACAGCTTGTCACCGACTGAAAGAAAGGGTCATTTACTGGGGAGCTTAAAAAAAAAAAATTCCCAATGAACTGACAGTCCTGCTGTTTAACCAGCTCTAATAGTAAGCAGTGCTGTATCAATTGATTCCAAAGCAGCAACTGTCACTTGTTTCGGAAATTTGCATGTTTTAAATGCATCTTTTCAATCAACATTTTAGACTCCAGAGCTGTCACTACTTTCACATGTCACTGCCATTACCACAATTACAAATCATTGCTTATCAGACTGATTGCCAGCAGTGCACCTCTGCCAAAACTGTCAATGCAAGTGCTTATAAGCTTTAATAAAATAGTTTAAAGTGTGTGTGTGTATGTATCAGTGAATGGGTTAGACAGTGTGAGAGAGAGGAAGAGAGATCAAATTGCAATTTTCAATGCTCAGGTGGTAGAGCTGCTAGAGGATTGCAAGGACAAAACTAAATGAACTCATCATCTGTCCTAATTTAAAAAAAAACAAGACCAAAACCAACATAATTAAGAAAAAAACCCCACAACCTTAAAGCTCTCAGGTAATAACTGAGTTTGGAGATATGCCTCTATAACACCCTTTTGGCATGAAATAGGCAACAGAAGTTCCGAAATCCCTGGGCCTGTACAATAACTCACATGTGTTGCAACCTAAACCTGGGATTTGAATTACAGTGTGTTTTCTAAAGAGAATCCTGTTCATGCATATATAAGAATCACCAGCAGATGAAGTGCTCAGGTTAAGAGATCTCAAATGATATCTAACAAAGGCTGTACAAAATCATCTAAGTCTCACAATTATTTTTTGTGATAATCTCATACCCTGAAAAACAGAGAGAAATGTGTGATCTTCTGATTCAACATAACAGGTGTGAAAAGGTTTTGAAGTTCCATTAGAGATGCCATGTGTGGAAAACTGTCATAATCCCTGCATGTTAAATTATCCAGTTACAAAGGTCCAGTTTATGGGTACTTAGCCCAGGTAGAGTATTGGAGCTGAGCAAAGCTGGCTGTGAAACCAGAGCTGGTAAAATCTTCTGAGATTTGTGTGCTGTTAAAACAGTAACTCATCTGACCAAGCATATTTTGCTGGAAGAAATACCACTCAAACTTCTGTGACAAGTGTTGTATGATTATTATTAATCTCTTACAAAGCATTTTAAGTACTTTTAAGTATTGTATCATAAAGAAAATTTCCAAGTTATGTTGCAATATTATTTAGTGAAATCCTTTGATCTTTAAAATATAAATTCCAAAATAATAAGTGGATTTTTCTTCCCAAAATTCATATACATGGTGAGACTTTTGGTGAATTTCCCATAAATTAATTTTTTCTCCCCATGTCTTGATTTCTACTAATTTTATTTGTCTCTTCCCCACAAGAAATGTGGCCATGCAAGTTAAAAGCAAACATTATCACTGCATTCTGGCTGAATAATACCCTATCCAGTGGATGGTACTTCATGCAATCCTGGAGAGCCAAAACACAAAATATGTCTTGTATAACTAGCACTAAAAATATTTCTGTTATGAGACTGACAACTCTTAGGCTCTTGATAAGACTGAAATAAAGCAAGCTAAAAGCAATGATTTGCATTCCCATTTGTTGTGTGTATCTTGTTTAAATATGTTAAAGGAAAGTCTGCTTTGAGAAGAGTCGGATCCTTCCAGATGGCCGTGCTCAGTGTCTGCACACTGATATGCTAATGTGCAGGAAAGGGGCTCAGAGTGATGGTCCTGGCTCCTCACCTTGTGGTGTCTGAAACTTGTCTATGGAAAGTAGATGTAAATAGGAAACACTTATGCAAGTATTTTTCCACCAAAAAAGAATGTACAGCTTGAAGAAGCCTCCGTTCAATGATGCACACATCCAGCACAGCCTGATGCCAAAGCAGGCATGTTACTTTGCTGCAGGCATGGCATAATACCTCTGCTGGTGTTACAGAGGAATAGATGAATGAAAACCATGATTTGATATGAGGGAATAAATCTAGGGTAGCTGAAATCTGTGACTAACTAACAGCTAAAGCAGCACATGTTTGTTTTTTTTTTTTTTTTAATTCTGTAGAATAGAATACTAGAACTAAATGTTACTCCACTAGAATGAAACATTATTCCAATTTTCCTTCATTAAACTAAGGAAGAATCTCTTTACTTGGAACTCTTTATTTGCTGATGTGTCTGAAGGATCTTTCTCAGTTTTCACTGCACACCCAACTGGCTCCTTCTCCACTTTCTTAATGCCTGCTCTGGATGACATAACCAAATCATTTGGTTGTAGAGATGTACAGGTAGCCATTTTGCTTTGGAAATTACTAATGTTAAAAATGCATTAATTTCTCTTTCCTTTGTCATTTAGGACCTTTGGTGTTTTTCAAGTGTTTACCCCAAAATTAAAATATTTACAAAAATCACATTCTAGTGGGGGATTGTCATGGCACAGTAATTTCTTTCTAAATGAGAAGCAATGGGTGCATCAACAACAGTTCCCTTCGACTGTGTGCTTTAGGTGGTTTATACTTCCCAGTTAATATAGGCATGATTTTCAGGGTCACTGTGACTGCAAGCCTGTGTGAGAATGCATGTAAGTCTTGAAGCATCTGAAATGAAGCTTGGGAAGGCTACATGGGTATAAGAAATTATGGGGTTCAGCTGGTTTTGTTTTCTATCATCTTGTCTTTTTATAAAACTCTGCAGCATCAGCTGCCATTGCAATCAATGTGGGTTTAACAGATTTCAGTCAAAGCTGAATGAAAAACAAATAGGTAGACAGATCAATGATGTGATCATGCAGATCTTTGCATTTGTGAGTAGGTCATACTACAGTATCCTAAATGAAATAATGGATTTAATGCCAATCCAGCTGTTAATGAGAATTCTGCTGATAATGCCCCAGTAGCGACAGGGGTGATGGCTTTTATAAAACAAGGAAAAGTCCTATAATGCACTAGGCGAACTCAACACTCTGAGTCCAGCCTTCCTATCCAGGACATCTTTTAAAGTCTTGCATTTGAGATAGCAAAATATGGTCCTGCTTATTTAGTTCAGCTAAACTTATGTGTAAGTTTTAAATGTGCCAACCTAGCATCTCTCATTAAAACTACATTACATTTTTCTACAGTTCCAAGTAGCATCATCCTGAAACAAAACTTTATTTCACATCATTGATTTGACTGCAATATGTAGCCACAATATTCATGACAGCAATACAGCAGAAAATCCAGAAAATTCAGCAGAAAATCCTCTACAGCCATGTGTGCTCCCTTTTAATTCTTTTCTCATAGAGGAAGATGCAAGATGAGGAACATAGCTGCAATAGAAATAAATTTTTAAAGGACAACAGTTTTTATGCATGTGTAGTGTAAAATTGAATAGATATTGTTATTTCCTAAAAGCTCATTGAGAGAAGGCTGTAATTCCCATCAGGTGTCTTGTGTGGTTAAGGTTTTCTTACACTGAGTTTATATTTAACTGGAGAGCCCAGAATGTGTGAAGGATCATCCCAAAAGCTGATGAAATGATGTACTGCTGTCCTTCTGTTATTGCTTGGACGTGCAGTAGATTCCAGCAGGGAAGTCCTGTGGCTGATGGAAGCAAAGCTGAGGAAATCTGGTCTCCAAGCCTCTGACAAAAGCAGGATGCTGCAGGGGATTTTGACTAGTGCCCTGGAACCCACCAGGTCTTCAAATCTGTTTGTGCTCAGAAGGCAAAGTAGCTGTATCAGCTGCCTAAAGCTCTATCAGCAGAAGGTTTGCACTCTGGGAGCACAGAGGAGATCTCTGAATTCCTGTGTAACCAGCACAGGTCTTTAAACATGGGTTTTAGCTTGTTAGGAGTGACTTAACTCCATCTCTGCAGTGTTACATCAAATATTTTTTTAGAAGAACAATGGAAACATTGCAGTGGTTAAACTGACCTAGATTAGAAGGGCTGAGATCAAGGAAAAGGAGTCAGAAGTCAACAGAAACAGCCACATGATGAACACTAAACAGCTGCATAATTACTTGGCCTTATAAGAATTTAGTTTTAGTTTGAATTGTCTTTGGCCTGTGTAATCTGCCTCAGTATGTTTTGGATTGTCGTTTTATGAAAACTCTGTGTTATGCTTCTCTTCCTTATGGCACCTACTACCTGGCATTCAAAAGATGTTTCTTGAAGCCACTAAAAATAGAGCTAAAAAGAAAAAAGAAAAATTCCTCTATGTTACACTCTTAGGACAAATTTTCAATTCTTTCCAGCAAAGTCACAAAGCACAAAAATTACTTCTTTATGAAAACCAAATTTTCTTATAATGGCTTCATCAGCTGGAGAATTAAAAAAACCTGTAATTGCCAGAGATTAATAATAAAATTATGAAAATTTAACACAAATTTTGAATGGGTAAGGATATGAACAGAGCAACTCTTCCATCTTCAAAAAAAAAAATCTCTGAATTCACCTAAAAAGAGTGTCCAGAATTATGAAAAATGATTACTTTTACTAATTCAACACCTTAAAATTCCCTCCTCCTTCCCCTGAAATCATTACAGGTTTTTTTTATCCTTTATGAAATTCTAGTCTTTAAAGTTATATATGTGGCCTTATCTGTGAATAAGTGTGTGCTTAAGTAGTATAACTATGGAAAAGCTCTCTACTACTGCATTCTGCTCATTTCAGAAGGAAATATTTTCATATTGCATGTGTGTGTGAGAGAGAGAGAGAATATATGGACCATAGGTTAAATAACAGCTGCCACAGATGGTTAATTTTTTAAAATCTTGACCAGGGCATCCTGTCATGCAGTTTGGATATTCCTGAATACCTTGTTGGGATAAATTGACTAAATTCAATATTTAGGTACTGCTCTGGATCTTCAGAGTTACATGAACTTGAAGGCAGATAAAGTTCACTGGTGGGGAAGGCAGCTTCCTTTCTCACCTTGCCTCACGACTGATAACAGAAGTACCTGGGTCTTCTACATCCTAAACAAATGCCCAAGGAACTGCCCAACTGCAATGACTACTCAAAGCTAATTACTATTCTGGGGTTTCATCCTTCTGTTATTCTTGCTCAAGCTGTTCAAATATTTAGAGAGTCAGACAGAAATGAGAACTATTCTCCAGTCTGAGTATCCACCAGGGGCATCCAGGCCTCTGCTCAGCTTTCATGCAAAGCAGAACAGCTTCATCTGATTAAGATGTATTCAAAAATAAAAATCAGACAAAATGTGAATTAAATTTTAGGAGTTCCACATCCTTAATGCCAAAGGGTGTTTTGTGTGTGTCTTCCTGGGATCCTTTGAAAGGCCAATTTAGTATTTTTCATCTTCAGATATTTTTTCTTTTCTTTCTCTTTACTACAGTGGTTAACATAAACAAATTTATTTTCATTTCATAATGTTATATGAAAATGTTTAATTAAAGGATTTTCATATTGCCTTGATTTTTCTATTGTTTGTTCCATATTCTTAGCCATATTATCTGTACAACTCAGTACCATTATATTCTCTTGATTTTTCCTGTTTTTCCAGTTGCTGTAAGTTCTTTATCTCTCTCTAGAATAATATCTGCTATTTTTCTCTCAATAAAATTACATTTCATAGGAAAAAAAATCAAAGTATTAGAAGTGATTTTAGGAAAAGGGTTCATTTTGAAGAAGCTTTTAGTATCAAAACCAGAACAAAATTAAATCAAATAATTATGTTATATAGCTTTCAAAATTAAGTTGTTGGGGTTTTTTTTAATTAAAGTTTACCTTTCTTAAATTCCATTTGTTCTTTTGGCAAGAAGTCTGCTACTATGCCACAGAATAATGCTTTCCTCTGCTCTTTCCAATGAGGTTGAAATTGCACATAAATTAGAAGAAATTTTTGTTGGATTTGTTGGTGTCTCTTCTAAACATTTGACAAGCTTGAAAGAATTCAAGTGTTTCCTCAGTTTTCCCCCATCCATGACTCCACAGTCTCCGTGAGAGTGAATGTTTGGCCAATTATTTGGTCACAGTTTCTGTTGAATACAGGACATGGGTCCTGCTGATCTCTGCAGTCTTTCACTTATCCATCTTTGGCAGTCTGACTTTAGCTTTTGGACTCTGCACTGTACAACCTCCTTTATAAATCAAGTGAATGAATATTATCCCACATTGTTCACTTCCATCAAAGGGAGTGGAGGAGATGAGGAGATATTTTCCTTGGTGCAGGCAGTTCAGCATGATCCCAGTGCAGCACAGAGATGCCTGCTAGGAGAAACACCTGTCACCACTGAAAACAATGGCAATTTTAGCTTTTACTTCAGTGGATGTGGTGTTGACTTCATTGGGGTTTGATCCAAAAGTTAATTGGCATCCCTAGACATTAAGCTGATTAATTTGTGTGGCCCACATGAACATCAATGCCAGTAAGAGACAGAATCCTGTTTGTAACCGATCCAATGAGCAAACTCTAAATATTACTCATAAATACATTTATTGGTCTTCACAGAGACACCATCCTTGCACTGGAGGGGAAGCCAGCATGAGTTTACTATGTGGAACTGGAGACAAGGCCAGAGTTTACACCTGAGGTGACTTTGCTGGCCTTACTGATGACTCCTTTATGCCATTTCACTATGTGGTTTAAATCTGTTCAGTCTTTCAGCTATTCAGTGCTCACTCATACACAAACTGCTTAATCTCCCTGCAATTTAGCTGTTTGTATCATCAGCCTCTCACCTCTGTGCAGATCACTCATTTCAATTTCCCAGTGTGCTTTAAGCAATCAGGTATACGTTAGTTTCATTTACTTCTTACCAAAACATTAATGCATCTGTCTCAATTTCTACAAGACCCCTTGAGGGATTTCAAATTATTGATTTATTGAGTGAGTGTAAGTTTTTTTTAAAGGCACTGAAAATGGCAGAATCAGGAACACAAGACTTCCAGCATTACACCTGGCAAGTGACGGACATGTTCCAGTCTGTATATTTTTGTTTTAAACTGAGCTTATTAGAGCTGGTTGAGATCCTACACATGGTCTTCTGCTAAGAAACTTTTGGAAAGAGTCTTCAGATTCCTTCTCTCTGAGTGCTCTTTGTGATTCACCACAAGGCCACCAATTGCCTGTGCTAGCATAAAATTTATGTTGTCTGTAACCCACGTCAGAACCATGGCAGGCACAATTGTAATCTGGCAAAGGAAGCATTTTATTTGTTTCTCTTTTAAAGGGCTTGCATTGAATTTGCAGATTAGCCCAGAGATGGGAGCAAAGGGGGATTCCTTGTGAGGGGGAATGTGGGAAGGATGGTGCTAACCAGTGAGAGAGATCATGCTTCTACTGAATCTTCTTACCACTAAAGTGTGGCAGAGCTTGTTTTGGCTTAACTGACTCCTGGGAATTGGCACAGAAGCTGAAGATAACACAGAATTTGTTAACATTTATATGACAAATAATACAATAGAGAACAGTTTTAAGTTTATGCAGTCCAGAGAGAGAAATTGGTAATTTATGTGTGGGACATAAATTGCTATTTTGTAAGAAATTTTAGAAAACAGAAAAAAAAAAAAGCAAAAAACCCAAAAAAAAACGAGCTTGCAAATGGAAGCTATTTGATACAGGACTTTGGTGTTAATTTTGTTGTTTTTAACATCATTTCTCGAATACACACTTAGTCCTGCCCAATTAAAAATTAACTGGGCTTTCCTTCATCTACATTCATGACTTCTGTTACTTATCATGGGTGATTTCCATTCTTTATATATGCTACTGAAGTTTGTGCACCCTACTGATCCTGCAAAGTAACACTGCTCTTCTAAATACCTCTCTTTCAAAAATGCCTGAAAACCCCTTGGTGAGTATTTGCTTCAAGGTCTCAGCAGTTGGGGATTTGGGGAGACTTTGAGATTCATGCATTTTTGTAGCACATCCATGAATGTAAATAGTCACTGTCTTTACACACACATTATGTTTAGGTGTATGGGCATGGCTAGAAAGGGAAGTAAAACTTGTGTGAATTTCTATTTGCAAATAAAATCTGTGCCAACCTTGTTAATGTAGAATGGAAGAGGTTAAATATGAAGGTGAACTGTTATTGTGAGAGGTCCATATATCAGATAATAATGGAAGTATGATTCTGCTAACATTGGCTTCCTTACCACTTCCTTTATTACAGCTATTACTTTTCTCAGAAAATAAACTGAGGCAATTTGTAAAGAAGGGAGTTTTTAATGATGTTCTGAGTGTAGCACTCCACGCACTCTTCAACATGGGCTTGACACTTGTTTGGGTACTGCATGACTGTATTTATTTTTTGAGTTACAAGCAGCAGAAGCAAAAAAGAACCAGTCAAAGTTTAAATTGGTCTGGGTACTTGAAAGACACTATTTATGAAGAAAGAAAACATTTTCAGTGTGTTAACCTTCTTGAGTAAGACAAATACATCTTAGAAAAGTGTAAACTTTTTTGTTTTATGTGGTTTTTTAGGCTGTAAGGAGTTTTACCTCTTTGTTATGGAAGAGAATAGGCTGACATCCTCCTCAAACAGCCCTGGTGAGACAGAAAGCCAAGTCCTAATTCCCTTTAGGTTTAAGTTTTTTTCTTCTGTGATACATCTTTAAAAAATAAACTTGCTTATAGAAAACATGATGCCGGCAGGAACTCCTTGGCATCACCAGTGCCTGTTAGCAATGTAGATATACTTTTGTCTTCTCCTGCACAGGCACACTGAAATCTGTCAGAATATATTCTGTCCTCTCCTTTTAATTAAAGTTCTAGAACTTTATGTTGGTGAAACTGAGCCTGATTACCTTGTCTGAAAAACTGAGCTATTGTCACAGTGAGGACTAGGAAATGTTTATCAAAGTGAGCAGAACGGAAATTCCACCAAAATTTCTGGGCATTATTTGAATGATAGCTCCTTTTCCTTCAAATCTCAGGACAGAGTAGTATGCTGATAAACAATTTTCCCTACCAATTTTATTCATGCCTTAAAGCTTTTTTTCTTAACTTGTTTCTTGCTGAATGCCTAAAACTGCAAAACTTCCAGGGTAAATAGATTCCCACAACAATAACCCTTCATGGATCACTATGGGCTTTTATGCTCGTATTTGAAAATCTAGTAATGAGAAAATTACTCTCTGTCTGCTATTTCCCTTCTCCTTTCACAGCCCTTTTAACTGTCATTCAAAAACCAAACCATGATTCATAAAATCCAGACAAAACTCATTCAACATCAAAGCACTAAATGTCTTCTCATTTGACATACAATCTCCGAACAAGCTTACAAAATGTGCTTTCTTCATTCTTATTTATCTATCCATGAAATGTTAGAGGCATGCAGAAGAAACCCACAGATAGATGTTTCATATAGCCTTATTAATTCTCACTTGAAAGAAGAATATTCCCTATTATTTCAAAAGGTGAAATTCAAAGTGAAAGCAAAAGATAACTTGTGTACTGCAAGCAAATATTTTGCAAAGTTCAGTTGCCAAGTTTGTTTGCTAATCTCTGTCTTGAGGTCCTTCAAATGTGTGTGAAGGCCTTCTCTATCCACAGTCTGAAATCTAGCACAGTTTAAGTGCATGTTGATATTTTAAAATTCCCTGAAATTTTGTAGAAAGTAATATTTTGCTTTTGCAACTGATTTATGTTCACAAGAGGAAACCACTTCAATGGATTCATAGACAGTCAGAATCTAGGGAGTTTCTGCAGAAAAGGGCCTCAGTTTGGAAAGTTGTGGGCAATTATATAAAATAACTAACTTTAAAAAGGTCAAAGACTGACAGCTGGGTTTCTGAACTTGAATTTAGTTATGCAAATCTGAATAAACAACAGATTTAAACAAAATTTTAATGTTATTAACTTTTCCAAACCCAGAAATTTGCTTTGAGCCTCTCTTTTAACATCTGGAATGCAAGGAATAATTATCTTAATTAAGGTGTATGAAGAGACATTGTCTATTTGGTATATGTATATTTAGCAATTAAAGAAGTGACCACTTCATTCAAATGTGCATACCTCAATTACCTTTATTTTTAGCTTTTCTCATTGTGATGCAGAACACTTTTTTTTTTTCCTAAGCATCTTTTAAAATGCAGAAAAATTGTCTAAGATTAAATTAGGTTGAAAGACATACCTTGTCAAATTCTATGATGAAAAACAGGGACAAAAAAGAGGCTTAAGGAGAAGAAAAGAAAATAAAAGGCACCTTGGTGAAAAATCTCCTTGATGTCTGCTGTCAGCTGCAGGATAAAGTCATGACTTTTCCTTCAGGAGAGCAGGGCTTCATCTCCTATGGGTCATGTTAGAAGGCTCAATTAAAGATTGTTTTCTCTGTTTCTCATGGACAGGAACGAACAATTGGATATTGTGCAGGGTTCCCAGTTAAATCAGCTTTCACCTCTGTGTCTGGTGTATTTGCCACCATTACCAGCAGTGTGAGAGGGAAAATGCTGAAACCCTTCCCAGCTACTGCAAAAATATTAACCCTGTCCTGGCCAAAATGAGGACAAGGTGGTAGACTCTGATTGCAAGGAATTAATTTTTGTCTAGTATGATGTGACGATGCAGAAAACCAAAGGTGCCCCAATGTCTTGCATTGTTTCTTTTATTTTTTTTTTTCTATAGACAGTGGTGTTAGGCTAAATCTTTAAAAAATCAATAAAGAACAAAGGTTTCCTTTTGCTTCATTTAGACTAATCAAATGCACTTAATCAGGAGTTTTAAGGGGCAAATCAATACATATTTTAAAGCCTTCTATAACATGGTCCTAATGGATTCATAGTCAGTCAGAATTCAGGGAATTTCTGTAGAAAAGGGCCTCAGTTGGAAAGCTGTAAACCTACTATAGTATAATTTTCAATATAAAAGTATAAGTAACTTTAGAAATACCACAAGTCCATGGCATTTTATTCTTATAAGTAAAATTTTTATCAGGCTCTATTTTATACTTGTTCTACACAAAGCTCTGGTAAGATATGTGACATTGACCGGGAAAGACAACATACATACCTTCTTTAAATAAAAAATGGTGTTTGGCCATGAGGCTTTTATTTTCAAGCAATGTGAAACAAAACATCTGTTTACTTTCACTCATAACTGCTAATTATATTTATTAATAATAAACCTTTCCTTTACAGATGGCTTCTGAGGGAGAACTTCAGGTCCAAACACGTTTCCAAGTCTTATTTTTCACTGACCTGTCCTTAACTAACTCCTTCTCCCATCTGCAACCCAACTAAGCATCTTTGCCTTGCCATTTGCTTAGGAATATTCACTCTTAATCTCAATTATATCTCAATGTAACATGTATCACCATAAGCATTAAGCATGTAATGATCTCTAATGTAACTTCCAATCAAGTAGGAACAGTAAAGGATGTTCCTACTTTATTATCAGGAGCTGACATGCAAAAAGGCCCAGTATTTCCTTTAAAAAAAATATCTGGGGAGTTCTTTGCTGCTGAAGAAAAACCGAACCCCAAAAGCAGCAATTCCCAGGCTTCATATATCAAGCATAAGAACTTCTGTGTGTTTTAGGTACTTCTAAAACTGTAGACAGGAAAAAGAAAAAAAGAAAAAAAGGTACAGACAGGAAATTCAGCTTGAGACTTAGAAAACTAAAGCCATCTAAGTTCTTTCTGACTCAGCAGCAAAATCCTCTGTAAAATGTAGTTTTAAGCTAATATTTTGTCTATTTTCTGAGTGTGACTAGGGACTGAGTAAAAGACCTGACTGACCATTAGCTATCAAATACTGTGTGAGTGGGCCCTTAAGGATATTAATTGCATCTCATGATACAATCTATATGACCTAATACACAGTCATAATTTTGATATGTTGGCTGTTATGCCGTGGAGAGCACAATATTGTATTTAATAAAATACTTATCTAAAAATTCCTGTAAACCATAATTTAGTATCCCGGGGAATACATATTAAAAAAAAAAAGCAAAATAAATTGAGATACCACCCTTTGAAAAAAGTTGAATCCTAAGATAAAAAAAAAAATTCTGCTCTCTTGAGTAACTGAATTTTTGTTGTACATCACTGTCAAACTGCATTATAATTTTTTTTAATATTTCAAAGCAAAAATAATTCTCTTTCTGTTATTACTATCTTTGTTATCCTTGAAAATATATGCTTTATTTCCTGATGTCAAGGCAAGCCTATCCAATTATCAGAAGACTTCAGCCAAGACAAGATGGTTAAAAAGGCTTTCCAGATATGGTAAAAATCTCCCTTGAAGTAGGAACATTTCTCTGTGGTCTTCCATCATTCAAACTGCATATGGAAGGCCCCTCCACCTAGCTCCTTGGGAATTGTGCAGAGGGAGCTCCAGAGGTCCCATGGGCATTGGATTTTTAGAGGCAGCTCTTACCCTGTTGTAAAGAAAAGGTTCCTCATCCTTGAGGAATATTTCCCTGGGGCTAAAGATTATGTAAGTGAAATAAAACAAATCAGAAATAGTCAGACTGGGGTGATATTTCGCTCTTTTCCTCTGCAGTTGATGGCAACACCATCTGCTCGAGAATTTTCTGCAAGCAGGCTGAATTCATTGAATAAACTGCTCACTCCAGATTGTTTGCTCCGCTCTATATAGCAATCTGCAATTGTTGATTAATTAAAGTGCATAGTTCCCCAGCGAGAAAGGTATGCACTGCTATTCCAGATGGGGAAGCCAAGGAACAGAACATTTATCTGATCTATGAAAATTAGCTGGAGGATTCAGTTTTAAACAGTAGATCACTGGAGGAACCTTTCCCCGTTGTTACATAGCAGCTTGAAATATTCTGTCATATGGTTTCTATTTGCTTTTATTTTGAGCAGTAAGAGTTTGAGGAAGGCACTGTCCTAAAAGGCTGTTTTACATCCCTTCACAGAATCGCAGAATATGCTGAGTTGGAAAGGACCCATCAGAATCACAGAGTCCAGACCCCAGGAGTCACTCCATGTGCCAGAGAGCATTGTCCAAAACCATCTAGAACTCTGTCAGGCTTGGTGCTGCGATCACAGCCCTGGGGAAGCAACTTCAACTGTTTATTAATGAAAAATATACATTTCCATCTGATGTCATCTGCCTTGCCTGGTTTATACCCTAAATTTTTCTAAGTCAGGGAGTTCTCTGACTGGATGAGTTTGAAGACATTACAGAAATCTCTCAAAATGATGACAGTAACACCTTCTTGCCACAGAAGAAGTAGACAATAACTTCAGACTTCTTCAGATTACTTGCATAGAAATATTCTTTTTCGTGCTCTATGTGCAATTCGGGTATGTACAATTCTGTAAACTGCATTTGGATTAACGTGGCTAAATTAGCATATACAGCATTAAAAACTATGAAGGTTATAATCATTGCACCCCTAGGCTTGCACTGTAGTTTGAACAAGAATTGTTATATTTCAGTATTTGAGGAAGGAAAAGGTATTACTTTTATAAGAAGCTTTGGGCATTGAGAGTTAAGGAAAAGAGTGCAGGTTCTTGGCAGTGAAAAGGCAAGTCCCACAGCATGGCTGAGTTTTGCAGAGCACCTGCAATCAGAAGAAGATTCAGGCAGTGTAAAGCCTGTGCTGATTTCTGTTGTGTTTGCCAGGGATCTTGCTGTCACTCTGGACCATGGGTTGCCATTAATATGAAAGCACTCAGCAGGACCAGAAATACCAGTGTAGGAAATAGAACCTCAAATTATCTCTCTCATGAATTATAAACAAAATTAAATTAAGAGGACACAATCTGTAGGGTTAGAGCTGAATGGTTTAAAGGGTGGAATGAAACATGTGCCAAGTAGAGCTGTGCTGCCAGGGCAAGACAAGACGATGGTTGGGTGAGATGGGAGCAAAGCAACATCTCCATGCAGAAATTATCATTTGGTCCTCATTTCTTCACAACTTTTTATAAACAAACTTAGAGATAAACCAACAAACTACTCAGGCAATGGGTGTGTTTGAATCATCATTTTAAATTCAGGAATAACACTGTCAGATTAAGAAGAAAACCGCAAAACATACCTAGGCAAAGACATCAGAAAGGGAAGAGGATTATTTTGTAAGTTTGCCACAAGCCTTTGTAAAAATGTTATTTTTCAATTGCTTCATCTACTCATGACATATGATATTAATTGATATGAATTGATCATATTCCCTTTTCGTGATTCATAGGCAGTTACAGTTCTGACAAGTTAATTCTTCATTAACTGTTTTTTTTTTACTTTATTTTAACATTTTCTTCTATAACAGATACTAAATCATTTTCTACTTTAGTGCTAAATTTAACATGTTCTATTCATCCCACATCAAGAAAATTATCACTTCTTGCATCAGCAATTTCAACTGGCCACTGCTGCATGAAAATCAATGCTAACTGGGAAAATGCCAAGTAAACCAAATGATATTGGCTGTGCTATTTTTGCATTGTAATAGCCTGTCCCCAAATGTACAATACCCTTGACAAATAAGTATATCAGGCTAAACTCTGATCATACTACTTCTGGTGTAGATCCAAACTAAATTATTTTAATGAGCCGAAGAACAAATTTTCTTCTTACCAAACATGTAGGTTACTGGCTTTATTCCATGTAAGATGCTAATGCTGGTTGGTGAGGTTATCCATTGTGGAGAAAAATGTGGGAAGAGCCAAGTTAAAATAATTCATGGTTGTTCTGAGAATCTGGAAAGAAAGTAATACTTATGAGAATATATTTTACATTAAAGCTGAGGGCATGATGGAGACATGAGTTACCTAAATGAGGAGAACCTTAATGATACCAGCATGTTTTGTGCAATGTAACATTTTTCAGAGCTGGAGTCTTGCTGGCTTTGGCAGCAGTCTAACAAAGGAACTCAAGTTTCTGTCCCAAAGATCTTCCAGTCCAAGTAGTTGTGGAAGAGATGAATACATTGATAAAAGAGATGAAGGGAAATAACAATGAATGTTTCATCTATGAGTAATTACATAAACAATATATTCTGATAAACAGGTATTGCTTAAGGATGTCTTCATGTAAGATTTCTATTTATCATGCAGGAAGTGACATATGTTTTTTTGAGCTTTTTTGGTAAGAGAATGAACACCCTTGCATAGCAGATTTTTCGCTGTATTAAAACCATTAAGCCCAGATAGTCAGAACAAAGTAATATATTTAGCTTAGTTTCCAAGACAGTGATGGACATTTGAAAATTCTATCACTCAGAAAATGATATGCACACACCCCCCTGCCCCCCCCCCCCCCACGGAGTCTTTCTTCAGATAACACAGCCTCTTTTTTTCTACACTATCTACTACTTCAGTGGCTTTTTTTTTTCCCCTTTGTGTTGCTTTGCCAATCCAGGATTTGAGTGTTTTTCTTGTAAATAGTCCCATTATTTTTTGCTTATGAAGTGTTACAATTTCCATGCAGCAAAATGTTTTGTACAGCTCTGTGTTGCTGCCACGCTACTTCACTGTAAGCTGTTTGACTTATCACTGTTGACAAAAGCACCCAGCTTCTTGTACACACATAATGAAAGTCTGAAATGTTTTCTGAATATCTATCTGGAATATATTATTTCAAATAAAAAGATATCCTGCTGATTTATTTTTGAAATTAATGGTGTAAAAAAACACTGAATTATCTCTCTTATGCTCTGGTAGTGTAGGTAGGCAGTGGGCCAGTCTGATGTGTATGTTACATCTACTCTGTGGTTTTTTAAGCTGTGGGACAGCTTTTAGAATTATTGCTGTAACTTCAGTCTAGTGCTGGACTAAAAAACCCTGACTCATGATATATGCAATGGAGTGTAGTTTCTCCTTGGATCTTTCAGGATTGCAATGACTTCATGATGGTATTACAGCAGAACCACCACATTATTTTATAACAATATTGCCAGTTAGTGGTGTCAATATACTAATAAAAAAAAAAAAAAGCAAAAAAAGCAGTGTAGGAGACAGGATTTTAGTTACTAAATGCTAGCAAACATGCACAGAAGGAAGGAACTGGCTTGGAGGATTAGACTCCTTGTTCTTGCTTTGTGATAGAAACTCTAGGGAGCAAAAGTGGTTGGGTAATTCACAGCCTTTACAGCTGTGCTGTACTTGTGGGTAGTTTGCACACTTTTGGTTTCATGCCAGCATTGTGCAGTAGTTCATAACTAGTTTTTTTTCTTCTCTGTTCTTCCACAGGCATCCTTGGAGGGCTGACTTATCTCTTCTGCCAGCTCTGGGCTCAGCTGCCCCAGCCTGGCTCTCTTTGACTCTTCTAACAAAATCATCTCCATTCCTTGAACATTTCTTGTGGTTCATTTCTGCACCTGATCCTGTCTGAACTTACTTCCTGGTGTGCAATATCTTGAGTCATTAGTAATGCCATTGTTCTTTAACAGTTGCTTCAGTTATTAGGTTCCCTGGCAGTCATTCTCAGTCTTCCAAACAATGATACTGGACTGCAAATAAAAAAATGTTCAGTGCCTCCTTTACATTATCAGAACATAACTTTTTTTTCTCATTTCTGACTGAAACAAACCCTTTTTTGCTTTTTAATGATTTTTCTTAAGTTCCTCTTTCTCTACAGTGTTGTAGTGATTGAAATTTGGAAGCAAAAAGTCAGAAAAGTGTCATATTTGAGTAAAGTAATCTGCATTATGCCTTAAAATCTTGTGGTAAAATGCAGTGTTGGGCCTAATGTGATTTAAAATTGTCACACCTATGCACTGTTAGGAACACAGGTAATGTGGATCAGTATTTGGAGTTTAGAATAATATGGAGTCCACTCTGAAGGTTTCAGAAAAGTGTCTATTGCTCAACTCACATACATATAATATCACTCCTATCCCAACAGGTGAACTGTGTTAGACCAGTGTTTTCTAGAAAAAAGTTACTTTCTCAGATGTTTGGTTCTACAGTCCATTTTTCTATTTATGTCCTTGTTATCTGCATCTCAAAAATATGTGTGTTTCCATGTGCTTAGACCATGTGTGGACTTTTTTGTTCTGTCTTTCTTCCTTTTTCGTATTTTTCAGCAACTTTGTTTGTCTTTCATCAGAGCTCTGCCATTCTGCCAATTATAGAAACAAGAGTGACTGACTCTGTTACCAATGTATTCAAGCTAGTCCAGTAATGAAATTCATCATTCTATTACAAAAAGCAAGGAAAGTTTTATTCATCCGGACCACCAAAAAGAGGGCTGAACACAGCAAACTGATCACAGTGCTGGAGATGAGCAATAAAAAGAGGATAATTGCTCATTAAGCATTAAGTTCATCTGCCTCAACCCAGTTTTTAAGAAAAGTTATGGTATATATTTATATGATATATGAAAACTTTCAGTGGATTTGTATTTTAACATATATATATCTCAACAGGTAGATATAAAAAGATGCACAGATAGGCAAAGTTGTAAAATCATTTCTCAAAGGGTATAAGTTGCTAAATTCCTTAATATTGTATTAGTATCAACGTAACACCATCCTTGAGTTTAGGCAATCAGCTATATGTTTGCTTCTCATAACCACTGAGGAAACAGTTCTGTACCCCTTTTCAGGTTATGCTACAACTTGTTCCCAAATAATTAAAGTGAGTACAGCTGGTTTGAAAAGTGGTTTGCCTGGGACATGGAGAAGGTGATAATGGTCCCCAGAAAGCATTCATCTGACAAAACCATTGTCAGCTTCAGCAGGTAAAGGCATGTAAGACTTCCTAATTTTGAGAAACACAAGAGACTTCAGTTGAGAATATTTAAGTGAGGCCATTGATTTCTTTCTTTTATGATTGTCAGTTCAGATGAAACTATCCCTTGTAGAGACTTGTAATGGAATCACAGAATATCCTGAGTTGGAAGGCACCCACCAGGATGTCCAGCTGAAGTCCAGCTCATGGCCCATCGCAGGATATCCCAAGAGTCATACCATGAGAGCGTTGTCCAAACACTCCTTGAACTTAGACAGGTTGGTGCTGTGACAGTGTCCTGGGGATCCTGTTCCTGTGCCCAGCCATCCTCTGGGTGAAGAACCTTTCCCTAATAGCCAAGCTAAACCTCCCCTGACACAGTTTCATGTTGTTCTCTTGGATCCTCTCACTGGCCATCAAAAAGAAAACGTGATCTTCCTTATGAGGAAGATGCAGATTGCTATAAGGTCTCCCCTCAGTCTCCTCTTCTCAGAGCTGGACATGCCATGTGACCCCAGCCTCTAATCATGTCGCCTCCAGATCCTTCACCTGCAGTGTTCTAATGGCATAATATCTTTTTTTTATAATTTGGTGCCCAACACTGCACACAATATTTAGGGTGAGACCTCCCCAGTGCAGAGCAGAGAGGACAAACCCCTCCCTTGCCTAGCTCCCAATGCTGTGCCTGATATCCCCCAAAACAGGGTTGTCCCTCCTGGCTGCCAGGACACTTCTGATTCATATCCAACTTGCCATCAACCAAGACCCTCAGGTCCCTCTCCAGAGCACAGCTTTCCAGCCCCTCATTCTCCAGTCTGTATATTTGGGGTTGCCCCATCCCAGATGCAGAATCCAATACTTGTCTTAGTTAAACTTAATATGATTGCCCAGTCCTCTGATTTGTCCAGGTCTCTCTGTGGGGTCTTTCTTCCTTCGAGGGAGTCAACAACTCTTCTCAATTCATTATCGTCACACAGGATTTTCCTCCTTCTACTTGAGGAGGAGGAAACTGTTTATTAATTACATATTAATCTTAGGCTATTTAAACACAAAAATTATATTCACTGGCCCCGCCATTCCTAGAGATCCTTTTCCTCTCATTCTTAAAGTAATGCTGGAGTATTCTTAATAAAGTCCTTGAAAGTCAGATATATAAAATATTTCAATTGCTGTGAAAAACAGATTTAAGCACCACCATCCAGGTGCACATATTCAAGCTGCATGGGGCAACATCAATAAGGCTGAAAAACAAATGAAATATAGTGTTTGATTTTATCTGCTATAAACTCAAATATATTGAGGGAAATGACCTGTTGACAATAACAGATTATCAGTTGCACAATTATTTAAAAGGCTGCAGTGAAATTATAGCAAAATCTGCCTTCTAAAGTAGTGGTTATGACTGAAAAGTTTCCTTGTAATAAGGCATCCTGGGAAGGGATCATGCAGAACAGTCGTGGTTTAAAGACTCTCAAAATGTCTCAGGTGTGAAACAAAATTAAGCAACAAAATACACAAAGGGCTGGAGTCTGCCTACTAATAATAAGCAAATCAGAGTTATGTGTAGAAGTAGACACAACAGCTAAGTTAGTATTATTCATAAAAAGCTCCACAAAAGGCTCCCCAGAGTGGAATACTGATATGTAAGCCAATGTGGAAAAGCATGAGAGTTTATAAAATGTATAATAACAAACAATAAAAGTTTGTCTTGAGAGGAAGCAGCCAAAATGCTGAAAAAGTCTTTTCTGAGGAAAAGCTTATGCAGCATGTTCATACATGCATTTATTTTTTGCATTCAGTCACCAAAATTAGATAAATAGTAAACATAGAGTACACATACTAAACTGGATGTGAAACAAGGTACAAAGCCTGGGAATTAAATAATTTGAGAAAACAAGGAGACTCAAGATGGAGCAGAGAACCTGGGCAAGGGCTGAGCAACCAGCTCAGGGAGAGCTGCACTTGTACTTCATTTTCAAAGAACAAATCTTTTCCAGATTATCCCTTCCTTTTTGACACCCAAGGTGCTCATTCCCAATGGAATGGAGTCTCCCAATGGAGATTCTCACCTCCCAACCCCAGCAGTTTTAGCCTTTATTTTCTTGGCCTGGCCTTGCTAAATACCAAGCATGGTGTTCAAAAATCAGTGTATGAATATGAAGTCAGATCTATCTTTGGGTTGCCATAGAAGGTTGCTTTACCTTCTCATTACTGAGGTTCCACTGCCTGTAATCTGCTGGAGCTGACTTTGTACACTGGATCTTGGGTACTGAAAACAATAATTAGAGCAGCAGGCCCATGGCTGATGAATATAAGGCATTTCTAGTGTCAGGTTGTTATATTTTTTCCTAGGTGTGACGGTTTGTAAGCATCAAAGATGGAAGAGGGTCAAGAAACTGTGAAATTTCCACTCTGAGTGTTTTTCTCAAATCTTTATGTAATGAAAAATTTCTTCTTCTATACAGAAATGACAGAAAATAATGGCAGTATTTTCAGACACCTTAAGACAAAGTGGAACAGAGACACAGCTAATTTCTGTTAACGAGCAGCTTGTTTGCATCCACAGTGCAGTGCAGGCACTAGCATTAATAGTGTGAATGTTAAAAACTGTGGGAGAATTGAGGTTATTCACTCCTAATTTTAATACTGTAATGAATACCATTTCCTCAAATGTACTGAACAAATGAAATTACTCACTCTGTATTTATCATTACACCACTCATTAACGTGGTGATAATAAACTCTCTGTAAATTTTCACAGTCTGAGGCACTATAATAATTAATATATTAACAGACTTTATATGTCATTATTTATGCTAGTGCATCTAACTTAGAATTACCTGATTGTTGTACAAAACTAAACATGCCATTGCACTGATCAGCAGTCAAAATTAAAGTTGTTCAGTCATATAACATGCAGTATAGCTGGGAAGTATCTGTTACAAATATAAGTACTTCAAAGGAGTTTGTTTCTTCATTCTTTCACCCCAGTGTCTGTATGTTTCTCTTTTTGCTGGACTCTCGTTTTCTATTCCCATAACAGAACTACAACTTTCTTATATTTTTCATATTTGTTGCAGAGAAAAATTTTCTACAACTCTCTTTTTCTTTAAAAAAGCTTTGATTTAACAAAAAACAATATCTTAATTACTTCTAATGTTTTCTATTCTCTCTGATCAGGAACTGTTAGGTTGGGATTCTTACTCAGAACTTAAAAAGTATGTTGAGAAAAATGTTATATGTGGATTCATGACTGTCTCTGTCTAAGGTCCACTGGATTTTGACATTCCTCAGGGGATATCTGAGCTATGCAAGAATGCCAAAGTGCAGTGGAGAGACATCAAGACTCAGAAGCTGAGCTAATTCAAATCTTACCCTGTCAGACCTCAAGTAAGTTACCCTGCTGGCAACTAGCAAAGGTTGGAGACAGATGTAATTCCGATTTGTGGAGATGAAATGCAAATTTTTGTGCCCAGACTCTTGATTCAGACTCTTGAAAGAAAGCAGTTGCAAGGTCTGGTTTTATACTGTATGTTCCTTGTTGTAGATGAGGAATACATTTGCATAACTTCCAGAGATACCTAACTCCTAATGAGATAGCAGGCAATTCCACTTTTGAGAGCAAGAAAAATATTCTTTTTAACTTGTCAGATCTCCAAATGTTCAGTCATGAACTGTACAGTTTAACCTTGTTAAGAAACAGTTTAGCTAAGCCTCACATGGGCATCCATTTGGGTAACTAATGTCATAACTCTCTTCACAGGCCAAAAAATGACAAGTCCCCTCTTGATAGAGCCACATGGGACTCCCAGTCTATGCTTCATTTGAATTTGGATTTGAACTTTGAATACTGGATCCGTGACATATTTTCCAAAAGTTTGATATTTCTGAATCTTTGTGGTGGCTTGGCTAAAGCAGTAATTTTTGGTATTTACTTTCTGATGAATTTTTGACAAGTCTAACCATAAAATTTAGGTAAGGTCACAAGCAATTCCTGGGATGGGATATTCTCCTCGTTTATTTCAATTTTCTGCAAAAAAGCTGGCATTTCCTGATATGCAATACAAACATCTCCATCCCCTCCATTGTCCTCTCCCTGCATCTGACTGTTCCCAGAGTATCTAGAGAGTTTAAACAATTTATTCTATGTGAACAGAAACACACATACAGTTGGAAAGAGGTGTCAAAAATTGTGTCTAGTTTTTATCAATATCAGAATGGAGTAAATGCCATTCTTAATTTCTTTGTAGCCTCACTCCACTGAATAAAATGTAGGATGTAAAAAAAGGTTTAAAATAAGTTTTGCGGATACACAGGGGTAAATTCTGTAACCACAAGTGAGACAGTGATGACACTATCTCTTCAGAAAATACATTCAAAATTTGAAATAATATAATAAAAAAATCAGGTTTTTACCAGGTAGGATTTCAAAAGCTCTCCCCATTCTCCCAGAAGAAGCAAGAGAGTAAATCATATTTGAAGTAGCCACTATACCCAAATCCTGTTCTTACAAAGCTTGATGAATTTATCTTGATTCCTCACTCAGGGGAAATACACAGAGCCACATCTAGCACTATTTTCAATTAATAACTCCAGTGATAGGGGCCTCTTAGAAAAAAAAAAAAAAAACAAAAAAAAAAAAACTTAACAAAATGATACAAAACAAAACAAAACAAAACACAAGAAAGAAATCAACCACAAACTCCCTCTCAAAAAAACCCCAAACAATACCTAAACCCCCAAAGAACCAAACTGCCTGTTCATCAAATAACATATTTGTATATATTTTTTATCATGGCCCAGCTGACCTAACCAAACATACTAAATAAAATTTCTGTTCGCACTGAATAGAAAAAGCATCTCTGGGAGAAAGCTATTTTAGTACCCATATCATTCATATCATTAGTTTAATCATTACAGCCCTGGTGGTTTTCAAATAGCCAGAATGAATTGGGCATACAAGTCTTGCAGAAGTTTGCAGGGATGAATATCAAAGGCCTCAGATGCTGTTTTAATCTTCCATGGCAAAATGTCTTTCGTTCCTCAGCCTGGATTCAGACTGCAGGCCAATTTCCAGGCATCACATTTACAAATAATAACTGAAATCTACTTCTCTGTAAACAGGCTAGCTTTGCCTAGAAGTTGTTAAAAGGATAGACAGGGTATTTCTAATTCCACTTTTCAGCATAGAATGTGTATGAAATATAATTATTTGGGGATCAGTACTTTTCTTTTTAAACTACTTAACGTTTCACAAAAGGAAAGGGAAAAACATGTTTACCAAGTTCCAGTCTGTTAATGCCACAAAATTAGACACCTGAAAATAACCTTGCCAATCAATAACTAACTTCATCAAGGTCATCAGATTGAGAGTCATTACTAGAGAAACTGGTGACAGTGACACAGTAAATGATACCACAGTAGGTGGGGGAAAGTTTAGCATTTTTTACAATGATTGTTTTCAATAATATAGTGCATTGCATTCATTTAAACAAAGAAAAGGAGAAAATAGGAGGGAAAATCCCATCAGAATATGTTACAGATAGGATTTAGAGAATGCAGATTATTTTCCCTGTTTGCCCATTGCAAACTCTAATCTCAGATTAATTAATTTTTTTAATAAAGGTACATCATTATCCAGTTCATGTTTCTGTGCTAAAAGGAATCTTGACATTATGATAATATATATCTGAAGATTCATTTTCAATTTTATGTATATTTAGTAGATTCAGAGTAATGAATATTATTCAGTAATTGAAAATAAATACTATATATTTAATAAATATTTGGAATTTTCTTTTTCCCCAGACACATTGTAAGTTGACAGGAATCAATTTCAGACCCACTGTGAGCATAACACTGAAGGAAACAGGTGGAAGCAAAAATACCATGCATGTACTGTAAATGTTTGTGGTGTGAATGTATGAGAATTGGAATCATGCCAATGCAGCTACAATTTCACTGTATTTTATAAGTTTAATCTATACACTGCCTGCATCAGTACAACATTATTATTAAATTAATCGCACTCCTGTGAGGTGAAAAGTGATATTCTATAGAGGGAATGACCTAAATGAGCTTTTATAGCCCAGCCCCCCAGTCATGTGTTCAGCACAGCCTCTGTTAAATTCTAAGTTAAGATTTAGGCTATGAGGGGTTTAAGTCAGCATCACAAAAGAAATTGAAAAAACACAGATAGTGGCATCTGTTATCAGAGATGAGACCTGGCAAATGCAACAGGTAAAAACAAGAGACAATTAATCAGTATCACACACCACATTTGAACATGGAAGAAAACAATAACAGTATGAAGTGCAGTTCTTCATGAGGATCCTAAACAAAATTGAGTTTATTTTCTCACAAATTGAACCCAATAGAAATTCAGACAAGGTCAGTAAATTTCTTCAAAGGCCACTTAAGCACAGGGTATGTGATAAATCTTACTCTGCACTCTAGTATGGTGGGATTTTACTGGAAATTCTCACTGGGTTCATAGAGGAAAATTCAAGGCTAACACAAAATACATTCCTGTCAGGGTGGCACGATACAGCTGAATAACTGGGAACCATCTGTTAGACCTAACAATAAGTTACATATATAATCTCCCTACCCTTTTTTTTTTTTTTGACCAAAATAGTTATCAATTTTTATTTTAGGCTGAACAGAGCAATTTATTGATAAAGTCAATCAGCTAAACAGTATAATAAGCATACTATGTGATTTATAACCTATTCTAGGTAGTTTTAAAAAGAATTTGTTTTCTTCATGGTCTTACAAAAGTGCATTTAAAAGCTAAAAGCAGGACTACGGGATATGTGCCTCTGTGTCCAATATCACATTGCAAAATCCCATTCTAGAAGACACAGATAAAATTCCCCAGTGTATGTGCCTTTTTGTTAATGGAATTGATTTTTTAAAACTTTTTCCTGCTAAAGAAATAATTCTACTTAGAGTCAGTATTACCTTTCTGCTAGGTATTCAACATCCCCTTTCATGCTCTACTACTCCTGGCTGAGTTCATCAGCATAAAGATTGTTTATTAGAGCTTGGTTCTGTCGCATAGAATTTTTCAGGTTTGACGGGTTTTAAGCTTTGTAGTAATTCAATGTTGTGCAGAGACACACCTAAATTCAAATTCCCCATAAGATGCAGAGAATAATAATTTTTTCTCAAACCATGACTGATGAAGCACAGAAAGTTTCTCACCTTATTTCACAATAGACTTATGGAGAAGTCTTCAGTATCCAAAGCATATTAGTTTTGGATCTGAACCTCTCTTACCATAGAGAAGTGTCACAATGTCCAAGCTATAGCGGAAGCACATTTTAAATTATACTGAAACTGGATAAAAATGCATAGAGAAAATGGAGAAGAAAAGTTAATGTTTTTTGTTCAAAGCCCCGCCCAAAAGGGAGAGATATACATTTTCTTGTCTGGCTTCTTCTAGACTTTTGAATCTTTGTCCCAGGTAACCCATTAAAAATATGTATTGTATTCCACATCTTTGTGCTGACCTGCTCAAGATGAATACTGTCCCATTGAGACCCAGGGTCTGGAGGCAGATCTGGGGTTTTTCAGGCTGAGTGGTCCGTAGTGCGTTTGACAGACAGGGAACACTGAC
Organism: Chloebia gouldiae; assembly: GCA_003676055.1. Classification (NCBI taxonomy): domain Eukaryota; kingdom Metazoa; phylum Chordata; class Aves; order Passeriformes; family Passeridae; genus Chloebia; species Chloebia gouldiae. The sequence goes on along the minus strand of QUSF01000008.1, from coordinate 21,746,489 downwards.
ACAGAGCCCTCTTTTTGTTCCCTCCTGACTTCAGAATGGAGGCAAAACCTCTTTTACATTCTCTCTGGGCTGCCAAAATAGTTGCCTGGGCCAAGTTCTTCGAGCCCAGACAGTGAGAGGCAGAGGCTCTCTTTTGGGCTTTGGAGAATTTCATAAGACCTTTTTGGCCACTCTTGCCATGGCAACTCTGTTCCTGGACTAGAGGAAGATATTGTCTTTGGACCTTTTCACTACTGCCACTTGGGAAGCTATACTGGGATGTCAGGCTCTTCTCTTCACAAGTTTTTTTTAGCTGTTGCTTCAGTTCCAGCCACTATTGCCAATGGGACCACCACCAACGGTAGAACCTTTGTCACGTTGCACGGAGGAGGCAGCCCATCAGAATTGACTCTTGTTTTTGGACCAAAAATAAAAGCTGTTCCACGTTTTCAGTTTTACCCTTGTTGTTTTCTAGGTGAAGAGGAGGTCCTGTAATTGTGGAGGCTCAGTTGATACGTTGTTTTCCTTTCACTTCTCTCTCCACCACATGGTTTGGAGACGGCTTCTCCACCATGTCGTGTTTGGTTTCTCCAGAGCCCAACATCTCATTTTCTTCATTCCCATGGACACCATGGGATTTGACACCTTTGTATTGGTGCTTATCACAGTTATCTTGGTTGTTGCCTTTTTGTTTCTTTTTTTCACTCAGGTCTTTTCTCCATTGTGTCTCATTATTGGTGAAAGAGAAGTGGTTTAAACTAAAGGGAGGTAGCTCATACTGGAATGTTTTCTCTGATAATTGTCTTAAAATGAAAGAAAATCTTACTTGTTTGGGCCAATCTAATACTTGGGATGAAGCTCATGCTGAGATTAAGCTGGATTGAAGATTTATACTTTCCTAGCCAGAGGCCACTTCAGAAACAGAATATCCTCTTACGTGCCGTCATACATTGGCCATTGCTTGGCTATTAAAAAAAGAGGTGCCAATTGCTGCCTTCTTCCTCGCTAAGCAGTTGATTGCAGAGCTTATCACTGAACATCTAGAAGTACACAAAGCTACATTACTTTTAGGTTGGTTCTTCATGAATTCAATGGAGACCCTGGCATTTTCTTATCCGGACCTCAAGTTTCCTTGATCCCCTGTAAGAAGGGCCTTACGTTTGCCACAGACACAGGCATCTAATTCAGCTGGACTGTGACACCCTGCTGCTGCAATAATTGACTTATTTTTAAGTGTTGAATTCTGCCACAGGTGTCTGCCTTAACCAGCTGGAAATCAAACCAGAAATGTTTAATTTAAAGTGCTGACTGCTGGCAGAAGGAAAAGACTTTTGGCTTTGGAACCAGGAACTTCTAATTCAAAGTAGCCAGGGAGAGCCTCAATGAAATTACACCATGTTCCAAAGGAGGCTGCCACCATCAGCCAGGGACTTGACAGCCCAGATGACTAAAAGCAGAACGGTTTCTGTATTAACTCTAGTAGGCTGAGCCTAAATCAAAGCCCACAAGGGAGCCCACAGGTGAGAATTTTCTCAAGAGACAATCCTTCCAGTTCACAGTGTCCTCGTGATGTCCGTGTCCAGCAGAATCAATCCCTGGTGGCTCCAGGATGAACATGCCACTGGTCAAGGCTGGGCCAATTAGAAATGGCAGTAACACCTCTATGATAATGGATGTAATTAAAAAAAAAAATGTTGTTGCACAATTGTAACTGTGGCCAAAGAAATGCAGGGTGAGAACATGGGAGAGGAGCCAGGAGACACCCAGGTCAGTGGAGGAGGCAGACGAGGAGGTGCTTTGGTGTCAGAATTGAGATTCCTCATGCAGACCATGGTGAGACAGCTGTGCCCTTGCACCCCATGAAGGATCATGGGAATGTAAAGATGCACCTGGAGCCCAAGGAGGAGACTCACACTGGAGGAGAAGGAAGCCTGGGAGGAGACTGATTTGGTGGGGGGCCTGTGGTGAAACAGAGCCTGCAGACCCATGGGGAGAGGAGCTCACACTGGAACAGGATTCCTGGTAGGACTTCTGACCCCATGGGGGACCCACACTGGAGAAGCCTGTCCCTGAAGGACTGTACCCTGTGGAAAAGCAACCCACATTGCAGCAATTCACAGAGAATTGCTGCCCTGAGGGTGAAATCATATGGCAGCAGTTTGCAGAGAGCTGTTACTCGTGGGATGGACTCACACTGGAAAAGTTCCTGGAGAACTATCTCCCATGGGAAGGACCCCATAGTAGATCAGGAGATGGACTTCTCTCCCTGAACAGGGAGAGAAACCAGGGGAGATGAACTGACCACAACCCCCATTCCATCCCCCTGTACCACTGGAGTGGGAGAGAGGGGTGGGGGAAAGAGTTTTAAAGGTCTGTTTTTACTTCTCATTATTCTGCTCTGATTTTTGTTAGCAATAAATTCAGTTAATGTCTCTAACTTGTGCCTGTTTTGCCTGTGATGGCATCTGGTGAGTGGTGTCTCTCTGTCCTTATCTCAGCCCATAAACCCTTTGTTCTATTTTCTTCTCTCCTCTGTCTGGCTATGGAGGGGAGTGATGGAGACGCTGTGGTGCATGTTTGGTATCCAGTCAGGGCCAACCCACTACAATGATTTATCTGATTTTCATGCAAATAAGTGTTTTGTTGTATGAGAGATCTAATGAAGTCATATTGCATGCAAAATCTTCATTAGTCCTTCAATAATAACCACTGAAAATTATTAAGTGTTATTGCCATGCAAATAATTTGTATTTTCAAATAGATTTTTCCTGGATGGTGTTTCCTAGTACTACAACAACAATCTAGGATCCCCTGTCTGAAATAGAAAATTTGAAAAAAGTCAAGCTTGTTCAATTTCTGCTGACTTCAGTGAAGTTCTACAAAGACATGAATTTTCATTCTTATTACTTAAATACTGTGATTGTGTTTCTCTAACAAAACCATAAAAACATAAAACCAAGGTAGAATTATTACAATCACGTGAATAATAGAAACAATGCTGATATTAACTCAATTTAATGAAGTTTTTATTAGTTATTGCAACATCTTATTCTCCTGGCCATCACTGAAATTTTTATCTGGAGAAGTATCACCATAATAGTAGACAAATAATTCCATGCAGTATCTACTGTTCAGGAAAATTATCTGTATTGCAACATAATTATCTCAGATGACATACTGACTGACTCCTAATTAGAACAGATAGAGCTAATTACTGTGGTTCATCCTGTAAATAGCTCAGCATGTATCTTTATGAGAATTCTGTAATGACACATTGCTCAGTGGGACAATATATGGAAACTGATTCCCAAGATTTTTATGCATAAAATTCTTATTTTTTAATATGTGTATAAGTTTTCCTTCAAGCAAAGAGTATTCAGGGGCACTCAAGTGGTACAAACCTGCACAGCTGGGGTTTTTGGACAGTGTTACCAACATCTTGACAGGAACAGAACCCCAAAGTCCAATTGGACAGCCCACCCCCTTAAACAGTTTTCTTTCTCTGACAAGGACAAGAAAAATGGGCAGTTACCAGCCCACTTCAAATGATCTGTTATGCACAAGCTGATCCATGCTTGTCCTCCAGGAGTTTTCACCAGGTAAAACCAGTGGTAGGCAAAAACTCTGTAGTGCTTCTGGAACCTGCCTGCAGAAGTGTGGCATGAGCAGGAAACTGATATGGTAGATGCAGAGCAAGAACCCAGAATGCAGAAAATTCAGTGGAAAGTGGTGGAAACCTAAGTCTGCTTTAAGAAAATCCCACCTGCATCATTTAGATCCTCCAACAAGCCACAATCTGTCAGCAGAAAGATATGCAACAGGACACAACAAGTGTGCACCTTTCTATTCTGCCAAAAATGTTGATTTTTAAATGATTTTGTACTAATTTGTCCTCAAACAGTAGCAATATAAAAAAGTATCACAAAAAAATGTTTTGATTAAGTACCTTTAAACAGTTTAATCAGAATATTTAATGATGGAGATATTAATGATATATATTTATGTATATCTGTGTATAATATTATATATTAATATTATGGCATATGTAGTTGATGGATTAAGAGATTGTAGTGACTTCAGAATAATTTTTTTATTCTGAGTCCTCACAGGAATTTGAGATTCAGGTATTGAACTTCACACATTTTTACTTTAGATAAAAGCCCAAAAAGTATTCCTTGACCATATTAAAGTCTATAGAACTACATTTTTTTCTCTTTTAATATATTTTCAGTGATATAGACTATCAGTCTAGTTTAGATTCCACATTTTTTTACTGGAACCAACAGTTCTCAAACAGTCTCATCTGATGTCAAGAAAAACCAGAATAATAATATGTATTTCTCACATATGTAAATTTTCTTTTATCAATTCTAGGTTGAATAATTAATTTTGAAATATTGTTTGGTTGTTCTGTTGTTTTTTTTTTTAATTGAAGACAAGTCAAACTTGATCTCTCCTTTGAATTTGACTTAAGTCAGCAAAGATGATCCAAGCATGACTTTAATACCGTCCTCTGTACTAAAAATTGTCTGGCAAGAACACAAGGTAGTCTTTTCTGCAGAAGCATATCTGGAAGGTATTTGTAAATAAGTGCTACTATCCCCTTGGGCCCTCAAAAATTCAAAGCATTTTGCTTATTAGTAAGACATTAATCCATATACCTTGACCAAATTTACATGTTAGTTCTTATTTTCTTATGGTAGACTGCACACAGTCCTTCTTGTCCAACTCCTGTTACCTGCAGCCAAAAGAACTGTTTTACAATTCCAAAACCAGCTGTGTTTCTGTGGGAAAATAAACCTAAAACAAACAGTTGAGTAGTTTGGAAAATGCTTTATAACTCATTAGGGCAAATAACAATATAAAAATTGAACACATTTTGAAAGAGTTTCTCAGGTGGTACACACTTCTGAGAAATTATGGGAACAGGTGGTATAAATGTGCAGGCACCTGCCTCAGTAGAATCTCTTGGGTTGAGGATTGATTTTGTTTCAATTCCCTGAAAAAGAGGGAAGAAATTATTTTTGATAGAGAACCTGGCAAAGAGGCTGTGACTCTGCCTAAATTAGAGTTCTATTTTTGTAATTGTTCCACTCCTCTCTATTATTAATTAGACCATTAAGGATGTTGTCTCAAATTTAGATGCACACAGCTGTAACGTCAAAGCATTTATAAAACTAGAAATATTGCAAGCTATTAAATATCACTTTATATTTTATGTAAAGACATCTGTAAAACCACCTTTAAATTGTTATTAAAAAAATACCTTGCCCAGGAAGTTCTTGACTAAGGGTTGCTTGATGTTGGAGAATATTCTGAGACAGAGTAATGAATAAAATATATGGGTACACATTCTTACTCTGCTTTTCCTGTCAGTAACAACATTGAAATCCAACAATTGCCATGTCATTTGTGCTTGGATGATTGTATTTTGACACAGGCATTCAAGATCAGAGCAAAAAATGTTTCCTGGAGAACTTCTGCAGTATCAGAGGACAGTAGAAAGTGTCAGTGTTCTTTACTTCAGTAAGTACTAAACCTTTGTCAATTAAAACACAAGTTGACACAGGTGGTATCTGCTGTGGCAGCTTAAGCAGTGCCTCCTCAATTTTTTGATCATTGACAACATTCAGAAATGTATCAAAATCCATTCTGTAGAATTCAATTAAAAATTCAAGTATTGGGGGCTTGCATTTGTCTTGGAGATTGTTTACCATTATTTTGGTTTAAATTTAAGCAGTGTTTAAAATTTAACACATCATTTATAAGCTGCAAATTGCCAAGGACCAAGGCCTGACACCACATCAAAATAAAAAAAATCAGTATAACTGAACCATTGAATCATAGAATGGTTTGGGTTGGAAGTGACTTTAAAGACCATTGAGTTCCAACAGCTCTGGCATGGGCAGGGACACTATCCACTAGAATGGGTTGCTCAGAGCTCCTTCCATCCTGGACTACAGAATCTTGGAAATGATATTCTGATTTCAGAATATTAATTCCTAAATAAGTTGTTAACATGAACAGCTTGTAGTTTCTTTGAGAGCTCGCCTCACCTTTATTATTCCACTTAGTAAATGACAACTCATTAAGCTGACTGTCTCTGAGTCTTACCTTACAAGGTATTTTCATATGTTGAGATATTACTAAAAATCAATGCTTTTATAGTTGGATTTATTAGTCTAATGTTAGTGAAGATAAAAATCACTTCAAAAAATTATGTTTATAGAAATACTGTAATGCCACTACATTCTTATTTTTAATGATCCTTAATATATTTTTAAAAACATAGGAAAGGCTTAAATTTAATTGAATTAAGCACCACCATTCAAGTTCAGAAGGAAATACAAATAGAAATTAATCTTAAACCGCCAGAGATTAGTAAAAATTCAGATTAGGATATTACTAGATTTCTGGTGGGAGTTTTTTTACTAAATAAATAGCTTTTTCTACTCAGGTTGGTGACATTATGTTGTTGATCTTTGAAATTACTTGACTTTAATATTTATGATGATATTTTGTTTTAATTTATACTTTCTAAATATTTCAGAATGGCACACAGAGGAAAAAATAAAGCATCTATGACCTTTTTTTTAGGAAGTAATCAATTCCTGACTGTTAGAAATTGACAGGCAGATTACTAGCAAATTATTTTCATTATCGGTAATTATAACTATTTTAGAGACTTACATCACCAGAGGGCTGCCTGTGATTTTTATAATGGGAGAAACTGTTAATATTTTCTATCTGCTATTTTTTCTCAATGTGGAAAAAAAGAAGTCATGCAAATTATGTATGATAAAGACCACCTCAGTTTGTCTCTATTTTGATAAGTTGTACAGTTATAATTTTTGCATGTTCTTTCAGCTATGATGATCAGCCTAACCTGTATTTACTTCTATTACCATTATATCCACATGAGTGCTTGTGAAGTCTTAAGACCTCTTTTACAAAATGAGGAAGAAGAGAGGAGAAGAAAACAGCCTCATTCAGATTTGTAAAGATTTTTCTCCTATTATTATAAATTTAAAAGGTGCCCATGACAGCTTTTAGAGGCTTTGTGGAGACTCAGTCTCTGACTGTAGTGATGACTCCTGTGTTATCACATAGGATTTACATATATTTTCCTCTTTTTTCTTACCAGATCTTCTGGAAAGCAAATTTAATCCTGCTGCTTCTACCCCTTGGTGCCATGTTGTTTTTTCATGGGAGTCACCATCATGAAGGAAACTATTATCAGGTCCATAAGCCCTTGTCTGGTGAGGTTGGCATCAAGTGAAGCACAGGTATCCCTGCTGCAGACACTTTCAGCTGGGAAGCACATGGAGAACAAAAATTCCTTGTCCCTGACACACACTATACCAACAGCCAATATTGGAGTAAGGTGCATAACAGGGCAAATTACTGTCTTTCTCTCTGATTGCAGAAAATCCCCAAAGAAGACCACACATTCTCTAGTATATTTATAATTTGAAACTATTTCAATCATAAATTTCAACAGTTAACTCTGCAATTTACCCACCAAAATCTAACCTGAGCATGAAAATAAGTGCAGCGTGTATTCAAAATTCCATTTTCTTGCTTGTGTCAGTAGAAATTCGAATTCACATTAATATCCAATGAATTTGCATTTTACTTATGGCCATTCTCTGGTATCAAAGTGTTTGTGAAGTGGCAGAATAATCCTCTCTCATGTCAAAGTGCCTCCTTATCATCAGACTTGACCTTCCTCCTGGGCGCTTGATATTACAATAATGGAACGTTTTCATTCATGTCTATTTCTGCTGAACACAAGGCTGTATTTTGCTTTTGGTTTCATAAAAAAAAAAAAAAAAAAGAAAAAGGGGAGTTGGGAAATGGAGAGATGGAGATTAGTCATTAAATGCTGATCCCCAAGAACCTGCAGAAAAACTGTTTCACTCAAGATGCAATTTGGAGTAGTGATAAAGGACAAAATATAACAGAGTCCTCTGAGATGTAATATAGGACACTTATTTAGAGTAACTTAGCAGGAAAGCCAGACAAATACATATTGCTTTATGACTGCTTGTGCTTTTGTTCTTCATTTGTCCTTCTTTAATACTTCTTATCCTCTGTTGAGAATTTTTTCTAATATTTTGATACACACTAAGACCAGGAAGGTTCATAAACATCTAAGATTAATCTCAGCCATGCTTTTCCCTGTCTTCTTTGGAAAAACAAATGTATACAAAGCCTTCAGCTGAAGTGACAGTACTCTGGTAAAGAGTGGTTCCACAGGAAAACATGATCAACAATGAATAATGGATCTGTAATTGTCAACCAGCCAGCCCATCAGTGGTAGTCTGAAAAGCACAGAAAATGGAGATAAAATATCAGAAAAGATAGTCTCTATCTGTAAGAGATGGCTTAAAGAGACAGGTTTTTTTGTTTGTTTTGTTTGTTTTTTGTTGGGTTTTTTTGTGGGTTTTTTTGTTTGTTTGTTTGTTTCTGTTTTTTATAGTTTATTTAACCCAGTGAGAAATCCTAAGCAAGTACAGTAATGTCTTTTGCCTTAATCCTTCAAGTTGTAATTTTGTAATTTCAGCATATTACTGTACAAATACATTTGCTTTTGTACTTTTCTTTGAGTCCTAGTCCAAAAATGCTTCTATTTTACATTTCCATTAGCCTCAATAAAGAAAACTCATGTACATTTTCTTCTTTAGTCATCAATCTACAGAGTACTGGCCCTGGAACAGAATACAGATTCTGCTACAAATTGTCAGGTAAACTTTCCGGATCAGGTGTCATTGACTCACACTGACCAACCTTGACTGGACAAAACTGATGCCTGGAGTGGCTACCTAGAACAGAGTCTAGAAAAAGTAAGAGAAATAAAGTAAGTATTTATTAAAAAGGTCTGCAAAGGATAAACCTTGGGCAGTACGAGAGCCTGGCCGAGGCTACACCCAAGATGGATGACCGGTCATGAACTTTTCACATTTTTATAATTTATGGTCCATTTGGATATTGGGGTTAATTGTCTAATTACAGCTTCAGATGATGCAGTCCCATCCTCCCAGTTTTGCTCCCGCTAATTTACTTTTGTTTACACGTTTTGGGCCAAAAGCTTTAATGGTGTCCTTGATTCTCAGACTGGAAAAGGATTGTTTTGTCTGAATAAACTGTGAGGAGGACTTGCCAACACTTTATATGAAGTTCAAAGTTATATACTAATGCAGTACAGAATCTGAAAAATAAAAGAGCTAAAACTTAAGGCATCAAAATAACTTAGGTTTAAGGTGTCAAGGGAATAGAAATGGGCAAAATATAAAACTACTGAAAATGGCACCTGTGTACCTTATTGAAATGTAATCATATCTATTGAATTGCTTGTCCAATAAGTCTAGATCTTTGTAAAATATATATTTTTCATCTGTCCATTAAGAAAGGACATGGCCAAGCCTTTATAGAACTAGCAGGTAAGAGACCTTTTGATAAGGTCTATGTTCCTGTGAATGCTTAGATTCTCCCCTCAGTATTTCTGCTATACATTAGAGGAACTCTATTGTGTTACTGAACTTTCCCTTCTTTGGCTTTCTTTGGTGACAGAAGTCCTCCAAAATGCCTCATGAGGCAAACCATAAATAGTGAGTACACATTTAAGATGCACTGTGTGTTCCTTCGGCAATTTGGTGGGAAAATAGCATTTTAAAAGGAATAAAGGATAAATAATTATTTAAAGGCTAAATAATCTCATTTTTCAAGGAAAGCTTTCTAACGTGATGGAACTCTAATTTTCATAATTTTTCATATGTAATTTTTGTAGAAGGCCAAACAGTTTAATAAAGGAGATGGATGGTGAGGAAGAGTCATAGTTTCAGTTTAAGTCATAACATTTTGTAAGAGAAAGTCTTCCTTTTGAGTTTTCTTCAAAATGGACTTTGTAACATTCCTAAATAATAGAAGACCAATGCAGAAATAGCCTCTTTTCTAGGCTTCCTGGAAAATTTGCTCTTTCAGGGACAAAAAAAGATTTAATAGGGTTTGAAGAAAAAAAATCATCTGTCAGCTTTAATAATAAGTAAGGTTAGTAGGAAGAGCTCTTGAGCAACAAAGTTCTGTTATGCTGCACCTCAGCATTTGAAGTAAAATAATTCATTTTTCTCTTTAGCTGTTTAAAACCACACTTTCCCTAGACATACAACTGATAATATGATTTATTTTAGACAATGCTAGTGTGTACTAAGAATATTTTGATTCTGGTTCTCATACATTTAAATGTCTGCAAGGCAGACAAAAGCATCTTTATTATTTCCAGCAGAAATACATCACAGAAGGTAATTTAGGATTCTCATTTCTGTTTCAGGATATGCTTAGGCCAGCTTTGAACAAGTTCTAACCGTTAAACTACAACATTTTCAGCACACTTGGAAACAAAAATAAATATAATATTTCTGATCAAAGACCACATGATCTGAAGTGTATTCTGAAGATTTTTTGGTTTTACATTACTCCTTATTACACCTTCAGTGATCAAATGTTTAATAAAAACATCATATATCATGAACAGTGGCAAAAGTATATTAAAGATTTGTTTTTCAATTACCTATCCCTCCCAAAATCTTAAGTATAATTCCATTCTGAAATAGAATATAATTTAGCAATATATACTATAATTTAGTATTATTTACATTCTGAAAACAGAAGAACTCATTTGATATTAGTGAGATCGTTATCAGAGAGAAAACAACTTCTCATGGGAGAAACATATATTTGTTTTCAGGATACATGAGTGTACTTGGAAGAAGGGAATAATTAAGTTATTCTACTGTTGCCCAGAACAGGTTATTAAAAAAAAATCTTAATTTACCGAAATCTACTATTGTTAACTGGAGGTTTTACGTCCTAGTGGGGCATGCCAGTTGATCTCTACTACATTTTTATGGGTATTTATTGTATAATTCTTCTATTAATTTCATATAAATTTCATGTAAATATAAATATGAAATTATTAGACTCCAACAGTGTGAAAGTCCTTTTTTTCCCTAGCCTGGCTGCTGAAGAAAAGGTCTGGAATGCATGAAGCCGAGTTTTCAGGTTGTTTATTTTGTCTTATCTAGAGGAGTTTCTCTCTGACCTGCTGAGGTCTGCCTAGTACAGAAGCCATAGCAGCTTCCCCTGAGCCCCGGGCATCTCCCACATTATATACTCAAAATTACATGTACCATGTTTACAGTTCCTGCACCAATACCTTAAATCTGTGTTGGACAGTGTATTCCTATCCTAGACCAATAGAAACATGTCACCATCACACCAAGACATGGAGGACAAAAAGAAGGAAAAAAGGCTAGAGCATGCCCAGGTTCCTCCATCTTGTACCCCTGCACTACATTCTAAAAAAAACCCAAAATTCTACTTTTCCATCCTGTGTCAATTCCCCTATTACACTACTCAAAACTTTTTTGGTTTGTAATTCCTCATATAAGTTTGGCAGCCTCTCCCATGGGCTAAAACTGAAGCCACAGGTGTTTTTGGCTTCTAGACAAGGTCCCTGAGCCCCTTGCCAGGGTCTCAAGGCATCCGGGGCAGCCAAAGGACTGGACTCTGGACTCTGACAATTGCTGATATTAGAGACCCAATAAATAAAAATATATACATTTATAAAATAATAAAATTCTCAGCAAGATTCATTAATCAAATAAGAAAGTACCAACTGAAGACACAAACTATTCTCAATTCAAATGGAAGTGCAATCTGTTATACTGAGAAACTAATCTCATTTCTCATCCAGTTCTGCCCTTTACTTACTGCCTTCTTTCAGTAAAATAATTTAATTTCTGTGGCTCAAGTTCTTACAAACATTATTTATTTTTATTTATTTGTCAGATCTGCAGGTGACTGCTTTGTAGATGTGAACTATGAAAGTTCAGCCGAGATGAAAATTTCAAAGCACAAAATTTGAGCTGTCAAAAAATGTTATTTTTTTTAGAGGTCTCAGACCAGATCTCAGGGATCATGTCCACTTTAAAAATACATTTTTTTTTCAGACTGAAGTGTAATGTTTGGGTCCCTTAATGTCAAGACCAAGGGGGAATAATGAGGGTTTGATAGCCTTCTCTAGAAACTCAACATTTTAATATTACTGCAAGTTTTAAAAAGAGAGTTAATATGCTATTTTGAAATGCAGAAATGTAGCTTGAAGTAAATCCTGATCCTGCAGAGGTACATTACATGCTCTGCTCTCCATGTCTTGGGACATTTAGTTGAATTCAATAACACTAGTCACTGGGCCAAAGTTGAATTTACAGGTAAGTCATAAATTTGTGTCTCAAAATAAATAGCTTCTTTGTGACCTTATTAATCTCTTATCCTTTTTCCAGTTTTGTTCTATTCAATAATTCTTAAATAGTCTGTTTCAGACTTGACTGGGTAGACTAGAGTGCTATGGGATATGGTTCAATAGGGTTGACAGATTTCTCAATTAGTCAAACTCAAACAAGCATATTTTGTCATTGAAACTGTTTTTGCAAGACTGCAAATTTCTTACTGATGTTGTATTTCCACTGCAAGTCCACCAGCCACTGAACAGGAACAAAACACAAGTAAAATCAGTCACCGAGGATTCAGTGCTTCTATATTCCTGCTGTTTCTCATGCTCTGTAGAGTGATGATCTACAACATAGTCAAAGAACGTGTCTGTGTAGTTGCTGGGCAATGTTTTGGAATAGCTTTATAGACAAAATCTGCCCCAGACAAAAGCATCACTGAGGTGCATCATATACAGACAGAGAATTCCAGAGAATTTTCTTGGGCTCATGTAAAATTCCTGTTACAAACTAAAGATCTGGGCCCGCAAGTTAAATTTACTGGTCACAAATCTTAAAAATATATTGTTTTTAATTGAACGAACACTTTGCATCAGATTCCACTTCCAGAATTTACTTTATTACCCTGACCCAGGCTAGATGATGAGGACAAACCCAATGGTAACTGAAAAAATTTAAATGTCTCTGTCTTTTAAGTTGCAAACATAGTTTTAGAATATGCAATTTGTTTGTTAAATGATAAAATGGTCTTCTGACTCGTATGCATATAACTATGGATACCCAACTACTCCTCTTCAATTAAGAAGCCCAGAAGATTTACTGGCACATGGGCCTGTACAACAAGTTTATTTGCCAAGGTCCAACTTTCAAAAACTTTTTCTGAATGAAAATATGATCATTTTTCCTGGAGCATTAGTCAGACAATTGCTGTCTCCGGGGGAGAGGCAAAGACAGACTTCTGCTGAGTGGAAGATGACTCCAGCAATGGCACGGCCCTCCTGACAGAGTGCAGACCCCAGTACCTGAGCCAGGTAGGCTGGGATAGGCACCAGCAGCAAATGCCACTGACAGCCCCATGCACTTCGAAGGGAGCTGTGGCCAAGGTCTAGCCAAAAACAAAAGGTTATTAGGCCAGAGAGAAAAACTGACCAAAATCAAAGTTTACTCGGCTGGAGACAAGGCTAAACCAGATATTTAAAGACTCTATCCAGATGAGAAATTACCTAGAGCCTGAAGGTAGAGGGAAAAACAAGCACTAACACTCCAGTAACACAGCTGAGGAAACAAACAGGTCCCAAACCTGGGCTTAACAGGAGCCCTGGGGTAGTAAAGAGTGGGGGAAGTTCCAGGTGAAGCCAGTCAGGGCTATAAAGGCCAAGCTGTGTCCTGATGGTGTCTTTCTTTCCTGGATTCACGTGCATAATAATCACCCTAAGGAGTTCAAGCCAATTTAACATATTAAAAGAATGTATCTCATTAATTTCATTCTCAGTGTTCCAATGTCACCTAAAAAAAAAGTGGTCTTACCACAAAATATGGTGGACATAAATGGCTTCTGGTGATAAGCTTGCTCCAACTAGGTTATATTAATTTTATATGTTTACTTCTTGCAAATATTAGGAGGGTGAAAGTTTTTACCATTAGGAAAATTTCCAGTAAGAATATTTCATTGTAATACCAAAACTGTTGGAAAAAAATTTTAAAGAAAAATGAAATAGAGTAAGAAAGTATTCTGCTTAAGCTGTTAACTACATACATATAAAATAGCCCCCAAATTTCACAGCCATTTTTTCAGAAAGGTTTGAGTTGGTCAATAACCAATTAGAGTTATAAGTAAGAATTGTGTCTTAATTATTCTACCAACATTTAGCTGATGAATGCTCTCATTCAATTTGATCTATGGCATGTACAAAAATGGCAGAAAATTCTTACTTTGTTCTTTACTTAGGTAAGGACATCTAACATTATTGATGGAAGAACCAAGTCACTTTTTCCAATAAAATTAACAGAAAACTTACAGGAGTGAAGGAAAATACTAATCTTCCAAACCTGTTGGCAGAAAGCAGTTCTTCCCAGTTGTTACTTGAGCTAGAAAACTAAAATAATGTTGATGGTCTTTTTGGGCAGACCCTAAGAAAGATAAGTAAGGACACTCCCTACTATCTGGGAGTTGTAAAATTTTCAAAATGTTCCAGTGGTGCCAGTAGTCTGACAATACTTCTAGGTATTATACCAAGAATGATATTTGTAACCAATACAAAATAGTTATTGATACACCTTCTACTGCAGAAAGCAGAACTGCTCACAAAAGTTAAGTTGTGGTTAGAGGTGATTAAGTTAACAGGGAAAAAGAATATATTAAAAAACACTTTATGTTGAGTTTTTCTACTGAGATAGGTCCATAAAGTCTCACTGAAATGAAGTAGTTTAGTCTATAACTAGCTAATGCTCAAATTGTTGCTTTTCTAAGTTGCAGCAAAGTAAATATCTTAGTTAGCTTCCAAAAATCTAAAAGCACTATGGCAGTAACACGGAAATAACCAAGAAGAACTGTAGGAATACAGCAAATCAAAATTCAGCTTCGAGCTACTGTAAGCTCAAAAGAGTGGTTTACAATGTTTGTATTGATTTTTCTATCTTTCCTTAATAGTGTTGTCAAACTTTGGGAGCCATCACAATAATAGTGCAGAAATGACCAGACCAGATTTCATGTGTAAAGTGTTCCACTGTATTATGCTCCAATCCTTCTATTATTTGCTTGCTAAACTTTCTAGTAAAATTTCTTTACTTTGCAGCTATTCAGAGTTTTGTCATAGACTTTTTGATTTGTCTAATATAAAATAATTTTGCCTAGTAAGTTCAAATTTTCTTTGTAAAATGTCTGGACTACCAAAAAAAACAACAACCAAACAAACAAAATTAAAACATGACACAAACACAAATGCACACACTATTGTTAATTTTTATAATATTTTGTTGTTATTTTACTTCAAAGAGGCAGAAATTTAGAATATCTCTTACAGCTAGCCTAGTCTTTTTTTCTCTTTTCTGCCTAAACTGTTTACATGCTTGCCCAACTAGTTGTTACTTCGGTTTAACAGTCAATACACCTGAACAAAGTGTATTGTAACTAAGATGAGCTTCTTCCTTCGGATGCTCTTCAGTTCCACAGCACGTTTTTCACTTAAACCTTCTGCCTCATAAATTAGTCCTATATTGGTAGGCTAGAAATATTCAGAAATAGGAAAAAATAACAGTCCAGACAAAATCTGCTACTTTTTTTTCTGTTTCATATTGCAGGACAGAGTCATCCTAATGTGCTTTATACAGTCTTAGTGAGAAAAAAAAACTTTAAAGAAATGAAAATAAATAATT
The DNA here is from genome assembly GCA_003676055.1 of Chloebia gouldiae. Lineage (NCBI taxonomy): Eukaryota > Metazoa > Chordata > Aves > Passeriformes > Passeridae > Chloebia > Chloebia gouldiae. The sequence continues at coordinate 21,730,845 of QUSF01000008.1, read as the reverse complement.
TGTTGGGGAAGGAGTAGAGGACAAAGCAGAGAAAGCTTTGCTTAAAAATCAACTAGTATAACTTTAGTAAGAGACTTTATTAATAAGTGACAGCATAAAGAGGGGAAGAGTGAGGCTTTATCAAGAAGAACCAGTAAAGTCTCCCCTGTCATTGTGAATGGAGGGTGGAGGGGAAATCTGGGTTGAAGAAAGTGTCAAAATGCCACAAACTCCTCCCCAAAACTAAGAGTCCACCTACACAAATTATCTATACCTGGTCCAATAAGACATTATGGTCTTAGCTGTTCTTCTTCACAATTTGGACATGAAAGAAAGTCCTCACACTGCAGGTCACAGAGTAAACCCATTGGTATTATTACCCCTCATTGTAATATCTGCAGCTCTTTCCAATGTCAGCAAAGTTTTGTCAGAAACCAGAGCAGAAATAGCTCTGCTCCCCTCCTGGCAACTCTAGCTATAACGAATGGGCACTCTGGGAATCAAGGTTGCTTGGAGATGTTTTCATTGTCAGGAAGATTACTCTACAGAGATATGCTAAGTAAGCACTGGAAGCACACACCAGATTAACCTCCCAAAACCACAGACTGGCTTTATTCCTGTGTTGTCTGATAGAGGCCAAGAAGGGGACGCAGAGGATGCCCTCTTTTTCATCTTCCATGGAAAAAGTGGGCTTGATTCCCAGCTGAAAGCAAAGAGCCAGCACTCTTTGGGAGCGCCACTTTCTATAAATGCTGTCGTATAAAGCCAGGGCCTTGTGGAAAAGGGTGCAGAAGCTCAGTGATCAGCTGAAACAAGTCTTTTATGGAGTAAAAATCTCTGAGTCTGCATCTTGAAATGCCTAAAACAGTTTTGGGAAATGACAGAGAAGAGTGACTGCTGCTGACAGGGGAGACATCCTGGATTCCTGGTGCCCTTTCAGTCCCATCTAACGAGGAAATCCACAGCCCAGTGCCACGGTGGTGTGGGGAATGGGGAACTAGTGAGGACAGATTTTACCAGGACAGTCACAATAGTCTTTCTCCAGATCTTTGAGCAGGAATGGAGACAAAGGAAGCACGGCAGAGATGTGTTGGAGGAACAACAATATTGCTCCTCCAACTATACCCAGCTATTCAGCTAATTCCCTTTAGATGATCTGATGGAAGATTATAACCACAGGAGGTTTTGGTAATTATCTGAAACACCCTTTAGAAGCACATAAACATTAGGGATTAGTTAAGCTGCCTCATAGAAAAGTGCAACCAGTAAAAATATCAGTCCAAGTGGAACCTTATTAGTGTTTGAAGCCATGTTGGGCTATTGAATTTTGAACTGGGCCTTGAAAATCCTACTTAGGAATTCTTGGGATTCAAACAAAGGCTTAGACTGGAAAATGGAGAAGAAGGCAGTAAGCTAATCAACTTTGGGAGTTATTTAAATCCTGGGAAATGAAACATTAAATATATTTCAGGAAAATAATAATAATAAGAGCTTGACAAATTGAAAAAATTAGACTGGTGTCAATTATGTAGTTGAATAAAGATATATACAGATATTTCCATAGAGACAAATAATGAGTTCTGAAGAAACAGTAGAAAATAGAGGATAACTATCTCAATGCCAATATCTTGGATAACCGACTATACTTCAAAACAGGCAACAAGAAAGCAAATGGAGATTTGAATTACATTATTAGGAGCATTATGTGTAAAATCAGCAATTAGTATACTTCCTTTTGTTATATACTGTTAAGGGCCCAGCCTCAACTCTTCTGTCTCAGTTCAAAAAGAGAACAAAGTTGAGAGTTCACAATTTTGAATGGAAGAGAGTGACTAAAAGGTAGGAAAGGGACACTGATAAAGACCATGCTTGGAGTCAAGAAAAGGTAACTCAGGGAAGAATAAATTCTCAGGAAATAACAATAAGGATGTCATAAAAAAGACAGGCCTCAATTATTCTGACTTCTGAGAGAGAACAAGAAGAAAATAAAATGTGCTTAACTTAAATTGCAAGAAGAATATTCTGTTTAAACACTAGGGAAGGCAATTCCCAAATGCCAAAAAGTCAGCATAGTGCTAGATATTATTTCAAAAAGGTCATATATCTACCCAGAGACTTAGAAAATCATATAAATATCAAAAAAAATGCTATGTGAGCATTCTCACATGAGATTGTTGTTACATGTACTTTTCTATAAGATTCTAAATGAAAGAGGAAGGTATGTATTGTTCTTAAAAGAATGAGTAATTAATCATTTAATGTGGTAACTTTTTAAGCAAAATCTAAGAATAGAAATACATCCTCTCAATAATATGATTCATTCAGAAACAATTTTAGAATTAGTCTGAGTGAATGTTATTTAGATTTTCATTTGATCAACAATTCATGATTGTGGTACACTGTGTTCTAGTTATCTTGGAGAGTTGGTAAGGCAGATTTTATAAAGGTCTTATGAACTTGATGTAAAAATACCAAAGTAAGCAATTTTATAACATGAGACAAGTTTGAATTCAAGTGAAATTTACATATTTTTTCAATTGTTCTGGAAAAAAAAAGGAGAATTATTATGAACTCTATTTATTTTAAGGGTGATCACATGGTCATCAGTAGCTACATATATAATTTCTGAAAGATATGTATTTTTTATTTTGACATAAATTATGGCAGTCTTTACTCCCAAAGCGCCCTTTTTAAAGAGTAATTTGTAGGCAAGCAGACCACAGATGCCTGACCATAATTAACAAGTAAGCCTGCATGATTTCTTGTGAATTTAAAAAAACATATTAATTGCTTTTGACTTTAACAAATAGAAATGCTCATTTTTCCTGACATTTAGAGAACTCTCCCTTCACATCACTTTGCTTTCCTCTGTCCAAAACATGCTACTTCAGATGTTTTAAACCTTAAATTCTATTTAGTGTTGGAAATCCAGAAAACCATTCCTGAGTGCATTTGTACAGGAAAAACATGCATGAAGCAGTAGGGGGATGAGAAGATCTATGAAGGCAGATGAACCAGACACGGTATAGGAAAGTTCTGATCTGACATCACTTTGTGGGATATTTTTCTCTATAGTAAGGGACTGTTCTCTAAATTGAAATGGAATAATAATTTAAATCTACACACTACCTAGATGTGCCTTTTAATTTTAACTAAATACCCCAATAAATTCTCAGAATGCCAGACAATTTTGTCCTGAAATGGAATTTAGAAGTCCTGAAAACAACCAGCTTTAATATCCAAAAAATAAGCAGATGGAAAAAATTATGAAAAAAATATGAAATCCCTCTCAGTAAAAATCACTGCAAGCAGAAATTCCTAATTAAATCACCCACAATTGTCTAGAAATTGTTTTTCCAGTAAGACTAAAAAAGAGGAAACTCATGGATAATTTCAGCTACCATTTACAATTCAGCAGATGTACTGTGTAGCTCATGTACCACAGCTGCACAAAAAACCATAACCTCCAAAATCTTGAAGCTCAGCTCATGCTTGGATTCTGCAATGAGGAATGAAGAATTCTGTGTGGTAAAGTTTTACAATTTCAATACCTACCTAGTTGTCCTTATATTTTACCAGGTTTAGAAATCTATCAGGCATGAAAGGAGAACAGAAAATAAGGGCATGTGCCACATATGTAGGCTATCTAATAATGTACTTTATTCTACTAAGTGCATATTCTAAAGATAGTGTCATCCCAGAAATACATGAATCATTCTCTCAGCACTTTTTCCTAATCTTTAATCTTTGCTCAGTGGAAGTGGAAACACTGCCAATTTTTTGTGCAGATTCATAAGGAATGAGGATTAGCAAAGTGTCAGTTAAGAAGGTTATACTGTACTTTGTGAGATGATGTGAAATCAGAAAGGATCATGCTTTGCATAGTTGCAAAATGGGTTAGGCCACAATCACCCAGATGTCTTTTAAAAGACCAATTACAAACCCAGAAATTATTTTCTTTTGTCTCAAAATTATAACCTCCACATAATAATATGTGTTGTCACTGTTTGGATTTTTTTTCCCTCAGCTGTGAAAATGCTTAACTGAAATTCTGGTTTAAGCATTCATATCAATATTAATAATCTTAAAAAAAAAATAGGTAAATATTTTAAAGCAATAGACTGCCACCTTAGATATTGAAGTTCAATTTACCTATTATTATTTAAACAACTTTAGGGGAGGCAAGTACCTATTTATTATTGAAGAGTATATTGACCCCATATACTCTGCAGCTGAGATCAAGGGGATTTTTGCAGTTAGTCAGAAACTGTTACTCTTATGAATATTTTTACAATATTTTAGCAGTTTTTTGCAAACTAAGACGTGGTGAACAGCAGATAAAATAGCCAGTTGTATGAGTTTCAGGTACAAGTCTTAAAAAACATATAAGTGGCAGCAAAAGTACACAATATGAGGACCAAACAAGGTAAAATATTCAGAACAAGTTAAGAAGTTGAAGAAAAGATTCTCAGAACTATTAACTATATCCTTTAACTTGTTGGTAGAATTAAAGATTTAATCCATCTTGTGTAAATTTGAATTGGTTTAGTCATCAAAGAAGCACATTTCTCTTTAACATCTCAAACTGCCATGTCTTAATTTACTACAGGAAAGAAAGAACTTCTGATGAACACATCTGTTGTACCTGCCAGACTAATTTAGGCAGAATTTCATACCATGGAACTCCCAGACTCAGCCAAGATTTGTTGAAATATAACAGAGAATCTGTAAAGATGACAAGTTGCCAAGAGCAAGATTTCTTTCTGTCATCACCATAAAATGACACTGTCTTAGGTCAGAGGGGATGGAGAGGAGACTTTGCTCCTGCATGAGCTCTAGCCTCGTCATAGATGTATAAATTAGAGCTCCAGTAAGCACAGTGGCCATAAGAGTAAACTGAAAATATAATGTCTGTGTGTGTGTCTCTGTGGCTGTGTTTGTGTGTGATTTTTATTTGTAGAAGTAGGAGCTGAGGAAGAACAGATTTTTTCATGGATCTAAGTTATTCAAGCAAACACCTTTTTCATTCAAAATTCTTCACCCAAGCAGTTTAGGAAAAAAAAATTCTAAGATATCTGGGAAATAAATACTCGTAAGGTAAAAATACAAGTTAAGATATTATTAAACAACAGAGTGCAGGAGCAACACAATACTGGGAGGGCATTTTGTAATTTTTTCTTGCTTCATGACCATCTAAGAAAGGTGGTTGACAGCATGAAGCAGAAGAATGAAAAATCAAGGAAGACATCTGAAATGGTTTAATATATGTTACTGAAGAGAAAGAAATATTCCTGGTGAAGATATAATGCAAACACAGACTAAGAGGCCAGTGTGAATAGAACCACAGAAGAGAACTCATTGACACATGTACTTCTGGATATGGAGCTAAGATATTGTCTCTGACCTGGAATTCCAAGTACTTCATCTGGGTCTTCTGTCGTTAGGTGTTTGCAGGCACATTAGAATTTTTTTAAGAAATATTATTCTCAAATAATCCTGGTGGCCTTTACCCAAAATTTTACTTTTTTCAGATCATTTAACAGGTTGTCAAAGAACAGGCCAGTGAGGCACCCCACCCAACTGAAAGAACAGATGGCTTTTCTTAGGCAAATAGGATATAACTAAGGGTTTGCTTCATTAATCACTATAGTTGTGGGGGGGAAAAAAAAAAGACCTCCATTAATTTTCTCTGTTTCTTTATCACCAAAATTTGATATGCCTTAAGAGTGAATGGTCCTGAAATATGCTCACATCTTTTAAGAATTCATGCTTCAAAAGACCACATTTCACAGAATGCAACAAAAAAAAAAAGTTTTCAAAATACTAGGAATTTCTCCTCTAAAAGCAAATTGTTTGTCGAACTACCATAGATGACCTTTAAATAAGGAACATTTTGAAAATCTGAAAAATAGTAGATACTGACTGACATCTCCCAAATATTGAGCTCTCTGATTTACTGAATGTGCACAAAAGTTCCACTGTGCGATCTTATTTTCAAAGGTTAGGATAATTTGTAAGGTTGTTTACAAATATTGTAATTTATGCTTTATATATAACAGTCTGCATGTGAACTATGAATGTTGTTTCACCTATATGACCTGTCCATCTTTTTTTTTCCTTAGTGATGCAATGAAATCAGTCAAGCAAAAAAGGTTGAATTAACAGTGCAGCTGCAGATGCGTGACAGAACATATATTATTCTGATGAAAAAAAATTGAAAGTTCACTGACATGGCTTCACAGCTAAATTTGCTTTCCTTGCTTGCCTCTGTTTAGTTCTATTGTCACTAAATGATAGGCTGGGAACATGAAAAACAAACAGCTGAAGAATCTTTTTTTTTCAGTTTTATGAATGATGATGGGTGCTTGTTTGTGCAAAAATTAGGTGTTTACCTGCATAAAATGCATCACCTGACTGGAATAAAAATACTGTAAGTGATTATAATGTTTTAATTCTATCTAATGAGTGAAAAAGGAAGAAAACTTCTGATGGTGCTAGAATACCATAACCTCCAAATACAAAAATAAAACAGTGGCAGACAGACACATTGCTGAGGGGAATTTTTTTAAAGTAAAAATCAATAAATTATGAAGCATTGATCAACATCATACACCAAATGTACAAAGTCAATCTCTTTCATCTTGTGATCCACATTCTTCCCTCAGTGAAGAGCTGACATTTTAAAAATGTTGTAATTTATTAATTCAGGTTTTCAGAGGCCACACAAACTGGCAATTGCAGCAACAGCTATTTTGATTCGTGATAGAAATCACTATGTCTGCTTGAGACACAGCTGTTACCAGCACTGTTAAAGCTAAGAAACCTGAAAAAAAGAAAGAAAAAGGTCATTGCTGGCAGGTAGGCACTCTGTGCTGGTGGCTGCTGAGTCAGGTGCTGGTTTGCTGTCCCCAGACCACCTCCTCATCCATCCCTGTGCTCCAGGTGAAAGCACCATCTCGGGAGGGCCAGAGCCTGAAATGCAGCCACTGCTTTTTCTGCTTCTGTCAAAACACCCTGGGTAGGCATAAATCCTGCCAATATTAACCTTTGGGTTGGCTTTTGCCAAAACTGAGGCTGTTTGTGTAGAGCAGAGGGACTACAGCACAGGGAAACCTGCCAGCAGAGCAGGGATGAGGGCTGGGGAGAGGACTGGAAGCTTGAGGGACAAAATCCCTTCACCTGATTTAGCTGCAGCTGCACATTTTCTCCTGTCTGTGAATATTTCAGACACATAAAACAATATTTATATGGAAACAACTATCCAAAACCTTAAATTACCATTAAGTGTACAGGCATACACTAGTAATTTTCTGATGATTTCTCCATTCTTTCTCCCCCTGCCCTTTTTTATCTTCCTGGGAGTGTTTTTTTTTGTTTTGTTTTGTTTTGTTTATTTGTTTCAGTCCAAGGGCAGAAAAGTGAAAAAATGAGTTAAAACCATTTTTTTTATCTCAGCTGCCCATTCCTGAAAAGCAGACAAAAGAAATTTCCTTTGCAGTGTAACCCATTAAACCTAGGATTGGGCAGAGAGAAAGGAGATGCAGATTTGAACTACCTAAGGCTAGTAGGGATGTAAAACTGGAGTTGCCTTTCCTTTGACAGATCTGTAAAAATGAATTAATATATTTTTCAAGAGAAAATTGAGAAAGGCAACCAAATCCACAGGGTCACCTGTGCAACCACAGCTGTTGTAATCTGCCAATTCAAGTCTCATGCAGATACAGTCAGACGTGTGCCAGAGGTAGAATTCCAGATTTTTTTTCTTACAGAATGTTGGAGAAATTCCTGATTCTGGTGTATCATTCTCATGACCACTATTCACAATTGTCTGATCTTGCTGCATGTATGAAGTGCAGGGACTTGTATGCTGTCATCTTTGAATTCTGCTGCAGAAAGTCCGTATGGCTGTGTTAAAACAGCCCCTACACATCTGACATCAGGCCAAGTAACAAAGTGTGAAAAATCTACAAAACTTAATATTTTAAAATATTAAAGTGGAAAGCTCCTTGATTAAGGAGTTATTTTTCACATAAAATTCCATTGGGAATTTTCAAATTACATATAAAGATCATAATTCTGCAACCAGCTTCATAACCTTCTGCTTCTACCTTACAAATATTCTTTATTGTCTTTAAACTTGAAATACAATTACAGAAATTACTCTACTTAAAGCTGATGATGAGTAATAAATGATTTTTTGTTCTGTTTTCCAAGACTATCTTCCTCTTTCTCTTCTTTTTATATAGTAAATAAATTCTTATATCAAGCTCCCTTTAAATGTGTAGGCAGATTAAGAATAAATACATAATTATTTTCTTCAGGTTGTTACGAATGAATCCAAATATGCTATCAGCCAAATGTGATGAGAAACACAGATGTTCTAAACTTTCAAGGAATATCTCAGGTGACTGCTGAACTGCAAACAAATTCATTTGATGAACCATAACCCCAGTGGAATAAAATCTTCCCTGATAAATATATTATTCAAAGTCAAACTCTAACTTTCTAATTTCATCTCAGGACAGTATAAAATGCCTCTGACAATGAGATGAAAATTAATAAAATATCTGTTGCAGATTCATTTCTGTTTGCTGAATTTGGAGGTTGCTAGGTGATGAAAAATAAATTGATTGAATCAAAAGAAAATGCTTATGAGAAACTACAAAACAGATTGCAGGGTACAATACTTTGAACATGAATTAGCATATTGTTATGAAAAAGAAGGCATTTTATAGAATTATGGGTCTGAAGATTTGATAAGAAATTACTATCAGAAGACATAAGCATGACAATAATTCTGGAGACACTTAGTGGTTAGCAATGAAAAGCAATAAATAACTGAGAGTAAGAGAAAGGAAGATGCTGGAGAAGATGCAAAAAATCAAACAGCCTGGCTGCTCCTTAGATCTAGAAAAGCTATAACTGAAACTTGCTTTGGCATAAAGTAAAATGCTGTTGACAATATGTATTCATGCAGGCATAGTCAAAGGCAAGAGAATATGCCTATAATTTCTTTGTTTAAAAAGCTTCATCAGCTTCCCTACCTAATTAGAGGATCCTTGGAACATTTCTTGAGAATAAGGATACAGTCTCTATGGCAGAGATCAAAATAAAATACCATCATTAACTGAAGCAGGGAACTGTGTTTAATTGCAGATAAGAATCTAAGTAATTCAGTGCAACAATCAAGCTGTACTTCTAATTCCACAAGTTAGCTGCATATTCCATGAAACTTTTCCAGAGCAATACTGCCTTGGATGTGTTGGTTTTGTCTTCAAGGTTTCATTTCCTCAAAGCAAAGAGTGATCACAGAAAGGGATTGAGGAAAATCGAGCTACATGGGAGACCACTACAGAAAATGGAACAACACAAATGTAGCAATAAATGCAAAATGAAATGCAGAACCCTTTACAGCAATTTACCTGGGCACCATTATTAGGAACTCTATGGGGGCCTGAGGAAAGAAAATACAGGACTGAAAGCAATGGACAAATGTGATTTTTACTTTAGCAAAATCTGCCAGTAAATGCAATGTGTATATGGAAAACTTGTAAGTAGATGTCAGCTGTTAAATAACAAGCATCGTTGAGACAGGAAATATTGAAATCCAGACACTGTGACATGCAGGATGAGTAAACTGTATTCTTATCCTCCATTTACTGGAGTGTTATAATAGTGACAGAGACCATGGACATGTGTCACTGCTAAAGTTTCTGCCAAGGAGACAGTCAGCACAGCCCAAGGCTTCTCAGTGTAGTCCCTCGAAGGACAATCTGGCTCAACCTGTGCCTTTGCCTTGTTAAGGTCTACTTAGAGTCTTGACTTTCTTTGGGGATTCTTTATGCCACAGTTTAACTTCATGACAGCACTGGAACGCTCCCAGTAATGTGCTTTTGTCTTTGTTAGTTCTCAGCCTTTGACAGGTGTTTGGACACCTGCCAAAGGCTGTAAGATGAGACTGAAACAGCTCCTGCATTGCAGACGTACTTTTCTTTCTGCATAGCTTCTGTCAGGATACTTGTGTGCACTTTCAAAGTAGCTTATGCCAATAGGCTTAAAAGACTTGCCATGTAGTCATGGACAAAGTATTTGTTAACCCTAGGGAAATTTCACACCAGCACTTAAGAGCAATTCCATTACACTGGCATTAGCACCAATGAGAATTCAGCAGTTGGGCTCTTTTTGAGAGTCTGGGTCATGGTGCAAAGCAAACAGGAAGCTGTGTGAATGCAGTTTGCATGTTAACAAATCCAGACAAGCAGTCCCAGGGCTGAGACATTATTTCTGTCTCCCTGCAGGACTTAGTAGCCTGGGGCAAGCCCAATGCTAAGCTGCCTCTACCCAATCTTCAGAGAGCTTGTAAGGAAGAGTCTGCAGCATTCAGAAAAACACCAGGTGAATTCTCTGTTGAATAAATTCTGTATTATTAGAGATGCTTAGCTTAGCTCAGAGTTGCCAGCGCTGAACTTGCTGTGCACATCTGGAAGTGAAAGGGATTTTCTTGAGAACTTTTTTTAGTCGGAACATGACTTAGGACCGGTGGCTGAATCAGCTTTGCAACAATGATGAAAATCTTTTTGGCTATGGCCTGGTTGTAGAGAAAAGGGGGTCAAGTTTCTATCATATTTCTGTTCCACGCTCTCCACCATTGCCGGGGGAATGGTTTTGGAAGGAACAGCTGAGTGTCGGAAACTGGAAATTCCCCACCTTTCCTGTCTCACTCTGGAGATAAGAGCTTGGAATCAGTACTCTGCCATCACCAGTCCCTTCCCCACTTTCTGTTCCTTCAGTGAATTCCTTCAATATTGCCTTTGTCTGGAGACCATGTGGGCAGCATCAATTTTAGGAAGTGTCTTTGTTCTTGGAGGTAAATATCCTTTTGTGGGCAAGAGTCTCTATCTCTTTTGTATATTCTTTGTTAATAATATTGCTGTGGTTATTGTGATTTTAATAAATTTTTGTTCCAATTTATAATCTCTCCTTATTGTTCCAATTATTGGAAGGAGTGGAGGGAAAGGGAGTAGATTATTTATTTCTCTGTAGTTGTTAAAACCAACACAGGAGAGAAATAAGAAGGATTGCCCAGTCCTCGCAGTCTACAGAGAAGAGCTTGTTAGTTCAGTGAAGATAATAATTTCTAATAAAGCAGGACCACAAAGAAAAAGAGATCTAAACAAATTTTTCCAGAGGCAGTCTTGCCACTTTTAAAATTTTTATGCAAAATCCATAATGGATTGAATTTGTTTGCAATGGTACTCATAGCCAGCTGATTCACACCATCAAAAGAGGCCAAATCTCTTCCTGATAAGTGAAATTCAATTCTGAACAAAAAACCCCATGACATTATCTCTGGGCTACTGTTTCCTGAGGTAATCCTCCTACAATCCCCAATTAAAAGTCTCTCACAGACATAGTCTCAGATAAAAAGGATAAAATTAAAAATTCTCACCAGAACAGCAAGGCCCTTGGCATTACCTTACAGTCTCTCTGTAAGGCAGAAACAATATGAGATTATAAACATGTTCTGTAAAACAGAAGACCAAGGTTTGGACCATCTGAGTTACTGCAAAAGTTTTAATATTTATTTCAGAGAGTAATTAGTTCAACATTGTTTTGATCTTCTGAAGATCTTGTCTTTTTAATGTAATTTCAGCCTGAAGTAAGGAGTTAAATTTATGCTTAGAAATGCACAGAATCACAGAGTGTTTGAGCCTGCAATACACATTTGAAGATTGACTAGACCAAACTTCCAGATCAGAGCAGGGTCAGCTACAAAGAGATGCTCAGAACTGCATTCAGTTTTGTTTAAATATCTCCACAGATGGAGATTCTACAGCCATCCTGGGTAATCTTTTCTAGCTGAACTCTCACAGAATTTTTTCTCCTTAGTCTAGAATAGAATTTCAACTGTGTTTTTATTTGTGCCTGCTACCTTTTGTGCTTTTGCTGGACACCACTGGGAAGAGTCTGGTTCCATCCTTCACTCACCCATCAGAGCATTTATCTGCACTATCAAGATTTCCCCCATGAGCCTTCCCTTTTTCAGTCTGAATAGTCCCAACTCTCATCCTCTCCTCCTGTGAGAGAAGCTCCAATGCTTAATTGTCTTTGTCCAGTATGCCCATGCCTCTTGTTCCAGGGAGCCCAGAACTGGGCTCAGCACTCCAGACATGGATCAGTAGAGCTGAGTGGAAGAGAAGGATCATCCTCCTCGACCTGCTGGAAATTCTCTGACAGCTCAAAGGCTCACTACTTCTGCTCAACTCATTGTCTGCTAGGACCCCAAAGTCTTCTCTTTCTTGGCAGTTCAACCAATTTTAATCCAACTTTCACTTACCTAGTCTGTATTTCATCATCAAAACCTTTGCTGCAGTCAAGATAAGCAGTATTCACTGCTATCTCCCTCATCCATGGAGCCAGTCTTCTCATTGTAGAAGTCTATGAGGTTGGTTAAGCATGAATGACCTAAAATAGTTGTGTATCATGAAAAAAAACCAGAATAGCAAATATAATTTACATTCTTATAATGTACTGCCATCAGCCTTATTGCTTTATGTTTTTGACTCATTGTTATCCTGCTCTATCTAGTACTACTCAGTAAAAAGGCCTCAAATTCTGAGAAAAAAACAAAACTAAACTAAAATGTGAATGGTAAAGTCAAAACTCAGCTGAAATTAAACTCTATGCTCATTTAACATAAAGCTTCAGATTACCATCTCTTTCAAGGAAGTTGTTTTCCTAGCACTTTTCTCTCCTAGATTTTATTTGAGCCATAATCAAAAAAGTGAATAATAGTTCATGTCAGATACCATGCAAGTAAGGAAAGAGAGTATATGGTCACATGGGAGTAGAAATTGTAGCCACAGATCCATTTCATTTTAATAATTCCTTAGAACTGAGTAAAATTAAATTCCAGACATCACTATGAATAAGTGATATTACTGTTTCTTAGCAGGTTATACCTGTAATATTTTGTGCAATTTTGGTTTTAATTCAGTGGACATTCTGTTTCATAAAATTCCCTGTTTTGAATAAGAAATTTGTGTGACATTCTTAGAAGGGCTTTGGCTGGCCTTTGGCATTCAGGAAAGCTAGCAGCACTTTAATAGCACCGTGTCCGTTTTCATGGTACTGTTCTAAAGGATGATAGCAATGTTTACTTCCCCCTGGTTTATAGTCCTGTCAAATAATTTCATGTCTCACAAATGGGATAGTAAAATCAATTGATAGCACTAAAACATTTTATTCTCTTTCACACAGATGCTTATTTAGTGACAGTTTAAAAAAGAAAAAACAAAAAAGTATTCAACTACCTATGATACATAGAGCTGAGACCCCAGGGGCACTCTGAAAACACCTTGGTCAAGGATCATCAGCAGCAGTTGACTGAGTCAGAGAGCTAATCCAGACTAAGAAATGTGCTTTCAGCTGTACAAGTTTGTATTGTTTTTATTTCTAAAATTATACTTCAAATATTAGAGCCTTGAGTATGGTAAGTATTTATGAAATGAGTGAGGACTCTGTTTAATGCAGTGAGTAAACTCATTTTAATAAAGCCACATCCCACCCAAAATATTACATGATGGTTTTTAATTTACAAAGACAAGCTATTGCAGTAGCATATTCAAGTATCATGGCATTAGCTTACAGTCTATTTGGTTAATAACTTCAATCAAATGAAAAAATAATTTTTTTTAGCTTTGAACATATAAAGGCAACATCATATTACAATAATGACACATCTGAAGATGGGATGCCATCCAAAGGGACAAACTTGAGAAGTGGGACAATGGGGATGGCATGAGGTTTGGTAAAACCACGTGCAAGGTGCTGCACCTGGGTTACAGGTGAAGTGACAGGAAAAAAGGGAATTTGTTCAATCTGAAAGACTAGGGTTAAATTGGATATTGGGAAAAAATTCTTTACTGTGTGGTTGGTGAGGCACTGGAACAGCTTGCACAGAGACTTTGTGGATGCCCCATCCCTGGAAGTGTTCAAGGCAAGGTTGGGTGGAGCTCTGAGCAACCTGGTCTGGAATGCAGCTCTGCCCATGGCAGCAGGGTTGGAACAAGATGTCCTTTAAGGTCCCTTCAACCCAAGCCATGCTATTCTCTTTTAAGCACCAAAATCAGCAGTACACAAACACTATGGAACTCAAAATTACATAAACCAGTTCTGCAGCTAGAGGAATTTGTTGCTAAATATTTTTTGATTAGTGGCATTAACTTTGTCAATACTGAAGCCTAGAAAGCCGTGATGTTTTGCATGGGAAGAACAAAATTCAAGTATTTCAGTGATGATAAAAGATTAAGAGGTTTAATATTTTTAATACATAATGGCTGAAACTGAATAATATTAGATTCAAAAAATTGCAGTAGTGTTTAAAATCCTAATTTGGGTGAATATTTTTTCAATATGTTCTTACAGTTCTTCACTAGGAACTCTTGCTCTTTATTTCCCTCAAGTACATGCTTTTTATGGAATTATAGGGTTTAATTAACAGTCTATTAACCTATAATTCCAGTTTTACAAAACATTGAATTTATATTTTATGCAATGGATCAGTTTAATATATAATTGAATCAAACAAATAATGACATTTTGAAAAGAGAATAGGCTGTTCTCAAATATAAATGAGTTATCAAACACATAAAAGATAATTCTCTGGAAGTACACCCAAACAGCTTAATCTAAGCATCATGTATAAAGGTGACTGGAAATTTAAAATTGTCTAATTGTGAAATTATAATTTTTAGAAGGCATGGCACTGGTTTTTTTAACTTGTTTGCAAGTTTTAACTTGTTTTAACTTGTTTTAAATTGTTTGCAAGTTTTTTTAATTCGTTTGCATCACAATTAAATTCAGACATTCAAACCCATGTATAACTATCAAATCTCTTAAAGTGCTGCCCATTGTTACTTTAGGAAACCTGTGAGAATTTTGCTGTTGAGATCAATAACTGCAGAGTTATAATTCCAGTAAAAGTTTAAAATTAAAACTCTGAAAGCAAATCCTGGGATGCCAATTTATAGTTGGAAGTCTTGTACACAAAAGAAGTAATCTGTGTTCTTCCAGGCTTATACTGCAAACCTATAGCAAATCCAGAAAAATATTTATATTTATCACATAAAACATATCAATAGCATGAAAATTTAATTCACTGTCTTTCATCACAAGATAAAAGATTCCTTTTATAAATTTATCCATAAGTAAGTATTGCATATGATATTTAAGTTAATAATTTTGATATCAGATTGTCTAGCTCCACTCTTCTAGTTAATAATATGGTTAAAGAAAAACATTATTTTTCTAACTTAAAGCACCAGACTATGTTTGTAATAATTTTGCACTCAGAAATGAGATTCAAAAGCAGTAAATATTTTGACAGTTACTGAAATTTAATAGAAACAATTAATTTTTTTCTGTAATTATCCATATTTTTATATAATTATCCAAAATTCTTTCACAAGTCTCTTGCCTGACACATCTGTTACCGCCTTGCTAAATCAATACTAACATAGTTTGAGTGATTATAAACATAAGCACAACAGACAGAAAGTACTCAGCACAGGGTTTACTAACAGGCTGAATATATTCTACAAAAATACTGCTCAAATACCTAAATAATATATATACTCACAGAAGCCAAAGTGGGGGGGAGGGGGGCATACAAAGACTGCTAAATGGAATAATACAAAATATTAGTAATTTGATTCCTGACAGAACTTTAAAATATTGGCATAGAAACCAAAATTCAGAAAAGCGAATAATCTTTAAAAACACTTTTAGCCTTGTTGCCACTGCAGTAACATTGATCCTGTCAGTAGTGAGGGCACATGTGACATAAATCACTGCATTTAATGCTCTCACTTATCAGAGACTTATCACAAGTCAAATGTGTCAATGGCCATCTATGTATCCACTTTCCCAGCTCAGTTCTGGGAGGATTGGAAGGAGAAAAACTGTCAAATTAAGCTTTGAAAGTTCTTTTTTTTGGTAATGCAAGACTAAAAAAGGCCAAGCAAGGACTGGAGCTTAAACATCAGTATGAGCAATGTTTCTGCTGGTATAGATTTCATCCATGTAGCTTCTTAGTTAGGGATAACTCACTCATGCAGAGCAGGCATCATTACTTCAAAGGACTGAAGTTTTTGATTAAGTTAATAAGCAAACTTCTTAATTCTCAATTTGCTTAATGTTTCCTGTAATGAATAATGAAGTGGAAATAAGAAGTTGTAGGTGCAAATTTACCATGTTGGCAATTGGAACAGGGCTTTTACTCGAAATCAGAGAGAACTATAACCACGAAATTTAGACAGTGCTCCTCAATACTAGACTTTTTAACCACACAAAGTGATGAAATTCAGATTTTCAGGCAAGGCAAGAACCCAGGAAATGTTTGGATACCCCCATAAACCACTGTGTGAGGCCTAGTTTCCAGTGGGTAAATGACACTTGAAGTAACATGTACATGTCATTAAATGCAGATCTGAAACTTATCAGAGAACAGCTTAACTGGATCTATATGATAATGTAAATATACACAACCTTGAAGCCTCAAATTTACCATTTCTATTATTTGATGAAATGATTCAATGGAGTGGCAGATCTGAATTAAAATACAGATTAAGCCTTAAAAGTACATTTGCCATTTTAGAAATCAAAGGAATAACACAACCTCCAACCCTATTCCTCATAATTGTTAGATGAACTGTAGACTGCTGAGGGTCTTAAAACATACTGCAGCACTTGGTTTTTGATTTGATAGCATTGATATTTAGACAACAGAAAACTGACACTGCCTTTATAAACATTTCATAATTTCTTCTAAATAGATAATAGAGTTCATCTTGATCTTTTCAGTCACTATTGAAGTAAGTTCAACACTTGAAATTCAACTTGAATGAATTCAAAATGAATTCTCTATTTTCTTCCTTTATAACATCTGGTAAATATAGGTTCCAGCACCACAGAAAATTGTAAGTGTATACCTGTGTACTCACATGTGAAGGCTATCTTCAGCATTAAATAATACATAACTTGACAATATATTATTTATTTCAGGAGACACAATATGATTGATGCAATCAGACAATATAATGCAGCACATAACAGAGAAGATGAAAATTCAAAAGCAAGAAAAAAATCCACAAAACCCCAAACAAACAATTTTTATCCCGGGAACAGGAAGAAAAAGAAAAGAATAAGAGTTTAACAAAAGAAATCCAGGCACCAAGAATAGAGGAAAATATAATCCCATCTTTAGTTTGCTATAAATACTCATTTACTTTAGTTTTTCATGTTTACTTAGCTTACCAGACACACCCCTTTAATTCCATAACTTCCCAAAGAGAAAAAAAAGTTTTCTAATTAGTGAATACCTGTGCCTTTTCTACTTTGTTATTTTGTTATTTTGTGGTGTCTGACTTATGACCCAGTGGGGTTTATTATGTTCCAAATTAACCCCACTCACAATTTTATTTATTTGCATTAAGAGTCAGGGATTTCTTCCCTGATATTTCCTCTTGTTTCTACAGCTTCAAACTTCTAATTTTGCTGACTGTTCTTTTCTTATCTCCCTTTTCCTTTGAGCATATGATACCTTTTAATAGCTCTTTGTTGCCTTAATTTCAGCACCTGTGCTCTTCAGTGGGTTGAGCTGTACAGAAAAGAAAGAGGCAGACTTTTCCCAGGTGACACAGAAGAATGCCCATACAAATGGGAAAAGAACACAAGTCTTGAACCCAAAACTGGTACTTCAGAGAAAAGTCTTCACCTCTGTATGAAGGTATTTGACATCTCCTAGTGCTAAGTATGATGTAAGAATTAAGTATTTTTTCTAAAGCCTTTATCCTGGGCTGTGGAGTTGTGATACACCAAGCATTCTCAATATTTATTCACATTCCCATGGAATTTTTCCCTCTCTCTCAATTTCTCTCTCAAAAGTTTTCTTAGCTTTGAAATACTGCAATTCTTGAAACCTAGTCAACTTACAATAGTTATTATAGGCATTCTCCAGCTAATACCTGTAAATAATAGTCCATATTAATATTAAACGGATCTTTTAAAAAGGTAGCTTATACTTTTCCCTAATTTGATTTGACTAGTATAGAACAGACTCCTTTCTTCTTTTCTCATTGAACTGTGCTCATTAATAAATTGATTTGCAAGCATTCAAGATCTAGGACTTCTGAGGTTTCAGTAGCCTTAAAGCAGGTAATGCTTTCTCTAACAGAGGTTTTTTTCTCATACAAACACAAACAAGTATTCTAAATTCCAGACTGAGGAAAAACAATTTACATTATTCTAGTCATGTTAATCACTCCAATCATTACCTTTGATAATATCACCTATATAAAATATTTCACACCGCAGAGACTTTCTACCTGTTTTTTATTTAACACTGATAAAATCAGAAAGTGGCATTCTTCACAATTTGTCAGCCTGTAGGATTTTTTATATTTAATGTTCTCTAGGATGGTTCTGCTTGCCTGACACTGAGATCAGTGTTCCCCTATGAAAACAGGCTGATCTGAACTCCCAGCTGTTCTTGAGAAAAGATAAAATATACACAGACCATACATACAACAGTTCTATTCATGTATTTTCCACCATCCGTTTCTTCTTTAGGAAACCATAAGACAACTCATGTATTTTCCACCATCTCTTTCTTCTTTAGGAAACCATAAGAACTTCTAAAAGGCCAGTTCATATTTTTATCCCATGCTATAGTAACTTCCAAAGATGTTTAAGTGGGAAGGGTCATGAGTTTCCATAACTTGTTTACAGTAGATATCCCATATAAAGTTCTGTAAAATGTGTATACTTCAGTCAAAAATTGTCTTTGTGATTTCAACTACAAAAATGTAGACCACTCTCTATTTTGTTTTTAAAAAGAAGACTTTTCTCACTCTTTGTAATACAGAACCCTTGATGACTTCTTGCTTCTATAATATGCTTGAATAACTTCCCTTAATATCTGCTTCTTCATGCCAAATAACATTCACTAAATATATTCCCTGTCTTTTGTCCTTCCAAAACAGCTATCTCACTATATGATTCATCAAATCTATGACAAAAATGCAAAATTCCTAGCTAGGGAGAAGGCCTCCTACCTCTCCTTAGCAGTTGGTTATCAAATCACCAATCTGTTTCTTTTTCTTTGTAGTGTTTCTGGCAGGGATCTCAAACTATGTCATCTCGAGAAAACTTGGTTTTCTCAAATAGTGTGTTAATGCTTTCACTCCAGATTACCAACCTTCTTCTTCACAATTAACACATTATACGTATGCTGCTGCAATCTCTTTTTTCACCTGGAATTGTTTTAAGGATGAGGGCTTCAGCAGTATGTAGGTTAGTGGTTGAATCCCTATACACAGGGAGAAGGAAAGATTAAGTGGGAAGCAGAATAGAAAACACAACCTGTCCAAGACAGCTTAGTCATTGCACTTGATTACTCATTATCTTCTTCTGCTACCTGCTGCAAAGCCATCTGTTAGTGGAAGAAACTCCACTCTGTTTCTCCAAATTTGCTCCAAATCCCTTGTTTACCATTCTGTTCAAGCAGTTTGCTCGGACTCCTTGTACACATAAAGTTAATCACGTTCTTTCAAGTTCACACGAACAAGGTCAAATGTCTGCCAGGAAAGATTAAGAAGCTACTGGTGTTCTCATTCTGGAATGAACAGAAATATTATCAAACTCACATGAATAGAACAACATTAAAAATCACCTTCTTCCTCCATTATTTCCCCAGTCACTGAGGTATTTTTCACTGAACATCTTTCATGAAAGAGAAGAACTACAACTTTTAGTCACTTCAGCAAATAATTCAGGACATGAATTGCTTAGAAACTCACCTGGGCCCTGTAGAGACAGATGGTGTTCAAGCTTTATAGTATTGCACATTTTAACTTTGCAATACATTGAACCAAACTTCTCTTAATATTGAAGTAATGAGTTAACTCCTAATCCAATATTTTCATTTTCTTGAATAATACTACTTGGTATTTACAAGTCTGCTGGTCAAAATCCAAATAATACAGAATAATTTCCCCCATAACACTCGGCACAATAAAGCATTATTACAGCAGCTATAACCTTATAAAACTTTCCTGACTTTCAAAATTTGTATTTCATTAGACAAAACTTTACCCCTCACAGCTATTCTAATATCTTTGTTGTTTTTATCCTTGAAACTAGCATCATTAATATTCAGACTTTAATATCTTCTAGTAGAAAGTACCAACTTGATTTATAGTTAAATACATAACTTTCTGTATCTGATCACCTGAAAATAATGGGCTTACAAAAATAAATACATTCTATCTGTTTGATTGGGTTTTTTTAATTACATAAGAAGGAGGGCATTTTTCTTATTCAGAATTTTCTCTCTATAAATACTGCTAATAAATAGGTAGATAAAGAGAGAAAATATAGTCAAATTTAACCCCCCTTTGCAGGCATATATTTTTCCTTGAAATTACTAGGAACTAGAAAGAAGTCAAACAGAATAGATTAATTATTGCACTGTAAAACAAGTTTTTTGACTTTACATAACATATGTGCTAAAATGGAAATTTAAAGAAAAAAAGTTTAATATGGTAATTTTGTTCTGTTAAAAGAATATTTTTGCTTCACAACTTGATTTTATCTAACATTGTGTTGAACTAAATAAACATCCTGTAAATGCATTGAACTTATGAACCAATCCTAGTGAACGCACTGTGTTGGATTTATCCTCCTCTTCATCACCTTTGAAAAGGAAATTTCCCAATTTTGTCTTTTTGAAATACATTTTATGTGACAAAATGCTTATTTAATACCCTCTAATGAGAAAATTGTTGTAAAACCCCAATTCATTTTTAATAAGGTCACCTTGTGCAGTTTTTCACACTGGTCTTCAAAGTAACTTGTCCTCTGCTGTTCAGATCTCCAAATAAGTCCATTTTAAGCAAAAAAAAAAAAAAAAGCAGTATTTCTTTTAAAACAATGTTTATTCATTTTTTATTTGTCCTGCAGCCTATTTTTTATAGTATCCATGACATGACTTGTAAATTGTTGAAGCAACTATCTGAAAAAAAAATAATTTCTAGCTAATAATGAGTCATGAATTAATAGCAGCAAAGATTACAGAAGATCATCTGAATGTCCTGGAAGGGGAACATTTTAATGCAGCAACAGAGATGAAAGAATGTCAAGAAGTTCCTCATTATTCTTATTAACCAACCAGAGCATTTAGAGGCATCAAGGCACCATCCTGTAAAATCAGGGGAATTCTAAAACCTGGGCTACAAAAAGGATTTACTCAAGAGACAGTTCAGCTGAACATTTAACCACTTCCAACTGACAGATACAACACTCTAATCATCTGTTTCTACATATGTGCAGGGGTTTGGGTATTCACAAGTGGTTTTGATTTTCATCTCTGTTGACTAGTTTATAGGCTATGTTTGATTTCCTAAGCTTCTGTTACATTGTGATTCTTAAACACCCTAAAGTAATGCAGCCCAGGGAAGCTCCTCAATGTTTTAGCATAGCAATATGACTGAAGCCTTTTACCTAGAATGTTTATATCCAGAACTTGCTTGGAGTGTACAAAGTCCAGTAGTTATTTCAGACCTTCAATTCAATTTGACTTCATTTTGATGAAGGGGAGAAAGTCTATTCCAATTGTCATTGTTCACTAACAGCAGAGGTAAATTTGTTTCTATCTGATAAGTCTGACATTTCATTAAATGAAACTGGTAGATTGATACACTTCTAAAAGCACACAGACATTTCACTATATCTTCATGTTAGGCAGAGAATTAGCTGAATTTAAAAAAAAAGCTGCAAAGCGTTTATGTTTCTAAATTACACTAGTGATTTGGGTTTAAATTAAATCAGACATAGGGTTCCAAGTGTCAGCTTTCATTTTAGATAACTTCAGAGATGATCAAATTATTTTAAAATACTAATACTAAAATGCAGATCAACAAAGCTGTAATGACTTAGAAAACATTTACCAAAAGCTGTGGTAGAGTTCAGGTTTTGAACTTACCAGTAGATTCCAGACAGCCACAGAGAATGATCCATTGGCACAGCAAACCACAGCAAATTTGATCATTAGATCAGTACTTCTCTCTTCACTAGATTAGAGGGATCACTTTCATTAGAATATGACTTTCATTTTAACAATAAAATAAATCAGAAACTATTATACTCAAGTCAGTGACTATCATCCATTCCCAACTGGCTGAAGTTTTCCTTCTTTCCTCTATGCTTTTCGGTTCCATCCCTCTGATGAAAGAGGGTAGAAGAACACAGGTTTTATAGAACATAAAGAATTTTGCTTTAAGAACTTGCTTTAGACTCCCCTTGCCAATGCACAATTTTTCTATTTTCTCACATCTCTGTACCTGAAAAATTTGTTCCAACTGTCAGGAAAAAAAATCTTCCTTGAAAATGAGGTTCCGTTATTTGTTCTAACAAGCAAGAAGGAAGGAAAACCTTTTTTACTTTTTGCTTTCTCTGTCTGGTCTGCTCCCTACAACTGTCTTTGCTTTCACAGTTCTTCATTGATGGGTTTGTCTGTGTTTTTGCTGACAACTTTCTTCTCCCCTGCCCCAGACCCATTCAGTAACTTTGCCTATTCCATCTTTAGGACATTTCAGGCCAAGTTGTTCTTAAAACTTTTTACCAAAACTTCCAAAATTTTCTTATTTACCAACTCAGTCTTTTTTCCTGTCAGCCTTACATCTGTTCCTCACATCTAGTCACCAGCCCAGCATGAAACAACAGTTGTTATCCTTAAACTCTGACATCTGTCTCTGTTTCTTCATCATGTTCACTTTTCTTTTGCAAGCATGAAAGTCTTACACTAGAAAGTTTTTTTTTTTCTTTCATTTTTTTTTAGCCGCAGTCTTTAGATCCATAATGGGAACATTGTGGATAACAATGTTTAGATTGTTTAGATTCCAAACACGCAAAAATATTATAGAGGTGTTATCATTTGTAAATATTGGGTCATATCAAAATTGGTGTGATTAATGAAAAATAGGCTGGATGAATGAAAAATAGGCAGAAGCAATGTGGGAGAAACAAGCTTGGAAAAGGTTAAAAATAAATAGGAATGAAGAGCAAAATAAGGAGTGGCAAAGGTGTGCAGGACTGTAGTAATTGCATTGTGTCATATATTAAATTTGAAATAGGAAACAGGGAGATTTCTTTTGTCTATTCTATGACCTACATGATGCACCCTACTAAATATATATCTCCTACTAACATAAATTCTAAATAATTTAAAAATTTTTGATACTGATAAGACTCATTTTTTGCCCCTCCTGTTGCATTACCCCCAGCACAAATTTTTCAATTCAAATCTTCCTGTGTGTTTTATTATGGTAGCCTTCTGTGGGGTATGGAAGGTAGCACCTCCAAAACTTCCCCCAAGTAGACTGTTGTTCCATCTCTTTTTTGTGCATGGCATTAATTTCTTCTTTTATTTTCACATAACTGTCATTAGTAGGATGAGAATAATCTGTTTTCAAGATAACAATTACTTAACCCTGGCTTCTAGCAGGAGTCCACTTGCACTTTATTAACTCTCTCTCTTGTTTTTTTTTTTGTTTTTTTTTTTGTTTGTTTTTGCTTGTTTGTTGTTGTTGTTGTTGTTTTTTCTGTAAAGGGTATTGAAATATCAAGGAATAATAGGTGCACAATAGATATACATAGGATGGAGCCCAAGGAGGGGACAACGACTGCCTGAAATGGTGTTTTTAGCTGGGGCAGTACTACCAGGGCAGTCCCAGGAGGGCATGGAGCTGATGTGGCATTTTGACCAGGGGTTGCTATTTCTTGGCTTTTTTTAGTATCCTGTTATTTTTTCACATATATCTACTCATATTCTCTTCTCCTTATTGGTGGGAAGGGATTGGTGTAAATAAAAGGGGAGAACTCATTTTGGAGTGTTGCCTTTCAATTCTGTTAAACCAAGACAGTTTGCTTCAGATCAGAGATATATTGAGGGTGTTATATCTGGTAGGAAGGGTGTAGTTTATCACACATGTGTGCCTGGATGCAGCCCTGATGCAACCATGCATGGAAAATACTGTAGTCTAATAGGACAGATATCATTCACTGTCTCAAGGCAAATACACAGGAGCATTCTTTGTTTCTTTAGATGCATTCCAGTTTTTTAAATTTTGTATATAAGTAGCTGTATAATGAGTTTAGACCCTCAATGTTGCATGGGTCTATTTCATTCAAAGCTGCTCATCTGAGATTCTCTTCCTATAAAGCTGTGTGAAGTTGTATTCATTCCTCTAAAGCAGTAACATGCGTATGTATTATGTAACTTTAATCCTTCTATCTATGTATATCTAGTATATACCTTATTCCTATATGCCACCATTCAGTCATCTTGAGCTTCTTTTTGTAGATTTCTTTAACCAAACCAAAGTTATTTTGATGTATTTTTGTATGAATGTTTTTATTGTTTACTCCCTGCAAAATATATTCCTTTTGGCTTCCTGAATTTTGAAACCCTGACCCAGGAGCAGCCAACAAACCTATGATCATTTATACTTAGCTGGTTTCTTTCTAATTATTTTTAGAGCTTTACTGGATTTAATTTTATGGATCCTAGTTCATTCCATAAAATTAAAACATTAATAACTGTCTCTGAGTGTTTAACCACATGAACCCTTTTTTTAAATGAAGCTGTTCATTAAACCAAGTGATTTGCATATTGCATGGCATACTACTGTGAAAGAGAGAAAGGCTCATTCATACATGATAGTGCTCATCCTACTTATGCCTGAGACTTGTGTCAGCACTTCATTTGCAAATTCTATTTTTACCAGTTCAGAGCTCAGCTTTATAATCTTTCTGTGGGATGAAACTTGACAAAGAATAGCTCCACTCCAGAGTCCACTTGAGCTACAAATTTCAAATAAATCAGGTTCAGCATTTCCATAAACTTTTTACATGAGTGTGACGGATCAGACTGTATTCCTGTCAGCTCACATAAGTTTAGCAGGGTTGGGTCTTTGGAGATAATTCCTCCTGGAAAATCCATGAGAATGCTATCTGTGTTTTTACTGTGAGAGTGGTGGAACATCTGCCCAGGGAAATTGTGGATGCCCCATTCTTGGAAGTGTTCAAGGCCAGATTGATTTGAGTTCTGAGTGGCCTGATTTAGTTGAAGATGTCCCTGCCCATGGCAGTTGGATGGAAACAAGATTATCTTTAAGGTCCCTTTCAACCCAAGCCATTCTATGTTTCCATAATTCCATGACCACACATGTACTGCACTCAGTGCTCAAGAAAGGGGTTCATCTGGAGTTATTCATCATTTAGATGAGAAAAGATCATTGAGATCACTGAGACAGAAGACCAAAAGGCCTTGCTACCATATTATCCCACAAACTTTGGCATGCTGCCCCCAGGTTTATCTCTAGTGAGCCTGATTTTAGCCCTTTCCCATCCTTTACAGCTCTGCCAATGAGCCCTGCCTGTGCAAAGATCCTTTTTCCATCTTTAGGAGGGGTGACCCCCATCAGCAGGCCTGTGGTGTCATGCAAACTGAGCCGTGATCAAAACCCCACAAATTTCTGCCTACCTGTGAAGTCCATCATGGAAAATAACCTGTGTGCCTTACCAGGACAGGAAGCTTTCTCCTCACATCCTTCAGCCCGGCCCCAGGAAGGCAGCAGAGCTTTCTGAGGAGTCGACCTGGTCTGCATACTGGACAATATGGTCATCATTTTATCTATGAAGGTTCAGCTATTCCTGCATTGAAATCACCATCATCTCTATTATTAATAGAGATCTTTCTGTAAGTCTTGATAGTCAGTTTTGATTTTTGCTACCTAGAATGTTATCATAATCATATAATGTCATTTCACTATTCTTATCCGCTTTCAAATTACTAAGGAAGACATGGAAGAGTAAAGAAATATGAAATGATCCATCACTGGTGCTTTCAGATCTCATTGATTACTTGAGCCCTCCATGTGTTACTCAGCTTTTCCTTCTCTCTTTTATTTGGTTATTAATTCTTGATCTGATCTTTACCTGTATTAATACAGTTTAGCTGAGAGCTTTAGGGTGGCATCATGTTAAAACCATTGTTGAATATCATCATTCCTGAGAACAGCCAGGTCACCTTTATTCCATTTTCCAACTGTGAGTTCAGAGAAGCTTAATAAAATTTCATAGACATTACTTCATTCTTGCAAAAGCATTGCTGACTGTACAACCATTCTATCATATTTGTCCATATTTCTTATATGGACATTTTCTTCCAGTTTATCCAGTAGATATATCAGATTTTTGGGTCTATTGCTCTTTGATAATCTCTCTTACCCCCAAAACATCAAAAAGATGACACTGCATCTACAATTTCCTCTGTTTTGAGGCTGATTTGAAAGCAACAGATACCACACAAAAGCTTATAGGTTGAGGAAAAATGTATTAGCTTTGTGCATATACTAAATTAATACTATCCAGGATGGTCAGTAGTTATTACTCTCAAACTTTTGCCATTTATGCCTAAATTTAAACTAATTTGTCAGATTCAATTCCACCAAAAACTGTCAATGGTAGAGTAAACTAGTAATGAACAGATTCCAAGAGTAATCCTTTAATTTCCTGACCATTTTTCAATCATACTAATTCTGTAATGGCCTTTATATTTCAAAAATACATTTTATTCATAGGGCTTGTTTTTTTTTTTTTGTGGTTTTTTTTTTTCCCTTTAGTAAGTTTTTCCTTACCTTGTTAAAGAATTGCCAGGTCAAAGTTTTAACTTCCTGGTATGCCTTTTACTTTTTCTTTCAGTTGGACACATCTCTTATCACAAGATCTTATATTTCCAATATATTTCTCTTCTATTTTGTTAAAACAAGTTTTTTTCCTCTACTTCCTTTCCCTTCTTCTGTTTATGTAGGGAATACATCTATTCTGAAAATTCACTCCCATCTTTAAATGAATGTGCTGCTGCAGCCCTTCCAGCCTTTTGAAGATGTTTCAGCCAATTGCTTCATTTTCCTCTCTGAAGTGAAACATTGTAGTGGTGGATTCTTTCCTTTCCTATTTGAAATGTGGCTACCATCCGGTCACTTCCAGAGAGGAGAAATGTCTTTCTAAACTCTGCTGGTGTGTTTTCATTTTGGCCTTTTCTCTGAGAAGCCATCTTTTAAAATACAGCCAATTTACGTGGCAATAGTCAAAATCTCTTGTTATCCACACAGATTCTGTTTTTTGAGAATTCTGCCCACTCTGCTCCTAATAGGACGACAGGTAACTGCAAACATTCTTGGATTACTGCTGTTACACTTCTCTGACCTCTCCCTGGATCTTCAAACTCATTTAAACACTACGGTAGTTGTTGATATTATTCAAGTTTTGCATTCACTCCATGCTTTCTTCATTTCTTCATCTTTTGGAATCACTCCTTATGGTTAATTTCAGTATTCCTAACTCTTTACTCCACAGTATTTAAGTTATCACATAGATTATAATTTATTTCTCACAAAATCCCTTATTTTGGTGCCCAAAGTAGCATCAGCCTTTTCTAAATCAGGCTTTTCAGTTCATTCCATTATTTCTGGATTCTGATATTTCTGCAGAAGTATATGCACACTTGATCTTTTATTTTCATTTAGCTGTTGGCTATTGTTAGCATTTCCTACATTAAATTTATTGATTTTGGCCCTAGCAAATGTTGCTATATTTTTTTTATATACCTGTGGAGAATGAAGCACTTGCTGACTTTCAAGCAGTTTTTATTTCAATGATTTGATCCAAAGGCTTCTTAATTTGACATGCCAGAAGACAGCCTATTTTAGCTCTAATGAAGCCAATCAATCCTCCATAGTTTTTCTGTATTTCTCTCAAGGTCTTTTCCTCCTGCATATTTTTCTAAGTTTTGGACCACTATTTTTCTGCTCTTGAAAAATTTCCAGAGAAATGGTGCAGTACTTCATTGAAATCCTGATCTTAGTTTGCACTTCACAGTTTTAATTTTGCTTTAACAAATGCAAGCTCCAGTTTCACATGGAGGACCTCCTTCTCTGATGAGCTATTTACAAGAACTTTAATTTTTTTTTCCTTCTGAAACGTTCACAAAAATTAGCACATTACTGCAAAATTATTTCTCTCTCAGGTCCTAATTTGCTGAAATTTTTAGCAGAAAAATTCCTAACAAACTATAGGTATGAATGTAAGAAGAAACAGAAAACTCAGAAAACGAACAAGTTGAATAATCTTTACATGGAAAAAAAAGGAGATTATAGTAGTTGAACTACTATAGTCATGAGGTTATCTGAGTTTGTCTGCTCATAAATGGTCTTAAATATCAGTCTGATTAATGAGGGTGTAGAACTACTGACACAAGAAAAAATAAGTTTCTGACTTGGAAATTATATTACAAATACCAGAAATTCTTCAAATTTTACATTATGGCATATGCTGCTATTTCATAGACTATACTATTCCCCTTTATTATTCTACCACCTTTAGCTGAGTTCAATTGTAAATTCTAAAGTAATTTCAACTTTTCAAGAATTACTATTTTTTTTAAATAAACTGAGGCTAAATTATTTAAAGAAATCATCATAAACCCCTGTAGGGTTTAGTTTTCAGTCTATGTAGACTTTTACAAAGTGTACTTTAACAAATCCTTCCCAGAGGTTTCCAAGAAACTTTCAGACAGGCTACAAAATTCAAGTACTCCATAAATAAAAATAAAAGCCTGCTGAGTCCTTGAACACCACCTGTTCTTAATGTCTGACTATTTAACATAATCTGATTAACCCTGGTGCTGTTTTGACACTGCCAAGGCAGAAACCCTCAAAACTACAGATCTCAGAAATTCTTAATAGAGGCCTCCAAAATGCAAGAATGGGATGGCACCAGAGCCCCCATATAAAGACAAATGACAAAAGCCTGTGACTAGCAGCTGCACCACCAGATTGTGTTTGGTTTAGAGAGTAGTAGCAATTGAAAAAAAAAAAAAAAAACAAAAAAACCCAACCAATCAACCAACCAAAAACCCCCAAAATCTGCATAAAAACGTGCTGGGGGTGTTGTGATTGATGTCGTTGGCAGAGATATATTGGGGAGGAAGAGGAGGATGGAGATGGACAGGAAGAAAAGGAGAGGGAAGGGGAAGACAGGAAAGCAGAAAGGAAGAAGACAGACTCAATTATGGTTTACAATGGTAGGGCTCATTTCTGAATTCTGCTACATATTTCTAAAACTCCTCTGAGGCTTTAAGAAATTTGGTATAAGGCATTTGGATGTACTGGTGGCAATTCCAGTTTTGCATTATACATTGCTTTGCAGTGAGAATGTGCAACAAAGAAAGCAGATTTTTGTCAGATTTCTGGCCTTGGCATTCACTGTGCAATGACAAAGCATGGAACTCACTGCAATACATGCATGCATGTATGTGACTCAGAGGGGGGACATGAAAAAGAGGGGAACGTACATTTTTGAACTGCAAAATCAGAATTTGTGCTGGCAAAGATTTTTGGAATAAATTCTTTCAAAATTTTTACAATGGTTTATAAATAAATTTCTTCAGACTGAGAGAGCAGTCACCTTAGTAAAAATTAACATCATCGTTCCTGTCTCTCTTTTCCAACTATAATAACTCTGTAAAAGCAATACATAAATTTTGCACTTTTCTAGTTTTACACGGGCATCTAAAAGCAAGTGTTTTTAGAAATGCAAGTGTTTTTAGAAAAGGACGTATTGGTAAGAAAATTCTGAAAACTTTAGAAAATCCTTCTTATACTCTAATTATTAGGGGGAAAAAAAAGTAGAAAACCTGAGTAATATTAGTGTCCAGGCAATAACTTAGTGCAAAGGGGAGAAGAGAATTTTGTTCTCCAGTGACTCACCACAGTCTTCCTCAGTCAGAGTGCATGGATCAACACTGAAAATTAAGTGTATTATAAATACATATATGTTTAAATTTTATCTTTTAATGTATCATAAATCTCATAACCCAAGTGCTCTTAGTCTATCCCACTTACAGCATAAAAACCATTCCCTCAGAGCAACTTTAACACCTTTAAAACCTACTCATAATACAAACTCCACAGTCTAATGTGTTTGATACTTCGCAATTGGATGGTCTAAATCTGCACATGATCAGTTACCACAGCTTCTGCTAATGAGTGGTAACTTGCTAAAGTGTGGGAACTCACTCCCAGCATATGCTGAAATGCTAAGAAAATATTCAGAACTACCCTGAGTCTTTTCTAGGTAAATCTTCCAGACTGACACCCATCTGCTGCTACCAAAAATATGAACTCGGCGATAAATTTGATTAAATGGATCCTGCTGCCACCGTTTCATTTGAAGTTTTGGTGAAAACAACAGATAACAGCTTCATACTTCTGTAACACTCCAGATGGTGATAATTCTTTTCTAAGCATACTAGGACTGCAGGTAGAAGTATGTTGACAAAACACGTCACTGAAATTTTAATGCCTCTTGACACCCAGAGTTAAAGGAAGTATTTTTATCTGCTTTCGATATTTATTACTGTCATACACTCTTTGCTGGGTGGAAGACACTTGTGGCATTATCTTCTGTCTAGTGAGAAGACTATCAGCACTTTTTTACGTTAAAATTGATCTATCAACACCAAAGCATGTTCAGTAAATCTGAGTATTTTGTTCAAATATGAGCTACATGAGCTACATGAAATCTCCTCTACCATTAACAATTGGACAAGAGATCACAAATTCTATTCCAGGCTGTAGCTACTGAATAGACTTTTGGACTTACATACAGTGAGTGAGGTATATGACCTATGACAGGTGATTGCCTGTAATGTACTGACCTGATGAGTTTTTCAAGATTTGATGGATCCTATGAAGATTGTAGTATGAAGCTTTTAAGCATCCATCCAATTCTATTGAAAACTCAGTTTTGAGGTTTGTGACGGTATCATTAAGGGTCCAGTATCATTAAGAGTTCCTGCCATAGCACTACAACAGCAGTTGAGTGGTATGTAGTACAGGGGGGCTTGATTAGGCTCTACCTTGTCCTTCTGTTAAAAAAACATCCACTTTCTCAATTTTTCTGCATCCATTTGAAGTTATCAGCAGCATGGCTTATATTTGAGCTACTCTAAGAAGTTTCTATAACAAATTTAGGAAGCAGCATGCAGTGGAAGATGGTCAGGTATACTCAATTTTTTTCCAAAAATGGTCCTTTTTTAATTTAAGCATCTTAACTTTCCTGCTAACTTTCCATTTTATAATTTAAAATAAAATTTACACTTAATTATCCTGATTCTTTCACATTATATTAAGGCTAGAAAACATATTGTTTTCAAATCTTGGTGACTTTGAAACTCTTTGCAAGCAATCTGCTCCACTCTTTTAACTTCCAATCTGTTGCTGAAGTCTCTTTATGCACAGTAATTGAACAGTCGTGCAGCTCAGAGGCTCTTCTCACTGGCTCTGGTGTGGCAAATTCCTCTAAATATGAGCACTGCTAGCCTTCTCCTACTCACACAAAAATCCCTGGGCATCTGTTCTGCAGATGGCAGACATTGTCCTGAAAAGCTGGAACATAAGAGTGTTGAAAATGCACAGTCCATGCTGGAGCAGCTAGAACAGTCCACAGCTCTGCCAGAGCTGGCAGAACCAACAGCAGCAGATCCAACTTCTCTGGTGTCAAATCTTCTGCACACAGCATCCATTTGTCCAGTACTTCCAAATATCTCCAGCCTGGCTTGCCAGACTCCCCCAAAGGCAACAGCTCTTTGCCAGAAGTGGCAGGGCAGTAGATTAGCTCTCAAATTGCTTCTTTGAACCCCAAAGCCACAGCTTGCTACTCAGACCAGTGGAGCTGGCAGGTCTGAGTGCAGCACGTGTTTCAGCACTTTAAAAAACATTTTAATGGCAGCTCTTTCGTGAGAGGCTGTGTTCCCCAGATTCATGTTTTTAGAGAGCTCACAGGCTGCTCTGCTGGCACAGCACATCCACAGGTATGGGAGGCATCTGGAGGACAAGAAAGTCCTTTCAGCCAGCAACCTCTATTGGCCATTGTTCAGCACAAAAACATCCCAGTGGAACTGTGCTCATGGGAAAGAAGCATTAATAATGCAAAGGTCTTGACACTGGCAAATTTTCACTGACACTGATGAGTTCTTGAAGTAGGGTTTTTCACTAAAAAATATGGTTTTCATGTCAACATATCAGTTGAATTTTTCCCAGACTCTAGCTGAAGTTTTAAGGTAACAGTTGAGAAAACTCTCCTAAAAAAAACCAAAAAAACAGACTTTAGGGGCATTTGCCAGAAGAGATAAAGGAGGGCTAGAAACAACCTCTCCACCCTGTGATTAGCAGATAGAGATCAGCCATCACTTGATGGATGCATCCCTTTGTTTTTTCTTCAAAAGATACCGTTTCAACAGATTAAAAATTTTCCACTTCATAACTAACTGGGAAGATCCATCAAGCAAGGAAAACTGGTTTTGAAGATGATCAAGACTTTTCCTGAAATGTTTGGCCACATGGCCTTGTTGTGTTTAGCAAACTTGGAGCATTTTAGCTTTCTTTGAGATCTGGAACAAGTTTCCTAACGTCTATGAGAGGAATGATATGTGACCATGGACTTTGCTGACTTCAAGGGACATTTGCTTTGACTGAAAGAATAAAATGAGCTTTAAAATATAATTTTGTCTGCAGCAGGATATGGTAAGATCTTTACAGGCAAAATTTGAGGAAAGCAGTGAAAGAAAGCTATCTAATGCTATCAGTTCTGCTACATTTTTTCCCAAAACACTTTTCAAATCAGCTTTACTAAGAGGCTGGAGAGTGTGGAGTCTTGGGTAAGCTTTTGCAGGCATTTAGGTATTTAATGGGTCAAGACTTAAGAAGGATAGGGAGGATATGCATCTTTTATCAATTTAAATCCATATCACATTTTACTTTATATATATATATTACGTGTATGCAAAGTAAATTGATTACTCTTTATTGAGCCCTAATTATGCAGAAGGTTTCGTGGTGGAAAGACAGATTGAAAAGCAAAGTTTCCTTGACAATCTAGTGGAGGTAGCTGTTGTTTTAAAACATAGTGAAGAGATACAAACCCTCTAAACTATAGGGAAGGGAGAGACCAATTTTCATCTGTTAGAAAAGAATATCCCTTAAAAAAATGCTTCCCTAAATTTATGAGAGGGAACATTAAATTTTAGCTCCATTTTAGAGCTTTTGGATCTTCCTAATTCTACACATGTGACTAATCCAGGTGACTTAATTGGGTCTACTAATGAACTTGGAATTACATGTACTTAAGGGTTGGTATCATTAACATCTTGATGAATGTATGGAGGAATTAGGTCCCATTCATCTCATGCCAGACGCATTTTGCAAATTTTTTTGATGCTGAATATTTATATTGATGCTTAATTTTTAATTTTTTTTTAAATATAATGTCAAATTTGAAAAAGGAATTAAGAGATTATTAGCTCATTGCTATCACTGTTTAGACAGTTGCAGAGCACTTTTCAGGGCTATTATCAACAGGTACCGTGGGAGGCTAATTTTCTTATTTAAAACTGACTCATTCTGCTAATAAGAGGGGGTTTATTTTAGAACTCTCTCTGTGAAAGTAGCCATTTACTTCCTGACACTTACCTCATAATAAGATTTTTTTTTAAAAAGTGGAATATAGTATTCCCAATGACTGTCACAAATTGTATCAAAATATTTTTAAAGTACCTAAAATAATCTACTAACATTTTTCTTTTTTTTCTCTTATCCCTTTAGTGTTTACACCAAATCATATTTTAACCCGTATACCTAATATACCTGGATACATTTCGTATTCCCTAGATTCTTTTCATCAGAATTATTGACAGCTTCTCCACATTAACCAAGCTGACCTACTGATACTGAGCACACATCTGCAACTATTCATGCCATGGAAACAGTCCTAGGAATGTCAAATTATTCTACACACAGATAAAAAGAAATTGGCAGCTTAAAATCTATTAATACTCCTTCAATTCTAAAACTGGACCAACAATCTGCTGTACCTTGTAACAAAAGGAAAGGAACCATTTATTCCCTAAAATTAAGTATGTGGGGAAAGGTGGTGGATAAGTGTCCATCATTGCACAAATGTGAAATTGTCTAATATTAGCAGGATCAGTATTATACTAAATCATTTACAATATTATTCAGAATACAATAGTCTATGCCACATGCTGACATTCTTTGAAAACAAAGGTGCTGACTCCAGCAAAAATTGGTTTAAGATCTAAAATATTTTGTTATCAAGACAGAAAGTGCAAGAGCATCTTCTAACATTTAGCACTTGTATGCAATTATTATTAAAAAGTGTCAATGTGTATTTGCTAAGTGAATTTTATTTAAATAAATAAATAAAATTGTACATCCATATTCTTGAAATACAGATAAAGAAGTTTAAATTTGTCCTTTGCACTTGGCTTTGCATAAATGAGAATGAGACTTATATGACTACATGTATCCTCTACATCTACACATATATCTGTGTATGTCATTGTTAACTTGCATTTATCATAATTATATTTGCAAAAAAACCCTAATTTTAACATTTTATATGGAATGATCATCACGTCATTTAATTATGGAATGGTAAATCCATTGAAAATCATGTAACCTTGGTAAAATATAAATTAAAAAACTAAGTGGAGCGGAAAGTAATTTGCCATAGAATCTTCTGAAGATATATAAATTTTTACATTAAAAATACAAAGAATAGAGAATACATAAAAGCTAACACAGAAATTATTTTTAACAGTATTTCAACACATATGTAATTATTATTTATATGAAGAGGCATGGGCTGAAAATAATGTCAACTAATTGATATCCATCTCTTTCACTGCTGGCTCACAATGAGCCCTGTCACAGCTCATTATTTTCATCCTAATTGCCAGGTAGTGGAGAGTTAAGACTCCAACCTTTTGTCACTTTATTGCTGGTTACTGGGACACTGATACTGAGAATACTGAGGAACAGGAGCATCAAGTTAAAGATGCTATCCTAACTTAGCCACAGCAGAGGTTAGAATTGCACCCAGAAGTAGGCCATGGGAGACAAGGACCTTTTGCACATTTTATACATAAAATTATATCAGAGCACAGAGAGCCTGCTATTCCATTTAAAACTCTCAGAGCCAGCTCCCTGCTGTAATGAACAATGACTGAAGTTAAAAGGGGGAAATGCATACACATACTTTAGGTTACGTACAAGTTGGCAGTTAAGTTGTTTGTTTTGAAGATAATAGATGTACTTGTCGAGGGTGCTAAACTTAAGTCTTCAATAAAAAGCATGATTAATATTTGAAGGCCTTTCTTACAAAATATAATGATGTCAGTTACAAAGTGTACAGTTTAGGATGTGACATTTGATTCAGACCTTTAAATTGCCTTGTCAGGAGCAGAATGTCTATAAAACAATATCAACAACATCCCTTAAGAGTTCCTTTAAAATCTTATAAGAGTGATATCATTTTAAACTTTGCTTGCAGCACAGCAAGGCATGGAGACTGCATCTTTCCTGAGAATATGCTCCCAAATGAATAAAAGAACACATCCTTAAT
Source organism: Chloebia gouldiae (assembly GCA_003676055.1). Lineage (NCBI taxonomy): Eukaryota > Metazoa > Chordata > Aves > Passeriformes > Passeridae > Chloebia > Chloebia gouldiae. The sequence goes on along the minus strand of QUSF01000008.1, from coordinate 21,695,259 downwards.
GTTCAATCTTAAATAATTTCCCCTCTAGCAATACAGTGGGTAAAAGAACTTCATGTGGAAGGAGCCATTCCACTTATCATTCTGAAACCCTTCTCCCAAGGTTGGAACCTTTATCATTGCTAGATGCTGAGGGGAAAGTGTTAACTTTAATGATACACAAGAAAGGGGATCACAGCAGAAATTTTGTTTTCCAGCTTGCCCTGTTAAAAGATTTCTAGTATTGCTATGGAAATTACTTTAAAGTGTAAGATACTGCCGATCATTAAATGCTCTGAGTAGGCTGTAATGAAATCCACTGAAGGAAATGCTACTCTGTCATGTTGCTAAAGATCAGCATGGATCAATATCAGTGTCTCTTCAAACCATTTTTATACATATTTTAGGCACATTAAAAGCTGTTTCACTGTTTGAAAACATATTTGTATTCTGTAAAATTTACTGGTAGCCAGTCCACCTAATCAGCACCTACTTTAGTAATTTTTGTTGTTTCCCCTTGGTTCACCAAGTGCTGTTTTTTATTGCATGTCATTAGCGGCACTTTCATTTCCAACACAGGTTACCATTACTATTTACTGGGTAACCCAAGCCAGGAGTTGCTAACCTTCTCATTAAAAAATCACAGGATAACTAGACAGACAGCAAATCAGAATAGCAATTATCAACATTTATGCACCAGTAATCTCAAAAATGATGAGATATTAGATCTTTTCCTTCAATGCTTGTCATTTTGGAGCAGTTGTTGAAACTTGCAGAATTTTTCTGTGATATTATATTCAGCAGTGCATAATATTTCTGCTCTTTCTTATCTTTAGGGACATTAAAAAGCAGTGGGAAATAAAATGACTTGGCAACTTTCTAATCATTACACAGTTATATCAATATCAAGGAGACAAGAAAGTATTTTCCTAATGCTTAAACTTGTTTAAAAAATATTATGTCAGAATAATAGTGGTCTTATCAAAAAATGTCATGGGGATTTTTTGGATGCTCTTTTGGTTTGCTTTATGTTTTTATTTGTTTTTTTTCTGGGTTTTTTTTTTGGGGGGGGGTGTTGGGGTGTTGAGCCTTTTTTATGGGTGGGAATTTAATGAATACATAGAAAGAAATCTTTGTAAGCCTCCTCATTTTAATGAGCCTGAATCAAAACAATAGTTAATAAAACCCAGGTCTGGGTGAGTTGTGAAATTTTATTTTCAGTAGCAATTTTGCTCTTCTCCTTACTACTAAATATTTCTATTTTTCTTAATACTGTGCTGTTGCAAGGGTCCTTCCTTTCTTCCAATTGCTCAGTTTGTGATCAGCCTCCCTAGAAGTTTCTATATGCCACAGTACTCATCTTTCACCAGCTGGTTGTACGTTTCCATTTATGTTTTACCTGTTTAGGGGGCTAGGATAAGGCAAATTCCAAATACAGATCATGTGAGTGGAAAGCTAGCTTGGAAACTGGATACCAACATTTCTAAACCTTAATTTGAATGGTACATAAAAGTAGTTGTTGGCCCAGGAGAGTCAGACCTAAAAATTTGCTTTTAACAGATGAAGACCTGCCTTTAAAAATTATATCAGTACCTCCTGATGATACATTTTGGTGAACTGACGCTAATCTCAACATCTAGAAGAAAGGTGAAGGAACAAACACACAGCCAGGGATGATTTCAGTGTTTTATCCCAGGATACATCCTCATTGAATATTCCTACCAAAAATCTACAGCAGTCACCATGGAGCTTGGATTCTGAGCTCCCTGAGACAAGAGAAGGGCCTTCATCACGAGACCATGAGGGAAAGTCTGTAAAATTATAACTAAGCACTTTCTTTGCAACAATAATCTGTGAATTTTAGAACAAAGCATGGAGGAAAGTTGTAGACCAGCTGCATTGCAAAAATGAGAAGGAAGGGAATTTCTGAGAGCAGAGGATTGGACATTCAGCTGCCATAGTCTTTCTGATTTTGCAAGACCAATACCTTTACTGCTACAAAGTGTTGACCAACAAATTACACATAGACTTCTGTAGGAAATAAAAAAAACCCTAAAAATTAGTGATTTTTGTGGCAACTTTGAGTTGGGGAAGAAAGAACGGCTCATATAAGGTTTCAGAGAAGAGCTGAAGTTCTTCCTATTTATTTCCCCCCTCCTAATATCAGCATATGTTCCCCTGTTTTGATAATGAGAGGAGCAGTTCCCATAAAATGTTCACAAAGGCCAGGCACCTTTATTGTAAATCAGAATACCTCTATGATCTGGCTAAAAGATATATTCAAAAACACTTACAGTGATGGTAAAAGGTATTTTACCTTTTACCTAGCAAGTTGATCTTCCCAGTGTGTGAATATAAGCAGAGGGAAGTAATCAGCAGTAATGAAGTCTGCAAACCCTGAAGAAGAGTGTAGAGAGATGGAATTCCAACCTAAGCTTGATAGAGGCAGCAGGTTTTCTCTATTGCTGAAAGGTTTGTGTGGTTTTCACACAAAATATCTAAATTGCTCATCAGTTCCAAGACATCATTCCTAATTTGTACTCATTAGGGCATTCAATGAGCCATTTCTGCCTCCAGATTATGCCATAATTTGGGAATTTTGTACAAAGTATGTTTTAAGAAGGGCTTCTTTGCACATGGATCTCTAAAAGGATACAGGAGAAAAATGTGTTTTGCGAGCTCCCTTTACAAGTCCCCTGGCCTTGATTCTGCCATTCCCAGTGATGGAATTGCTGACTTCGCTATCCAGTTCCTCTTGAGGTCAGCACACCACTGGAACAGACTTGGTTATACAGGAAAATAAACTAATATTATCTAAAAAGCTCAGTTAATCTTCCCAATCTTTGTAACATTGGTGAAATCTAGAACATGCTGAAATAAGTGGCTGTTTTCAAACATTTCACTGAAACCAACCATGGCAAAATTTACCTTTTTGTGCTTTAGTTCACCTGTCATTCCCACTCTGTCCATGTCCTGATGCACCGGAAACCTTGTCCTCCTTCACCATCCTGAACAGTTTCAACTCATTCCAGTCCTGTCACAACTCTTTTTTTTTTTTTCTCCCACACATTTCAGATTTCTAGAGCAATCTCTTTATGGGGAAGCTGCTGAACACTTTTGGCAGGCTTTTCCCCAGATTCTCTGAAAATCTCAGCCTCCTGGGCTACTTCCATACTTTGAATGCTCATGTCTGGCCCTGGCCCAAAGAGAGCACATTTGTCAGCTAAGCCAGGACATTAATATTCACATTGTGTCCCATCCTTTACCGCTAGCATTTAAGCCTTGAGAATACTGGAAAGATCCCTTGAAGGATGTGAAAGGATATTATTTCCTTCTTTAAATAGAAGGGGAAAAAATATATTATATTGGAGCTACCAGCATACTCGATTAATTTTTAAAAGCAGAAATCTCTAGGTTATACTAAGAGCCACAACAGCAAATACTGCATATGCAGTTGAGAATATTTAATAGCAAGTTTAAGTTACATAACCACTAAATTATTTGAAATAGACATTTGTGCTGTTCTAAGCATAGGCTGACACACACATAGACTCATGAATAATTGCTTTTCCTTTCAGAATGACCTGTCCCATTTCTTCTGATGCCTGTCTCTGAACTGATTAAGTTTGATGAGTAAATGAATAGAAATTCATCTCCAGGTTTTGTCTTAGTAACTTAGATTTATTTTTTGGTTTTACGTAGAGAAGTCAAAATAGTTTCTCCAGAATTATAATATGTCCACAATTCAATTCATATGAAATTAAATTTAATTATCTCAAAAAATTCTCAGTGTCACATTTAATTTCTTTTCTTGATTTCTCTTTTCTGCTTGCTTAAAATAAAATAAGTTTTTCGTACATGAAAATGCTGTAAAAACTGTTGTATGATGCATTATATATTTATGGGACAAGAAAACACACCTACAAAGTGCGAAATGCAGCATTAACACCTTTAAGCCTACATTATCTCTGCCAGTCTATTTTTTTAAAAAAATATAAAATTTTTGCATATGCATAACTTCTTATTTTCTGAGATGCTTTAGAAATATTTCAATGTTTTTATTCTTTCCACTTTAAATATTAGTAATCTTACAAAATTTGAAGTAAAATATTGGGAAACATTTTCATTAATTCCATCAGAAATTGATTGATTGAGAATAACAACAGAGTGCATTTACAACGTGCCTCAGCAAAATGCTGAGATATTACATAATACATTACTTTAGTAATAAAAAAAGTTTTCATCATATCTCCAGCCATACAACTTGACCATTATTCTAGGAAATGGGGCAAATTATTATGAAAGCTCAAAGTAGATTTCAATTTTACTTTTAGATAATTATAAAGGGTACAAGATTGAATTTATTTTTTGTTATAGATATTTATATTTCATGTTATAAATTAATATGGAGCTAGGGAATGGTCCAGGACATCTGAATCTGGTGCAACATTTTTCAGTCTTCCAGGACAAATATGGCTGTTGCTAAGGTAGTAAGTCCTTGTTTAGATGGCAAAGTGCTTTGCAGAATAAGGGAACCCAATTATGGCTTCCAATTGCAGTGAGAACGTTCTGTTAACATTACTGGAAGTTAGACTGGATCAAAAGAATCATTGCCATACCTGGTAATTGTAGCCTTTTTTTCTTAATAAAAATCAGCGATCTTTTAGAGTGTAAAAAGGAAGAAAAAATTCATTGTATGAAAAAATAGATTGTTCTAAAATGTAGAGTCTTTCAGGGGTTTCTTATTTATAGATTTTTTTCTCTTAAAAGGGATAGTCATCACTTAATATCTTGCCACTTTACATGAATATGTAGATTTATTCTCAGAAGACCTCTAAAATATGGAACAAATTCATTCAGTGTTACAAGGTGACAAACTGTGGCTGAGGAAGTCACACGGGAAGCCTGTGGAAGAATCAGAAACTAAATTTACAGGAGAATCAAATTCTATTAAAAAACATGCTTCAATATGTTCCACATTATTTAGAATAGGGTAAAAAACACTGCTAAATACTCAGCATAAAATCATAAATCACATTTTAACCACAAAGAATACCTTATGGTGTGTTTCTTACAAAAACCAGAAAGTTTTCAAATTGGCTTTTTTTTTTCCATATTGAGTGAAAAACAAAAATAAAAATAAGAACAACAAAACCAACCCCAAACCCAGTCAGACTTCCTGTAAAAATCAAAGCAGCTGGAACAGTCACAGTAGTTTTCAATCCTCATCCTGCAAGTAATAGGTTTTCACCTTCTCTCCTATTTTTATTAGAGTTGATTCCATTTTCTTGTCAAAATGGATATCCACTTTTGAAAAAAGCAGGCTTTGTTTGCTTTAGGCTCTGTGCAAGGAAAGTAACATCCCTCAAGAAGCTTTATCATACAGTCAAAGCTGATGACCTACTACAATAATCTTGAGATGAAAATGAAATATCACCTTGTGAAGTCTTGTGGGACTGCACTTTTCCTGTAATGCAATAACTGTCTGAATGAGACGGATCCCCCGAATATGAGCAGACGTCCCCCGAGTTTCAAGGACCTGTGTCAGTGTAGAGAAAACACAAATTCAGCCCCTTTGACTTTTTTTTACATCAATAAAAAAATTAATTAATTTTCTAATGAATACCCTTCTTGGAAATTGCAAACCATCTGCACAGGGTTTTCTTTGTCACAAATGTATTTTTAACTAAAAAACTGTCTATTTGAATGTTGGTGCTCTGTTTGTCTTTACAAAGCAAAAACTATTTAAAGTCAGGAACATTTGGAAGTTCTTCAGTAAGCAATCTCCATTGCTGCAAAATTAAATCTGCAGATATTATATTCCATATTCCATCAGTGAAAGCATTTACAAACATACCTTGAGAAATACAGGGCCTTATGCACTGAATTTTGGTATAAAACAGAAAACTACAGTCTTAGACATGAGGAAAGCAGGTAGAGTCTAGGCTGGCACATAAAATGAGAAATCATTGACCTGACATTAACTTCAAAAACATGGGTCTGTGGCAGTTTTCAATGCATTTCTCACTCTAGACACAGGCTGCTATTAGAATAAGATCTTAGTTTCTTTCAAAGACATTCTACTTGTGGCTTTAGAGGAATCGGCAAGTTCATCAGATGTAAGATAAACCCCAACATCTACCCTATGAACCACTACCTCCTCACTCCTCTCCCCAGGTAAACCTTTTGCATATTGAAAAACAAAGCATTCTGCTCAGTTAGGGTGTCAGGCTTGATTTGAGTGAAGAAAAATTAAGCTATAGAAAGTTTTAAAGATGGCTTACTTGGATTTGAGGAACAAAGAAACAACCAATTGCTCTGATTCCATTATGAAAACATCTCTCTTGCTCCTAAACAGGCCGATTTTGAAACAAATAATGCAACAAATGATGATGTAGCAAGGACAAATTTTTTATCTTTAACTTCCTTCCTGCCAAATACTGGGTGGCACAAATCACTGAGTGCTTTTGCCTGGTAACCACATAATGTCCTGGTTATTCCACTTGTTTGTGTTTGGCTGGAAAAGTGGGACACTGGAGCCTTTCACCAGGGACTAGCAAGCACACACATGCATAACAAGGGAGACAATTACAGATGTGCTGTCACTGCACTTCCAGTGAACTCCTAGAACATTTGTAAACAATTCAGTGAGAGGCAACCAAGGGCCTTTGGAAACTAAAAATTATAGACCAGTTTAACAATCCATTTAGCAGTGGAGTGAGTAATTGAATTGCATTTGAATCCTCCAATTCAAATGTAAATTAACATACATATAACATATTTCAGAGACACAGATGCAAGTGATTTGCATCTTCATTTCTGTTTATACTATAGTTAAATATAACACAAGTTTAACAAAATAAATAATTTCCTGGCTAAGAAACTAAATATTGATTAATCTAAAATTCCTGAAAATATATGTATCTAATAAAAATTAAATTCAAACACATGGGAAAAGGAAAAAAAAAGAATCAAACAAACAACAAAAAAAAAAGAAAATAATTTAAAAAAAAAAAAGGAACTGAAATCTACCAATATTTTGCCTCAGAAATATCAGAAACAGCACAGAATAAACGTGGAATTATTGGTTTCCCACCTGCCAGGCAGAAGTACGGGGCAAATCTGGTGGCTGCATGACCTGCTGACAGAACCTGACATGATTCCAAAGTTTCACTGTTATCTCCCACAAAACAAAGCTAAGATAAGCAGTTTTACCAGTGATGAAGTCTGTTCTGAGAGCAGAATAAATATTTTACATTATAATATTTTAAAAGAACATCCATGGAGGTGAAATTTTGCTGTTGTTAATGTTCAAAAAAGTATAAATCTCTCATCCTTGGAAAAATCACATTATGATATTATCCCAACCTGTTACTAAAACAACCAAAAAAAATATTCAGAATACTGCTTCTCCTTCCAGTGAAAAAGTTGATGACAGTACAAAAATTGAAGTCAGAATAAACAACTCTAGTGAGGAAGTGACCTCTTTAAATGATGAACATTCTCAACAGATCACTGCCACTTCCCAGGCAAAGCCTTCATTGATTAAAAAACTCAATACAAGAACACCAAATTTGCTCAAAAGACAGGTAGAGAACATTCTCATGGGAACTGAAAAAGGTGCAACTCTAAGCAAGGGATTTTTTCTCAGTCTTCAAATTAAAGAGGGAGGAGCATTGATAAGGTATATTTCTGCATTCAAAGTGTGTCTTTAGTAGATATGACTTTATTGCTTTTCAAAGAAAACATATTAATCCAAACAGAACATTTCGGTTGATTTCTATTACTCAGAATAAACATTGTTTATCCCAGAAATGTACATTAGTTTGAAATTCATTATTTCATGTTAATGTGCTATGGTCTCAAGAAAAAAAAAGCCTTGGAAATAATAAATAATCTAAACTGTGTTTTTTTTTTCTTTTGATAACTATTTTTAATGATCCGGTGCACCAAAATGTAAAAAAAAAAAATGTATTTACACCATGAACCTCAGTGACATTAGTTCAAATTTTACATGCTACCCAAAATTAATGCATGTAATAAGTCTTTCCTGCAGATTGGTGCCTGATTCTTATCAAGCAGCTTGTCTGCATATGAAAAGACTGACCTTTGAGAAAAGGGAGAATCAAATATTCAAAAAATAGGGAGTTTTTATCCTACATGGTGGTTCTTGCAATGGAAGTTGCTTATAAAAATCTAATTTAGTATTTGAAAGGTATGATTTCTCAGGAAGAAGCTCCAGGAAAATAATTGCTTTTTTCCACTGGTCTTTATATTCTTTGCTAAGGGAAAAATGCATTTCTCTCTTTCCTTCATACACCAAGAACCTTGGATAAGTTATTTTCCACTCAAATAAAACAAAGCAGAACAGAATTGATTCCTTCATGGTTTTTGACGCTTCCAAGGACTGTGGGCATTTACTAAGAAACCATTATTTTTATGTAGTCAACATAATGATAAAGATGTTAAAGGGAAACAACTTGTTGAGTTTTTCAGAGGATCATCATGAATTATCCACCACAAAACCATAATAAGAACAGAATAGAAATTAGGATCTCCTATAAATAAATCACATTTTTTAAAAAATGTATTTGCGCTGAGTTTATTTGAACATATTGAGATATACATCAACTTATTTAACAAAAGATTTTGTAAGGAAACATCAAACAACATGGGCTACTTTAACATGGTTTGTATTGAAACAAAAATATATTGGATTGGCTATTTTTACTTTTATACAGAATACTTAAATGAAAATTTGTGTGAGTTGTCTATTAAACTTTATAAAACTAGGTGAAAAGGATAGCAAAGCTGATTAACTTATTGAAATGTGAGTGAATGAGCACAGTTGAAAATAAAACCCTTTATTTTTCTTGCTCTGTGAAATCACTGTTACTAACAGGTGTCATCTTGGATGGCACAGTAAAGAAGCTGACTTTTAAATAGTTTTTTTTTCTCTTGTTCTTCCTGCATTTATTGTGAACCACAGCTTTAGTAATACACCTTGCCTGCACCCCCTTTTCCTTCTCAGCCAGTGATGCCCACAGATGCACTCAGTTCTTGTTCCATTGCTGCTGATTTTGCAACAGTTTATGGATCTTTTCTCTCAGACCCTTCCTCACAAAATCTTTGTAGTTCTGCATTTCATATGTTGGATGAGATGGATCAAAGTAACTTCACCAGCTCCTTCATAACACAAACAGACACAAGCTCATAGAAGGAAGCCTCTCCCAGTAAAATCCTTATTGACAGAAGCAGCAAAAGCTGAATTCCTGTACTTGATAGTCAATGGTTTTAGAGCACGAGGAGCCAATTTATTTCCTGTGTAATAAACTTGCTCCTCTTGCAAAAGTACTTTTGATGAAAAAAAGAAAACCTGATTCAAAATTCAAAGAAGAAAATTCAGAAAAGAATGGTGATCAACCTTTATAGTTGTATTACTTTAGTGAAAAACAAAGAGCATATGAGCTATCACTGAACTCATTACACTCACAAGTCACACATTCAGGTACAGACACAGAGGTGACAAATTGCTTCACCTCAGATGAACGGCTGTACCCTCCCAGCAGATAAAGAGCCAAACTTTGGACAACTGCCCAAACTCCTGTTGAATAAATGAAAGAAAATCTGCTTAGTCAAAGTTTAAAATAAAGGACCCTCTCTTGTATGAAATGGTGAACCTAACAAGGATAATGCTTGAGCTGGGACAAGCTTCTCAGGATTAGCCTCTATTGAGGTTTTCATTATTTTAGCAGAAAAGAATAAATTCAAGCAGTCACTGTAAAAGTGCATTGCACAAAATCCTCCTCAGTGAGACGTGTTCCTGTTGTTTCTGATCCATAGAGTGTTTTTAATCTTTGAAGTTAACTATTTGGTACATATCATAATAAAAAATTATTTTAAATGGCTACACAAGTATACAATAGTCTGTTATTTGCAGAACTGTCTGCTTTCCCGAATTGCTGCTATTGCATTCAGGACTGATTTATAGACATAGGAACACTGCCAAAGCAGACTTTGTACCACTCTGTTACTCTGTTTCAACTGGATCATTCATAAACAGAAACAAATTATGTAGATAGAAAATTACACTTCTTCTAGACAAGAAAAGGCTTGCAAACTCAAAATTTATTTGTGTTTGAAATGGTATTTGTGAAGGAATGAAATTTTATGCTCAGTAAAAAACTACACAACAAGAAAATTAGAAATATGACACAAAAAACAAAAGCCAACAAATAATTTTAAGTGCAAAACTCTCTATCATTTACTTCACAACATGCAAGTTGAACAGTTTTACATGTTACTAATAGGCCAATTGATGTAAATATGTGAAAAGGGCTCAATGTCAGGATAGGTGTGAAATGCATTTCACTATAAGAAAATAAACTCTAGAGAGATTGTTTTTTTTCTGTTGTCACCAGACTTCCCACTAAGAAAATTTCTATTCCTGCTTTGAAAAGGAAAATATTCTGAATGCAGGCAATGCAATTTGATTTCTTTTTTGCAAGACTTAAAATCACTTTGGTTTTGCATCCCCTTCTTCCAAGGTGGCTTGGCAAGCCAGAATTGAAACCTCTGCACTGTTTTATCCCTCTGTTGAGCCTGTGTAAGCATGCCAGGAAATGTGAGTTTCCCAATGCACCGGGTTTGGGAATAACTTAGAACATTTCCTGCCTGCAGCAGTGGAGGATCAGGGAGCACAGACTGAGCTCAGGGTTAGTGAATGGTACAAGAGAATCTGGCTGTTGCTACCAGGATCTGCTGAAGCCCCTCTGATTTCACTGGGTATGGAACTGACTGCAGTAAAGCTAAATATGACCCTTCAGCAAAAAGGAATTGTTTGCAGCCTGTATCACATGAAGCTGTTGGATGCTTCTTTTGGGCTCTTGCAAATTATGCAAGTTAAACTGCATTCCACCTGTATGGTAACACAGCAGTAACATCCTCCTTATCTGCTGCAGGATGGTTTGTTTAGTATGCAGGTAGGCAGAGCCAGCTTTTGAAGCCCATAATGTCAACAGATCCATCTATGGAAATGGATGAATAAATGTAAAATAGAATTTCTCTTCTTACTAAAATACCAATTAACTGTTATCACTTGTTTCATTTTGAAATATTTACAGGTACAGAAAAAAATGAACCAAAAGGCTTAATATCTTCCACAGGGCTGAGAGTTTATCAGTGAACTTTCTTCAAGCTGCTTAGTGACTGTCACATGGAGCTGTCAGGGCTGGTGGTGACAAACTCAATTTCAAGCACTTTCCAGCCAGCACTAATGGCAACAGACCTTACATTCAGCATGGCCCCCATTACAGAGCTTCAAAACACTGCACAGCAGAGCAGAGGTGTCTTCAGCATAGAAAGCTCTTTTACTTCCCAAAAAACCTGTTTGAGATCTGAAGAGACAAAAATGAGTGACTCTGTAGAATCCAAGTGAAGCAGTCAAGACACTCCCTGGAAACAGAAAAATCAATGCATTTGCCTCTTTTGTGGCTATTTTTTTTTCCATGTTGAATGCCTGGTAAGCCTTTTTCATAACATCAGATGGCATTAAAAAAAAACCCAAAACAAACCCTAGCAGTTAATTGAATGTATTTTCAGAATTAAAAGAAAGACAAAAAAAGCAGGGAAAATACTTTTTTGCAGTAGATGCTTTGGAATTACAAGTTTATAAGAGTAGAAAGTTTACTTTGAGGCATTTTTAGATTTTCTTTGATTTTTATACGTAATTATAAGATGATAATAATTAGAGGCATTGCTTTACAACATGCTACAAGAGGCTTCCTCCTGTATCCAATTTTCAGCACAAAGCAAATAACTGTATAAAGCACTGAACTGACCCCCCAGAATATTTTCCCATCTCTCTCTGCCATAGTAGAAATGAAAAGTTGGCAGAATTTCAGCTGAGATAAAATGGAGCACCCCCAGGACCTTTGGACAGAAAGGTTTATCCAAATATTTTCTAAGTCCATATGCAGAACTCAGTCCTCAAATTCTTGCTTAGAAATGGGTGGCCTAGAATAAATATTTTGGCCTCCTGTTTCTGCTTTATTACTGATACAAATTATATCATTGAGAAAGGCTGGATACTAAAGAAACAGTTCTCCCTCATTTCAGATACTGGATATAAAAAGAGGAATAGATTTGAGCATCTTGAAATTACAGAGGTTTGACAAAATAGAGAAATTTCTGACAGTCTACATAACTACAATGAAAAACTGTGGTGTTTAGAAATAACACTGCCTGTGTTTTTGCCTCCAGTAGACTTTTGCAACAGCTATACATTAATTAAAAATTTTAAATAATACTTATAAACAGCCTGAAATTTTTAATTTCATTTCTTTATCACAATACATCAAATAGTAAAAAATAAATAACATTCACTCACATAGAAGCATTAACATCATGGCATATTTGCTAAGCATGTTATTACAACAGGAACACAGCTGAGCTTTTCCTTCCCCAGCTACATTTTGTACCAAATCCATCTCTATTCCATGACTTCAGCCTCAGAATGTCCCTGAACTTATCTGGTTTGAACCACCTATGCTTGGAAGCTGGAACAGCCTTAAGACACTTTCATTACATAAAGTACAGCTTTTTTTTTTTTCAGTCTAAAATAAATAACAGGTATAAATTCCTTCACATTTATATACCATGATATTTTAAAGCATCAAAATGGACCCTCAATATCTCTAGGAAAGTCTGTAAACTAATACTAACTGTAGTGGGTTTTAAATCATCTTTATGAATAAGGATACTATCTAATAAGTATAGAGTTAAATGGAGTTCAGATTCAATAAGTAAATAACAGTCAGGTATTATAAGGTCTTAACTAATGAGCAAATCTACTTTAAAAATGCAACTTTCAAAGCTCATGAGTTTATGAGATTTTAATTAAAGTGTTCTGCTCTTAATTTAATGTATACCCTTAGGTGCCCAGGTAATGAATTAAACAGACTGGAGGATATGGGACAGAGTTTTTAATTTTCCACTATTATTTTAAGGCTATTTTCATTGTTGTACTAGATCTTCTCCATGTAGGAACAGTTTTTAAGAAAAATAGAAGTGGATTTATCTCATTTCTCAAGACATGTGTCCAATTTTGTCTTTCTAATATTCCTGTAATAAAAGTCCAAATTAGAAACATTGCTAGAGCAATTTCTTTGGTTTGATTTTTTAAAAAACATTTTTAAAAATAGGGAACTTACATTAAAAAGTAAGATTTATGCTTTAGGTGTCTCAAAACCCCCTTTTGGATGTTGAGCAAAATAAGAGGAACTCAAAATGTTCAACTTGGCTAGAGTTTAAAAAATATTGTCTGATCATAAGTACTGCAATAGGAATTGCTGGATGTTGATAAAGTGTGAAAACTTGATCTCCATCAGCAACTGCAGAGCAACTAAGGCCTCAGCTGACAAGTAAATAAAGGTTTTTCTCCCTCTTGATATCTGCTCATATATAAAAAAAAAAAAAAAGCCTGCAGGAATAAGATTTTCCATGAAACTTTCCTTAACCAAAGACCAATCTAAACAGAATGTAACTCTAATTAAAATAAAAATTTAAAAATAACATTACCTTCCATTTAAGCTATGTTCATACTCTCATGTTTATTATTTCAACTTTTCTTCCTGTTAAAGATTTCATATATCTTGTAAATATGCCCTTGAAAGTATCACATGTGGCAAGAAGTCCACATGAACACTGGGGGAATGGCCAGAGCACACATGCAATGACCTTTCAGCAAAACACAGCTTGTGAGAAAATGACTGTCTCAATCTGAAGTGTTACTTAATGTGGCTTAAAGTACCCTTTTTTCTTACCTGAGCTAGTATATCCAAATGACTAAGGTTTCCTACCTCTTTGTCTGATCTTATCATCATGTCCCCTTATGTGTATTCTCCACAGTCATTTCACCTTCAGACAGTTTCTCTTTGGATTCTGCTTGAATTTTTCCTTTATCTTCATCCAATTATTCCTTAAGTAAAAGTTATGATTTAAGTTCCCCAGCAGTTAATAACTTCCTCCTCAGTCCCAGAGCCTACTTACTGAAAAAAGGACACTTGGAATTCTAGAGGCACATGCCTGACTACATCGTTGGTCCATGAGATTTTCTCTTCAGACCAAGATTCTGGTGAAGATAGGAAAGGAGTAAAATAGCATGTATTTGTCTTCTCATTTAGTGAAATTCTTGGAAAAAAGATTGTCATGCCATTCTTTTTGGTGCTCTTTCTCTCAGAAATGTGGATAAAATTAGTTTCATAAAGAATTTATCAATGACATTTTCTCCATGGCAAAATCCCAGGAGCTGTCATACTCGGAGGTGTGACAATGTGTCACATTGAAACACCAGTGCGAAAGGAAAGAATAAATACAGGAAAAGACAGAACTTTATTTATCTTAACCACTTCCCACAGGTTTACCCAAGGCAGTCTCCTGTGTCACTCTTGAGAACAATGGGATCAAACTCCAACAGAGGTTTGGATCCAATGCACAGCTGTGGAAGAGACAAGGCACCTCAGACAATATAGATGTCCCTTCAAAGTCCCTGCCAATGCACTGATGGGGAGACTTTTGTCATCTTATTCTCTGTACCTCTCTGAACACATTCTTCCGTACTAAAATCAGTAAGAAATTAGCATAATTCACTTTCACATAATGTAATCGCCTTTGTCAAGGGATTTGTGGCACATGAAGGTTTTTTCAGTTTCTCCTGGCTTTATAAAAGGAGGGAAGGGCAAAAGGCTTCTCATCTACTATTGCTGAGCGGCCCTCAGCAATACAAGCAGAGGAAAGAACACATCAGTAGCAACAGGAAATTACACTTTGAAAGTCTTCCTTTTCTGAAACAGAAAACTGAGCCTCGAGTGGTGATCTGGTGATCCTTAATACCCTCTGTCTAGGCAGCAATTCTATGTTACTGTCACAACCTTTTTCAGAAGCTAGGAACCTGGCATTAAATTCCTATGCCAATATCCCAGGAGCAGTCAAATTTCTCTCTTGTCCATCTCACCAGCTCCACATTTTACACATGTTCATTAGCTGCAGAGTTCAGTCTTTGATCACAAAAAAAAAAAAAAAAAAAAAATCAATCCATTCTTGGTCATACAGAAATAATGGACTGAGTTTGTAGAGAGACTGAATCAATAGATATGTGGATATACACTTTACTGTCTGATTCAGGATATATTACTCAGCTGCTGTTCATTATATTAAAAATCTGAATTTTTTCAATATTTACCATCTCCTAAAAATCTATAAGTGAGGGAAAAAAATTGAGTATTGTGAATGTTACACAACTTAGTATAATTAGTACCTTTATCCTTGTGACTGATAGGTAGCTTGTATAGCAGCTATAACCCTTTTTTACTACATGATTAAAGTTTCAAATAAAAGAAGTTGAGAGAATACTGACACTAGAAAGAGGTTTAGGGAAATACCAATGTTTTAACTCTACTAAGGCCCCATCAGCTTTTAAATTTATGCATCCATTTTCAGGGTGTGGCCCAGAAATATTTCCATGAATTTGTGATGCTGGTGGTTTCCTGTGACACATAATGAGTTCTTTAATCCTATCTCTAAATTAAACTTGTTTCAATGGTGTGATTAATCAATCGACACCATTATCCTTAAGACAAATACTTCAGTCAAATTCTTTTCATTAAGACCTAATTCAGAATAATTGTTTTCACACTATCCCATTATTAGTCAGGCTTTATCTCCATTCATATCTGACAAGAGGACAGAAGGACAAGAGGTAAGACAATACCACAACAATTGATGTCTCCTCCCAGAATGCAACAGATCTTTTTTTCTATTTTATCTTTTTTTTTTTTTTTTATGTAACTATACTAATTTTCTCCTTCATTTGCTGTGCGGTGATGGGACACCATTGAGCTTATCAAAATAATTTAAAATCTTCCTATTATATGTTTCCAATGTAAATCTTACTTAGAGGATCTCGGTCTATGGGAAGTTGCCTAAAGGAAATGTGAAAAATGAACATTTTAGAAGGTGAAATTAACTGTGCTGTAAGTGGCAGCAGCCCTGTGATTTTGGCTCTGACACGGACTCCACACTCCAGTAAATCAGCTGTACATCTCTTCTCCTTAACACATCCTGAAAAGTTCCTTCCCAAGAAGAGCTGCACTGATTTACAGCCCTTTGGAAAAGACCTGATCTGGCAGCAGATTCTAGGAATTGGGACAGATTCTTATAACAACTATCTAACTAATAAATCAATATACTACCCGAAAGTCTTAATTAGCAGAGGATTTCTTTTCATTTTTAATTGTCTGAAAAGCAATGAAAAGAAGACAGGAAATATTTGTTGTACTAAGTCTTACTTTCATAATTTACACTTTTTAACCTGAAATAATCCTGTTTTATCTACAAATATTCCTCAGTATTTTGCTTTCTATAATTAACACTCATAAACTGGAATTATTTGCAAGAACTTCTGGTTTGATTTTGCTTTGATTCACTGAAAAATAACATTATTTATATTCTAAAGGTGAAACTAAATATAATTTCTTCTCAATGTCTCATTGGAGCTAAACCTCTTCATATGAAGAGTGAATATAAAACAACAGCAAACAAGAAAAAGTGTTCCCCCTACATCTGTGTTTTATTTTCAGAGGCAAATTTGATTTAAAATTCATTGGAGAGAGAAGTTTTCTCTTGGGAAGGGCTCAAATTCATTTATAATTGAAGGAATGAAAAAGAGTCAATATTTTTACCCACTTACTTTGGAAGTGTAACTCAAAATAAAGGTAAACAATGTCAGTGTTGCAAAGAACTGAAACACACATGCAGAAAGGTCCTAACAGACAGGATAAAAATCCTGGTAGAGAAGCGCTGTTATCTCAGCTGAGGTAACACCATATGTTCTCTTTCAGACCTCTCAATCTCAAATGATAATGCTCAAACCTCCTCTTCAATTTAACTCTTATCTCTCTGCTGAATACTTAAAAAAAAAAAAATCAGTGCAAATGTGCAAAAGAAAAAACAGTGTAAGCTAAAAGAAACCAAATTTAATTAGCTGGTGAATTGGTATCTCAAGTATTTTTCAGCATGGCAATTCATACCCAAAGGTGAATTTTCCAAAAGCAAAACTTTTTAGTAAACCTGAGTGGCTTCACCTTTTGAACACTTCATTTGCTTATTAAATTAGAGCTTTTCACTTTCAGAAATTCAAGCTTTCAGAAAATATCCAAGCCATCCTGAACAAAAGCTTAATTTGGCAAATGTATCCTTGAAAAATGACTTCTGTACCAAATCAAGGTGTCTCTGCTGTATTCACAATATTGATGCTGTCTTTAAGTAATCTTTAATACTTATAAGGACCAATTTAAATATAAGAAATGCCTCTAAGACAGGGATTAAATGGTCCTTTCAATGAAGCAAATAGAAATCTTATCATTATTGTAAAGATAATAATACCATCATATTGTAAAGATAAATAAAGGATTTTACACAGAATTTTACCTTGTCAACAATTACATGACTTTCTTGAAATAAGCTCTATTTCTCTTCTCCCACATTTGCTCGAATTCCTGTTATGGAAGGTTCCTGGGGATACCTTCAAGTTTCATGACAAAAACCCCATCAAAATCAATTAATTCATGTGGATAATTTTCATGTGAGGAGCTGAATTCAGAAGGAATGATGGAACAAGTGCTTAGAGAAATGTCATATATCAGCTGTTGGAATTGCAGTTCTCTCATACCACAATTTTATCTTCTGTTGAAGCAGAGGAAAGAACAGTTTGTCTGAGACTTTTTAGGAAATGTTACACAATTTCAAGGCTGCCCAGTGTGAAACCCTGGTAAAAGGTTAAACTTTCCCACTTAACTTTCAAAGATAAAAGAGGTGCTTACATTGAAACCTCAGCCACTGAGCAATATAGGTAAAAGACATTCTGCCCCTGAATAATGTGGCCTGTTTCAGATAAATTTCTAGGGTTTAAGCTTTGGTTTTATCGAGGGCCATAGGATGATTAATACTGGAAGGAACCTCATCAGGTCACCTCCTTTCTGCTCAGGGCACAGTAATTTACAGGAGCTCAGCTTGTACATTTATCTCTACATTCATGTGCTGCACAGCACATCATACCAAATCTACACCTCTAACCTTGGATCCTGACATAACTTCCTCAATACACAGGTGGGCTCATTTATATTTGGAAAAAAAAAAGAATCAAAATTAAAATACTTCACACTTTTCCTTAAGAAAATATATCTATTACTGGTATTAGCATATTATAATTCATTTCTTGGAATACATTTCTACTAATTACTTTGCTACTTGAGTTTTAAGGGTTGGTTTTTTTCTAATGGAATACTTATATGTTTTTTTTGAAGGGGTGAAAACCAGGATTTATCTGGTATGGTACTGTAAAACCCAGAGGGCTTTTCTTGACTTTCACTATTGTTACACGAGCCAAAAGCCCATTGTACCTGGCAAGGTAAGGCAGTTTCATTGCCAAGTAGCTGGTATATTTAACTGGGTTTAAAAACATGAACCAATAAATATGGATGGTGACATGAACAGAAAACAATCAGTGTGACTAGCACACGAGTGATAGACACCGTTTTGACACAGGAAACACTTGTTTACAAAATCATTTGTTGAGGAGGGGAGAGTCCCAAAGCTTTACAAAATCTGCCTCACTTTATCCCATTCTTTCCTCTGAAAAACACAGTTTTGTAGCATTCATACTCTTAAACCAGTGTCAATACATGGGATATTATATTTTTTTTTCCATTGAGAAATGTGAAGGAGACTCATTTGTAAGACCTGACAGTGAAAAAGTGGCTCTGGAATGTTTGACATCATTTGCCTGAAACAAATTCCTGCCTCAGAGACAGGCTGATACTCTATATGACAGTTTTCCAAATAAATCTCATTCCATTCTGGCTTGTAATCATTGCATTTCTCACTGCTGTCTATTAAGACTTGCTAAAAAAAGTCAATTATTTTCAGCAGAAGCCATGCTGTGTTCTGATTAGAAAGGAAACTGTAGAGGAATAAATGGTTTTCAGGTAATAAAACAAAAAATCCTTTTCATGCTCTCACATTAACCAAATCTTTCTAAGATATAATTCAAATAATTAGTCAGCTGTTACTGGTTGCATTCAGAACAACCACTAATATATCATTGATATTAAAATCAAATATCTTTAATAAGTGATTGTGTTTCAGAGCTTAAGGAGTGACAGCCATTTCTTTTAGCAATGGCAAATAATTTGATAGTGATAAATGGAAGGACATTAAAAACTCTGGGTGAAATTGCCCCTCTTCACGGGGTGAGCACCACTCAAATTCTGGATCACTGAAGTGTTGTGCTGAAGTCACTCAATTCCCATGATTTGTATTCTTCACATAACTTCCTAAAAACATGAATTTTAGACCATTTTAGCATATTTACCTCACTAAACCGTGGGGCCATCTCTGTAGTCGAACAGCAGCAAGAACAAAAGTGTACTGCTGCAGAGGTACTGCAAGATGTATCATGAATATTGCTGAAAATCAGAAGGATTAATTTCAGTGACTTCAGCAAGTCTGTGGTGAGATTCTTGTTTTTAAACCTTATACTAAAATATCATTTTCCTATTTTTTTACATTCTTGCCAGTTTCTAGAAAAGCAAAGTTCTAACCAAGAGGGAAACACTAAAAAATATATCTTATAAAAGTGTTTGGAACTGCTGCATGAAACTGCAAACACTTTTGCAAGACATTCAGAGAGACACACAGACCAAATGGAACATATTAGCTGAGAAAGAATCCTAAAAATTTGGATATTTGTTTGTACTCAAGAAATAATATTTGAACCTGAATTCTTCACATTGCATCAGATGCCTGCTGGACCATGGAAATAATAATATTTGGTAATCACTAAAATTTGATATTTAATTGCAGAAATCCCTGTTTCAGTGTGGATTCAACTTGGACAGAGAGCCCTCTTCCCCATCACCCAAAAAATAGAGAAAATCCATGAGTTTGGGGGGTTTGATGATCAATATTATTTAAAAATTTCTAAGGGATAGCAGCTGATTTCCTAGAATTCATAGAAACCAGCTCAAAAACTCATTCACACTGCATTTCTTACAGCTGTCCTGAGGGTACTTGCTACCTAAGCTTCATTTCTTATTTACAGGAGCAGCAGGTCTACATCTGCTTTTCTGAGCCAGCAGATGAAAATACAAACCACATTCTGCTTCAGCAGCCTTTCTTTAGTTTGGGTTTAGGTTTGTTTGGTGGGTTGGTGTTTTTTTTTTGGTTTTTTTTGGTTGCTTTTTTTTGAGGCCTTGTGATCCATTTTGTATTATTCTAGAACAGCATAAATTAAGAATTACTCTGGCATACAGAATTAGTTGTCTAGAGGTTGATCCTTTTGCCTTACACTTGGTAATACATACATGTCATAACTACATAATGCAAAGGACACCTTGCACTCTTTCAGTTCCCCCTTCTCTTTATGAACTCAGCCAAAGAAAGAGCTCTCATGTCACAAATACTGGGTTAAGGGGTTGTGGCTCCACCTCAGGTGCTTGTTGCTCCTCTCAGAAGGCAACTGCTGCAGGTCAGCTGCTATTGCAGCAGCCTCTGCCTGCTCCAGTTCTGTCAAAGGGGCTGAGTTCAAAAAAAAAACCACAGCAAACCACAGATGGGATGTGAGGGAAGCAGATGCATAGTTAAGCTGTCAGATCCAAAGGGTGATGAATTCTGCCTTACAAAGGCAGAGGGTACAGAGGAGACAGCAACACAACAAACCACCCAAGTCAGTGGTGTAGGAAGATGCTCAGCTGCATCCAGAATAGGAAATCTGAGTACATCCTCGGAGGAGTTCTTGGGTGTGTTTTGCCATTAGATTTCTAATCCCATGGGACAAGGTCAAATTTTGTAATGTAAAGAACTGCGAGTTCACAAAGGAATAAAATATCCCTCTTCTATATATTGTATCCATGTTATAAGTGTACCTGTTTGCCTTTTAAAAATTGTACTGTTAATCATACAAACTGGGATTATTTGCAGAATAACAAATTGATCAATAGGCTGAACTGCATTTACAGCATTTATTAGAGACATTACAATTTACAGTTGCCAAGATTTTGCACCACTAAATGAGAAACTTTTGGCAAATTATTGGACATCACACAGAGAGAAAAGACAGAAGAGTTATAAAAACAAAGAAATATTTCTCATCTACTTTTCTGGATAACAGGAAAGCCTTCCAAACCAACACGATGAATAAAATTATTTCCTGTGTTCCATGTCTGCTTCCCCTTTAGTACTAATTACACTCCTATGCTTATCTGACACCTGTCTGCTTTTAAATCACTAATTAAAATATGAAATGTGGTAAGCTATTTTTAAGCACAGATTTCTATTGTTCACCAGGCTGAATTATTCCTTCCCTTTCCAAAGAGGTGCTACCGTACATTTCTCAGGATACAAAATGGAAGAGAAACCAAACAAACTTTGCCACCACTTTTTGGAACAAAGCTTTCTGCTCTATTTGCCCTCTGTCTTAACAGTTAACCAAAATCACTGTCCTCTGGGAACCATCCTGATTTAATTAGTAATGCTGGAGCATGACCACAAATACAGGCACGTTAATTTCATCTGCATTCCAAACACAGGGAAAGGCCTGTTATTGGCAAGAAAGATTCCTTCTATTTCTTGTGCTTGCACAATTCTCCTCTGTCTCTGCTTAGCTGCTTATTCTGGATGTTCATTTTCTTGTTCCAAAAATCCCTCCATGCAAAATTCATCCACAGAGTATTCGTCTTCTCCAGGACAGTTCAAATCACACCGGCAGATACTTGTACAAATTAAGGTATTTAGTGTAAAAAAAACCATAAGTCTAAATGGTCTTTCATTAGTATTTTTGCAACCTCATGTGGACACAAAAGCACTAGACTATAAAATACATCAAAAATATTCTGAAAATTTTACTAAGCAGTATCTTAAACCTACTTAAAGTACTGGATCTAGCTTTTGAAGGGATACAGTTGGAATTTAAATAAAAATGTTCACATGTTCCATGCTGTTTGAAGATGCAAGCTCTCACTGAACAAAAGAGAACATCATCTTGCACAAATGTTTTTAGGAGGTTTGTTGCATATTCCTGAATTTTACACCAGCAAATTTTTATGTAACTTTTTTTACTAAATAATATTTATAAGCACCTCAAAAATAACATGGAGTGTATTGTTAAAAAAAAAAAAAAAGAAAAAATCTCATTATTTCTACTCGAACAAAAATATCTTCTGCTTAATAGTTACATTTTAGGAGATAAATTCTGCACTGATACATTCACAGTAACATCAATTCAATCTCAAATCCCTGCAGGAAGGCATTACATTACATGGGCTACATGCTAGAGCTCCACAAGGTAGAATCAAATATAATGTAGCAAATGCAAACCAGCTCCATTTGTGTATGTGGAGAGCTGCCCAAAGTAATTCACAGAGACACAAATGTACAGTCTCCTCTGCTCTTTTTCTGTCACTCTCTCTGTCCCTTGCTTCAAACTGCAGACTTGGCTTCAAAAGGAAAGATCCTGTCACGTGAGAAGAAAAAAAGATTCCTTAATCCATTCCATCCATCTCCTCACCCCACGTTGTTTTACTTTGATCATACAGAATTTAGAGGTTTTAGACACATTTCCAGTGTGCTGACCCAGACATTCAGACTGAGGGCAGGTTTATGTGTGTGCATATATACATATACAGATGACTGGATCTGATCACTGTTCACCCAGCTGCCAGTTGGTTCCACACAAATCACTCCAGGGATATGCAAACACAACAGGAGAGATCCTGTGTGCACCATCTGAACCTCCTCTGTACCTGCCTGATGCTGGCAATTTGCACAAAATCCTGCAGCACAGAAATAAGGTTGTATGTGTGTCTAACTTTGCAAATTTCATTTTAATAGTACAGACAAACATGGGGATTTCAACTTTTTCAAGTCTTACTTTTTTCTACTTGTTGTCATGGATACTACACCTTCTCTTTCTCTTTTCTCTCTTTCATCATATTTGACTTTTCTCTGTTGGTGTCCATGGTGACACCCTGCTATTAGTACACAATGCATGTCCTAACTTCCACATTTTTAAAATGGACTCAGGTATTTTAAGAAGTTTCCCCTATGTGACAGATACTATTGCATATTAATATGTCTTTACTTACAAGGAATTAAAAAAATCTTTTTTTCTGTGTACTTATGAGATATTTTCAGTTGTATTCACTTGGATGAACCCATGAGTTGCAGCATCTTCTTTTCAGAATGGCCTCTGGGGACAGCTGCCATACATTCAATCCATCACACAGGCAAATGAGGATGCAGAGCAATCAGGCAAGTGTTTATGCATCAAAATATAATTGGCCGAATTTACAGCGATGCAGATCTTCAGAAGTAGACAGTATAAGCAAGTAAGCCGTACAAGAAATCTCATAATCTGAGAACATTTAAAAAATACACATTTCTCCCTGTAACTCACAGTGCTTTCAAATGATTTACCAATATACACCTTGAGTGAAAAAAAAAAGTCCCTAAAACCACAAGATAAGCACCAAACCCAAAGGTGAAAATACTAAAATGATGCATTTTTGTTCCAAAAATGATTTCTGCACATGATTTCATTATTTTACTACTTTCTCATTTAAAAGACTGTTTTCAGAGGATCCAGCAAATACAATCATTGGTGAGTCAACCTACCAGTTAGAACCTGAACTGGCTTGAAGATGCTATTTGCACAGCTCTCTGTTTCTGAAGGCAAACTCTGTAGTAATGAGTTGTGGTTTTAAAGCTGCATGATCATGCTGGTCTTGCGGCTTACTATAAGGACCAGGCAGGTTTGGTTTATAAAACAGAGAAAACAAACTAACAAGCAAAGAAACAAAAGGTTTTCTGATATGGACCTGTAAACTGGAGCAATGACTAAGTGGCAAAACTTCCAATAGCTTATATAAGGCTGGGCTCCCAAATGGCACTTTAAATTTCCACAGGCAGTGAAGTGTAACCTGGGCATGCAAACTTCAGCCCCAGAGAAGCTCTGGAAAACAAAGAAGTGAATCACTGTGTTGGACTTTGCCAGACAGCAGCTGTCAAACATTCCCATGAATATTTGGTGGTAGGAATCCTGGCATACTGCTGCACTCAACACAAATAAATAATTCTGATCTGTCTTGGTGTGATAAAGTAAACCCCCCAAAAAGCTGTTTACAGCTGCATGAAATCATATTTGTCAGGGAACAAGTGTAGGAATTTTTAAGTCTATAGAATTCACAATAAGTATTCCCTAGTGCCATAAATTGTAGAAATTCACTCATGGACACTGTAAATCAGATTTGCTAGTTTTTCCCTGAGATGCAATCCAGAAACAATTCCTCTGATTTCCTTCACTTATTTTGCCATCTTCCCAGGAGAGAGCTATTCTAACTTGCTTGCTCAGTAAACTGATATCTGAAAACTGGCTGCTAATTAGCCTCTGTTGCCATTCTCAACTGGTGATCTGGGAAATCAAGCCCTGGTCTCCTATGTACAGTAAGATCAATAAGCTACCACCTAGACTGCTGAGACATGATGTCAGTATTGGCTGTTCTGTAGAGCATCCCCCCTCTGATTTGCCTCTAAATTGTAGTGATAATGTGCTCTTAAATTATTCAGAGTGTTCAAATTTACCTTATTAAAAAAAAGAAGAAAAAAGTAAAAAGGAATGTGAACCCAGTAGCTATAGATAAATGATCCCAGTGGAGTCTCCAGATGTAAAAAAAAGGTATTTCAAAGTGTTTTACAAGTGATGAGTTTTCAGCTTTTAGAAAGACAACAAGCATGGATGATGGCTATTTCCTCATTTAAAAATCAATAGATTTCACCTCTGCAAAAATTAACTGTGCAGATAAAAGCAAAAAGCATAGAACAGATAATCTTTATGGAAAGATTGGGGTTTCTTTCTCATATGGGATGGCTATTACAGGTCTGTTGGGTGCAATAGAGTTCAGCAAATTCACACAAGTTGCAACTCAGATGCTCCTCCATTATTTGTGTCTTCACTAACTGGTGTCTTAAAAATGATGAAGACCTGACAAGAGGAAAAACTGAATAACTTTTTGTTTGATTTTAGATTTTTATAGGTAATTAATACTAAGTTTTTATATGTACTTGAAAACCTGATAGTTTTGGAAGGGTGTTTTTGCAGCCTGGAGAAAGAGGTAACCAAAGTGAATTTCCATCTTGAGTTACCTGCTGGGTTTTGCAGAAGAGAAGGGGAAAAAAAAAAGAGAGAGAAAAAAGAACACTCGCAAGACAATAAAAAATAGCTCCCAAATGGCTGGAGTGGAATTAAAATTGCAACAGACCAGATTTAACCACGTTAAAAATTAAATACTGTTACTGGCAAGAAAAATTGGCAAAGAATTGTAAAATTATGGACCACAAAGACAGGTTAACCCATTTTCAGTTTCATAGTTTGTGATATTGTCTCAATTTTTAAGCATTTTCTGACATAGCTCAATTCCATTATGGCGCTTTGTAATTATAATCCTTTATTTGTGGTCTCTGTATCTACTCTAATGCTAAAACCTTAAGCCTCTCTAACACTAAGGTCATTATCTGATCTCTCCAGTTTATCCTCTCTGAAACATTAACCTTACCCAGGGATCTCTTAAAGGGCCACACATGCTTAGGGCCATGATAGCCCTGACTGAAAACAAATTCAGCTCTTTGCTGATTGTCCCGGGGTGACACTGAGGGTCTTCTTGTGGTGGCAAAGCCATGCATGCATTGCACGTCGTGGTAATGCTGTTGTGTGCTTGGATCCCCATTTCTTTAAAATTTGGGCACAAACACAGCACCCAAAAAACCTAGAAAAGCAAGATGATTTAATCAGCTAAACAAAGCTTCCCACAGGTTATCAAATGGTGGATTTCTGTAGTTTGCTGTATGTGGCCTTGCACCTGGGGAGGAGCAGCCCCAGGCACCAGCACAGGCTGGGGTGACCTGCTGGGCAGCAGCTTTGCAGAGAAGGACTGGGGGTGCTGGTGGACAGCAAGCTGTCCATGGCCAGCAGTGCCCTGGGGGACAAGGAGGCCAATGGGATCCCGGGGTGCATCAGGAACTGCATTGCCAGCAGGTCAGGGAGGCGATCCTGCCCCTCTACTCAGCCCTGGTGAGGCCAGTCTGGAGTGCTGTGCCCAGTTCTGGGATCCTCAGGACAAGAGAGATGTGGAGCTCCTGGAACTGGTACAGTGGAGGGCTACAAAGATCATTGGGGAACTTGAGCTCCTCACTTACAAGAATAATCTGGAGGAATTGGGGCTGCTTAGCCTGAACAGAAGTCTGAGAGGAGACCTCATCAAAAATAGATGTTTTTCAAAGGGTAGGTGTTGAGAAGATGGATCCAGGCTCCTCTTGGTGTGCTGAGCAACAGGACAAAAGGGAACAGGGATAAACTGGCACTCAAGGAGGTTCCATCTGAATAATGATAAGAACTTCAGTATTGTGAGTGTGGCTGTGGGACAGACTGCCCAGAAAAGTTATGGAATGTCCCTCACTACAGATATTCAAAAACTGTATGGACACAGGCCTGAGTTATATGCTCTGGGTGAAATTTTCTGGACCAGGTGGCCCCCCTGAGGTCCCTTTCAAGCTTACCCATTATGTGATTCTGTGATCATTGGTGGTCCAAGACCTGCCTGGGGAGGTTTTTTCCTGGTTATGAGAGCTTGAAGAGACAGTCAGCTCTAAATAACTTACACTCATTATGACCCCAGAAGGATAACATAAATTTGCCTGTTTACTTCCTTAGTACAATTCCAGGCAATTCCACTGTGTTGTAAATCAAACAAATGAGCACGTGACCAGCTTGGCTGAACAGGGAACTCCCCAAGATGCTCAAGTGGAAAAAGAAAATGTATGATCTTTGAAAAGACATCATTATATGTCCCCTCCAACTGAAACAGGCTGTTATATTCTACTTTCTTTTAAAGAATTACTGAAAAGGAGATATACCAGGACTTTAGGTACCCTAATATACCCTAAATAATACAATTAATTCTCAGTAACATTAAAATAAACAATTCAGGCATCTTTCACCAGCAGCCTAGAAGATCCTAGAGAACAAATAATTATTTAAACAACCCAGTCATGTGAATGATCTTTTTTAAGACAGGATAAGTGCTACAGATCACAGCTTCCTGTCATGGTCTATCCTCAATTGACATACAAGCAGTGTGTGCATCTGAAAAGCAGGACACAAAAAAAAAAGTGATGGGAATTTACATCCATGATTCCCATGTTTTAGTGATTTCTTGCTTCTCATACAACCTGTTTTTAGTTTTGAGACCTCAGGAGAAGCAGGCATACCTGGGATGGAAGAAAAGGTATGGTAAAGGGCAGCTCAACATAATGTCATAGGCAGCTCAGTAAAATCTCTTGGCTACTCTTGGTTTGCAATCCAGTGTCCAGAAATCCCATCCTCTCCACTCACATACACACACCCCACAAATACTCAGAAATTCCCTGTACAGGAGGAATAAGAAAGAAAATTCACCGTGTTCCAGTTCTTATTTGTGAAGAATTTCACCATCAATGCTCTCTGGTCAGTGGAGAAGGCTCTGTGAAACAACCAGCAGAGAAGAAAATGCCATGGATGGGGGTCAGCATCTGCTTATTCGTGACAGACACTGATGATTTCTGGGTCATGTCTGGGCACATACATCTTCTAACATCTCCAAGCACAAAATAAACTTTAGATTAGATATTTCCAATCAGCTTGCTAAACAGCTCTTCAGTAAAAACACCACGTTCCAACTAAAGCCACATTTTAAAACATAAACGGCTAACTTTCCATGTTTATGGATTTATTTTTAATTCATTAAAATATTTTGCCAACAGAAATATACAGTTATAATACCTCAGGGGATCTATTTTTCTTCTTCTCAATGTTTTCATTATCTTTAGTGAGCTTCACTCCCATGCACATATTCCCCATGATCCACTATAATCACCAAACCCGTACAAGGACTGACAGATAGGTACCACAGGAAATATAACCCAACTTAAGATCACAATAGACAAGAGAATGGAAGCAAAATTGATGAATTACTGTCCCAGAAAGCACCAAGGTAACTTTTCAAAGTGAAATATTTTGGGTTTAGATCTTTCATCAATATTTTTCACAGGGGAAGAATATTTGTAGCAATATTTTAAATATTTGTAAAGCAAAGAAGTGAAGAAATGGATTTAGCAGAGCTGAGAAAGGGAGTTTTCTTTTCCTGGTGCCTTTTTTTTTGTTTCCAGTTGTACTTTCTGGCTGTATTTTTCTTGTCCATAAGAACAAGCTCTGTGTTTTTTTTTTTTCCTCCTACTTCCTTTTTGAAGACAAAAGACGTAGGAGGAAAAAATTTTTCATCATTTTTAAGCTAAACTCCCTCTAAGCTCAGGATAGGTGGTGATTGCTGATATAAACTTATTATGAAACCCCTTGAGCATTACAATCGCCCTGTTCTGCTTCCCATGGAGAGAGGCAGCTGCTCTTTAGCACAAGACTTGCTTAACTTTGTCTTGCAAGCTTAAATGAAGGAAGTTAGGGCATTAAAGTGAATTCAGGGAAACATGATGGAGCATAAAGAAAAGGAAGAAAAATCTGAAGTATGAACATGGAATTCTAATCAGTGGGCTAAATGTGGCAAATGTAAAGGTTAATGTGTGAACTGTAAATCTGTGTACTGGAAGTGCAGTCTTGGAGATGGTTTGGAGCAGTCTGTCATCGTATCACCTAAAGCTTCAGAACCCTCCTGCTCTGTCTTGTTGAACTCCTGCCCAGTGAAGAAGATACTTATATTCAAGCAGAACAGAAGTTAATTTAAAGATTTAATGTGCAGCTTCTTTTAGATAGTAATAAAATCCTTTTCAAAGCATTAAGTCTGCAGCAGAGTTGTAATAAATAAAAGAGCTTTCAGACTTGCATCTCCAATTTCCTTGTATTTAAATCCCTATTGATGATGCCATAACTACCTCTACTTAGACATTGTTTTGGAGACTGTGTGTACTACTGCAACAGCTCTTAAAACTTCCAGATGAAGACAGAGGTTACCACAGTGCTCAATAATTCAGACTTTACTCTCCAATTACTCTCTATCCTGTGCTCATGGCCACAGGATAATGCCACAGGATCTTAGAGCTTGCAATTTGCAGTCCTTATTTGGGCTAAACCCACCTGATATTCCCACTTCCAACAATATTTATATTGTACTTAAATTGATTATGTATTTCTATTGTATTTCTGAAGGGTGAGCCTTGGTATTAAAATATACAAGATAGTGAATATATATATATATAGGAAACTTAAAAAGGTGAATCCAAACAAAATATAGGGACAATAAAAGACTCATCACTGGTCAAATTTTGAAGGGGAAAAGTTAATATTGGACTGCAACCATAGGAAATGTGAACATTTTTGTACTACTTAATAAGGAAAACAGCAGAAGCTGCAAATTTACTAAGTAATAGGGAGCAAAACTGAGCATTTTTCCACACTAACATTCTATTTTATTTTCCTGGAGAACTAAAGTATCCACTTCAGTAGAGATTTTTTCTTATTTAAATTTAGGATTTTATGTATAAAAGTACATCTTGCAAAACACAAAAATCTATCATATCTTTTGAGAGTCGATTAAGCTTAAATTAAACAATTTCTCCTTTCCTAAATGTTATGAAAAAATTACTCTGAATCCATTAAGTTATTAGGGACAACCAAAAGTATGTGTGATTTAGATTATCCTCTTTCTCTGTTATTAAAGTAATTCAAGTACTCATATTTCCAGATTTTGGTGACAAAAAATTATTTGGTTGGGTTAGCAATTTTCCCTACAAGTGTGTTCACTCCAATTGCAATACCTTGGATTTTC
The DNA here is from genome assembly GCA_003676055.1 of Chloebia gouldiae. Lineage (NCBI taxonomy): Eukaryota > Metazoa > Chordata > Aves > Passeriformes > Passeridae > Chloebia > Chloebia gouldiae. The sequence goes on along the minus strand of QUSF01000008.1, from coordinate 21,665,362 downwards.
CTACTGAAAGTTTGCTCAGGGGCTTAGAAATAAAGACATTCATTCACACTCCTATTTAGAAAAGGACTTTCCTGGGGAAAGAAAAGTCGATATTCAGACTGGGGAGCTCATCAGCAAAAAACCTCTAAAGTTAGTATTTAGCTATAGATTCCCTTGTAAAATACATTATTCAGAAACTGATTTTCTGGTTTTTCTGTGGCCATAATTAGCTGAAATCTTGTAAATAAAAGGTGCATATAGTAATTCCTCCTCCGCAGAGATTACCTGATTGTTTCAGCTGCACTTAGTCTGCTGGGCTGAAATAAGCTGTAAACCAGAGCTCCTCCCAGTTACCTACTTCCTCAACAGACAAAGACCTGTTTTCCCATTTAAAAGAAGGCTTTTTTTCTGAAGGCTTATTTATGAGATGGGGACAGCAATTCTGCTGACATGTGTGTGTCCTTTTTTTTAAGCCCAGCTCTCCTAAATCACCTGAAGCCTGGCAAACACATCCTTCCTGAGACACAGTGGGTAAGAACAGTTCAGCTAAAATCCCACTGTCCTCATTAAGGAGGGACACTTCCCCTTTCCTTCACACTTAGTCCTCTGTTCTCTGCTCTTAACACCTCTCAGCTCCATCAGTATGCTATGGGCAGACACCTAAACTGAAACCAAGCTGAAGGTTATTTTACTGCATTCATCTCTTGGGAATTGGTATGATTCCTAAAGGGCAATAAATATGACAATCCAAATGTAAAATTTTCCTTAAAATCCAAAGTGATTAGTGGGGTTTGGGAGATTTATTGGTAACCTCGGTTCAAGTGATTCCATATTGAGGCTACCTGGAGCAGAGGCTAGCCAGAGTAAGAGAAATAAAGTAGGAATTTATTAAAAAGGCCTGCAAAGGATACACCTTGGGCAGTAGAGGAGCCTGGCTGAGGCTATACCCAAGATGGATGGTGAGTCACGAGTTTTCACACTTTTATAAGTTTTGGTCTATTTACATATTGGGTTTAATTATCCAATTACATCTTCAGGCTGTGAAGTCCCATCCTCCCAGATTGTTCTACTCAATCTGCTGTTTACACTTTTTGGGCCTGAAGCTGCAAAGGTATCCTTGATTCTTGGGCTGGAAAAGGATTGTTTTGTCTGACTAAACTGTGAAGAGAACTTGCTAACACTTTATATGAAGTTCAGAGTTATATACTAATGCAGTACAGAAAAATATGAAAGCTAAAACATAAGGCATCACGAGCATAGTTATTCATACCTGTCACAATGCTTAGCCAACTGCCAAATGTCTGCAAGTCACACTGCTTAGCCAAATATCTGCAAGAATGTCAGATCGTGTATAATGAACCAAAATTTTCTAAAAGCATCAGAGGTTTTTTGGCTTTCCCATGGAAAATAAACAGTGCTGCATTTCCTATTTTCCTGTTTTAAACTCTTTTGTTTCCTTCCCTCCCTCTACTTAGCCCTGATGCCCTGTCCTATTAAGGGCTTCTTCCAGCTGTATACCAGCACAGACCATCTGTCTAATGATGATTTTATACATGGATCACTTCCAGCACGGGATTGCTGCCCACAATGGTCCCTCCCAGAAATCTCTTCTTCCTTTTATGCTCCTGTACTTCATGTTTGTTTACATTGACCACACTCATGCTATTGGTGGCCACAGAGCAATAAAAATGTTCCACCACCATTTATTAATCCATTGATAAATTATATGAAATCACTCTACAAAACCCACATGCTTTTCAAGCTCAGCTATTATGCTAATACATTAGTGGTGTTTACTTGTGTTTCTAATTCTCCTTTTTCCCCATGGGCAGCTGAGCCACTCAAGGAAATTCACTGCAATGCAAAAAGAAAGCACAAGAAATCTACCTACTAGAAATGCTTCATTAGTATTTATTCATTGATTTCCTTTGTTTGAGAGAACAATGAACCAGAAATGTAATAGAGCTTTTAAAAACAAGTTTAAATTCCACTTTACCCAAACTATTGCTTATTGTGGTCCATCACCAGTTTCAGCTGCTGAAAAACAACTCTTCACTTTAGGGGACTTTATTTCAACTGGGATCTTGGATATACAAACCAAATATGAAAAATTATGCCATGAAGAACTTTCTTGTCAAAACAGATGGTGAAAGCAAAAAGGATCTGAGGGATCTTGAATGTAAAGTACAAAGCAGCATTCAAATACTGGATCAGCCTTGCGGCCAATGTAAGAATAAAACTAATTTTAATATTTTGAACTAAATGGAAGTATTTTTGCAAAGCATCAACCTAAATAAAATCCTTAATTTTTTTATTAATTTCATGGCTATTTATTAGGTCCCAACCACAGGAAAATAATCAAGTATTTTAAAGCATAGTAAAGGTTTAAGGTGTTCAAATAAATGATTGGTGTGTGTGTGTGTGTGTGTATATATATATATATATATATATATATATATTCAAATTGTAAGTGTAAAAAGTTAAAATGATTTCTTAATTTAAAGCAATAGAACGTCCCTGGGACTTGGATGTTAAGTTTACTGAATAATTTCTAGTTTCTGACTGAAAGGGTATTTGAAAAAATTTAGTTTTAATTGACCTTAGTTTTAACTTTTCAATGCATTTCTTGAAAAAAAAAAGTCAGAGCAGAGTTCTATTAAAAATTTCTCTATTAGTTTAACTATTTTAATTTTTATACAATTTCTATAAATTTCTATGCTAAAATAATAATTCCTTTCAAATTTTATACTGAATTTCAAGGATTTCAATAATGAAAGCTTTACTTATTCAAAATTTGAATTCAACATGAATTTCATAAATTATTTAGCCATGGATCCTGAAGTTTTCAATGAACAATAAAAATCTCAACCAAACCTAAATCATTTTACATTACCCATTCTCATCAGACAAAAAAATTAATTACAGACAACTCAGCTCAAGATACTGGTGACTTGCAGTAGAAGAAATACATTCATTAACAGATTAGCAATCCTCTCTCCTGGTACACATTTCACATGTATTCTCATTGAAAATTTTGTTCTAGTTTGTCCTAAATAATGCATGTTTCTCAAATTCTGAACTTTATGAATTATGTTTAGTCCCTTTTAATAAAAATTGAATACATTCTCTGTATATTCCCTTTCATATCCACTGCATGGACAATTTTTTTGCCATGGAAGGAAAAAAAAAGCAGCATGAAAAATCTAAAATTGTAGCAGTTACAAAACTGACTGTGTCTTCTTATGTTCTTTCACTGATTTTCTGTGTCTTCTGTGGGCTTCTTTTGTTTCCATCAGTACTAGATAAAGACTATTGAAAAGATTTAGAGGTGTAGTTATCTCTTCTGCCACTTCTACCCCCCAGGTACTTGAAGAGTCATCTATTCTAGCCATGCTTTTGTTTTTTTTTTTTTCTTTTTCCCGGAATTCATTCATTATGCAGGTACACTAGTTCATGTGAATTAAGTTTTGAGATTTTTTTTCCCCTGAATAATAAGAGGTTCTGGCCATATTAATTGCCTTACACAGAAAAGAGCCCTACTCTAAGAAAGTGCACTGTCAATGAGCTCAGAAGCCTCTTACACTGCCAGTGGAAAAAGTAACACAAAATGCAGCCTCGTTGCTTTGTAAAGCCTGGCTAAGTTTTGTCATGAATTCCTCTGCCAGAAGATGAAGCCAAACTTGCACTCTTGTGTCATTTAGCCTATATGTAAAAATGTTTGGGAGCCCTTCATTGGAAACTCTCTTCAAACCAGCAGATTACTATTCTTGACAAATTAGTTTAAATTAATAATGGATGCTCTCCCCCTTCTTCTGTATATAGTTTTGTTTTAATGTTTCTTGTTCTTCCAGCTTTATATCAGTGGTTTTCTGGACAATGTGAGTAAATTCTGGGCTTTCCTGACTGCAAAAATATATTTGCAGTATGGATGTGGAAGTGCATATCTACATTTTCACATGTAAAATTTGAGATCAGAAATAGATTGTTTCAAACCACAAGAGTTCTACTACAATGACTTCAATTAGGAAGCCTGAGGTTGCAGCAATTTCAAGTTAATAGTGCTGTTTTTCCTTTATACTTCTCAGATATGCAAGCACTTTAAGGCTGTGTAGGGTTTATAAACCCAGCTTTTAGTGCCTTCTTTGCATTTGGAAATTTAATTGCCACAACTTTAAAAATTTCTTTTACAGTAATCAGTCACAACTATTTCTCAAGACTCTTTGCTCTTTAATTTCACAGAAATATATTGAACTGTGTTTTTGAAATATACAATGGATTAAACGTCAGTAATCCAGTAAACATTCTGGAAAGAAGTAACAAAAAAAAAATATCAAACTCCCATTGAAATTCTTAGAGTTGCACAATACACAATAGATGTAGGCTGCTATTGAAACTCAAACAACTGCATTGAAGTTCAGCAGCCCATGACCATAATAAAATCTTATTTTTAATTCATTAGTAGAAAATGTCTAGATATTACTAAAGCTAAATCACATTTTACCTCCTTTATTGTTATATATTTTTTCTTATTTATTATCTTTATTTCATTCTCTCCTTTTTTAAGGTGCAGCAAAATATTATAATTTGTACCCTACCAAAGTTCAAACTCTGATTGTGATTCTCAAACATACTTCTATCTGAAATAAGAAGAAAAAAAATATTGGTTTCAGTGAAATCAGTACATATACTCATAAACCATTGGAGCTGTAATTCCACTTTTGTTCCTCACCATAAAAAAAAAAAATTTACTGCTGGTCTGTGCCTCGAGCATCTGATCAGAAATTAATGTCTTCCTTATCAGCTTCTTCAGACAACAAACTTTTTCCTGAGGAAATATCAGTTCTTTAAATTAAAACTTATTCTTTATAAACATACATAATAAATACTTTCCTGTTTGTTCTTACAGGACACAGATTTTACTGGCTGCATTCACAGAATGAAAATACACCTGAATAGGTGCTAACATATATCCTGAAAGGTATAATCTGTTTACTTTACCTAAATTTATTTCTTCTAGAAAATAACCTGTTAATACCACAGCAAATTATTGCAGGTGGTGATTTAATGGAAGTTGTATAAGGAAAAAGGAATATTCCTGGTTTATAAAGGAAAAAAATGGAAATTTCCAGACAGATATTTACTTCTCCATTTATTTATTAACAGTGCATATATGTTAGTAATACATCTGAGGAATATATCTGAGCCTTTCTGTGCACTTTGCATACAAAAGTACAAAGAAATATGTTGCAGTTTTAGATGTTATGCTGCTGGGCTGGAAGGAGGAAAGATCATTTTTTTCACCCATCATTCATTATAAAGGTGGGTGGGAGGAGAAAAATCTAAAAGGTGGATGTTCATGCAGTTGTTGATCTGCACTTTTCCCATCCATTACACTCTGACACTTGTACAATTCTGACCAATATTCTCTAAACACATTTTTCAAACAGTTGAATAGACATTTTCCTACCAAGTTCATTATAAAATACTTTCTTGAAATATTAAAAATAATATTTTCAATTAATATGAATTTCTGATTCTAGGAGAAGCTCATGGACAAAAATTATGAAAACTGAGGACAATTTTTTTTTTAGGAAAGGAGGTATGCAGCACCCAGAGTACTTTCTAAATGAAGAATTCAAAGATTGAGGCATTTTAAGATGTACCTCTTGCAGCACTCTGTTCCACTGAGCTCCCAAAATGTCGTTTACATATTACGTATAAATCTGTATAAAAGTCTTGTACATCAGGCTGGTAAAATGGTTTATTTTTACAGCATTGGGATTATGCATATTATGACTTAAAAATAAAATCCAGATTTCAAAACCAGGTAAAATTATTAAAATGTGACACAGCTCTGACAAGATGTTAAATCTTTAAGCAGCATCACAGCAGTCATCGCAAGCCAATAGAGGTGACTGAGTCTACCATGAGGCATCATGATTCTTTGCTATGACTTAGTAAAGTGACTTAAAGACTTTCAGAATTAGATCTGATCATTTGCTAGTCAAAATAATTTTAAAATATCTCGGAATTCTAACTAAAAATACCTCTTGCAAAACAAGTCTGCTGTACTTAGAAGAAAAGCCCCAACATTGTGTTGTGCCAGTCACAACAGATCTTTTGTGAATGAGTTGGTTTTTTTGGGGTTTTTTTGATTTGGTTTTTGGTTTTGTTTTTTTTTTTTTTTGTGAAGGATTGCTTTTCTTGAAGTCAGTCTCCTGTCTCTCAGTTTTCATTTGCAGGTTTGGAGCAGAAAGTCAAGCACAGGCAGATAAATAGGTTCATTTCCATAAACACTGAAGTGAACATTAAATTGATCTTTTTCCTTTTTTCATTCAAGAGAAAAGGCTTAGTAAAACTTGGAAGTTTCATAAAGGACAAGTCAACGTAGTATAACTATGAATCCATGGAGATGTAACATTTGTCTGAGTATTAGACACTTTTTTTTTTGTTTAAAAGATTGCTTAAATACAGCAAGAGAGTCCAATTAAATTTGGTACCCGCGGGACTGGAAAAGGATAAGAAATCCCAATGAAGTCTGGCAGAGTTGAAACAAGGACATGCAGCGAGGTATGGGCTATATGGGTTTTTTGTAGTTTTAGCTAATCTTGAAAGGTTGAGTGTGCATAAAAACCCAGAGAACAGAAAGAAAGATGTCACATTTCTGTGACCTTACAGTGCCCAGGTGGCATAAAGTGCCAGTAATAAGAAAAATAGGAGCCATGCAAAAAAAAAAAAAAACCAGGAGGAAGGTGCTGTGCTGCTGACCGCAGTGCAAAGTTTTATTCCACATTTATACACCAAATTAGCACTGCAGGCTCTCCCTGTTCATTAAGGGCCAAACCAAGACAGTTCATTGTACAAACATAAGCAAGTGGAAATCCCTTTCATTCCTAGTTGTGCAAAATGACCAAATTTCGCCTAATGACCAAATTCAAAACTTTATCAACAATTATAGTAATTGCAAAGGTCCTCAACTTATACCTGCTCAGTCTCCATAGAGATACCATTTATTACACAAGCAGCAGCATTCTCAAAAGAATTAATAATTTTTGCCATGTGCAAAATGGAAATAGTGAAGACAATCATTATGCTGCAGCATAACACAGAAAAGAGAACAATTCTAGCTTTGAAAAAACCCATTGCTGAACTATTAGTTATATTAATTGTCATTTCCACCCTTCCTGGAACAAACAGGGAGGGAAAAAGAAGAATCAAAGTGTGCTCACCTCAACTAACAATGAATTCACATACAAATGAAGTGAAGGAATAAAATAGCTCGAGATACCTTGCTCCAAAGACAAGTTATCCTTGTGGTATCATTGTTCACTGTTGTAATATTGCACTAGAAATAACAGCTGTGCATCCATGTTTAATTGATTAAAAATCTAATTCATAATGTGTAAAACAAAACAAAAATAGGAACCAATGAGATGCAGTGTTTTCTGAATTTCCTGCTCCTATTTCCTTTTCAGGTCTCAAATATGAAGCACTTTTCAGTCAAGTTTCCAGCTGTGTCTATTTCATAGATGAAGTGTAGCAATAGATAGAAAAGCTATTATATTCCAGTAATTCTGCATTTCTGGTTTCCAGCTCTAATTTGAAGGCCATCTTTGAATTAAATGCACTGTCATTTTATTTGTATCAATCTGATATCTCACTAACCTTATACTTTGGATGAGGAACAGCCACATGGAGAATGTCAGCACCCCTCAATGAGAAGAGCCAAAAGACCGGATTCAAAATTTTCTGAGCAGACAAATTCAAGACCAGGATCTGAGTTTCCCAAAGACTGACTTTCCATTAAAAAGCTGAATCTCAGTTTTGATTTGATCCTTTTTTTTCAGATGTATTTTCCCCAAGCTGTATTTTTTTCAGAAACAAAAGTTTTCATTGTATTCCTCCTAACATTGTTTTGCTGAAGTTACTCACTATAGAATTCAGTGTATATGTGTAACAAATTAATTTTCCCAGAGTGCACTAATTTATATTTTTGAAAGAGAAGCCACCTGTCATGAGAATTCCCCCTATGCCTGGTTTATATTTAAGATTCTCTCACAAACCTTCCTCAAGGACATTTAGATTATGATTATTCTGAATAATTCTGCAACTATAACCATTCCCATCCATTCCCTCAGGACATTAAGGATCTAGCTATACCTACACATTACACTCATTCTCCAAAAGTTCTTTAAATAGCCAGAAATAGAAGCCTCAAATCCTAATTTAGCTCTTTCTTCCAGGGGCAATGAGTCAATGCTTGGGAGTAGTGACCCAGCTCCACAGAGAAACTTGTGATTGACCAAAATCACCAAGATACAGAGTCATTAATAACAGGAAAACTACACCAAAAATTGCTGCTGCTCCACCCCACTGTCAAAGTAATGGGCTTTGAAATGGCACATTTCTCCTACTCCATACAGAGAAACATCCAACTCTAGGACAAGCAAAACCCCTGAGTGAACTTGCATGTAAATAGTAGGATTCTACACTGAAATTGAGACTTTCTGCAATAAAAAGAAGACAGAAAAGGGAAAAGTAGAGAATTGTTAACGCTTCATTGTCATTTGCCATCTGGCTGGATCCAACAAAGAAGCTTTTAATGCAAACACAAATGTCTAAATTTAGTCAATTAAAAAAAAAAACCAAACCTGAAGGCCTCTTCAGCACTGCAACTAACTCCCACAGTTGCTCATGACAGAAGACACAAACTCCCATTTTATTGTGACAGAGAACGCAGCAAAAACTGATCATTCCAAAAGTTTGGCAATGGGCTGAGTACAAACATTTCCTTTTTTTGAAACCAAACAATGCAAAATGGTTTTATAAATATAAAAAACACATACAAGGAAAATTCATAAGTGACTTTTTTAGTGGGTTTTTTTTTTAGTTTAAACTTGTTTAAATATTTTTCATGTTCAGATATTTTATGCTGGCAAAAATGACCCAAAGGGAAAGCAACAGAGAGAGAAAGAATAATTTTTTTTCCCCAACATATTACTGCAATATCCTTAGGAAACAGCAAATAAAAATTCCTAGAAAGAAATAAACTTTCTGAATCATTTATATCTGTCCTATTACAAGAAACCATGTCACATATTATTCATGAACTTGAAAAGATCCATCCTCAGCTATTTTGAGTGTTTTGCTTCTATTTCTCTTTTCAGCTCTTAACAGCTTTGGTCTGGAAGCAACACTTTCACGTTTAAATTTTGACACCTTACAGTATAGTTTTTTAAATGTGAAAAGTACAGTTTATCTAAATTTCCTTGTCACTTTAACCAGAAAGATACTGAGACTTCAGCTAAAGGTGTTGGAAGCTGGGGGCTGGAGGCAGCATTTCTGCAAAGTTTGGAACTTTGTCATGAGAAAAAATAGAATTTTTTCTGTATCCATATTCTAAAGGAACATTTTTTTCCCCTTCTATTAAAAAAGAATAAAAAATATGGGTTTTATTTAGGACTGTCCTAGTAATGAATTATTCTCTCTAATCTGCAGAGACATTGACAGCTTACCAGAAGTGAGATGGCAAGAATTGTATTTCTCATACACTGGAGCAAGATAACAGACTACATAAAAGAGCACTGCTGTTGAAGTAGCACTGCTAGAGATGGGAAAGAGGTATTTCCTATTATTAGAGAAAAAAAAAAACATAAAATAAGAAATGTTATTCCTGCTAACAGAAGCATCAGCAGTGATTTCAATATACTACTGCATGCTCTGGGAGTTAATTTAAAAAATATATACTTAGAGTCAAACTCTGCCACTCTTTAACCAGGATGGGAGAGGGCTTATTTTAAATTGACCTTCATGGCAAGCAAGCATGTAAATACATACTTGAAAGGAAATGTCCTTCATGAAGGAAAACATGGAAGTGCACTATGCACTAAATAATTGATAGGTAATTGCAAGCTCATATGACCACGCACAACAAATTATAACATAAGTCCTATACCACTACAAAACTTGTAATCATATCATGTGGCAAGGTGAAAGACATTCATGAACTGCCCAACCATCAATGTATCCTATAACCAAGAGTGTTTTCCTTCATAAAAATAGAACAGAATTACAGGTCTTACTGAAGAAGATTGGATATTCCCAAGGAGCTGCCTACAAATGCATAATGAATTGCTAATTGACTTCAATAGTACATGGAATGAGGTATTGAGATGAAAATTTGAGAGACATCATAATGGGACAAGTCTTCCTTCCTTTTTCACAAGACTGTCACAGACTGAGGAAAACTAAGTCAGTAAGGGCTTTGAAGCAAACCTGTCTAGAGTTTCAAGAGAGCTCCCCTAAAAAAAGTCTCAGGCTTAATATCACAAACCCCATGCATTGACTAAATAATAATTTAAAAATATGTTTTTTCACTTTAAAAGAAGATGTGATACAGCAAACCTGCTCAAGACGTGACTTAATCCTTCCAGTCAAATAACTGCAACAAGCACAGCAAAGTCATATCAATTGATCTTTGTGACAGAAGAAAGAATTAAGTGGAAACAAAGATTGTGTTAAGGACAGAAAGCCTGGCTTCAGAATCACCATGACTGGGCCCATGTGCCCCAAACCAAGAAAGTCTTGGTTTGAACCAGCCTGCAAGTAGAAACAACTGGGCACATGCATGAAAACTAGAGAATTCCCACTCATACTTTCTTTTCTTTGTAGTTAAGCACAAAACCACAGAAGAAGGGACAATAGCTAAGGCATTTTCAAACAGGCATTAGAGTAAAAGTCGTGGTACAAAGAAAGGTTGTGTGTCTTACATACAGCTGTTTAAAGAAAGAATCAAACAGAAAATGTTGCTGAAATTCAGCCTTTCATTTACTTCTGGGAGCAGATCACTGAAGAGAGAAAAGCTGCAGAATGTTTTATGTTTGCTCCAGCAGAAGGAAAAAGGCACAACTAACCACAGCCTACTGAACACAGTATCAGAAGACTGTTACAAAACATCCAAGTTCCTTTGACACTCTTTTGATTTCCTAAGCTTATGGAACATTTGTTATTTATGCAAATATTTCTGACAACCACCAGAAGTTAAAATACTAATGATTTCACATTAATGTATTACCATTAGGGATAATTAGAGCATGTCATAAGACTGTCTTCTAGTATATATTTGAATTTTAGAAGTGTTGCCATAATCAATATTTTCATTATTCTTTTTTTTGCTTAACACTAGAAGAAAATAAAAAGAAACCTGACTGTAGTTGAAAAAGTTTTCAAATGTATTCTGCCTTATATTTTTATTTTTGATCAACTTCACTCTTAATACATTTTACTTGGGGTTAATTTCATCTGCACAAACTTTTGGCCCATAATTTCTGTTTATCAGAATGAAGACTCCATAAATCTGCTTTAACAAAAGCAACACTTAGAACAAAAGTATTTGGTCTATCATAAATAGATGTATCTCAAAAATACACATTTCATCTCTGATCATTGCATTTTTTGGAAAGCCTGAGTGCCTGAAAAGCTGAAAGTTTCCTTGTGTTATGGGCAAAAACCCTTGAGAATGTAAACAGTTTTCTAATGCAAATATATTTAAATGTCTGTGCACTTATAAGTGAAGCAATTCTTCAAATCCTCAAATTCTCCTCCATGAAAGATGCAAATGCAAGTTTGCATGCAATAGGTGGCTTCTCAGGGGGGAAAAAAAGGTATATTTTCCACATTAAGACAATGGCAACTACATGTTTTATCCAAAAATTGAATTGAAATTGCTAGCTTATTTTATTCAAGTGATAAAAAATCAAAACAAAGTAGACTCTAGAGAGCAGTCAGATATCCCAAAATCTATACTCAACACCACTGATAGTGAGCTCCATCTAGACACTCTCCTAAGAGAACAGTGAGCTGATTTAACATCACACGCAAACAAAAAAAAAACCTTTGGAAGACACTACAGGAATTCACCCAGCAATGATTTTACAATTCCCAGGTCTAGTAAAGTGTTCAAGCAGAGTTTAGGTCCTTACTTGAGGATAAAAATATGAGCGTTTTATGCAAAATATAGTTATATAAAGGGCCATATTGCTAATCTACAGTGGTAAGCAATAGCTGATGTTTCTTTAAGAGGTTTAAGAATAAAAAAGCCTGAAGTGACATTAAAACTAAAGCTGTCTAAGTGCTACATGTAGTGTGAGTAAGAAAATCCAGGAAGAGAAGAAGGTTTAATTTTTATTGAACTCTAATGAAATTGAACACATTAAATGACTGCTAGGTGCAATCTGCTGACCCAGAACCAGATGCAGAAAGCATTGGAGTTTCCTGTCAAGTTAATAGGCTGCAGATAAGACCCATGGGAGGTCTGGCCTGCAATGTTGACACTTTCTGTCCACTGAAAGCCAGAAGTATCTACTGTATTTTCTGTTCTTTGAACTGGTTTTCCATGCTAAGCTTCCCCTTTGCCTCTATAATAAAATACATTTAGAACATCTTCATACTAAGACTTTTACTAGGAACCATGCACCTTCCCCATATCCTGCCTAAACATCAGATTCACAGTAACAACAGAGTCACTTTTCACCCACAGGGTCACAGATCCCATGAGAAACTCCAGAGCTTTACTGAAATTTTGTAGAGACCACTGGGCTTGTGCTTCATGACTTAAGATACAATCTCAAGAGAAAAAACTCTGTTTGCTTACAACAAAATGGACTAAATGGACTTCTTCCAAAAGATTAAACTGCGTCTATTTTAGTGCCTCCAGGGACTTTGCAAATAACTGTGTTTTCTGTTTGTCAGCAAAACTGAAATATTGGATCCACCCAGATGTTGGACAGTGGAATCTGTGTAACCTTCATCTCACAGACTCCACCATAAAAGATGTGCTAAATGAAATTCTTTTCAGGTAGATAGTCAAGATTTCTGAGGAATCCTGTGTTTTGGATTGATAGAGGAAAACAAAACGTCAGTTTGTAGAATACCTTTTAACAGGGATCCCATTTTTTTCTGCTTGAACACTTTACTAGACCTGTCTTTCCTGGGAATGGTAAAATAATTTCTGGGTGAATTCCTGTAGTGTCTTCCAAAGTTGCTTTTTTTCTTTTTTTGTCTGTTTGTGGTTTTTTTTTTTGGGGTTTTTTTTTTGTTTGTTTGTTTGTTTGGTTTTTTTTCTGTGGAGTAGATTTCTTCTAAACACACAAGATATCTCAAGGGACGTTAATCCCAACCAGGCTGTGGGTGTCTTTGTCATTCAATGTGTGTGGGCAGTGGGCAGAGATCTTTCATCCTATGGATGCTGATGACTGACTGGCATTTGGGAAGTATATGTGGGTAGGACAAATTTAGTATTAAATATCTGTAGCATCGCTCAAGAGAGTTTTATATGAGCCAGTACACTTTGATCTGTAAAGATATGGACCTTTGTCTTTGGGAGAAAGAGAGCCTTATAAATAAAAAAATAAACTTATTCAATCATTTCTGAATGAATAAGTTGCCAACATTTTGATCCAATAACTGTTTAAATTGTCTTGTTTAGTGACACAAATGAAGAAATATATGTGTAGTGATAATATGGAAATGTGCCATTTTGCTAGAGAGAGAGAGAGCTACAATTATATTTGCTAGACTAGTAGGTACAGCAAAACCTTAAGCATCTTCCTCACCCTTGCAAAAAGTAGATGCTTGTTGGGTTTGGGGTGAAGATTTGGGATTTTTTCTTTTTTTTGGATGGCTGTTCCTTTTCTATTTCACCAACTGTCCCAGACACTCTAACAAAAAAACAAAGCAGAAATGCAAAACAAACAAATAATTGCTTCTACCAATAACTTGCAAAAGGCAATGTAAAATCCAGAATTTGTAGAAGATGACACTTCTCCCTTCATGACAACTGAAGGATTTTTAGTGGTACCTCTCCTGTCATCAGGTCATTTTTTCATTATAATGATCACTCCCTTCAAATCTTTCCTGCTGTATTATTCTGCTTTCATTCACTCTGTGTGCTTGCACACTACCAAACGCTGACTACCAGAGCTGACTCATGTTATAAATCACTGTAACTTAAGGTATTATTTCTATAAATACAGACAAGGTCTAATGTGCTAAAAACTTCAATTTCCACAAGCATACCTAGCTTTTGACAAAGATTTCAACAATAAGTTAAAATTTCTGGCTAAAATCAAGATGGAAAATTACTGTTTCCACATCATCTGTGGGTTTTCCTGCATATCTAGTTATCTTGTAGGACCTGCTGCTGGCTTTTTCACATTTTTCAAATTTCTTTCTTGATGTAGAATAGAAAAAGTTACTAACTCTTCAGAACATTGTTGTCAAATACAGAGAATGGAGAGCGCTGCCTTCCTTAAGTTAGCATGTTTATGGAAACTCAAAGCTTTGGCAAACTTAAATACCAATATGAGAATTTATGCTCATGTTGCATTACTCCTAAGTAATACAGGAAGAATTTTACTAAGTTGCATTCGAAAGATTTAAAACATTCATATATAATTTATTCAACTGTTTATGAGGAAAGTCTGATGATAGAATAATTTTGAATAAATATTTTACACATTGATTCAGCTAATTTATAAATAACAAACTTGATTTCTTAATATTTTATTCAACACAAAATGCCAAAATTCACTGGATACATTTTATGCAACATAATTCATATATATGTAATTACATATCATTACTCCAGGATTCAAAAGAATATTTTTCTCTGCTGATATTTAGTTAGCAATTAATTAAGATATTGTGGTTTTCTTTGGTTTTATTTTTAACCTAATTGTCTGTGTTGGATAGGGGCTTTCACCTTTTTAGTCACTTCTAACAAAGAAGCTCCTTATATAACTATAAAATCATTATTTCATAGTCAAAAATAATAGCAACTTTGTCCAGACCTTTCCCCTAACTCAGAGAACATCAACTGGAAATGAAAAGTTAGCAACCTCTTAGCTAATAGTAAAAATGTACTCAATTGTATGAACAATGAGCAATGAAGTGTACAAATAAATTCAAAATCAAGGAAAAAGGTCTGACACTTAGTGTTGGGCCAATCAGGGATTTAAGTGTAGGAAAAACATGGTAATGATGCAAACTTCCATTAAAATGAGAATAACAAAACTGCCAAAAATAACAGAGGAGGAACAAGTGCTAAGGAAATGCTTTCTGGACTTGGATGTAAGTCTGATACACCCTCATTCCCCAGGCTCAGATAGTATTTTCAATTGAAGATAGCTATAAAGCTTATGATATGGATAAACATTTACAAACCAAATGGAGAATAACTCCATCAGCTGGGGATATCTGATATTATGAAGATTGTAAAATAAATATTGAGAAACTGTTGAAAACCTAAAGCACTTAATGAGAGTTAATATTGCACCAGCTTTCACAACAAAGAAATAGGATGATGCAATTAATAAGTAAAGTCTGAGACATTTTCAAAATAAATACTTTCAGCAAAATAATTCTGATTTCATCCTTCCCTGTTTAGGGAGTTATTTTTTTAAAGCCTGTATATATAAATATACATAATGAGCTTTTGCATTTGATGTAATAATACCCAATATTTATTAATATAAAAATTAAAAAAAATGCAACATCAATAGAAGACACAAAATATAAACCAAAACCCACCAAATAACTGATTAATTTTCCAGTGTGGTTGAGTGGAATGACAGGACAGCTTCTACAAAGATTTCAAAGGGACAAGGTTTCTCACTATTTAACAATTTCATGGATGACCTGAGCAATCAAACATTGTCTATACTAAGGATAAATGTCATTCACTTCATTTGGTATGTAACTTTTTTTGAGCTCTTGAATGTGTTCATTAATCTACGACCAAATATTATAAGGAGCTTTTCAATATTATGGGAGCTTTTTAAAACAAGTAGAGATTGTAAAAAATTGTTCTCTTATTCATTTTGACAAGATGCCTTAGCAAGAAGGTATCATGGACATTAGCACCACACTACTGAAACTTTTCAATCAAATGCATCTTTTGGAATCAGATTTTACTAAGGACTAATATCTGTCTTTTACTTTGAAAAAGATTTTTACAGGTAAAAAAAATATTTTTGCATTAAAAGAGTCCCTATACCCTGTTATCTGTAGCCATAATATTGGATTCAGGCTTAAAATGTAAATGTAAAAAAAAACAAAACAAAACAAAACAAAACAACAACAAAAAAAAGCCAAAACCCAAAACCACAAATTCCCCTGTTTTGGGGAATTAAAACCTAGTTTAAATCAGACAGAGCAGAAACAGGACCTGGGCTTTACTCATCTCCCAGCAGTATCATCTTTGCTGAAGCCATTCTGCAGAATTTTTAACTTAAATGTTGGCAGGGAAAAAAGTTTTAAGATACTGCCAGCTATTTGAAAATTAAATTGTTCTTCTACATTCATGCATATCTTAATAGCATTATTCATTTTGTATTTGCATTAGACTTCATCCTAATACATAAGCATTAAAGTCTCAGCTGCAGTTTCAGCTCTGCTGTACACATCTAGGTGCTGGATATAGATTATAAAAAATGTTTCCAGCCTCGAGGGATGGGGAGGTCAAGACCTTCACCCTGCACAGGCTCATTCAGAAGATTAGTTTCATTAGCTGTGAGAAGAGTGACAACAACATATAAGCCTGCCTAACTCATCCATCCCAAGTTTTAGTTAAGGAAGTGGTCCCTGTGATCTCAATGGAGTTGCTCACGGAATATTATAAATTTAAATGCCAGAATATGTATTTGAAAGATCAAGGTCACAGGCATTTTGTTTCTTCCCTTTTCCACTGCACATGATTTATGCTTTTTCTAATGGTGAGTTGTCAGACAAGAAGTGCTGCAAGATGAATTATTGTCCAAAGTGTTTGTCTGGTCCCCCAGGTGTGTGGTGTACTGTGAAATGCTGGCTTGGGATAATTCAACAGTCCATCTCTCACTTGTTTCTAGGCTGAAAAATGAATTTGCATTGCTGTACTCGGATACTGCCACTATCCTTCCTCTGCCTGATTCTGTGACACGTTCCTTTATACATTAATGAGCCACATGGAAGGCAGGACATGCAAATAAACTTCCCTTCAAATGACAATTTTAAGTTTAAAGTGTTACAAATAGCATGACACCATTTTGAATAATATTTCTCTGAGTGCTAAGCCAAGGTCTGAGAGTTTTGCATAAAATCTGGTATTTCTGATTTGTTTCTTATCATCTTTGCCATATATCATTATATTACCGTGCTTCAATTTTCTTTCTACTATAATGCTTTTTAACCAAAACATTTGGGGAATAAAAAATAAAAATAAAAAAAAAAAATTTTACAAAATAAAAAAAAATAGGGCTTTAGATTACAAAAGTTTTTAAAAGTTTTATAAAAACATCTATTTATTAACCTCATTAAAGGTAATGAATTAATGTTTGGCTTTTACCTTAATCTCAAGTTATCACCATGTTTCTCACATAAGGAGATTGACAAAGTTTGGGTTTTTTTACTTAATTGGTAACATTTACCTTCATCATAGAATTTTCCAATGGAATAGAAATGCATGGGAGAAGTGCAAAAAAGGCCAAGATGCAACAGAGAATATTTAATGTTTTTACAGGCTCCTGCTCGTGGAGTGCTCCTTCATATCTGAATTTTCCACCTGCATTCAAAAGAGAGCATTTTTTTCTAGTGAAGACAGTTTGTGCTGTATCAAAGGGTTGTATGTGAAGTGAATAACATCCAGTTTGGCTTACAGATGTAAATAGTAAACTGGAGTTTGGGAATTTCTGAGCAAAAAAGATTTCAGTTTAATGTTCCACTTGTGGGATTATGACAGTGAAATCCCAAACCATATGTTCATATTTATGTTATTCTAATACAAGTTTCTGAATTGACTTTTACTACACTACTTGTGTTTCATAACAGATTCAAAAGAATGTATCACTGAGCTGAAGTCTAAGAATGAGTAAGTAAATAACTGCCAATATGTATATGTGAATCTTTGAAATCATTATTAAAACTTATTTCATGTCAATGAATTGAAACATCTGACAGTATATGATATTTGGAGGTAAGAAAAAAAAACAAAGAAAAATAATCCCAACTTTTTCATCAGTCTCTAAAACCCCTGAAAATTTTGATTAGCAATTATTCACAGAGGTAAATTACTCAAGTGCTCCTTAAAATAAGCTGTCAACAGGAAAGGGATAGATATACTTGGCAGACTCATGAAATAGGGTTACGACTTAAAATTAGCAGTGCAATTTATCATTCAGATTACTAAGGATGAAACAGTGCAAACAAAAAAGTCACAAAATTTGGCAGGGAAAGAAAAGGAACAATATAACTGCAGAAAAAAATCACACGAGGTATCCTATTATATTTAGTGATGATACTTGCCTAATTAAAAAAGAGAAGAATTCAGTCTTCCATGATCTTAAGTAAATAAAATAAAGATAGAAAATTAGGTGATCTACATTAATGATATGAATGTGTATACTGCAGTGATATGATTAAAACCACATATTCCTACACACAGTCTTTGTACATGGATACAGAACTGAGTGTATTGCAATATATTACCTGGACAATTCTTCTGCACATGCAAGAACAATTACTTTAATTACAGGATTTGGGTTTATTTACAGGGCTCTTAATTAGAGTGAAATCACCAAACCATCCCTCTGAAAAATGAAGCAGTTCCTTTATTTGCAAAAAGATTTTTCTCTCATGAGCTTTCTCATGGCAAATATGACCATGGAATTCCACACCAGAGCCATTTTTAGTGCAATTGTTGCGTTTCAATAAAAACATTCTCCTGTCTGCTGTTCAGTCTTTGTTTTCACAGCCACCATGGCCATCCGTGTCTCTTTGCCACTCTTCTGAGGGGATACCAGGGTGGGGAAGCTACACCACAACCACCTGACAGCAACACAGGTCCTTCCTAAGGCTTCCAGCTTATCCTGAACTCAGGCAGCTCACTAAGGCAAACACATCAAGTCCAAATTCTATATACTGCTTTCCACAGCCTATTGCACTCATGGGATCAGAGCAGTGGTTTTCAGTAGGAAATTCAATAAAATAGAGACAAAGTGCTAGGGCCCCACATATCCCACACCTTATTCAGATTTTATACAAAAAGAGATTATTTCTTCATTTCATCTTGAAATTTTATTAATTCTCTAGTAAGCAGATCAAACTTTTAATTAAAACTAAAATCATACATCAGAACAGGAATTTTTCACAGTAACTTTGGAGACAACCTTTTGTAAAGTACAGAAAGCATTCACATATAAACACACCATGTTGTTTCATCCTATTTCTAAAGATAGCATGGGAAATGGACGAACATTTCAAAACAAAAATAAATCTCTCACTTCCAATATGAGCAGCAATGTTTAAATAAATTGGTAATATTGCACAGGATGCACAGACCAAAAAACACTACCCTCAAGGAAATAAAACTAGAGATAATCTAAATTTCAGTGAAAACCCCTTACCTCCAGCAAATCAGCTAAATAAATCTAAAATTATCTCTTGACTACTGTGCTCTGTAAATAAGAAAAAATTTAAAGAACATAGCAGAAACTTAAACTGCTAATAAAATATTGTCATCACTTGGACAGACATGTAGGTTTACTTCTGTCTGCTATGCCACTAAATTGAAAGTCTGGATGAGATGAACACAAACTACCAGAGGACATTACAGCTGAGGATATTTTATCTTACTTTGCAAAAGGGATGTTTATTAATATTGATATTTACAGACAATAATTAACTATATTTTAATTAATCATACAGTCAGAGTACTTTGGATTGGAAGAGACCTTAAAGATTGTGTCATTCCAACCTCCCTGACAAGGGCAGGGACACTTCCCACTATCACAAGTTGTTCAGTGCCCTATCCAACCTGGCCTTGAGCATTTCCAGGGATGGGCATCCACAGCTTCTCTGGGAAACCTGTTCCACAGTAACAATATTAAGTGTTTCATGAGGCCTTCCAAAGTCAGAATAGCACCTGATTTTAATGGACATTTTCCTTCTGTGTTCAAGAGCTTGTAATTTGATCTGGGGCACTTTAATTCATGTAGAGACACATTGCAGATTCTAGTCAGACATTTAACGACATGTTTTCCCATGCAACATTTATTAACTTTCTATTTAATAGTTTATAACTGGAAACGTCATTGATGAATTCTTTAAGCATGTTGCTCTGTTTGTTGACAGCCACAGGAATTTTTAACAGACACACTCAATTGCTATGGTTAAAAAACCCTACATATATTTTCCAAGACTATTATGAATGTATGTACACACATATGTATGTGTGAGTCAACGAAACATTTCTGCAGAAAAATGTACTGATGTTTTCTAAAAAAGAGTGCAGGCATAATGCTAACTAATTTTTAACTGCAAAAGGAGATGCATTGCTGAATTCAGTGTAGACAGAACAAATTAAATGGCTAATATTAGGATTTTGTAACCCTGTCTATCAATGTAAATTATTCATATTAGTTGAGATTTTGGCAAGATTTATGACTCAGGATGGAATTATGCTAAGGCAGCTAGTCTATGTGTCATAAAGAAATATGTGATCTTTCACCAAGCTAAAGAATTGCAAAAATAAAGCACTCTGCCTTGAAATTTCAGGTGAGTTTTGTGTCACTGGTACCAGTTGTTACCAAATAAGAGTTACAGAACATGAAGGACCCACACTAACCAAACTGTACAGCCCCTGACAATTTGGGCTCTTTTTTTTTTTTTTGTCTGAACAGACACAGAGATCTTCATAAGCTTCTGGAATAATAATAAAGTAAAGTTTTAATGCTTGCAAATGCCTCAAAGTTTCACTGACAGAAAAATAAACCCATAAAAAAGTTATCAGATCAATGTTTGGACTTAGATGCAATGATGAATATCTTAAACCATAGGAAGAAACAGTGAATATGCATACCATGCCACACATCTCCCCCTTGTGGAAGGAATCCCAGCTATTATTAGCTTAGATGAATCACTAGGGCAACTGCTCTTGCAAAAAAATACCTTTCCAGAGCTAGCCTGAAGATTTTTCCTCTCCTCTTTAAAGATGTCTATTTCTGGATGATTCCACATACTTGGATATTTGCTTTTGCTGGGATAAGCTACTTGCTCAAAACACTGAGTATTGAAACAAACACCATATGTTTCTTCTCAACTCCAATCTTCTGGTGATCTTTCTGTAAAAGAGAGGGTCTTTCTATGCATTTAAAATAATTCATCTGCCGCACACTGGGGAAGCATCTCTTTTTCCATTAGGCATAAATACATAACAATACAAAGAACATTGACTTGGGAGAAATTCCTTTCAGGAAGGAGCTGGAGAACTGATTTCATGCACGAGTTACTGAAAACAATGGACACATTTCAGTAGCAAAATCCCTGGGTCAAAGAATCAAATAGAAAGATGTTTCAGCATTGAGCACACTCTAAGTGCTGTTTCTTAAGAATCCTATATAGGAAAAAAAATTTACACCAGAAATTCAACAATTTACTATAGCTTTAAACTCTTGTGCCTAATACCCATGAGATAACTGTAACTCCAGTCCACTTCAGAAGCTCCCAGGTTGAGGCTTAACATCCTCAGTGACAACTGAGATGACTTGTTTTGGTCAGCCAGCTCTTACTGCAGATGGTCCAGCAACAAAAACCACTCAAAAAATCTGTTCCTGTCCTCAGCAAAGTATTTCCCAGATTCAAAACTGTGGTGTAGAGGTCAAGATACTTATTTACTCTTCTAAATATAAAATAGAAACTGGGGAGATTTGGGCTAAGTAACATCAGAATGAAAACAAAAATCTGAACCACATCTCTTGTGTCTGAGCTCATTAAATTGTACTGGATGGGAAACCACTATAAGTGGTTTCCTATCCAGTACAATTTAAGTTTAATTCTATCATTTTCATTTACACAGGTGAAATAACCATAGGAAGAGAATCCTTTTCTGGAAACAGCATATGTAAATAGATGGAAATTTTTTATAGATACCAACAATTTTTGGTTTAAAGACAAAGCCAGAAGAGAGATAATATCACAAAGTATCTTTGTAAAGTGGTATCCTGAAAAATTACAATATTGTGGCAGTCAGAAACAAAATTAATTTCCTTCTGAATGGCCCAGAAGGCATATGAGGAGAATGAGGTAGGTCTGAAACCTCTGATAAACCTGATATTTTGATGTCAAGATGTTCAGAATACTAGGCACAAGAATGAGATATTGAGCAATTTGTCATTTATTATTGAAATACCACTTTGGTTATTTCAGACTAGTAAGTTGTACAGAAAACCTGCTAGTTGGAACCTCTGGAAACAGATATTTCCTGTACCATTTTTTCTGATTACCCTCAGAAAAAATCTAAAAACATTTTTAAAAACAAGCTCTCCTACTTCTGGCTCCCTTTTACATGGGAGATTTTACAGGCTTCTCAATGACTTCAAAAACTCTTGATTTATGTAGAAGGGTAATTTGATTAATAATAATTCATTATAATAATTCACTATAAACATTTTTCAAAAGTTCTAGAACGTGTCTACAAACTGGCATAGGTGGTCATAAACCAATGCACTGTCAAGACCGCTTAGAAAGCAAATTGTAGATACCAGTAAGTTTTTGTTGTCTCCAAATTCTGTCTCCAAATTTAGAGAAAACAGTAAATTTCCAAATAGATTTATTTATTATCAGCTTTAATTCTTTCCTCCCATATGTTGTTTCCTTCATAATTAATTGTTTAAAATATCAGACAAAATAACAAAAGGTCAAAAGTCCTTTTGTAATCTTATTTTATCATATGCCATGATTATAT
Source organism: Chloebia gouldiae (assembly GCA_003676055.1). Taxonomy (NCBI): domain Eukaryota; kingdom Metazoa; phylum Chordata; class Aves; order Passeriformes; family Passeridae; genus Chloebia; species Chloebia gouldiae. Next base: position 21,642,609 of record QUSF01000008.1, on the reverse strand, counting down.
TACAACAGAACAGAGAAAGAGTTTTTTTATTATTTAATATTCAAGCTGGTTTATCTCTTGCTGACAGACTGAAATATTTTATCTTATTCAGGAAGACTTTTATTTGTGGGGAGAAAAAAAAAACCCTCTCTTAAAAAATTACTATCTGGTGTTTTCCTGCATCTCCTGTTTCAAACCTTCAGAGGGAAATACTGAAAAGTCAGAAGTTTCTTCCCTATTAGTTTTTATAGGAAAATTCATTTACTAGCAGTGGTCAGCATTTCTTTCATCAGTGTGGAATTACACAGCAGATGACCAGCAGCAATGTCACAGATCACCATTTCAATACAAAATTCTTTTTCTGCTGCTGAAAAATGCACACGCTGGTAAGCAGTACACTGAAAGTTGATAGGCTCTTGATTTAAATTTCCTTGCAAATATGCAGCAAGAAATCTTAGTAACGCTGACCTTTTGGGAATGAAATATAACAGCAAACTGTAGCCTAAAAGAGCTATCCCTAAAACAACAGTTTTTATGACATAACACTGGTTTTATGACTCTTCTATCTTTTCCTTCCCAGACCACTGCCATAAAGGCAAGCCTGGCAACGCTCATCTCCCTGCATCCCTCTGGACCCTTGTAACAAACCCAGCTTTGGTGGCAAGAGGTAACTCCCTGAGATGGTTAGAGTAATGCTGGGAGGAATAATTAGGCATGTGTCACAAACACTTCTCTTGAGAAAGTATTGCAGTGGAAAAAAATTATTTCCACGTATGGGTTGTGGAACAAGACAGGTTGCTCCAGAAGGAGGAATATGAGTCAGGAGTCAAGGTAACCCCTCCATCCCCTCCTCTACAGATCCAGAGTACCTGGACAAGATTAGTGAGAACAGGTCCAAACATCCAGGGATCGTAGAGCAAGGTGAGATCCAAAGTCAGGTGCAGGAACACTGCAGGAACTCAGGCTGAGCAGAGAACAAAACTGGACCCAAACACTACTACAGCATCAGCCAAAGAAGGGGCAAACAGCTCAGGCAGAGCTTAAATCGAGTCCCTGGGCACCTGGGTAGGGTTAGGGGAGTCCCAGGCGAGGCCGGTCAGGACCAGTAAACCCTAATAATGCCCTGACATTGAGAGAGCTCTTGTCAAGTAAATGTCACCTCAGAGGAGGCAAACAAAGGCTTTGGAACTGAAGCTTAGGGAGGAAACTGCTCCTAGTTCATGTAACATGGACTTCAGCTGATCTGAAATAAGTTATAATAAAACTGAGACTCTGCATATGGAAGATGCCACTTCTGCACTTCTGCCTTCTTCTAGAGTTATTCCTCCAGTCAGACAGTGATCCACTTTCACAAATACAAAAAAAAAGACACAATATAATTTGTCTACGGCGTATTGGCTATTCTTCCCAGATTTCAGTTAACAAAGAATTATTAATGCAAGTGTATCTTATTTCAAGTACAAATGCTATAGCCCAAATCCTGAAAGCTGCATGTGTGATGCAAGGACAGCTATTTCTGTGTGAAGTTAGTATGCATCTCCTGAGCATGCCAGAAGTGAGAGAAATGGCTTGACTGCTGGCCCTCTGGGAGATCCTGGGTAGTTTGAACTCCTAGAAGGCCATTGCAAATTGGAAGTCCCTTTGGATTTCTCTGATTTACAACTCAGGCAACCATCCCTGCCTTGAAGCCATAAGAAAAGTACACAGTTACTCTGGCCTTTCCTATGAGGCAAAGTCCTGCTGCACAAGAAAAACACAGAGAGGAGCTAACTTGTAGAGGGATTGATTTTGCTTCAAAAGAATTAGTGGCAATAGAAATAAAAAATGCACTTAAAAATCTCTCAGCTAACTACCACTCAAAGATACAGGTTTCCTGAGCTATGTTTTTTGTGTTATAATTCAATTCCTTGCACCTCTGAGGAAAAGAAATGAAAATATTTTTCTTATTCAAACGGAAGCTTGCAGAGAAAATTCATTTAAGTCACATATTTTTTCCCCATTTTATCTTGTCAATTCCGCCTACTAAAAAAATCAAACCAAAAAAACCAACAAACCCTCAAAACTGTGATCCTGTTCAGCTGGTATTGGAAATCTTTGACTGAAATCACCAGTGCTGCAAGTATCTCTGTAGTGAAGCATTAGAAAATCGACTGCAGGCAGAGACAAGACTGCTGCTCTAATTCTCAATATTTGAAGACCCTGCAGGATCCATCCTGTGGGTCAGTCACCAATAGCCATCAACAGGGTTGCACTGGGGCTTTTCAGGTGCTATTCCCACTTGGGGAAGGTTTACTTCTGGGATGCCAGACACAGCTCACAGTCCTCCCCCTCACTTCCCAAGATCAACATTCATTTCCCAGGTTGTCTGTCAAAGTGTCAGCATTTCGGTTGCCTGGGGCTGTGAGCTGTTGCACACAGTGTGACATGGGGCCAGCAGTTCCTCTGTTTAAAAAGAAAAAAACCAAAAAAGAACAAACCAACAAAACAACCCCAAACATCCCTCATGTAATGGAATGGCGGTGTTTGTGCTCAGTGCTGAGTTTCTGGAGTTTATGCTTGTGGGATGGCATCCAGGGGCTGCAGTGTCTGTGGGTTCCTGGGGTAGGAGAGCAGGGTCTGGCAGCCAGAACAGGAGAGGGCAGCAGGGCAGCTCCTGAGCCCCTCTCTGTGGTGGGCATGTCCCTGAAGGAGAAAGAAAATTCTTATTTTGGAGGAGGCAGAGTTAACACAGTTACCCATACCTGAACAAATAACATAATTAAGCTAACAGACTAACATGTCATGGGTTTGACAGGTGAACACCTCTCTTGTTTTCCTTCTTTCAGCAGGGACATCAACCCATGGACATCTCTCCTGGCTCTCCTTGCTAAGTAAGATTTTTCTGGAAAACTGAGAAGTTTGAAGAAGCAGGTCCATGGTAGGGTAAACCAGTGATGACTAAATTTTGTTTTAAGCCATTGTGTAAAAAATCCAGAAAAGGCTGTGTTTTAGTAGCTAAAATATTTTATGTAACATAAAGTCTGTTAAACAAACTCTCTGCTACATCTTAGCTGCTTCAATTCACACCTTCAAATAAAGTGGAGAGAAATTGCACGCAGCTGCTTTCTGACCTATTCCCCAGTAACATGTCTTACCAGGAGTCAATGAAACTGTCAAAATATGCTAAAGGGAAGAGTAGAACACCTAAGTTTTACCAAATTCACAATATTTTGCTGAATAAACCAAGTATGAACCATAATGGTTTACTCTGAGAAAGAAGGTGAGGAACTTCATAGTGACCTGAAAATATAGCTTAATGCCATATGACATTCATTGTTGGTAAACTGAAAGTACTTCATGCTCGAAGAAAAGTATGAAAGTGCAAAAATTTCTGGGTTCTAAATGATGGCATTTAAATGAAAACCTCTGCTAAGTAAAATATTTTGAAAAGTAGACATAACAGAAATATCTATAGTTGTCCACAGAAAATATGCTTTATAAATTTGTTTCTAGCTGAGATACCATAGAGAATCCTTCCTTCTATCTAAAAAAATAAATAAAAAAAAAAATAAAAAAACTAAAAAGAACCAGTAAAAAAACCATCAGTGACTGGCAATAACTTTAATTACCAGTCTTGGAAAGTTCTTTTTTGAAAGAATGGCTTAATGGATTTGGATTACTTGCCTCAGAAAGGTAAGGAGTAAGAAGGTTCATGACAAAAGCATATAAAACGATAATTGGTGAAGAGATGATAAGAGAGAAACTCTAGTTCCCTTTTCAACAAAGAAACAAGGAATCACTTAGTGAGACTGAAAAATGGGAAGAAAGGATGAAAAGAAATAATTTTCACAGAATGTGATTTCAGGCTTTGGAAATTTACTGCCACAGCCTGCCTTTGAGGCCAAGAGTCTAACAAAATGTCATAAAAACTTTCTTATTTAATTGGTAAGAAGAGTGTATAGATGTAAATAATGAATGATAATGTAGTTTTGGAGAAGTTAAATAGGTTCTCTAGGGAGAACACTAAACAGGGGATATGTCCTACTTCATATTCTTGTATTTCTACAACAGACTTGGATTAGTATTTTGCAAGAACCCCTTAATAAGTTTAAAAGTTATTGAAGTGTTGTATCTTTCACTATTTCCATGAAGATATGATTTTGTTCAGGAGAAACTAGAGATAAAGGCATGGTAGAAATGAAAAAGTACTGACTAAACAGCAGTTCCATGACAATTTCAAGTGGCCTAAAATGATATTTTTGCAGTGCAAATAATCAAAAGGTTGTTCTGTGAGAAGGAAAATTTTAGGATTTTTTCAGGTGCAGTATGCTCATGGAGCTTTATAGGTTCGCATATCTTACAATTTTGATTAATAGAAAATGATATTTTTTTTTTTATTTCAACAAGGTCATGGACTTCATCACTTGTAGTCATTAACCTTATATATCAATGCAACTTGTAGCACATACTTGCTATATTTCTCTAACACTAAAGTATGCATAAGTCAGTCTGGGGAGTTCTTTCTGAAATTCTTACAAGTTTTGTGAATTTTCAAATTGATTTGTTTGAACTTCAGAGGCTTCCTTTATTGACTTTTATTGAACACTTTTGCAAGAAAACATTTCATACATGCTTTCTAAAATGTTCCTGAGCTCCAGTACTGATTTGGAAAATGATAAAATGTTGAAATATTTTTCTATGTTCCTGTATATCCACAATATTAGCATTATTCTTTTTCTTATATTTATAAATTCATTTATGAGGTTTTGGCTCTCATCAAAGTTCACAGATGCTTTGATTTCTCAACATGGTTGAAAATCCTCAAGAAACACTATGGAGAATCAGGATGAACAGGAAGAATATTTAAGACCTACAGGTAACCTGCTTTTCTTGACAACTAACAAAATAAAATGTCTGTAAGAAGAATATGGTCAAAACAATGCAATCATATATTTTTAAATAAAATAAAATAGTCTAGTGTGATTTCTAATGTGATTGATGTTTTCACACTTCATTTATACTGTTGTATGCCTTATTAATCATTAAATTCTACCTCAGTGTGGATGCATAAATATGATTTGATGGAAAAATGAAATCTGATCAAATACCAAAATGAATTTCAATTCCTCCCATCAAGATGCTGAATTAGTTTTAGATTTAATCTACACTTTCAATAGATTGATTAAAACCCAAAATTTGTTTGAATGTTGATTCATCTGGTTAAGATAGTGGAGTAATTTAACCCAAACTAATTGACAATTATATAAAAAACAGAGGGGTTGATCGAAGGACTGTTGTAATATTTATTGTATATTTAATTATTTTTCTTGAAATAGCAATAATCATACGAAAAATGATAATAAAGTCAAGGTGGAATATATATTATGCTTAAACATTTTTTTCCTGACATACATGTATCAGTATCACTCAGTAACAGTATATTTGGAACACCTTTACTGTGGAATTGCTCACTGGAATTTTCCAGTGTTATTAATTTTTTCTTTGGACAGAAATGCTGCATCACGTACAGGGGTGCTTTGTTACAGGCGTTGTGCTGGCATTTGGAAACACACATGGAGGAGCTGAATGGTTTAATGAAGAAGCAGCCATTTATTCTTGAAATCTAACAAGCAAATGGTCCCTAAATCACTGATGATGTGCCTTAGGTCATGGCTTCGATGGCAATTTTGTATAATATCTACCCCGGGTTCCATATCTCAGTCCTTGTTTTATGGTTGATGAGTTATCACTTAAGCAGAATGCAAGAAGAAAAATGGAGACAACCCTGAGCAATGAAAGATAAGGTTTAATGGCCAAAATGAATATGAACATCAGAAACAAATGGGTTGAAGTATATGACACTATCATTTTGATATGAAGACAAACTGTTTTCCATGGATCTTGTGGCAAGCACATTTTCTCTCACTCAGGATTTTTCCTAGAGGTGCACAGAGAGAAATGGAAGAGAAAACAATTTCTATTTCTGCTCCTTGTTTTTCCTATGTGGAATGCATTTGGAGAATTGTTTACCTGCAGTGAGTGCTTGATTGGATTCTGGTGAGGATTGTTGGAGCCTGATGGCCAATCCAATCCACCTGTGTCTGGACTCTCGCAAGCAGGGTCACGAGTTAGTTAGATTAGAGATAGAGTAGGAGAATGTAGTGTGTAGTTTTTAGTATCTTCCTTTTATATAGTATATTAATGTATTTTATCATAATTATAATAACGAAATAATTCAACCTTCTGAACTGAGTCAGACATCGTCACTTCTTCCCACTGGGTTCGCCTGCATCCACAACAGATCTTTCCCCACTTACAGCCTCCAAGCAATATTGAACCAACATGCACACAAAGTCCAGGATATGAAGTTAAACAATGAGCTGCTACACTTAGAGTTGTGTGTCTCTTTTTCTGGATTTGATTCACAACAAATTTTCTCTGATGCAACTATACAGCTTTGGAAAATAATGATTTAATAAATAATGTAAACTAGGAGACAGAACTTTATTTTTAAAATTTTTAGTATTTTTCTCCATTTACAGTGCTAATTTTTTGTCCAGTTTTTAACTCAGCATTAAGATTTTCCTTTGCAAATGAAACTAGTATTTTGATCAGAGCAGCACTCAAGCTTGAAATACAACTTTATTAATTGCAATATTAATATTATATGAGTTCTTTTTTCACTGAGCAGCTGTGCCCATGATGAATCTCAAAAAAAAATAAAGGTTCTAATTGAGCTAGGTAAGGGAAGTTGAGCTAGATTTCATGAACAAAACAGCAAAATTTACTGAGTCTTTAAGTCTTGAAGAGCTGTCTGACAGACACACCATGCAGGCAAGCTCATGTAGAGAGGGATTTAGTCCACTTGAGATAGATGGAGCTGTTCTGCGTGAAATTAGAATTCTAGTACAGGCAACTAATGATTAACCAGCTGATGAGAAATGTGAAGGAGGATGACTCTCTGTTTAGAATTAAGCTGGAAAATATTAGTTAGCCAGGTGCACCATGAACAGTTATAATCTACTGGTAATGAGGGGATATTCAGTTTGGAGGGGGCGTTAACAGATACACAGTGGGATTCCTAATCCTGTGGGAAAGAAATCCATTAACTCATCTTTATAATTCATCTCTCATTAAGCTTTATTCATAATACCATAAATTATATGTAAGTATATCCCACTAACTGTATGAAAACCATATCAAAACTATAATTTAATGAACGATCTTAAATATTTGAATAATCTTACTGAACTTTCTGAGTTTTTGAGGATTCTCAAATTTAAACACATGAGCAATAATGTACAAGTCTCTTTCCACATAAGCACTTTCATTCACCTTTGTGTTTCCAGGTATTAACGCTACCATTTTTTTGTCTTTTGGTCCTCTTCCTACAGACAGTTTGTGTTCCTTAAAATTTTTTTTGATGCCTTTTTCATTTAATTCTTTGTCACAGACAAAGGAACAAGCTGGCTTCTCTCCTCTCTTTGCAGAAGTCTTTTCCAGCTCTTAGAACAACTAAAAAGAAGCAGGAATACCACATATGCACTCCCAGCCAACCAGAACAACAAAATAGCAAAGCACTATGAAAGTGATGTTATATATTTTTGAGTGACCTAGAAGATATGCATTTCTTTCAAATGCCAAATGCTACAATGCTGCATGAAAACCAAACCAAACCAACTAAGAAAATAAAAAAAAAAAAAACCCAAACCAACAACCCATCCAAAGCTCTATCTCTTTAGTCAATAAACTTCTCAGTCCTTTAAAATCTTTTCCAGCTGGATTTGAAATCCTAAAGTGGTCAAAAGCCCATGACTATTGGCTCTTAAAGTGTAAAAGAAGACAAACATACCGTCTTAAACCAAATTACCTACCCACTAAAACCATATTTAAAGTCTCATGGTTATATTTTTTCCTTTATGTAAAAAACCAAACATTTACATTTTCCTTGGTATAAAATGTTATGTATTAGAATAAAAGTAATAATAAAAAGAAGTTCTGGAAAACCACTAGTAAAAATATTTACTTATACATAGTATTAGTTTTGCTAAGCAGAGAAATGGTTCCTTTGAAATTATCTTTTGGCCTCTTTAATTAATTTTTCTGTTCCCATTGATTAGAAGGAAAAAAAAAAGTTAACTGCTGTTCAGTAACCAAATTTAGCTAGTCAGATGCTTTTAATATGCTTTATGCACAGAAGAAATGACTGCACCAGATTTACAGACAAATGAGGAGATTAAATGAAATCTTGTTTAACAGGACTACATATCCTAGAGTGAATCTAGAGTGGAAGAGGGAGGGTCAGAATCCCTCCCTGTTCATGGGAAGCAGAAAGTTTATAATGCTTTGAACCAGGAAATTATTCTGCAGGGTTTCCCAACAGGACCCAGAGCTACAGGAATGAGTCAGGGAAAGGAGGCACAGGGTGTGATTTAGCAAGTGTGAATGAGCTATGGACCCTGCTGGGAAATGTAACTACATCTTCAGAGGTGTTGTTTTTCCTCCTTGTCTTTTTTTCTTCATCTGATAGACATGCCTGAGCCAAGTAGCTCTGTCATTGTGAAAAGGAGCTTCTTGTGCTGTTCCTTGTGCTGACAGTGTTGCCTTGAGCTTAAAATGCTTGTGAAACTCCAGTTTTAGATGAATGTCACCTATCGCTGTTCCATGAATATTCGATAGGACTGATTTTTACACGTTTTCTTCTGACCTCTCTTCCTCCTAAATAACTGCAAAGAGAGAGAAGACAGTGATTCATACAGCTCTATGTGATTGCTGTTGTAGATATCAGCTGTCTAGATCATGGAGTTCATGTACAGTCCATAGGAAGAGGCAACATGCTGAATTTTACTGAATGTCTTTTCTGATCTGCCCTGACAGCTCTGGATTCCATGGGACAGTCACGCAATCCCCACTCTCCATTAGCTGGGTATGAAACAGACAATTTTATTAACTGATAATGTTATCAAATCATGGTGCAGCCTATCACCTGGGATACCTGGGACTCCTTGTGGCATTTAGGCACTGTATTTTGCTATTATCTTCCCATGAAACAAAATTTCTCCTGTAATCAGAAAATCAGATTCGGTTTGTCCAGCTGATACAGCTTCTTTCATGTGAAAATATGAGAAGGAGTTGATTTATATGTTTGTTATTCTGATCTCAAATTGAGGTATTTCCTGCACATATTCTTTACTTTTCTGAAAAATTTTCCTCATTCTTAAACTTGCAAGCCATTTCAGTACTCTTAGTAATAGCAGCAATGATATCTCTAGGAAAAAAAGCTCTAGCATTGCTTCCAATTCAGGCCAAAAAAACACGTGAGGTCACTGAAATATGACTCCAGGCATTTCTTCTTCTTGTCTGAGCAAACACCTGCAAGGCACCTCATTTCAAATGATTTGTAATATGAAGCTGTCAGGCAAGAATTTTTCATATAAACTTAATGGCTTTGTAATTTCCATGTCTTTTCATGTTTCCTTGCACAGGTCAAAATGATCCTTGGGTTTTTTTTTTGTTTTTCTTTTTTTTTGTTTGTTTGGGGTTTTTTTTTGTTTGTTTGGTTGGTTTTTGTTTGGTTTTTTTTGTTTTGGTTTGGTTTGGTTTGTTTTTTTTTCAGTTTTTTTTTGTTTGTTTTTGTTTTTGTTTTTGTTTTTGTTTTTGTTTTTGTTTTTGTTTTTGTTTTTGTTTTTGTTTTGTGCCCAGATATTTTCATTAGAGCTGGAGATAGACAGATGGACTAGTTTGCAGTGGTAGAACAGACAAAATGTTTTCCTGTAAAAATGTTCTGTGTCCCAGAACTCTACCAGAGTCAATACAGATCTGGCTAGGGACAAATGATGACGAGTGCCATGTAAATGCACCCCAATCCATACAGAGTTGCAGTCTAGGAACAAGGCAAAAATATGTGACACATTTTCCCCAGGCTCTAGAAGTCACTTTAATTTAAGAGTCTCTCTAATCAGTGTGTTACAGAATTCTCTAAATATTTCTTTTCTGTGAGCTCACTAACTCTTTACTGACACCTGCAAATATTAGTGACTGAAGGTGTGATATGGTCACACAAATACACCAATGTTACTTCTCCCCACGATGTGTTCACCACCAGGTCAAACATATTTTCTATCACTCAGGTGGGCTGAGCAACTGTTTAATACACCTGCTAATATTCAAAACTGAATAACCAAACAGGTGCCAGAGAGCAATTCCCAGAAAAGTGAAACAGCTTAGGCCATGCTGCCCACCTGAGAGGCACCTGCAATTCTAATCTCTTTTCTGCATTTGACACATTAAGTGGGCATTTTTGTGAAGCACCATGGTGTGTGTATACAAAGGTACCTAAATCACATTTCTTTTCACTTTGAAGTGATTTACTTCAGAACTTCTAAAATTATTTACTTTAAGATTTAAAAAAAAATTGTTCACAATCTTTTTAGTTGCTAAAAAAATTGATAGGAATAAGAACACATCATGTGTTTTTGGAAATACTTCCCCAAAAATCCTACCCAAATAGGATTTTTTTTTCATAGCATTGTACTGTGTCTAAGTAACTCTGCCTAATGACTTACTTGTCCCTTTATTTTCCACTTGTTAACTTGTCCTTGTTTTATCAGTTCTTCGCTACAACTTTCTGTCTGTTAAAGAGTTGGGTCCTCCATTATGATAAATCTTCTCTACTTGTGTAACTTTTGTGCGTTCCTCTTTCACAGAGTATTTCTTTAGATTTTATTATCAATCACCAAGTACTGTTTTGTTTTTTTTTTTCAAAACTCCATTTCTTTTACCTAATAGAAACTGAAATAATTTTTAAAGGTTTTTTTTTTATTAAATCCTCCATTTTTTAAATCCTGCTGCAGTCAGCAGGGGCAATCTGCAACAACATCTGCTGCAGAAAGGGCAAACTGTTCTGTCTAGTACAGGGCAAAATGGCCTTTGTAATGCATTTTAGAAAAGCCTTTACTACTAATGCACTAGTTTACTGAGGCATGCAAAAGTCATTTCCACATTAATCTACACCCAAAAAGGCTTCTCTGATAAGGCTTGGCCTCAGTCAGTAAATCCTTCTCAGCTCATCTTAGTACCACTGCAAGGCTAATTGCACAAGCAACAATCACATATCTAACCAGGGGATTGACTTAATTTTAAGCTCTTGTTGGAGCTATGCTCTTGCACAATTCAGTGCTGATTTTCTGTGTCTAGAGCATTACATATATACTCCTGTGTTCAGTTTTTGCTGACTATATTTCTAATAAAAATGAAGCATTTTCCCCCTTCCGTATGCATGCATCTTCAGTTATTAATGTTAAACCCTTGGCCCTCTGTCTATATTAGCAAAGTTAAATTCTTTCTAGAATTCCTTTTCTAAATTGCTTCCCCACAATCACTCTGTGCATGAGAAGAGCAGTAGATTAAAATGACTTCTCAAACCGGTGCTAGATACAAATGCAAAATCTTTGACTAAAGTCAATCCAGATTTTTAGCTACAATTCATTGAAATGAGGATTTGCAATGTTTCTGTGGATGGCTTTTATTTCTGACACAGTTGTGCTGCAAGTTCTGTATTACAGGAAGAGACTCAACATATGAAATGTATTTTATCTTGAAACTAGAAGTTAGCAGGAAGAAAAGTATTTGTGTGCGATAAAGAGTGTACTGGGTGAAAACCCACAACAATAGAAACATTGAGACCATTGGATTCAGGACAATGCACCTTTTCCCCTTCATAGAACACTGCAGTCCTGTAGCATCAGAACATGCAACAATTTACCTGAAAGCTCTCCCAAAATATTGTGATCAAAAAACAAAAATCATTTTTTCTCTCTTTTTTTTTTTTTAAGCTCTAGGTCATACTGTTAATCTTACCTCCACAAGCATGAAGACTTTTAATTTTTTTTTTCTAGAAACAGTGGAAATTTACTGATAATCACTCAACTCAGCATAGGGGATTAAAGAAAAATATCAATTATATGAAGATCAAGATAAAATTGCAAGGGCTGGAAACAATGATTCCTCTCCAGCTTGCCAACTCTGCCAGTTGGTGTGTGGGTGGGATCCAGAGACCCCCACCTTCCTGTTCTAGAGGATGTGCCTGCATGGACTACCACCACAGCCAGGACAGAACACAACTCTTGTATTCCTTGAGCCCATGTGCAAATAGAAAGCTATCATTATGTCCCCAGAGCCTTTTCTAACAAAGGAATAAAAAAAATACAGATTGTGCCTGCTATGCATTCAGATGACAACCCACTCAATCTGTGTCATGACAACATTTTTCCATCAGTCTGAAGGCTTGTCTGATTTTCTTATTGGACCTGAGCTCTCCCTTTAAAGCTTGCCTGAGAAGAATGATAGCAAGCCAGCATTTTATTATTCCTCTGCATTTTCACAACAGCTGACACAAAAGATTTAGACAAGAATACCAAAATAGAGAGGGTAGATAGGCATATCCTGACAGGCTGTTCAAAACTGGTTGAGTTGTCCACTCCTTGAGCATTGGAAGTCTCAAATGTTAATGTGCATGTGCAAGAGACTTGCCAGACTAGGCTGGTTCTACATAACAGCATCATTGATTTGTAGAACAGAAAATATTCCTCAACACTACAGTTTTGTGCTTAATGTGGTTACCACATGGTTGATTCTTGTGAAATACTACCCAGATAAATGGGACTCATATCTAACACTGTTTTATTGTCAATGAATAATATAGGAGCAGGGAGGAATGAATACACAAAGGCGACTATTGCCTACTGCAGTCATTTCAGAACCAAAATTGTTGGTCTGCCTTTTTCTTGCAGTTCTACAGTGGGTCCACAGCTATAACTGAAATATAGCTTAGAAACAAACAGATGTACTGGAATCAGAAGTGATAGTTAATTAATGTGATTAACATAAACACAGAAGAAATACTAATAGAAAAAAAAATGTCAGGGTATAAGATTTCATGTTATGTAGCCTCAGGAGATGAAATATTTAACTGGTTTATTTTCTTCAGCTTAACTAATATTTTCTCATCCACTGCTCAAAGGAGTGCTGAAAATTAATTAATGTCTGCTTTGACCTATAGATTGCTTTCAAATGCCAAGTTTTATGAATACTTTTGGATTATGGATTTTTCCTAGGGCCTTGCCTTTGTTGTTTTTCTTTCCCATATGAAAAGTGCATGGTTTTGCAGGTTTTGCTTTACTTTTTTAAAGTGTGTTTCAAAGACTGCATCTACTATAACTGCTGCAGTATTTTTAGGTACGTGAGGCTCACTGATCATGTCATGGAGAAACTACCTGCACATCTGGACCTCATATCTGGTTGTCCCTGCCTTCACCAGCTGCAGCTGGTTTTGCTTTGCTATGGGATGCAGAATCTCCCAGACTGACAGAGTAGTTAAGATTGAAAGGGAACCCAAAGTCATCTTGTGCAACCCTCAGCTCAAGCAGTGACATTTAAGCCAGGCTGCCCTGGGCCATGTTCAGATGGCTTTTGAATGTCTCCAGCACTGGAAACTCCACAATCTTTCTGGAAAAGCTGTGCCAGTGCTTGGTCACTCTCACAGTAAGAAAGTTCACATGGAATTTCCTGTGTTTCAGTTTGTGCTTGCTTCCCTTGATCCTGTCTCGGGAGAGCACTGAAAAGAGCCTGTCTCTGTCCTCTATGCACCTTTCCTTCAAGTATTTGTATATATGAATAAAAACCTTCCTTAGTGTTCTCTGGGACAAGCAGTGCCAGCTCTCTGAGTCTTACGGCAGGGCAGAGATGCCTTCGTCCCTTCACCACCTTTATGACCCTTGATTGGGCTTTCTTTTTTATGTCCAAGTCACTCCTGTACTGATGAATTCAGAACTGAATACAGAATCCTAAGTATGACCTTATCAGAGCTGACTGGAGGTGAAGAATCACCTCCCTCATATCTCATATTCTTCTGGGGAAGATTTCTTAAAATAGAACAAGAATAATAGTAAAGGTGCAAAAGAGCACTTCAAGCATGCAGTTGTAAATGCAAATACTTGAGCAGTTTCCTTCTCTTTTGACTGCTGCTGATAAGCTGTGAAAAGCTGCTTCCAAGCTAAAATAAGGCTCAATAGAGCACTTGTAACTGAAAACAGAATTTTAAGGCAAAATAAGAGGAAAGTGGCAAGCTCCCAGTAAATATGAGCCGAGATAAAATTTTCTATTCGGCTTGTTAATGCACCTTGCAAATAGAACTGAGTATTACTTCAGATGAAGGGTGCTCTAAGAGTAGAAGAAAGACTTGGCACAGAGTACACACTGTTCCAACCCATGAAAAAAAGCCAGGAGCCTGACTAAAACAAGAAAAGTTTCATATCAAGCAACAGACTGGATAAACAAACATTGTAGACTGCTGCATAACAGTGTAAGCATATTAAAATATATATATACCCCATAAAAATTGTATTATGGAACTCCATTTCCTTCTCCCACAGCCTTGTGAATAAAGTGTCCCCTTAGAGAGCTCAGCCAGTGGCAATTCAGGGAGACCTGACCCTTTCAAATGGCACTCTTTCTATGACAGGAGAAGTTTTTTGGGTCTCTAAAACCAGTAAAAATATTCTCACCTACTATGGTTTTACCACAGCCTCCCTCTTTTCTCAGACTTTTGTCTCTTTGTTCTCTTGATCTTAAAGCTCAGCAATGCGACCATAAACAGATACTGGAAACAGACAACTGCGGAAGAGGGAAAGCAGAGGATGGCACATGGACTGGTGGCAATATAGACTGGGGGACCTGGGATGGGTATGAGATCTTAAGTTTGCACACACTAATACTACTTTATAAGTATTTCTATATCCTAAAAATGTATACAGTGCATAGCATAATTGCCTGGTTTTGATGCCACCCCCTACATAGCAGTGATTTTGACTTGGCACTTCAAAGCATCTGTACTTTAGGCGGGTTTTTTTGTTTGTTTTTAAAGTGGAGCATGTCTTCTCAGTTTCCATGTGGAAACCCAAAATGTCTTCAGGAGGTCTGAAAAGCCCTATGGAAAAAGTTTTTATGATTTTGACATTTTTCTTTGTGCTCAATTATATTCCATTCTTAGGGGTTATATCAAAAAACTTTCTCCTTTGACATATTTATCCCCTGGACAAACAGTGTCTGATTGTGATATTTTATGTGTTCTCTTTTCTAGTTATAATAACTCTTTGTATTCCTGTGATGATTAATGCCCTGGAGTCTTCTCACTGACCTCAGCAATGCTGGCATTTTTTAGCATTATCTTTCCAATCAAAGTAATTCCATTTATGAACCTTAATATAGCTTTAAGACCTTGGCTTCAGACACTCAGTCTTGAGATTTATTAAAATACAAACCAAAAGAAAAAGGTTTTCTCCCATTTCATTGATGCCTGACAAGTCTCTTCTATTAGCCAATAGCTGGATGATGTTTATTTTGAACATGTTTTGTTAACGGAATAGAGAAAAAAACATTTATCTTTGACAAATGTACATAAGCACAAAAGTTTTGTTTTATTAGTCTCACATTTTAAAAATTTACAATCAAAACACCCTGTAAAAAACAACTTTACACTGATTCACTCTTATTTCAATATAGCTGGCTACACAAACAGAAACACACTGCATAGGAATCCCAGATGAAATTAGAAGTATAAAAAGCAATGGGCCTTGTACCTAGTTAAAGTATCTCTACTCAGATCTCCAAAAGTATGTCAGGACACACTCTGAATTACCTGTACCTAGTAAAGAACATGAATTGTCTAATGATGTCTTTCTGTCAGC
Source organism: Chloebia gouldiae (assembly GCA_003676055.1). NCBI lineage: Eukaryota > Metazoa > Chordata > Aves > Passeriformes > Passeridae > Chloebia > Chloebia gouldiae. The sequence continues at coordinate 21,626,905 of QUSF01000008.1, read as the reverse complement.
TAATTCCAGAGCCTAAGCCCCAAGATGCCATCACTGGTGGCAGAAATGCTTTCAGTCCATGGAAGAACTAAATGGAGCACATCAGGTGACTACAGTGGATTGTGAGCCTTCACACAATCCCTCCAATAATAAGTTACCAGATTTTAGTGTAAGACATCTCAGAAGCAACATTTGAAATCAGGCCTTTTACCTTTTACTCAGCTGGATTTGCAAGACCATGTCTGTCAAAGTGCTGAGTTTCTTTATACGCAGAAGTGGTGAAAAGGGCTTTGTGGGGATGAGCAGTACCAAACCCTGTTTTAGGAAAAGCTGCCTCTAGAGAAGTGGGTTTTTCTGGCCTAGGTAACTGGGTAGTTGTCATGTCATACACAAACACTGTGAAAACAACCCAGGTATTTTGAAATTATATTTGCAATGAGCTAGAGAGAAGATCACTCATTCACATTGGGTCATGTCCTATCCTTGCTATACTTCATCATTTGATTCAAATTTCGCTTAGAAAAAGCAGGCAAAGTATAGATTTCTAATCCTTACTTCCTGAATGTATTAAAGAACATGCACATGTGTCTAAATGTACCAGTTCTACAGACAAAAACTCTTAGGACCAGAAAGAAATCCTTGGCTGATACCTATCGGCCCCAGTGGAACTATTTGAAAAAAACTTTCTACCAAGAACTACAGTCATATCAGCTGGAAGGGCTTTCCATCCTGTTAATAAAGACTCAAAGTGAGATCTGTAGAGATGGCTCTTCTGTGATTACACTGCTGTTGGTACTAGAGAGGAAAGTACTGCTTGACAGATTAAATATATAGGCTGCCTCCAACAGCTAATACAAAATACATTACTTAATATTTCTTTTTGGTATTGTTTTGAGGCTGTGACCAGGATTACCTTAAAAATTAATTTTTTTCAGAAGTGTGTACACCTAAAGGGAATATATCAGTGCATTAAGACTACAATCAAAATAGAATATGAAAAAAGAACCTGGAGACAGAAAGAGTTGTGCAACATCACATAAAAGATCAGTTATAATTTTTCAAAACACCACAAAGATATTCAGAGTATTTTCAAAGTTCCAGTTCAGGAGTGAATATTCCAAAGCATGAAACATCCATTTGGCATTGCTCTAACATCAAACATATTTGATTGGCCTAGAGATACAGATCTATGAGTTCTGTACCAGATATTTACTTTTCTGGAGATGATAACAGTAAGTTCAGTATGTGCTATATGACACATCTCATGCAGAAGACAATAAAGGAATGGGGAAAAAAAATGTATTGATGCCACCCAAGGACTACACATTAATTAATTAATTAATTAAATATTATTCCCTAGATACATGCTTTGGTTTTGGTGGGGTTTGTTTTGGTTTTTGTTTTTTGGTTTTGTGTTTGTTTGGGTTTTTTATTTGGTTATTTGGGAGTTTTGTAGGGTGTTTTGTTTTGTTTTGTTTTGTTTTTGTAGGGCTAGTTAGAACAGATGCAAATCTTCTCCTCAGATATGACAATACAGAGTAAATGTCTGAGGACTTTGCTTTGTGAGTACAGTACATACAGATTAGTACTTTTCTTTTTCTTTCCTGCCTTTTCCTAGCTAAAGGAGAATGTGTGGTATCCATTTTTGCTTACTTGGCAATGAGAATTAGAAGCTCTTAGGATGAGAAGTTATTTCCAGGCCATTGTAGAGTAACACTGTTATACCTATGGTACATCTGAGAAGGTTTTCTCCCTTTCTCTGTGGATGGACATAATAATCGTGAAATAATGTCATCAATATCACTAGTCAACATTCCTGTTCCAAACACTGATTAGTCCTTTAAAGGTCCCAGATACTTCACACTGCTAAACATTCCCCAAAAATTATTCACAGTTTAAACCAGAGCACAAATATTCATGTGAGAGAGGAGGAAATGGAAAATAAATTTATTTTCCTCTTGCTTTTGCACTTTGCATTAACTCAGTTCTTTTTCATACTAGATCAGAAGGATAAACCCCCCCTGTTTCATCAGATTGAAAAGTTAATAACAGTATTTTCTTTTTCTTTATATATTATTTTTATTTTAACTGGGTCACACATTTAATTAGTAATATTTTGATAATATGTCTTAATCATTACTACAGAAGAATCTGTATCTTCCAGTCCAAATTGTAAGTGAATGGCCCACAGCCTTGGTGCTATTAGCACGATGCTCTGACCAACTGAGCTAATTTTGTTTTAATTTTTGTAATATAAGAAAAAATTTGTGGGTATTAAGGAAGAATACCAGAGTTCCACTACAGAAATAAAAATAAAATTATTGTGTGAATCATCACCAAATTAATGGCACATTAATAATAAGTTCATAGCTCTGGGGAAAGCAAACTTTACTTACACTGAGCCAAATAAACAGAGACACATTTGTTGTGTGTTCTTGTTGCTTGAAATATCTGATTGTTATTATTGTTGTGGTTTTAAGCCCAGCTGGAAATTAGGTGCCACACAGCTTAATTTGCTCAACCCTTGCCTCTTTCCCCTCTCACCTTGGTGGAATGGGGAGGAGAATCAAAGCAAAACTTGTAAGACCAATTTATAATAATTGAATTTAAAGTAAAATAGAGTAATAATGGTAAATTAAAATAATAATGAAAATTAAAAAAAATAAAAACAAGTGGTGCTTAATTCAGTTGTTCACCTCCCACTGATCAATGCCAGAGCTGCCTCCCTGAACTCAAATTGTCTCTCCTCATGGATAACCCTCCCCAGTTTATTTACAGGGCATGATGTCCTATGGTGTGGAATATCCCACTGATCAGTTCTGGTCATCTGTCCCAGCTAGGCTCCCTCCGAGGTTTTTGGGTACCTCCTCACTGGCAGAATGCGAGAAAGAAAAAAATGTCCTTGCCTTAGAATAAACACAACTTAGCAAAACCCAGAACAGCAGTGTGTTATCAACACCATTCTCATTCTGAATCCAAACCACAGCCCTGTAACCACTACTGAGAAGTAAACTCTGCTCTAGCTGAAACCAGGACAACTATCAGTGTATTTCTTATGTTATTCTGCATCTCTGCCTTCCTCATATCTGTTTATAGAAGGTTGAGAGGGTTGCTCATGACTGAGCATACGATAAGATTTAATCAGTTTATTTGAAATTTGGTTTTCAAATATGTGAGCCATTCTCACCACCAGCCTCTATAAAATGAACAAACTCTGTGTGGACAACAGGAAAACCCAACCTTCTGTGAATCTAGGCTGAATCTAGTCAGTCATCCTCTCAGCAATGTACCAACAATGAACCAGCATCCTCCCAACTCAGTATCTGTACTTTTAGAAGTGGTTTAGGTGTCCCAGAGTGCTGAGTTAGAGCCACGGAGAGTGAAGGTAGGACTGCAATGGGCAGCTGGGATCCCGCACACTTTAAAGCAACAGCAAGGGAGAGATGTCATCACAGGCATGAACATCAAGCGCAAAATACTTCCCTCAGTGCAGGTAGATAGCTTTTATCTGTCTCAATAACTTGAAGAAATATTGTCATTGGACACCTTGCTAGCTCATGTGAAAGACCAGCATCAATGAACTGAATATATGGAATTACAGAAATGCAAGAAGAACCCAGAAGAGTAAGTGCAGAATCCCAGTAATGCTTTCCTTTTTTTATATAAAGATCCATTTGAGGCCACTGAGATAATTTCAAAGTATAATATTAAGAATCTCTTAATCTATCCTGAATTTCTTCACAGTGGAAAAGAAAGGGTTGGCTCAATAATCAAATCACAAGTCAGCTGCTGTGATTACTGTGATTTCCTTTCTACTTTTGTTAAAACAGACCATTTTCCCTTTGAGGGTTGTACAAGCCCAAATCAATGAATCAAAATTGGTTCCAACACACTAATTTTGGTTCATTGATTTCCAGGCCAACATTCCTTTTGTTTACTAGAAAAAAATCTCAACAATCTGTCAGTAATATTTGTTGGCTTTTTTGTTTGAACTTATTTCAAATGCTTTTTCTTTCCATTGTTCTCCTACCATCAGCCAGTGTTTCAGGGTACTGTAATATTTCCTAGAAGCTCGCTTCTCACAGGTGAACGCCTACACAGAGTACATTTTGGGGTACAATTCCTGAAAATGATACATTATATTAAAGATGAAATTGTGCTAGAAGCAAGAGCTTCTACTGCCTAGGCAAAAATATGAAAATATTAGAAATAGGTCATCATGGCTGGTTTTTAGCTTTTATGAACAGAACAGTTCTATGCACAGCCAAGAGAGATAAATATTACTATTCCAAAACTACCTTTGGAAAAGGTAACTTTGTAACTTTGTAACTTTGGTGTGTTCCAGATTTGCAGTGCCATATTTAACTCAATATTGCTTTAACTGAAAGGCTTAATTGGTGCTAAGTCGTACAGTTCACCATGCATTTTGCTGAGCTTACTCCTTTTTAATGTCATGTCAAGGTAAGTGAAAAATAACACTTTTCTCAAGCCACAAATGGATTTTTTTTTTTCCCATTAAAATGGCACATATGAAATTTTCACAGTGGTAAAGATGAATAGTCACAATTACTTGATCTATTTGAATTTTAGTATGATTTTAGTTTTTCCTCTTTAAAAAACCCTAATATTCTCTTTCACTATCATGGCAATCACAATATTTATTTGAAAATTGTTTTGTACCTTACATATGAAATTGGTGATTGATATCAGAAATACCATTCATTTTTTGGCCTGAATGTTCATTTCTAAATCATGAAAGATAGAAAAGAAATCTAAGAAAACAAAAGTTATATCAAATCCCATTTTACATCACCACATGTAGCTGAATTTAGTTCTTAAACTTTATCTGGTTTGAAATGTCCTTGTCTTTTGCTGTTTCAAAAGGATTTCAGCAGAAATGCCTACTTTGATTTAGTTATTGCTTTTAGTGGAATATGAAATTAACAAAAGGCAAGTGATCATATGCTGATTAACTTAAAGATATGTATTTCAAACCATAACAGAAAGCTATAGGCATTTGATATTTTCAATATGTTGTTCTCCAAAAAAGAAGCAAAGGCCTCAATTCATTGTATGATAATCTGACTGGTAAACCAGGAATAATGGAAATATTATTATTCTTATTATTACTCGCATGTGTTTAATGACTATTATTTCACATCCTGAATTTAGTCCTTATCAGTTTTATAGCATATATACTTTACATTTTGAAAAACCTTGGGGTTTGAGGGTTTTTTTGCACACTTATCAAAATGGATGTTTCAACAGAGATGATTAATGTGAATCTCCAATATATTCTTTTGGACCTATTTTATTTCCATTCCATTCCATTCCATTCCATTCCATTCCATTCCATTCCATTCCATTCCATTCCATTCCTCCTTCTACCTGCTTTTTCATTTTCCCATCCTGGCCTTATCCAAAGCTTACTGCAGTCCATTAAGTGAATTCCATGGTTTCAGTGAACTCCAGGATAGGACCCTTAAGTGTTAATGAAGAACCAAATGTCTGCTTTTACTTCATGCACATTACAGATATGATTTCACTTTAGTGATCCTGACTTTGGATTTTGCTTAGCACCCCTGGCTAAGGCACTAAACTTTTAAATAGTGCAATAAAATAAGTTATGGAAATAGGCATGATTAAAGAAAGAAAAGGGAACACAAACAAGGCTTATGAAAGGACAGGTGAAACAGAAATCATAATAGGGGAGAAGAGACAACTGCTTGGTTAATGAGATGCTGAGAATAAATGAGCTTTTAGAACAAATTTGAAAGACTACATTGATGCAAGAGAATGAATTGAAACCAGGAGCTCATTCCACAACAGACAGGCAAGAAAGGAAAGAGTGTTTGAAATCAGTAAGGATGAGAGAATTATAATTGCCTTTATGTTCTTGCTTTTTGCATCTCAACAAACAACATTCAGCAATCAAAGGTTAATAGCAAACAACTTGTCATAATTGGATTGCTCTCCTCCCAAAATGGCACAGCAGCAGCAGTGAGGCAAAACATTCACATTTGCCAGCCATGACATGGCTTGATAATTCCAAGGTAGTGCTAGAAATGTATTAATAGAGAGCAGAGCAAATGGAAGGCATGATAAACAAGCACACCACAGACTAACCTAAACCCACCCAGGAAGAGCGACAAGAAAGGAAAGGTTCACTGCTGTTATATGAACTCTGACAGCATATTTAAAGGCTGTTAATATGTGTGAGACAGAGGCTATAACCACTGAAATTCTTTAGAGAATTTGTTTATTTACTCTAAAAACTACAGCAGCCTGGTTTCAAAGCACTTTTGCCATTGTGGTCACTGTGGCAGGGCAAGGATGAGGACAGTTCCAGTGCCTCATACAGCTCAACAGAATTGTCCCACACTTGTGATTACAAAATAATTATTCGTGCCAGTGATTTTTGAAACAGAAATAACACTGTGACATTTCTAATATAGACCTGGCCTTTTTATTAACAGTATAACTAATACTATGTGCATCTTTTATGAAATCTTCATGCACCTTGTAGGAAAATCAACAATAAATTTTTATTCAACAAAAATCAACTATTTTATTTTTGTTTTGAGTGTTGATCTTATCAACCTGCTTGAAATCTGAGGTGAAAAAAAATCAAGTAAACATAGTAAGCAAAGACAGAGGAACTGATAAAGACCTAGTTTGCAACACACTGAACCAAACATGAGATGTATAAGATGCAGATCATAGGATTTCTTCAGAGGGAGATAAATAACCTAAGATTCACTGTACTTCCACTTGGGGTTTTTTTCAAGATAAATGTAGCCCAAAGATATCTGGGTAAATGTTGAAATGTTTAGGGCAAATGTTGAAGTGTTTAGGACAAGATAGAAGATACATAGTATACATAAATTGTGCAAAACTGTAATAAACTCCTTGTTTTAACATTGGTCTTGGTAGAAAGACCAATGTTAAAGCTGTTAAATACATGAATTCTTGTAATTCACTTATTTTAAAATTGTAAATGAGTTTTCAAGCAGCTGTGTGTAGTATTTCAGTTTCTGCTGGCAAGAGCATTTTTATTTTCTTGATGCAGTGATGAATTATCTGGATCGTTGCCTTACAAGTATTAAAAAGAGAACAGAAGAGAGTAAGCAGGTCTTTATAGTAGAATTATTATTTTGTAGGCCAAAAGTATTATTTCTTAGACTCCATTAAGACATCAGTAGGGGCACAGCAGCTCAAGAATCAAATCCTGACAGTGCAATAAAGCAAACTGATTTTTTTTTCCTTCTCTCCTAAAGCAAGAATGCTATAAGCTATCAAATATTGCAGAAATTCCCTAGATCAGTCCTGCCTGGAGAAAGGAGAAAAGCTGTGCAGCATGAGTCATTCTTAGCCAATCCCTCTTCATAACATCTTCTCCCCTTTGTGCCCCACCAAACCTCTATAATTTCAGATCTATTCTCTCAGACACAACAGCATTGAGAGCTCCTTGCCTGTGAAGTTGGAGTATGAGCATTAACAATTTTCCCATAGGAAACTGGTCATATATTTCCTGAAGAGTTCATACCCTGCACACTGATAAGGCCATGAATTTGAATTTCCTAAGCAGAGGAAAGAATTTTCTAACCAAAAATCACACAACAAAGTCTTTGCTCTGCTGATGTCATGGGTAAAAATCCCATTGGCTCAAACAGAGACCATTTCCCTCCTTGTCCCACTGCCACAGAAAATCCAGAAAGAACACACCATCGACCACTGTTGATTCTTCTCTTCCCATAACAAAGTGTGATTTTCATGCAACCAGCATAGACAAGCAGGTAAAAAGGCACACTGATCCTGCAAAGGTTCAATTTTAATGCAGCTTCATCCAGAGCAAAGAAAACTCAAGCTGAATATGCTTATATATTTTTCATAAGGACCATATTTCATCATGAAATTTTTGTCTAGAATGTAAGAGACCAAACTAATTAACTCTAGTGAATTATAAATGTCTTTTTTTTTTTTTTTTGTGTGTGTGTGTGTGTGTGTGTGATTCAGTGCACCAATGTCACAGTATCAGCATGGGAATAGAAAAAAGTAGTGGCATCTTGCAATTCATTTCAAAATTGTCTATGAAGTCTCTCTGCTTCTCCTCTTATTTATTTATAAAGAAATACAATTAATCATAATGTTCTACTGATTTAATTGCTGTTATTTAGTTTCTATAGGGATGTTTTTACATATGGTTCACATGACTTTTCATAAAACAGGGATGAGAAAATGGTGACTTTCAGAGTTATGCTTATTCAAATTGTCACTTTTCCTGAAGTAAAACGTATATAATAGAATAGAGAGTGTAAAATTAGATACCTGGATATGAATATCTGGTCTAGTGTTTAGTTTTCTGGGGTTTGTGCATTATTTTCTTTCCCCATTTTTTTCCTCTAAATATAGAGCAAAAGTGCTTGAAAATGTTAATTACAGAACTTTGTGTGTCACAGTTAGGAAACAGTGTTCCGATCCACTGTCTCTTCCAGCTGGAAAAGAAAGACTATCAGATATTACATGATGTAGGAAAATACAGTGTTATTCCACATCATATGGGTGTGTTTTGTCCATCAAATGTGCTAAGTTTTCAGCTCAAAAGAAAATCCAAAGATACAAATTTGAAACAACCATATTTAGAGTTTGAGAAAAAAGTAGTGCTCAAATATAGAATATATTGATCTCCCCAATGCCTAAGAGAAAGCCTTTGTGCTGCTCAGCTCACATTCTCCAAAATACACTTTTATAAATTTTATCAGACTCTACACAGTGACATTATATCACTGATTTGAAAATATGTCCTCTTCTGTCAGTGATGTAAGATCAGGATCTAAAGCACAGCTGTGCGTGCACAGCAGTGCTCTCACAGCCAACGTTAGTACAAGCAACAAGACAGTAAAATAAGGCCATGAAATGTAGAACATCCTCTCTGTGGTTCCAGGCTAAAGTCACTGGGTTTTAGCAAAATTTAAGGCTCGGGATCACAAGGAAAAGCCCTACACAGGTTCTGCCGGCATTCCTGGCACGAGGGATGTGGTGGGGGATGAGTGAAGCCTGATCCAGGAAAGGATAAGTGGTGCTCAGGCACACAGGACCCCTCTGTATGAAAAAAGCTTCACTGTTTAAGTGAACTGGATTTAAGAGCACTTCATTTTGCAGAGGCAGCTGTAACTGGCCTTGGGCTTTGGTCCAAGACATCCATTTTGTATCAAATATATAGTGAATGAGCAGTGTTTTAAGGAGTTTGTAGTCCCTTAAGGCAGTGTTTAGCCAAGAAGAAATGGAATAAACAAGTTTCCCAGTCCAATTAGGGAGGTCACCTTCGTAATCCCCTTTCCTAATTTTCCACATATATATATATATAAAGGACTGAGGGTGACTTGCAGGAAAGTGGTTCAGACCAAGGAATGGCTCAGCAGAACCTCAGCTGGGAGGCAGGGCAAGGAAGTGTAACATGAAGGAGGGGCTGGAAGAGGGCATTTTACCTGTAATTGGTTATTATTGATTATATCTCAATTAATGAAAGGAAACTCTAGACAGATTATAAAATACACAGACAATATGACCAGACCTGGTTAGGAACAATAAGATTCTCACAAACAATATTGAATAAAAATAATTATTTCTTGACATTTTCTCCCCTTCTTCAAATGTCAACTTAATTTTTTCCAGACTTTTACTTATTAATGTGGCAGATCCTATCCATCATGTCATGCTTATTCTTATTTTGTCAGCAATTCAAGCCAGAGATATAACTCAAAGTAATCACATTAAGTGGTCAAAGCAAGGTAGATTCTATAATATCTTTGCTCAAAGTTTTTTTTTATAAACCATTTTATTTTACTTTATTTTGTTTCATTGAAGTGTTTCTTGAGGGACACAACTATTTACCTGATGAGCTTGAGATTTATTATCATAATAATTTCAAGAGTGATTTTCATATCCGACATTAAATACACAAATCATCCATGAAAAGTAAATTTCAGTAAGACATTGTCTATTTATTATTCGTGTGGATCTCAATTATTTATGATCTTTTTTCATATAATATTTATGTGTGTTAATCATTATTAATCATAAGGTTTTACTCCTGACTACAGCTAATGCTTTTGCATACCTCTTTCTTATTCATACTGCGCACTCTTCTCATGAGACTCCTGTATGATGTGACTTCAAGTCACGGTACATGTCCTTCACCAAATATTCACTTGTTTGCTTTGTTGGATTAAATAGATTAAATAGAAAAGTCAGTAACTAGATTTTCTAGTGCTGAATTTGTCACTTGGATGCATTGGGAGCAAGGGAAAGTCATTACAGCTGTAGATATTCTGCTCCTTCTGTTTCTAAACCAGGTCTGTGCAGAAGATGACTGAGCACTGCAATCACATTTTAACGTGGCAAGTAAAATGTGTGGAGCACTGCATTTTCTTGAAATACTGGCAAAATTAAAGTGAAAAGTTTTGTGGAGCTGTTTACTCACCTCTGACACTCCACATTACAGGTACTTTTCTGGTTTCATAGAAGCCTAAGGGAAGTGCTTAAACCTGTGTATGGAAAAATAGAAAAACACAGTTAGCATTTAGATGTTGGAGGAAGTCCAGGGGATGTTTGAGAGTCTGTTTGAAAGTCTGTATCACTTATTTGACATATGCAGGCAAAAAGAATTTTTTAGTAATAACAACAACAAAAAACATGTCTCTCTCTATACAGAAGCTGAAATAAAAATTACCCTTATACTAAACCAATGCAATGCCACATATTAAATAATGGGCTGCTAACATGTTGCCTTATGTAAATTAGATATAGGACAATGATTGTGCAGGAGATTTATATGGACTAAAAATAGCCCTCAGACACCCTAGATTTGCCTGTACAAAAATATAAAATTAAATGTGAGAATAAATAGTTCAGACACATAAATCAAAATCTGAACAGAACAGCCAAATCTTATTCAGTCCAGCTTGCTACAGCAATTTCTTTCTCCCCAGCAAGACAATGTCTTGTAAGCTACAGTTATCATAGTCCTCAACCAGCTCCTCTATGGGATGGGGAAAATGCTGGGAAAAGAGATCAGGCACTGTCAGCAGAAATGCAGGAACATTGATCTAAGTATAGGTGGTATAATTCAGACAGGTCAGAGATGCTACTTATGGAATCCAGAAAATGGAAAAAAAGGAAAAATGTTGCTTGTCTATTTTCTGTTTATGGGTAGCTACATTTGGGTTCACTTGCAGTGATATTTAGGTTTGGGTAAGGGCATTAATCACAGACATCTACTGGATGCAGTGCTCTTATCTCTACTGTGATGTTCAGGGTCTTTGGAAGAAAACTGTGAATGGAATGTGTAGCTATAAGATGTTTGTATATTTTGGAACATACAGCCTACTAAGAGAAGCTTTCTCAAAATGCATATGGATTTCTCCATGTAGCTCTTCCCGACAGCTAAATGATGAACATTTTGCATTCCAGAATCTTTCAAATCCATTTCATGTTCAGATCTTTTTTGATTTCTTCAGTGAATGGTTCTTAGCTATAAAAAAGTTCATTATTATAAAGTAATCCATGAATAAGAGTAGTTTCTAGTTTGTTTTTTGCTAGTCAATCAAAGAATTGACATTCAACTATGCAAAGCAAATTATACTTTCTTGCTTCCTGGTTAGATACTCAATAAGTAAGATTATATATATAGTGATTTTATTTTTCCTCTGGTGGCTCATAGAATTCAAACTTCCACACTGACAGCTCATCTCTAACAAGTCTCCATGTGAAGATAGCTCAAAGTTTTGAATGTTCATAGAAAGAAACTGTTAATGAATAACAAGCATACGAACTTGTGGCACCAAGTGGACTTCCCTCTTCTGTATTGCCCAGCATCACTAATTGCTACCTACTAGTAACTGCACATTTAGAAAACTTTATCCTTACTAAATTTAGTCACATTTAGTAAATTTTATCTTAATTGCCTTTGTGCTAATAAAGCAGAAACCAAGCATGCTCAGATTTATAATATCATGGTCTTGGTTTATTCTGTGCTTTTGCAATTTATCTGGTTTGTGGAATAGCTCTTCCTCTGAATTTATGGAAGCCTAGAGCAGCCCATTTGCCTTCCTTTTGCTACTATGAGGGCACTTTTGTAACAAGAAGCCTTCTTCCCAAGACGTCATAATTGCTTCAACCAGTTTCTTTATACGATGCAGCATTTCCCTTCTGCGAATGCATCGCTGCAGTGATTTCACAAACCAGCTCTGTCTGGTTCTAATCCACGAACCTACACTTATGATAAGATAATGAATGCACATTCATCAAGCAGAACCACACTGGAAGTGCTGTGGGCAAGTGTACAGTACAATAAATTTTGTTAAATGAGGATGATGCATTTTTAGAGGCATATCACTTCTCTGAGGTGTTTGTTCACTCATCTGGCTCCACTAGTCACCACAGAAGGAGGTTTTGGTCATTCTGTTTTCAGGGAGATAAAGTACAGCAACAAACGTAAATAAAGGAAGCATTCATGAATATATATAGATATATTGGCATAGTATTTAATTAGTTGCTGTTGGGAAAGGGCATAGCAACATAGAAAACTGATTTGAGCTGTTTCATACGTTATCATAAAAATTTAATCAGTTAGCCATATAATGCCAGGCTAGAATACAGATGGTTAAAAACCAGCACAAAACATTAGTTTTATACATGTAGTAAAGAGACATATCTGCAAGTTTTAATATCTTAATCCACATAAATCTGAAGGCTTTATTTCCCTGTTAATAAAAAAAGAGAAAAATAAAACTGCCTCCGTAGACCAGTGGATAGAAAATGCTTTATGTGCAAAAGTTTTCATATCATTATCACTAATATTGAGCAGCAGTGAGATCCCCAAGCAGCTGTATTAAATATCCAGTGCTTCATATATCGGGTAGATTGAGACTGGCTTTAAGGGAAGGAGTTTTTTTATTATGAGGATGGTGAGGCACTTGTACAGGCTGTCCAGAGAAATGGTGGACTCCCTACCATTGGAAATGTTCAAGTCAGATTGGATGGGACTTTGAGCAACCTGGTTTAGGGAAAGATAGATGTCTGAGAAGCTGGGTCAGATCATCTTTAATAATCCCTTCAGACCAAACCGTTTGATGATTCTATGTGATAATTGTCTTAAAAAAAAAATCCATATTTTACAAGGATTAGGTGGAAGAAATGAATTGTGTCATGCAGGCTTTGAGGATCTACTTGGGCTCTAGTTTGATCACTCACTATTCTGTCAGATTTGCAAACTCAGAATACGGGCAGAACAACTTTAAAAGGAAACATTCAGATCAAAAAAAGACTGAAAGTCCACCATTTATCTTTCTGAGAATTTTAAGACAGCTCCAAAAATGTGTGTTCCTCAGTAGATATGCAAGATACTCAGCATCTCTAGGATCTGGAAAAAACAATCCCTTGATATTTCTGAACCTCTTGGCATAGTTTTCATCCATGGGTTCTATTCCAAAATGCTATTAAGGCTTACATAACACATGAGTTTTTCCATCCAAACTGGATGGTAAAACCATCCAAGATGGACATTTGCCATGCAATTTATAAATCAGAAGATTTGCTCTGTGATCTACCATGCCTAGAGAAGTTTGAGGCCAAGATCTCTTAGGAAGTCAGTGCTCTGCCTTTGCTCTTGCTGAAGATTCGTCCTGAGCAGGAGTGTCAGCAAATTGCAGGCAGTATGATATATTGTCTGACGGAGGAGAATTCATTTGGGAGCAAACAATAAACTGAGTTCAAAACTTCATTGTGCTGCACAAATCAGATCTGTTATGTAAGGCTATCTCTCTTAGCAGGAGCAAGTCTGAACCAGCTGCTAAACTGATTAGTTTAGACAGACAGAAAATCTACTTGTTTTTTTTTTTATTTTAAATCTTACTGTTCCTAATGAAGGAGCAAGAACACTTTTTTATATTTTTAATGTAGAGACAATGTTAAACCTACAAATTGAGAAAGTATAGAGCAATTTTATGTACAATTTATAATTTTATTTCATAGACTTTATCTGCTGCTATTTTAGTATTTTTTTAATGTTTTTCCTTCTGTGTCAATCCGTATTTTTTTTCCAGGTTCCTCTTAGCATTACCTGCCATACAGCTCTCTGACTCACTTAACACTCTAGAGCAATATGAAAGGATCCTTCAGACAGCTTGGGCAAATTAATAATCTTCTTCAAGGGTCACAGGGTCATCTAATGCCAGAGTCACAAGTGTCTCTACATACATAAAATACAGCATACTGAAAGTATTTAAAAAATGCTCCAGTAATATCAAGAGCATATTTTAATTCTTCACTTCAGTAAACTTCCTATATCTCAATACAAGAGGTCTTGGATAAATTTAGATCTGCATATATTAGATGGTAATATTTGTTCTATAAGAATGAAATGGTAGAACCTTACAAAGGAAGCTCAAAGTGCAAATCAGGCTTGCATTTTCCTTCCCTAAAAATCTACAGATTTCTCTAAGCCGACCTGTTCAACTCAGTGTATGGTTGAAAACCATATTCTACAAAGCTGAGGAATGCCAACATGTTCCCACCTGAATTCCCAAAAGTATCTTATCAGTCTTCATGCTTCTAGTCAACCACAATACTCCACTTGCAAATAAAATTTATTTCTTCCTCTTATAGTCAGATCCTAAAGATCTTTCAGAGTGGGAATGATACCTGAAACTATAGGCATGTGAGTTATGAATCTTACTTTATTGTGTTCAGTGTTCTCAACCTAAGAAGTTGAGAAGGCAGAGTTTTGACCTGAAAAAATGGGATTACAAGTATGATAATTGTATATTGAACATCGATATTATAAATGCGAGCAGATATTACAGATTAATTTAAATACCCCCATGACTGATAAGATCATATGACATTAACAACAGAGTGCCATTCTTTCCATACCATTTTCTTCCACCCTTATGTATAACAAAAGCCAGTTTATGCATAGAGAGTGTAAATAACGGGCACACTTATCATGATGATCCTTGAGCTCTATATTTTCTACTGCTTTCCGCCATGAGGAAACAGAGCTACATAACTTGAGGTCAAAAAGGGGAAAAGCTCTGGATAATTGTTTCTATTTCAAAGCAAACACAGCATAAATTCAACTTATATAATAACATAAAATTGTAAGTAATTTTGAATTTCCAGACTAGCGACCTTGAATACCTAAAATTATTACCCATGTTGGATCAAATAACAGCCATTGTTATTGCAGCAAAGAACACAGAAGAGACAACATACACCTTTTTAGATCAGCAAATCATTTCCACACCACTGTGTAAAAAGCTTTCTCTGCTTACTTAATGTATATTGAGTCATTTTTCAGGTCAATTGCTCTTAACTTGCATTAATCAAAAGGAGAGCATATAATGAGATACTAAGAACATATTTAGAAACTTAGCTTAGGCAAGCTATGATTTTTCTGGATAATATTTTCTGGATTGTGGATTTGGGGAATGATTTCTCCATTTCAAATATAAAGAAAAAATAAAACAAGGAAACTGTGAACAAGCAAAAGCTGGACTAGATCAGGGGAAAAGGAGGTCTTGGTTCTAAAAGCAACTGTGCTCTTTACCAAGTGTTTCTAGAATTGCAGAGGACAGCAGAACTAAATATCTATTCACCTCCTGGACATTCTGCAATTGCTTGAGACCCTTTTCTGTAATAGTCAACACAGTGTTTTCAGGAACATTTTTTTTTTTTTGGCAAGGCAGTTATGACATTAACAGGAATGAAAGAAAACACTGATAATTACAGATCTTGCTATGTTCTGCCTGTATCATTCCTTGGGAGGATGTTTAATGATCATCAGACTCGAAGTGCCTGTGAAAAATGTAATTCCTCATTGTTTCAAGCATTGACTAAGCTAACCACAGCTCAGCCTCAGCAGAGAAAATTCCAACTTTCTTATGGCCCCTTCCTGCTTTCACCACATGCTGTCAGTGATGTAGATAAATCAAAACTGAATCTAGGGATTTGCAATCTTTCTTTACTCGAGTTTGCAGTCTTGGCTCTATATTTATTCCTATTCATAACATTAGTGACTTTACCTTCTTTTCATGAATAATGAGCTAATTAATTTATTAATTAAACTTGTGCTCCGCTTTCTCCATTTGTACACCACTTTCTCGAGATGTGGCTTTACACACCTGTTGCTATTTACAGTGTGATTAGTTAACTCAGAAACGGCATTCAACTCCCCAAAGAAGAAAGGTTATGAAAGGCCAATTACTCTTGGTCATCCAAAAGGAAATCTCACCTGCTACCCTTGCTCTAGCCAGTCCTGACACAAGCAGACAAGCAAAACATGTTGAATCTTTATCTTATCTTGTGATCTAGGTGATTAATGGAATTTGTAGGGCTTGTTTAATTCCTTTCTACTCCTGTTAATTTGCATATTCATCATATTTGAGTGGGAAAGAAATTATCTTGAGCTATTCACATGTTTGTTCACAGTGATCATGCTCAGCTCTTTCTTATTTTAACTTTCCTGCCAAGAATTTTCATAACATGGGAACTGCAGGAAGTTCCTACTAGTACTGGATATGTTTATCTGGGAACAAGGTAGAGGATACCACTTGCTGTAATCAGTGCTTCAGTATTGAGTTTAGTCAGATACTATTTGATTAAAGATTTTTACGCTTAAATCATTTGCCTTTAAAATTGAAGAAAAAAGTTTAGTGTAAGTAATTCAGATGACAAAACAGACAAAACAATGCTACTGTATTAATGAAATTTTTTAAAATACATTCACTTAAATGATTTACCAATAGGAGAAAGCAATTATGAGTGACACAAAGGCACAGAAATAATAACTTTTGTAATACCAAACATGTCTTATTATATTAACAGTAATAATGAAATGAGGCTTCTAGTCAATGTTTTTGAAGAAGTCTTTGTCAAGAAAACCCCTTTATAATATACATATAATGCTATATGTGCATGTCAGTGCCCTCTGCTGGATAGAGACAGATCCAAACTGGTATTTATGATCAGGTCTTCACCCAACAGCTGTTTGGAAGAAACTATAAACTGTTGTTTTTCAGTACAAATGGTGAGGGAAATCATACTTATGAGCCATATGATGGAAAAAAACTTATTTGAGTTCTAACATTCCTAGATTTTGACCCCAAGATTCATTGCAAATTGTTGAGATAAGCATCTCAACCATGGTTCTTTTTTATCTTTCATTATGTGTAAATTTTAATTAATCTCTTTCTTTGTCCATGAACAAGTGTAACCACTGCCCAAAAGGTTTCTTTGTTCAGTATTTCAGAGTGGAATTGTGTTTTCCTTTTTTCCCCAGATATAGCCTTCTATTTTAACACTATATATTACAGGAAGCCCCCAAGTGACCTTCAGAAATGTTTATCAGCTATTTTACAGAACATGCTTTACTGCCACTGAACTAATTTTTACAGAAATTACATAAATTCTGTCCCTACTTACCTGCTCTAGGACAAAAACTTTATTTCCAAGGCTCTTAACCTAACCAGTTCTAAATTCATTAAAAAACTATAGCCCAGTCTCAGCTTCATTCCAGATGAGATGCTGCCTTGAGGGCCACTCATAGAGGCCAAATGTGAAAAACGTTTCACACTTTTATTCCCAAAATGTTGAACTGGGGAAACCAAATGGGTTATCAAGAAGAAAGGCATTAAGTAGCCATATGCTTGAGATAAGATGCTGATTTTGTGTTGTTATAAATCTCCTTTTCCCTCTGAATGCTAGGTTATTCCTTTTAATTCTTAAAGGAAATATTCTTCATTCTGGGTGCCCTGTTCTCTCATCTTAGTACTCAGTTGTTCTACTTTGCATGGATACAAACTATTTATCAGTAACCAGCCATGGCACAAGGCAACATCTTCTTCAGAGCTCATAAAATTAATCAAAAGCCAGGAACTGCTGACTTGCCAGAGTTTTGATGCATCCATAGGGGCAGCAGTTCACAGTTTCAAATGAATCCGCTGTCCCACTCAGACTTACTCCACTTCACTCAGTGCTGTGTTTCCTCATGAAGAGGTGCTGGGTCAGTCAGGCTGCTGACCTGAGGGTGCCCAAGAACTCCTCCCTGCATTTCTCTGCATAAACAGCATAAATCTTCTGCTTGCACCACAGGCATTTATTCAAGCAATGCCTTTTTGCCTTCAGTAAAGACATGTTAAAAAATGAAGGATGAATTGAGCTGATCATGCACTTTTAAAGTATCCATAATCATATGCTAACTAATAATATCAAGCTTTGGATTCAGTAATTAATTATCATTCCAAAAGCAGCATCGTAAAAAAAATGGCTTTTATTGATTCTTTAGTTTTTTTTTTATTCTATTTTTTATTTATTTATTATTCTCATTGTCTTTTTAGTCATAGTAGTTAGAAACATAGTTAATTTTGGGGGTTCGCAACATGCATCTCAGTTGTAAAAAAAAAAAACAACAATAAAACATCTGCCTTTTCATGTGGACAAAATTGCATTTTTGCCTCTGTTGAAGGTCAGGTGGGATAAGTAAATCTTGTCACTCTGGAAATGTTTATGAGATAGACATGCCTCAACTAGTGATGATCAGTCATGAAAGTACCTGCAATTGAGTCTAATTAGTCTTTAAAGTTTAATCTTATTAAGCATCAGATCTTGCTAATCTTTTACAACCAAGCCTCCCACTGAAATCAGCAGGAAAATTAAATCAGAAAATATTTTGTAGTCTGACCCAAGAGGACTTTGGAATGCTTCTAGTTTTCCCACAGAATCAAAAACACACATTGCAGCAGCTCAGCATCACAATTGTGTGTAGCACAGTGACACATATTCTATAAATGACACACAGAGTTTTCAGTATATTAACAGCTGTTCAAAAATAAAAGGGGTTGGAAATGACAGCAAATTATCAGAAATCAATTAGAAATCTGTAGTGGTCTTTTTCTAATTTCCAACATACCCTCAAAAGTAGGGATGTCAAGGTTATAGGACAAAACTTTGGGAGATATCCTTAGTCTGGGAGCAGTGTGCCAATGTAAGCATGTGTGGGCACTAGACTGAAATTAGGGCAAATGTAGCCAATTTTCTTTATATGGCATTCTATTTCCAGATTGGTCATTACCTGTAGAATTAATATTTAAATATTCAGTAGCATAATAATCTGAAAACAGCTCAAATAAAACAACAACAAAATGAAGCTCCTATAATCGATATGCTGAACCCTAGTGAACAGTGAGTAATCACCTCTAAAGTAAATATCTATTGATGATACAAGAAAAGTTTGCAGTTTCTCATTAAATTATAACCTATTTTCTACATCTTATAAAAAGTTAATGAAAATGAAAAGTTTAAGCCTATTTGTAAATAATCTATAAGCATTGCTTTTATTGACCAGTATGTTCATGAAATCTGATTTATTAAATGGTTCAAATGTGATGCACATCTGCAGTTTATTATTTCAATTAATGCAAAAGTTATTAGAAATATAATGTTATTAGAAATACAATGTTATTAGAAACTTAACAGATTATTTTCTGCAACTTTACCATGTTAAAACCAATGTTCCAGTTTATTTCTTTGAATGCCATATTCATACCAATAAAAAGCATCCAAAAAAAAAAAAAGCAATAAGAGATATCCACAGTCTGGAAATAAAAATAAACAGAGTAATCTCCTTCTTTAGTACTATGAACATATTATTTTTATTAGTCAGCTATTGCATGCACGTAAAGAGTTTTCATGAATATGCAGAAGAAACATAATATCCATGAATAGGCCTCAAACAGTAGTTTGGGGTTGAGAATTTTAGTCCTAAATTAGCTGTAAACATTTTTGAAATTTCTAGTTTATCAATAAATAGATTTTTAAGCTTCAGAACGTTCATGAACTTGAGCCCAGTAGACTTATTCCTTTTTAGAATTTTTTTTACTCACCAATGCTTACTTGATAATTATCTGTCATTTTTTTCCTAATTTCCCAGATAAAGGTGTTAAATATCCTCTTTCAGAAGCAGATTTGGCAGGATGACATGCACAGGTAAAAAATTTCTTGAGCAAACAACTCAGTCCAGCAGAAGTTTTTTTGTACCCTGTATGCGAGCCTTTCACAATAAAAAATAGAAGCTGAACATCAGCATGAATGTCTTCCTAATATGATTAGGCTCAGAAATGAACTGAATCAGAAATGAACAATTCATGAACACAGCTCAGTTCAACATTTGTTCCCAGTGAAAATGATCTCTGAGCAAATGGCCCAAGTAAAGCCCATGGATCTTGTAAATCCCCCCCTAATAGTTGCATTGGTGATGTAACAATGGCAGAGCACACGTGGGGTCAGCAAACTGCATTTCTGAGTCCAAATCCTAAATCTTGTCCATTGGGCTATTGCTTGTCCTCTTAAATTCAAAGCTGCATTTGTTTCTTCAGATGAGACCTGCGACAACAGTGACAAAATGCAGTGAGACCCTGAGACATGATCAGGACTCATGTCAGAACTCATGACACCATTGCCACCTCATCCCACCGTGCTCACAGCTGTCTCTGTCACACCGGGGCACTGGCCTTGGCTCTGTCCTGACGAGAGAGCCCAATGACATCCTGGTGAGCCCAATGACATCCTGGTGATCCCTGCAAAAGCCCACAGCCCATGGCTCCTCTCTCCAGAGATTCCAGAGCTGCTTACCTCATACACTTCACAGGCACTACATTGAATTAAAAGTAATTAAAAAAAAAAAAGAAACCCACATTAATTTTGTTCATATATCAGTATTACTATAACTTCCTATAGCCATAAATAAAACATTTTAATTATATAATTTTATATCCCATGACTACAGAAATAACTGGAAGCCAAGGAATACACTTTATATCATCTGAAAATGAATTCATTACTATCAACTAAGTGTTTGATAAAATTTAAAGTGGGTGGAATCTGCAAAAGTCTGCATTGTGTAAATGAGTCAACATGCACACATCATTCATTAATGGTCTCTTTCTTAACCACAGGAGATGTGTTTGTAGCATATGTTTTTGGGAAAATTTCCTAGACATTTTGCAGAAGAATATTAGTGATACACTGCAATTGTATCTAAAAGTATCACCCAGAATTGAAAGCTAATATTGCTAGGCAGTGTATAATCATGCAAGACAGTCCAGTGTGACTGTGTGAAGTGGTCCAAAGTAGAAAAAAAAGAATATTGTTATATTCTTAAATACTTTTTTTTTTTCAGGAAGAAAAGTAATTTTTTTCTTTTTTTCAAAGATAAATTACATATATGCAGCAAGGTCTCAGTGAAGTCATTTGGATTACATGTGCTACAGACCCATGAACAAAGAGTAAAGTGGCAGCTTCCAAAGAAAAATGGTCTCGTGCTAATGCTGTGTGGCAGAGATGATGCAGGCAAAACTTCAACAACTGCTCACACTCATCCATCAGGATCATCCTCACAGCTGGAAAGATTTCTACTCTGGAGCCCGTTTAAAGGAAGGGTGAGTGAGGGAGCATAAAAGCAGGGCTGCCACTCTTTGCAGTAACCAAACACACACTTGCCAGAAAGTCCTTCCATGGAAACCATCTCAGTATGATAATTCCTGGAGCACTGCTGTCACAAGTGTTTCTCTTTCTGGTAAATTATACTCAGCAGTAAAAGCTAAGGGACGATCTGCAGGCAAAAGTCAGGGTCTGCTATGCATGTACACAAAATGCTTATGTACATAATAGTCATACAAAATGTATGAAAAACTGGTTTCTTTTCTCTCTTTTTCAGATGACTCAAGCTGAGTCTTTTTAATGTTATTTTTAAATCTTTAAAATATTTCAGCATTCAGCTCAATCCAATATTAGGATTATATTGGTATTTTTATATATTTGACTCTCTGGAGGCAATGTCAAAGAGCCCATTCTTTTTCCTATCATAGAGCTGTAGATTTTACATTGCTTTCTGTACTAAACACTTTATATTTTGTACACACTTCAATCTGACAAAATAACTGCAAAGCAAATCATGAACAAATATATTAAAAATTGGCAAAATTTGTTAATAAGTGTGAGCATTTGTTTTGGAACAAAAATAGATTTTTTTTAATATCTATTCAGCAAACTGTAGTAATCTTAAAAGTCATGAAAATTGGCAAAAAGTAAGACAGGCTGTCAGGCATGCAGACTTCAATCTTGACATCATATCAGGATCCAGACTTGCAGTCCAAATACAAGCACATAAAGAGTATTGTAATACTACAAAATCTAGCAGTTCTTAATATTAGTGAGGATTTTTTAACTGTAGCATTAGATATTCTTCCTTTTTATCATAGAATTTACAACACAAGCAGAAGAAGTCACCTAATATAGTATTGAAAAATAAAGGGACAAAACCCATTACATTTTTGAAATTCTGACACTTCTGGATTTTTTTATCTTCAACAAAGTCATGTGTCTTGCTCAAGGTGCTCATGCTGACTTCGCTCCCCTTACCAATACAGAGAGGCACCTGCTGAAGGATAGTTTCATCACATTATTTTTACTAAAGATGAGACAAATACCACCATTTGCTTTCACACTTCTTTTCCAATTACAGTTATAGATTCTTTTTTTCCTCCTCAGATGACTTCTTTATTTCTGTAAAGAGTAGTACAAGTGTGTTACATACAAGTACTGTTTTCCCCAAGCTGTCACAAGAGGAGGTTTGACACTATAGTCTAATTGACCTCCATCTTTAATTTAACAAAAGGAAAAGATTAAGTTTTGCCATTCTAGATTGACTGATTTTTGGTCTTCTAAGAGGAATACTTGTAAAGGGTAATAACACTAAATCAAACCTCTATGCACCAAGACTTCCTGCATAGGAATTCTGCATCTCAATGTGGATTTCTCTCTCGGGATTCCTAGGTCAGGGTGACCCCATGAGAGATCGTAAAGAGTCTTTGCTTCCCTAGCCCAAACACAGCCAAAGGAGGAGTCTGGAATGCTTCCAATTGTGCTTTCAAGGTTGTTTATTTCTTCTTATCTAAACATTCTTTCTCTAACCCGCTGAGGTCTGCCTAGTACGGAAGCCATAGCAGTCTGGCCCCTAGCCCTAGGTGGCTCCCACCTTATATACTCAAAACTGCATGTACCATGTTTACAGTGCCTGTACCAATACCTAAAATCTAGGTTGGACAATGTGTCTCTACCTTAAACCAATAGAAAAGTGTCACTATCACAGCAAGATATGGAGGACAAGAAGAACAAGAAGAAGATCAGATTTGGTCACACCCGACTCCCTCCATCTTGTCCCCTGAACCCCTTATCTTGAAAACCCCCAAATTCTACTTTTCTACCCTGTGTTAGTTCAAATATCACACTAAAAAAACATTATGACTTGTAATTCCTCATACAGAGTTGACAGGCATAAATTGAGGCCACAGATGTTTTTGACTTCTTGCCAAGGTCTCCGAGCCCCCTGCCAGGGCCTTGAGACAGCCAGAGGGATGTCCTGGACTCTGACATCTCAACACATGGGTAACTGCAATAAGGATAACTATGATGTCCTGATCTACTCACACTTTGCTCTGGTAGTAGACAATTGTATTATAAACAATTTACAGCCAGATCCCCTCTGCTTTGCTGACACTGACTTGCCTAGGAGCACTCTACAAGCAGAGCTTCCTACTACCTTTAGTAGGCTGGGTATCTTGTTTGATAGCTGAGCCTCCAATTTACAGACAAGAGCCCAGTTTGTCTTGTCATCAAGAGAACTCACAGCAACTCCATAACTTTTAGTACACAAAAACTCTCTCCCAACTCACGGTGAGCTGGTGGCCTCCCACAAAACAGTGAAATAAAATTAACATTTCAGTATTTCCATTGGCTGTCCTGAAGGTTTTCTGAATTCCTGTGGTTCTGGAATGGATGGTGGTGCTGCTGCAGTGCTGCAGTGCCACAGTGGTGTGCCTGCCGCGGGGACAGAGGCCATTTGTTCAGGAAACTGAACTTTCTCATGTTCATAGTGCTGTGGTGCTGCTAGCAAGGAAGGAATACAATTGATCCAGGCAGATTGTTACTGAATTACTTGGAAGCACTTGCCATAACTGATAAGGATGTACATTTTCCATGCAGTTTTTAAGTAAAAAAAAATATGATTAATGTAAAATTGCCTGGTGTTCAGCTTTTGCTGCAGTATGTGCAAAGCTCAGCTTGCTAAAATGAATGACCCCATGAAAAACCTTAGCATTTGGCAATCTTGGGGATGTAATGAAGCATAATTAAAATGATTAAGAAATAGATTGAAGGAAAATAGTTAAATGGTCTAGGAGTGAACTCCAGCAGTGCCACAGGAAGCCTGCACAAGGTGTCAGTTACCATATTATTCTAGCCATTTCTGCAGCTCCCCAAAGCCAGTGAGTAGAAACACAAAGGAGAACATATGCAGGAATGGATGAAGCAAAGATCTCAACTCAGCAACACACATCATTAATGAAAGCATCTAGATGAAAGCATCTAGAAGGTGTTTATGGCTCTGTTTGGTTCAGAAAGGCTCAGATAAGAGTGCAGTTATTTTGATCACCTCACCAAAACACAGAAGCAATACTGCTGTAAACCCCTACTCACAAGTTCTCAGGTAATTCCCTACGCTTAAAATTGTTCCTAGTAAAACCTGTAGTGGCTCTCTAAATAATGTTTGGTGAAGGAAAATATTGTCATTCAAGCAGAAATATGGATATCTGTGCTCATTTATAATAAACTACTTCCATTTAATTTTATTTATAGATGTATTAGGAAAATTCCACCTAGCTGGAAAATGTAGAGAAATAATAGCCTGACACCAGAGTCAAACCTTTCTGCAGTATCATCAGCTGACAATGCAAAGGTCATCCTCTTCTGGTATTGGGGCAGGTCGCTTATTGATTGTTTCTATGCCAGAAAAAAAAAATCAGATTAAAATAAAAAGAGTTTCTTAGTCTCAAGCAGAAATGAAAAATAGCTCTTGGGGGGAAACAAAAGAAAGGCAATCAAAATGAATGTGTTGTGCCAAATGCAGGCAGTTTCAGCTTGTTTTGAAATATCCATTCACATAATCATAAAAGAAGACTTTACAGGAGAGGTACTGTAATAATCAGTGTTTTGTCTAAAAATAGGTCATTAATGTGAGTATTAGATGAGATTAACTTTGCCACATAATTGTTTCGTTCTGCTTTAGATTGTTTTGTGTGAATGTATGTTAAAAAAAAAATCAAACAACTAAAAACTATTTTGAATGCACAGAAAATTATCAGAAGGAAGCCAGAACTCTCTGTCCCTGTATTTAGACAAAACGTGGTCTCTGTACCCGGAGTGCTCCTCTTCCTGTTAATTGATAAAGTACATTGAAAGGGAATCTCTGTCAACAATAAGGGCATCATAATTTGCAGGATATCAATACTCCTGGAAAAAAAAATCCTCTTTCAAGAGTATTATTCTCCTGGAAATAGGAGTACTGCAGCTCTATAAACTGTGCCATCTGACTGTGGTTTTTCCTTAACCACAGTCCCTATTTTCAGCCTAATGGTGTGGAAAGAGCTTTTCTCTGTCCTTAAGTGTCATAGGATTTAACCTGTATTCACACCTGTGCTTAAGGTCTAAATGATAAAATTACCTTTTTTTTTTTTTTTTTGGCAATGCTTAAAATGCCCTGCTTCTTTCAGCTGAGATAAGCTGTATGCTGGTTTGGACACATTTTCAAAGCAAACACGACTTCAGTAAATACTACCACTTACAGTACAGGAGAATTTTACCTAAGCCCCATTTCCCCATTTCACAATGAGCAAGGAATGCCCATTGTGTGTGAGTTCACACCTATTCAGAGGACACCCATAAAGCCTATGAAGTGTTATCTATAATTCTGAAAACAGAGTATAAGTGAGAATTAAGTGCTCCACCGATAAAGGGCTTCCTGTCTGGCCCAAGATAAATAAAAAAACCACTTGCATTGAAATTTATATTTTCAGGCATGTACCAAAATCCAGCTCAGAATGGATACAGCAATATTTCCTCTTTACTTGCTCAGTTTTTAATGAGTACACAAGCTGTGTGTGAAATGTTGTCAATTTAAGTTCACTTAAATCCTACTTTTGTCACAGGCTAAGATTTTTCAGGTATAATTATACTCTGAAAATTAATTAATTAACAACACCACATCCTGAGGATTTCAAATCATAACTACAATGGATGAGATGTCCTGAATTTTAAATTGTCTGAAATTCAAATTGGCAGCTCATGGGTTTTTCAAAGTCTTAATTACCTCTCCCAGCTTTGTGTGAATTATGTAGCTAGGGTTTTTCAGTGTCACCTATTTTTTGGTGTCACAGGTTAAACTGATGTATATTTACTCAGTCAAAATTGTTCTTATTTCTCCCCCAAAGTCTACAAAAAGGTCTTGCTTCACAAGTTTACATTAATTTTATAATTTAAAAATTTAATATATATAAGCATGTCAGCACCTAGCATTCATACATTGCAGAATGACACTTAATTGGAAAAACAGTCTTCTCTACTCCCCCAGATCTCCTAAATATATACATTTTTCAATATTTTAATTTCATGCTCATGTATTTTATGTTTTGTTATCTGGGTTCTAGTAAAATGACAGCATATTAAAAGAAAAATTAAGCTGTACTACTCATTCCCAGACTTTAAAGTCTTGTTTTTGTTTTTTTAATTTTTTTTTCTTACAGATACAATTTAATTAGTTGAAAACTGCTAGTAAGTTAGTGGCAATCAAGGATACATCTAAGTATTTCTGTAATGAATTTCAAAAGAATTAGACTCATATATTGATAAGTGTTGAAGTGCAGCCTTGCAGGTTGTCTTTTATTGACTTGTTAACCACGGCTTATTCATACTGTCCAACTTGTGCTGTGATTTCTTGTGCTCACAGTGAGATTACACAAAAAGCTATTTGTAATCAAAGTATTAATGCTTGCAGCACTGCAAAGCCCCTTCCAGCAAGCTGGTGTCAGGAGGGAGATTGCAATCTCTTCCATCAAGCATTGCAACCAAAACTTGTCACTTGGAACTGGGGAGAGTGGGACAAAAAGATGATGGAAGGGACACTGTTCACTGTTCCTGGACAGCCAAAGTCAACAGTTTAAATAAATAAAAAAATAAATAATTTAAAAAAATATATAAAAATAAATTTTATATATATATAAAATAAATTTTCTCCTTCTAACCTGTTAACAAATTACAGATGTGTCTAAGTCTTAGAAGAGGAGGGACTGAGGAACTGGCTTACCTATATTTATAAAATACACCTCTGTTTTCTTTGAGAAAACCATTTAGTAGCTCTTTTGAAAGGTGTTGACAATGTGTAGCTCAGTGAAAAATGGAAGGGAGGATTCTACGGGTTATATCTCCATAACAAAGTCACTGCTCAAATAGCCCTGTTCCTTAGCTTTAAATAATAATATAATAATCAATAATATCTAATTAAATGAGATAATATATTGAGTTTCATGAAGAATCTAGAAACTATGGAACTTGCTTTATTTGCAATTTGATTTTATTCTGAATTTTCTGAAACAAAAGGGCTGTGGCTTTACAAACTCTTGTCTTTTTTCCTTTGAAGAAATTGTATAAACCACACAGGTTCCCCCAGTCTTGCATAAATCCCATCATAAGCTGGCCATAATCCAACCATCAGAATGAAACCTGCCACTTACCTATGAAAAATAATCGTTTTTCTGCCAGTGTTCTGACAATATTGTGCACATAATTTTAGAGGGCTGAGTTGTTGCTTATGGTACTTCAGCCTGATGTTTGTTCACATTATAAACACCTGATAAACCATCTTCTGTGATACTTGTGGACATCACTACTGTAATTAAGCACTTACATCTGCCAAAGCTGGGTAACAAGCTGGAACGGTAGCTGAACAAATTAGCGTTCTAGTGTGTTTATCCTGCTGCATTCAAATGACTGCAGGTTTTTATCCCTGACAGCACCACCTGGGTTGGGAATCATAACAATTGTTTATATTGCAACTTAGAAATTCTGAGCTTCAATGTGCCTGTTAAAATGATTGCTCTTTTGGGAGGAGCAGGGAGACTGCCTTCCCACAGTGAGCTGACACAAACTCCTCTGCTATTGCAGGCTGTGCTGCCTCGGCTTTTTGTATGGAAGCTGTATGGGATTAAAGATGTTAGGATAAGCAAACATAGGGAGAAATTGTATCTTCTTCTTTATGGGTTGTTCTTACCTCGTGAATCAAGATGTTACAATGCAATGAATCTTTTCTGGTGAGTTGTCTGGACATTTAACACTATCAGGCCTGCTCTCCACAATATGTATTGTTATTACACCTGGGAAAAATTGTGAAAAGCTGACATTTCTTGTTCAATTACCTCTTACTCTGTGTGGTTTTATTCACTGTAGAGAGCTCAATGAAAAATGAGCCTCTATTCTATGGAAATGTCAGTTACCACTATGTACTATGTATTCTCTACAAGCTGATCTATGTAGTCCTTTGAAGATGTGTGTTTGTTTGTTTTAAGAAAGAGTGTAATTCTAAGGGAAAAAAATGAAAGCACACTGATGCTAAGAAAGGCTGGCTGTGAAGTTGGCATCTGCTTCAGAACAAGGAGCAACAAAATGAAGGCTTGTATTTTTTATGCTCCATGATTAAAGGACAGCAACTAGAGCCTTTTATACCATCAGAAGGAAAGCCTGGCCAGAGAGCAGAGGAGTTGTTATAGGGACTTTGTTTTTTATCAGATGAGAAGCACACCAGAAGATGCACTGAAGCTGCTGTCTCACCAAACCCCAATTTTTTTATTGTGTGCCTTCCATCTGCCCCTTAGCATGGTAACTGAGGAATCACAATACAGAAATAAAACCAGATGGCTGGCTTCATTAAGAGGAGGTACCCGTATTATATTAGATATGGCTATAACACTGCACTCTGAAGCCCAGGTAAACCTACTGAACTTCATAAGGTCATGAAAAAATAATAACACAAATATGACTTCAGGTTTAAACCTTGAACCCAGAGTAAGATATTAAATTTGAATATTTCCAAATTACTCCTTAGATAGACTCCTTTTGCACTCTATAGTATCTTTTTCTTGCAAACAGAGAGAAAGAGTAAGTATTGGTAGACTTTTTCCAATATCAGTCCAGCTTTATAAGTTAGGTGTGGAAATTATAATGTGTTTCCTTATGGAAATAATCCCTTTCAAACGAAAGTAAGAACTGTAAGAACACAGTAAGAACTGTGTTTAGAATTTAATATTCATGTGCATTTTGGAGTCGAAATAGGCAAATTTCATACAAATCAGGGGCATAACAAACTAATTTTCTTGACTGACTAGACATTCAGGCTGCTGAGGCAAGAGACAGTCATTCCTACTATTGCTGTAGCCATCTGTTGCCCTGTGTCTCAGAGCAACAATGATTCCTGACTAATGCACTTCGTGCAAAAGCACAGACTTTACAAGAAGTGACCTGTAATTATTTATGAGTAGTCTAATGAAGAAATTAGTCAGTCTACTAATGTGGCAAAAGTATCACTAACAGCACTGGTCAGATCAAAAGCAAAGGCTGGGTGCACTTTTTTCTATTCCTTAAGGCTTAGGACAGCACGGAGTGTCCATATTCCAGTGAACTCAACCTTTTACCATGATCTTGGAGGATACTTTCCAGACCTATGGTCATAAGCAGTGTTACATAAATAGTGAACTTTCTTTTTTGTGGACAACATTGCTTTGAAGCATTTGATTTCCCAGTGCAAACTGATGCACAGGCCCCTGCAGAGAGACCAGTGCTGAGGCAGAGAAAAGCAGTGAAAAGCATCCCTTTCCTTCCTGCAGCATAAGCAGAAGTCATTGTCCATATAATCCTGTGTTTGGCATAGCCTTGGAATTATTCCTGTTTGTACTTCCAGTGAAAGAGTGTACCAATGGGCATATGGAGAAGGAAGGAAAGAGAACAAGGATATATCTGTATTGCTGTGATGCTTCATATTTTCTTTTATTGAGTGTTCTTGTAGCCACAAGGATATTTGAGGAGATGGACAACGAATGCAGAGTCAGCAACGGGGTGGGAGAGGAAAACAGGATAAAGTGAAAGGGAATGTGATGCAGTGATCATGCAGTAATTTCAATGGCTGGTAAAAATCAAGCCAATATCTGTAACTGCTGTCATAACCTGTGTGGTATTACCCAATTAAATGCTCACAAGTTATCAATGTAGCTGATCAATGGTAGTGCATTTTGCCTGTTTCTCAGACTCTTCATGTGTCAGGGTTTCTTGCATAAATTCTCATGCACTCTACCTCTTCCTAGATGTGGTAGCCAAGAACTGCCCTGCCTGTGCAACAATGATTGTCAAAGTGCAGCAGCAAGAATTATATCTGCACCAATGTGCAGACCAACCTGGAATATTACATAAATGTCTTGAAGCTGAAACAGTCATGCATCTTCTCTGTTACCTGTTAGGAGTCTCCTTCAAGATTCTTCTTGAAGAGAAAAGTCAGGCTTACCCTACAGGAGATGTTGTACTGAGCAGTAGGTGCAAAATGAGCGATCAGAAGCTATCACTTATTGATGGGCAATAGCAGATAGGAAAAGAAACACAGGAAAATAAATTAGAAAGATGGAAACTGATTCCTTTCATAGGAGATCTTCAGTATGGTACAGACATTCAGAGTTGATGGTGCTTGGAGAGAGTCTGGATCCCAGCTGAAAGCATGGTATTATGAGAACAAAAGATAACAGAATTTTTTACAATAATCCAAGTATACTCAAGGTAACAAAATAATAATCTCATTTTTTTTCATCCTTATTTCCCCACCAGCAATATTCCATTAGGCAACAACTGGGCCTTTTCTAATTGCTGGGTTTAAGGAATAACTTATTTTCTTCACAACTTTGGTCAGCCTTCCAAAACTTCCAATTAATTCCAAATATAGCAGTCTCTGGTGTAGCATGAAAACTCAATAGTGGTTGGAGTGCATTAAGTTGCTGTACACAAGTCAAAGAGTCCACAGACAGCAATATCTTTCCAATGCAATCAAGCTGGGTGAGAATTGAATCAGCAAACTGGAACCCAGGTGGTCCTTATCCTCCCATCTCTGACCCACTGAGCCATCATTTTTTTCTACCAGCTGTTCCTGGAAGTCAGGACTTTAGCAAAGTTTTGTTGTTGCTGTCTAAAATTGCTGCAAAGTTGTATGAAGCAAAAAAAAAAAAAATCATCAAAAAGAAGCACAGTCAGTAAGAGTCAAGCAGGACTCTACAAAATAATACAGGCACAATACAGAATTGAACCAGTGACATTTTCCTGCTTGTTCTCAAAGGATACTGTAGAGGGCAAAGCTCTTTTGCATCCATTTGAACACTGGCATAAGATTCTTCACACAAGATGAGGTAAATGTGCTCATAAATTACAGGATGAAAAATGAACTCCTCCAAACAACCCAGACTCTGATGACAGACCATCCAGAGAATTTTGACAGGGATTACAATTAATACATTATCATCCAGACATTCCAAGGCATGCATTTCTTTACAGCATTTAATGCATCTTTCAGAATTTGTTACAATTTTTTTGCAACTGTGGCTTTATTTTTACTCCTTCTCCTACAACTCATGTGGGTAAATAATTGTTTCATCAAAGTGACAATGTTGCCTTTACTATCAGATAAAGAAAAAATTATATAAAAAATAATCCTTTTCCAATTCACTCATATTTTTCCCACTGTATTATCTCAATTCTTCTGCTTTTATGCTTGATGAAAATTGCAAAAACAAATCAACATAGGCTGCTGGCAAGTGTGGTGTTCTCTTGCTTTAGTGAGCATCAGAAAACAGACATTAAAGTCTTTCTGTCAAGAGATGGTCCTTATGTTTAACTTCAAGATGATCAGTAGGCCAATAGGGTTGCAGGGGTGTTTTAAACCTTTCCCTGTAAAAACTAGAAAATAACAGCTTTTCCACAACTAATGGCCAAGCAAAAATATTATCCAGCAATCATATAAAAGTCAGAGGATTAATCTACTTTCAGACATCATAAGCCCTGAAGGACTCACTTGCTAACTAGCTCATGGAAATAATTAATGCTAGAGGTCATGTGGTCCTTACATTAAAATGTCAAGAAAATAATTTCCTGGGAATCCCATTAACATAAAGCAAAAGAGTACACAATGTAAATGCCCAGGTTTTCCAATCCATACTTTCAAGATTTTTTTTCCTTATTTTTTAAAATTGTATAGTTTTAGTACATATAAAAACGCATCTTGATATTTAATTTTCCAAGGGATTTTATAACTATAGTTGTAGACTACTTAATATAAAAACAAGCAGATAATTCAAATGGCTGCTAATCTGCTAAGTCTTGCTCACCTACTCCAAAGATGGGTAAGAAAACATGAGAATCTCCCTATTATATATAGAAGAACTGTGCCAATTTATTTCAGCCTCACAAGACTTTCGAAAGTAATTCCATAGCTCAGGCACTTTTTTAAGGAGAAGCCACAAGGAGCTGCAACAATGCCAGGCATCCAGGTGCTTCACTGTGGCAGTGTCCATGCATGTTGTAAATGGGCATTTTTAGAGCTGTAAAGTCAAGAACTCCAAAGTTATGAAATACCAGAATGAAGTCTGGAGTGCCAGTTTTATCTGAACCCTTTGTTTGGGTGTACTGTGAGATCCTCTTTAATTACATGAGCACACACTGCTTTTCCAACAGAATGCCTGCCTTAGGGCACAATATGGATGTGGCTCACTTACTGAGCAAGTAGTCAATATTTTGTGCTCGCCTTGTTTGAAGTGTTTTATTTACTACATCAAATCCAGCTCTGAAAACTGACATTGCTTTTCCCACAGTTATTTTTGTGGTGCTTTTCCGCATAAAATTCAAGAATCACAAAACTCAGATTCACAGAATATTCTGATTGTTTCATAAATATTAATTATATCATTTTCACAATGCATCTGAAAAATGAGCAGATAGTATTTACAGACACACATCTGAAGTCAGGGGGAACCTGATAATTTGAAAGTCATATCATTACAGTTCTGAGAAATTAGGGGAACCAAGATTTGCAGGAGGAGATCCTACTATCCCTGGACCACACACCTACTGATTTCCTGTTCCTGCTTGTTCCTCTAGAGTGAGAAATATGATATCTCCTCCTGCCCTGTGTTTTTACCCAGCTGTGTCCAGTTCCTTCCTACTGTCCTAAGTTCCTTTTTCCAGTTTAGCTTTCTTTCTCATCTTTAATGCTGTTTCCATCTTTTGCTTCAGTTCATGAGTTGCAAAGTCTTGTCCTTGTTCTTCCACTGTGCCTGGACTTTGAAATTTCCTCCCACCTTTGGCTATTTTAGGACTCCTTTATGTTCAGTTTCTCAACTAATCATTTTTTGGTGAGCATCATGTCTGCACTCAGCCTCACCAGCAGCTCCACCCCAGCTGCTACACTACTCCTATGAGTGCAGCATTTAGGGAAATCAGTTGTTTTCTCACACAGATGCACCTAGTGAAGCGTACGATCAATGTTCATTGCTAAAAAAAAACCAACCCAAACTGTTTAAGAGTTAGATCTACTGTAAGACTCAGGGAGAAACAATCAGAATTTGAGTCTTCAATTGTTCAGTTTCAGAACAGACACAATCTTCTAAATAGGCTTTAACTGTGCTGAAATCAAACTGACAAAAGAAATCTTCTCCAGGCTAAAGACCACCAGTATGGCCCTGACAAAGGATTCTGTATCCTGAGCAAATATCTAGGTTCCACCTCAATCAGAAAGGCCCTTGAATTCGTGGTGTAGCTGTTATCCCTAAAAGACTGAAGTTTTCTATGATATAATGAGACAAAGCAAGAGTAAAGCAAATCTGTTCAGGAGGAAAGTAGGCAGTTGATTATATTACAGGAAAGATTAAGTGGCTCTGGAAAATGTTAGAGAAATACCAGAACTGACTTCTAAATCCTTTCTCTTCATTACAACTGAAAAGTAAAACACAGTTATGTTATCTCAATCAGCTTATATTATACAGCTTGAAAATCAAGCCCATGTCAATTCTGTGCACAGCAGTTTTTAATCCTGCAGAAGGTTTATAAATTGTCTCTCTCTTGCATCAATCTTTCTAAGTCTAAAAAAAAGACAACAAAAAAAATCCAGATCTTCTCTTGGATATTTCTTTCACACAAATAACCCTAAAAAGCAAAGATGAAAATTTAATATAAAGAAAAAATCACATGACTGGGTTTTCACCTATTGTGGAATCATCTCTTCCACCTTACTAAAAACACTGATTTGTTGGGGCTTGTATTTCAAAATAATTTTTTTTCCTTTTTGTGCTCTTTTGTTGAATTTTTTGTTTGTTTTGGGGGTGGTTGTTGGTTTGTGGGGTTTTTTTTTGTTTGTTTTTTGGGGGGTTTTTATTGTGTTTTGGTTTTGGTTTTTTTTTTTGGGGGTTTTTTTTTTGTTTTTTTTTTTTTTTTTTTTCCTGGCATAGATTCTCTCATGCTGAGAATATGAATGGATTAATAACCCTAAAATTGAGACTAACTTTTGGCATTATGAGGGCTTCTGATGCTTTCTCACATTGACAAAAATAATGAAGACACAAGTGCAAAGTGTATTTCAAAAGTAATTTATTCCACCAGCTATTTAGAGGTGTGATAACAAAAAAATGTTCTCCTTTTTTATTTTTATATACTAGATTCCTGATGAAAGTTATCCCTGTTCTGCTGGAACTTTTCATGGTCTAAAATTAGTTGTTAATTGCTGAAGTTAAAAGTGACAACTTTCCTCAGGCAGCCTCCAAATTAATAAAGGCACCTTGAACATAAGAAGAGACTCACAAATTACAGTCACAGTCTCGTAGGTGCATAGATGTTATTATCAGTAAACACTCAGAAATTTTGCTTTTTTTAACAAGAATGGCTCCAATAAGTCAAGTATTTGGGGCATATGTCAGTTTATCTCCAGATAACCACTTTATTATCAGGATGAGCATCTCTCCACTAATATGTGGATGTACACACAAATACCTCACAAATACCTTTATAAAGAATTTACTGATTTCAAGAGGAAAACAGTGGCTTGAGTACAAGATTGAAAAAAAATGCAACTGTTAAGAAAATACTTGTTAGTTTTGAGTTATTATGCATGTTTTACATGGCATAACTCAATAATGAATCACTACAGAGTGCTGATCACATCTATTTGCCATTTTCATATACACTCATCAAATTATATTTCAATTTGATCTAATTAAAATGTTTCACATTATTATGCTTTTTAAAAATGGTGTCAAAATGAAAACCAGCTGTTATTAATGTCAAATATAGTCTCCAGACCACAGTGCCATTTCCAGCTCTTTTCCTGAACCATTTTCTGTGGTGTCAGTAAATTTTTTATTTTTATCAGCACCAAAATAATTCTTTAAACTCAAATGGGAAACTTGCAGTACTAACATTTGAAGGGTGTAATTCCCAGCAGCCTTCAGAGCAGCACTAGTAATGATAGAAGCATTAAATATTAAAAACATGCTAGAGTCATAAAAGGATTGAATGCACAGGGAAATCCACAGTTCCAGGTAATATCAGAAATTAATGTAAAAGAAGATGGTAAGCTGCTGGATGACAGAAATGCCCTGGCAACTTTGGAAATAACTTGAGACTTAAAAATTTCTTGAGAACATACTATGATGGAAAATCAGAGCTCTATGGGCTTCTCACCCTAAACTTCAGGCATTCCATTGTATTTGAAACAAAACCATATTCTTGATATGAAAAATACTGTTTCTACATTCAATCTCCCTGAAACAGGTCTGTAGTCTGATGGGCTGACACAGAGGTGCAGGCAAAGACTGTGGGTAGCCAGAGTCTTCCCAAAAGACAAAAATGGATTAATGAGTTACTCTAGCACATTAATTTTGAAAAAAATCCTCATATAAATTTTATTAGTAAAAAGGAATCCTCTTACTCCATTGGGAAAAACTTGTGATGATCAGCAAGGACAACTAAGCCAAGGAGATTCACTGTAAAAGGAGAAAATGTTAAAACAAGCTGGGAAAAGAAGCAATTGTCATAATCATGTCCAGCTGAGGGACATTTATAGTCAGAGAAATGAAGTGAATCAAGAGTTTATTAGTTTACGTATTCTAAAAAGCAGATTATGTATGTACTAGAAAACCACATGAAATTTAAACATGAAACGCAGCATATATATTTTTTTTATACTGGAAATAAATGGAGCCATTTCTACAATGAGGCCATATTCATTTCACTTCACAGTATCTTTAATTGGAAAAAAACAATAGCTCTCTCCAGGCAGAGTTATCGCTTATAAAGTTGCTGTGAGATGGAAAGGGGATTTTATGGTTACCTACTGAGGTTCAGATGAAGGAACAGGGCAAGCAGAATGGCCATAATAGCTTCTTACCGTCCTATAAAAAGTGTTATCTGACTGTGAAATGGTTTGAAAAAACTTTCACTTCTGAGTGCTGCCAATCTCAAGGAGTAGCAGTGACAGGTCATTGACCATAATACTTAATAAACTCCTTTTTGTGGTCTTGCAGCTGGACAAGGAGAAAGTGATATACAGGAACACCAGCAATGAAAAGGAGTTTTATTTTCTAACCACTGTCATTTAAAAAACATACTTCTGCTTGCAGAACTTTAGCCAGCCTCACCCTTCCCATTGCATTTATCTCCTCAGAAACAGGCTGCAAGGTCATAAAACAATATGCATGACTCCCTCTAGGAAGGCAGATCTGTCTACTTTGAAACCAGACCACCGATTTCATAACGTGCAGTTTTTAAAGTGTAAAAGCAGCTAACAGCTTCGGACAGAGCTGTTGTGTGCTCCAGATTGCTCCCTGCCACCGTGGCCTCTCCGCGTGTCTGTCCCCACGGACCGCGCGGCCGCAGCCACCGCCTTCCTGGAGGCTCTCAGACAGAAGCGGGCCTAATCAGGAGAAGTGTGAAATCACAACAAAGCCAGCTCTTCCCCGTTTGCAGATGGTGAGCTGCCAGGAGGGATCAGCCCAGACTTTAATTGCGAGGCTGATGAGTGAGGCAGGCAAGATGGGAAGGTACGTGCTGTGGTGTGGGCAGATCATTACATAACAGCGAGGCTGTCGCACACGTGGTGCCAAATGAATCAACACACGCTTCAAAAAATGGCACCATCAATGGTTTTCCTCACTCCAGAAACA
This sequence comes from Chloebia gouldiae, assembly GCA_003676055.1. Lineage (NCBI taxonomy): Eukaryota > Metazoa > Chordata > Aves > Passeriformes > Passeridae > Chloebia > Chloebia gouldiae. Next base: position 21,589,742 of record QUSF01000008.1, on the reverse strand, counting down.
GAGGGATTAAATACCCTGGCTGTTTGTGAGCTTCTTTGAGTCTGATCAAGAATCTGGTAAGATTGTTATTATTATAACTTAAAAGAATCTTTTTTAAACTTGTCCCAGGAAGGTACAGAGTTAGCCAGACGCACGTATGCACATAAATTCATATGCATACATTCATGTGTTGTTAAAGCTTACCTGCTAGATGCTCTTGTATGTATCCTTATGTAGAAACATAATTTTATTTTATTTAGTAATAGATTTTACCCTAAGGCAGGGAAATGTTCTCTGTTACTCCAAGAAAATTTCAAAGAAGAAGTTACAACTTGTGAATCTGTGCACCATAATTATCTTACTTTTCTACGTGGGTTAAAGTTGTGCTTATGCCTCCCCGGAGTGAGGAGATATCCCTGAGCCTCTGTGTTTCTTTAATGATGAAAGAATTACAAAAATATGATACCAGCCGCCTGTCATTGGAACAGGCAGAAAGGAAGTCAATAAGAACCAAGACAGTTGAGTGAAGTTTAAAATCCATACTAGACTGAAGACATGTCCAAAAATGCCTGAAGTATCATGACCTTGATGTTTGCATTGTAAAAATCAGTTCCTCAATCTAAGTGCCAGGAAATCAAAGTTTTCATAATCTAATGAAAGGATGCCAGCATGTGAAATAAAAGGTGTAAGGAAGAGGTAGCAGGCACCAGGCATTGAGCTGTTTCCATGTGGGTTCTATTACATGGATTTTCTATTTCTATAATGTAGAAGGAAGGAACTCATGCACAGCTATTTATAAGTGTCACCAATTTAAGTGATTGTTTTTATATCTTAGCTTCAGAATTAAACTCAAAGAAAAGAAAAGAAAAGAAAAGACCATAAAATAACGAGCCTAGATTATGCGAGTATTTTGAATTGAAACACATAATTTGAAAAACAGTAGAGGAAGTGAAATATTCAAAATCTGTGCAACGTAAAGGAGATTAATTCCAAATAGAATAATTGTCATACATTTCCAAGAAGAATTTGTCTTGAAGAGGACAGATTTGAAGCTTATAACAACTGAAAAATTACATATTTATATAAGGATATTGACCTACTCATATGAGGTCTGGGAAATCTTAACCAATACCACTTTTTAAAAATATTACCTGTTATAATTGGTTTTTTTTTCAGTGTATGACAAGAAAAGGATCTTTTTTTTTTTTTCTGGGAAAAACTGTAGAACGAGAATTCAGCAACTCGACATTAAAAATTTTAAACATTAATTTTTCTGTAAGTGGTTTACAAGTTCAACCTGCCTCCAAAGTGGCAGAATTAAAAAGTAATAGAAATTTAAAAATAATAAAAAAGTAATAGAAATATCAGAATACATCTTTGTCTTTTTTGCTCTTTGGAAACTTGAATATAAGACAGGTCTTCATCATCTCCATGCCTAAAGAGACACCTGAGACACAAAACTCCTGCTTTCTTTTTTTTTTTTTTTCATTTTTTGTCCAGTGTTCATTCTGTGCTTGAGGTAAACCATGAGCTCTGACTGGCATACATTTATCACTGTCATAGACTGCAATATTTTTTGAATCAGAAACGTGCCTCAAAGCCTACTTAATATCAGAAAATAATATTCTCTTCCCTGGAACAAAACCACTCCTTTAATATTGCAATAAAAAGAAGAATATTGTCTCTTCTGACAAAGATGTGGAATGTATTTCAAAATTTGCCTTGTATTAGACAATACCTGTAATTCTAGAGGGTAGTATCAGAGGATTCATGGTGACAGAAAGTTAGAGTCCCTTTGGACTGTCCATTTGCAAGGTCAGACCACAATTCTAAAATAGAAGAAAAGTAAAGACTAGAAAACCACTATTCATATGTTTTCAGATGTGCATATTACCCAAACTATTTTTTTTCCTCCTGGAATGCACAGATGGACTAATGGGTAATTAGCTGGCTAGATTTCATTAGGTAAATTCTTATACCTTAGCTTCTTTTCATGCTGGACAAGGAGGGAAAAGGTTTCTGCACTAGTATTTCTGTCTATCAGATATATTTTATTGTTTGCTATTTGATTTTAACTACCAGCAACCATGGACTACTAACAGGGTAAAAAAATATATAGTTTGGCAAATTTTCAATGGAAAAACTAAAAAAATTAATTGCTTCAAAAAACAGGTGAAAGTATAAAGTTTTCATCTAAAATTGTTTACAGTCTGTAGACACTCTGATAAAAGGCAGTTGCTTTTATTTTTGCAGCTGATGCAAGCACAAAATTCACAAGGATGGTGAGCCTCGCCGAGTGAAGTAATGCCATCCTTTGCACACTGCATGCTAAATCTCAAACACAACCTGCTCCCCATTATGAATGCAAACACCAGTACTCAAAACATGTACATTTGTGCTGGATTGCAGATTTAGTGCACTGAACTTGGTGTCTGCTTGATAAAGCAGTAGCAACTAGGCAGGATCTACAGTCATGGAATAGAGAATAAAGATTTCCCTGCTTTGTTGCTGTTAATTCCTGGGCAAAAGAATTTGAAGCTATACAAAATAGCAATAGTATCTAGGACATGTTTGTGAGTACAGTTGAAATGCAAGCTGTAAAAGCAGCCATTCAAAGTGATTCAGTCCAATTTGTCCATAAATTTCCCCCTAAATTTAGGAGTAACCCCTTATTAGATGAAGTAGACAAATAACCATATAATGAGAATGACAGCACTGAAAGAAAAAGCTGGCAGTCAGCAGTCTACATTGATCAGAAGGACAGCTCAATCAGAGATTTAGCAGATGAGACTATGATTTGTTTTGTCCTCATTTTTCGCCCTCAATTCTTTTCCACAGTGTATCATTGAAAATAACTGTGATTCATAATTAGCTTTTGATTACATTACCAGATAGGATAATTAAAATATCAGGATGCATCCCTCTATAAAGCGTTTTTCAAATCACGCTGTGACATTCTCTGGCTATTCATAAATTTTCCTTTGCTTTCTCAGTATCAGTCAATGCTTGTTGATTGCCACAATTCTGATCAGGAGGAAACCACCTGCTTTTTGGAAAGAAAGCCAGGTTTAACCTAAACTACAAACATTTCTGCAGGGACTTATTTGAAAGATCCCAAGTTTAAACCTAGGATGGGTTATCTAGGGTGCATTATTCTCTGAGACAGGAGATACTGAGTTACCAAACAATTCACCTGCAAGCAGGTGAGCCACCAGCCATCCCACATTGCCTGCTCCTGAACAAGCAAATGTGAACAAGCACCTCTAACCTATTCAGGGTGATAAAAGTGTAACAGCTCAAAATTTGAGCAAAGCTCGGTGTACAGACTGCTAGAGGAAAACATGCTGGAAAACATTCACGCCCCCCTCCCCCCCAGCTGCCATCTCCTCCCTTCTTTCCCTCTATTTAACTGATCATAGTTTTGCTCTAAAACGAGAAAGTCAGTGCATGAGCAATGAAAGATAATTAAGCAAATGTTCAGCCAAGTATCACCGTGCAAAGAACATGTTACCTGCAAAAGAACTGAGACCAAATTAAAGAAACTTGGAACCAGAAATAATCCAGTGTATCTTAAAGTCAAGAAAAACTTCATTGTCCCCTGCTACAGCTGCAGAATGCTTGACCTCCCTGAATATCATACTTCAACAGGCAATGCAACATTTTTAGAGACCTGGCTGTCTAACTTCTTTTAAATTCCAAGAGACACCACTTAAAAGATAGGAGATTTAGAAAAATAATAATAAATATGGTGTGAAACAGGTTTCTGAAATTCCTATGACCAGCCTGTTGTAGGAACTGACAACAATTGTGAGTGAAGAAGTGATGAAAGCCAGATTTCTTCCTCTCTTCGTGCAGAGCACTGATAATATTCACACCTGGTTATTGTTCCAGGAATATATCTACAGTATCTATACAAGTATACAAGAACTGGGCTCTAGGGACAAATATCACTGAAAGAGTAAAGCATTTAAAAGGGGAAATGATTTTATTTTGATTTTACTTGTTTGTTTGCTCTCATGCAAAACTGCTTTACTGATCATGAGGACTTCCTTGTCGCTGAACAATTTATTTCCCAGTTAACAATAAATAAGGCTTAGCTTGCACAAGTGTTAGGAGTCATTGCTTTTATACATCAAGGAGAAACCAGACTTCACAGGATGGATTTACATAGTTTATTTAGCATTTATACACTAGGACCACTGAGAGTGACTAACCATGCAGTGCATACAATGCATTGCATACAATTAATTAATCTGAGAACAGATGTATATTTTCACGGAATTTAGGTACCAGTCCATTAAATTATTGCCACTGATGTTATGTATGATACTGCATATTTGCAACCATTACAAAAAGAGCCTAAAATTACAATGGATAAACATTTTCAATGTTATAAGTGTGACAAATCACATTTAAGGGTAAAATAAATAAAATAAAAGGCATCATTTCTCATTCAGAAAATATTTGATTTCTAAGGTTCTTTCATTCAGCAAGTTCCATATAACTGGAAACTTAGATGAATTCAGGAGAATCCTTGTTTTATTTTATACATATAGATATATATGTGTGTGTGTGTATATGTATAGATGTATAGATATATGTAACCCATTCATCTGTGATTTGGTGATATGGCTATTCAGAACAACTCAGAAGAGTCATTCAGATTAATTAACTCCTTTGAGTATCACCTCCATGTATGACTAAAAGTACCTATAGATTAAATTAAATATTTCTTGGTTATATAAGCTATTCAGCCATCTCCATCTGACCTCATATCACTGTAAGACACTGACATCAGTGGACCTGGTTAAAAGGACCAGAGAAAAGAATGAGAGACCAAAAAGACCTGCTGGAAGAATAGATCCTTTCCTCATAATAAGATGCCTTTGAAGGTCTATATGATCATTTCACTTCCCTTCACAGGCTTAATAATAAATAGTTCATAGCATCATAGAGATGTATTGGGGAAACATTGCAAGTTATGAGTGAATTTACTGCCTCATAAACTCACAGCCAAGTAAAGCTGTCATTTGCAAGAACAATTAAGCCATTATTCTGTTCCATGAATAGTGTAGGATATTCCTGAAACCCGTAAATTCACAGAAAAGGGAAGCTGGCCATATGTTCAGAACAAATATTAACATTTTATTAATACTGCATTTGCTTGTAAGCTTCAAAGCAGCATATATTTTCTTTGTTTACCAGGATTTACAATCTATCCACTGCTCCTTACTATGTATACTGTTAAAAGGCAAAAGGAATACAAGAGTACCCTGTGATGTTTTGGTTTTCTTTTCTGGGACTAAAGTATTTTACTTGAAGTCCTGCTAGTGAGATGTTGTGAAAAGAGAGAAAAGAGGATCAAAAAAGAAGGCTTTCATCTCTGAGCCATGAAAAATCTGACATCTGGGGCTACCATAAAAATTGCTAGTGTGGCTTGAAGATTGTCCAAATATAGATAGAGGATGATACTATAAAATGTTTCTGTTGTGTAGCATGTCTTTACTACTCAGTCATATAAAATCACAATAGGATCTTTAATCTTTAGGGAACCACAAGATAAAACTTCACAAAGTGTCTTCCTGAAACACTCTAATAATTCTCAGATCTTTGTGGATACTGTAGGTGCAAGTAGTATGGGATTATCACCTCTTGATTGTGTAGTTTCCAAAGAATGAAACATCTACAAAAGGTATGCATGTGGTGTGTGGTGGCAGCGCAAGAGATAATTTCCCTGAGAACCTAAATCCTATATGACCTTCACATTTGACCATAAGAATTGTCTATGTGTGTCTCTTGCACACAAAACTAAACTTGCAGTGCTGCTATTATATTAGTGTAAAATAATGTGTGTGTAAAAGAATAAAGAATGGGGTTGAAATCGGCCATTGAGCATGAAAAAAATTTGTAATTTATGCAATGCTGGTTCTATCATTTCAATTTGGAACAAGAGCACAAGCCTAAACTCCTTCATTGTCCTCACTGTCACAAAGCTGACCCACATTTCACATTTAATAAGAAGTGACCTAACTGGACTTCCCTGTAAAGACAACCAGGCCGAAGCTGCAGAGATGGCTCATATCTGAGTGCTTTGCTTCTAAACATAAATTCTTCATACACTTTTCAACAACAGCTGAACTTTTTTGAGCCACTGGGGCCGTGAAGGTGAGGCCAAACTCAGGCAGAGCTCCTAAGGGCTGGGAGGATAAAGCCCTCCTTCCTTTTGACTCCACTGCAGATGTACTGGGGTGATGTGCAGTTCCATGGTGTCTGCAGGTTCTGGAAGCCAGTCTGCCCAAGATCCAGCTCTGCCAGTCCTGGGAAATGAACCAGAGGGAGAAACATTGGAAAATTTCAGAGGGAAAAAGCTGGTGCAGCCCATCCTCTTGAGACCATAATTTCTATCTGAAGAAAGGATTACAAACCCCAAAACATACATAGAACAAATGCAAAGCTAATGTGGAAAATTTCTATCTAAAATTCTATGGACAATGCCACAAGATTCATGTTACAACCCAGATAAAAGGGTATGTTGTATGTTTTAAACTCTCATTACTGCCGTGGGACTCATATAAATGTACTAAAAGCCAGAATAAGCCCCTTTAAATTATTAATTGCCATTACCTAATAATAACTCGGTGAATACAAAGAAAAATGGTAAAAATGTACTATTAAAAACATATTAAAACAATAAAACATGCCAAGTGCACTATACTTCACCAAGCACTTTTCTGTATAATTTAAACCTTTGTACAAGTACCTTTAAGTAAAATTACACTTTTTTGCCCAATTCAGTATTTATGATATTAATTTCCAGAGAGTGCGTATGCTTTGCTGAATGCTCATTTCTGAGCACCACAGTGACTCTCACAGTAGAAGCAAAGAGGTCCCAGATGTTAGATTTACCCATTGTTGACATTTCTGAGTTTTAAGAGCAAAAAAGCTCTTAGGTCTGTAAATGAGCTGAGCCACTGGAAACACTGGTATGCCACAGGTTTTTATGATCCCAGTGGACACAGAATTTACAAAGTGTGTCGATATCTTGACTGACTGTGGGCTAAAAGGATGTGTGCAACTGTACAGTAATAAATGACTTAACCTGGTCTCAGGGTATGGAGCAAATTCCTAAGAGAAACACACGCAAATCCTGCTTTTTTATGTGAACTCGTAAACACATTTTTTTCAATGCACCATTATAAGGCCATAACTCACGAGTCTGTTAAAAATTGAAGTGTTTTGGGGTTTTTTCACATCATACTGAAACTTTTTGATGAAACATTACTATAACTTTCTGCAAACAAAAAAAGTAGGGGAAAATAAATAGAGAAAATGGCTTTAAGTATAACTTCTAAAATATGATGCTGTAATCCACAGCTGTAGACATTACTGGCTGGCACAGAATTTCATTTTTGCAGCTCACTAAATTCCCGCTAATTAACATGCAGTTAAAAAGGGAGCAAATTGTTAATGTTATTACACTCTGAGCTTTGCACTGTAAGGAATGACACCATATATCTCTTTATGCAGTTAAAATTTCTTCAACTGGAAAGAAAACCTTTAAAATTACCTAACAAATACTCTCCACCACTAAGATGCTTTCTCTTTGAATATAAAGATTTTTATTTTTACATTTTTTATTAAAATTGCTCTTTAATTTTTATGGTTATTCTAAATGCTCTATTCAAATAGGCAACTGCCTTTCTTAGACATCTTTCCTTAGTGCTTTTTAAATTTCAAATTCTGTAGAAAATGAAGTATTTTTTAAAAAGCAATTTCTGAGAGGGAGCAGAAGAAGACCCAGCACATTCTATTTGCCTTGTCTCAAGTTATGGGAGTGGCATCTGCACCCCAGGGATACCCAGGACATGGACTGTATAAAAATGGTACCTCCAAAGGAATTACTTGAGGACCCCCAACTCCAAAGACCAGGCTGAAGAACAGCTAGTAGGATGCTGCAGGAATCCAGCTGTGGTGATATCCTTCTACTTAAGTTCTCATTAGCATGAGCATAAGAAATGTTTTCAAATCTCATTTACTTCCAGGGAAAAGAAATTCCTCAGAAACCAAGGAAATTCCTATGGCCAGCCAGAAGACAGCTATCAGCAAGAAGGACAGAAGAATATAAGGAATATAGCAGGAAGAATATGATGAAAGGAGGAAAATGCTATACTGAAATTTTAAAAAACCCTACAAATAGGTGTCCAGATGAGATTCTAAAAATCTGGCCTCAACAGAGAAATGAGAACTTCTAGTTCATTGCAAGATAAAAGTTTTTAAATATGAATTACATATTTTAAATTCAAATGAGTGAAAAATTGAGGCAGTTTTCATAGTCTTCAGTGGCAAAATTTTTTGAGTTATTGGTACTCTATAGTTAGATTTATGATCACATACTGGTTTTCTTGCAGGAGATAACCTCTCTTTAGTATTCTTTTTTATCCTTATGACTGTGTTGCTCAGTCTTTTCATCTATGTTGGCTAAACTCATTAACACATAATTAAAGAAAGAAGATTAAAAGTATGACTGTAACATTAGAGTGCAATTTCTTATCATCCTAGTCCAAAAAGATTTTGTTTGATAGAGTATTTTTCATTTATTCAAAATGCACCTTAAACTGATCAATTTAGTAGTCCTTGGTTTGGAATACATACGTATAATTGTACATTGTGTGTAGTATACACAAGACATCATTTTATAGTTATTATATTTTATAGTTATTTTACTTATATACATAAATCAGAGGAAAATCCTTCAATAAATGACTACAATAAAGCTAGCAAGGTTTATATTTATCAGTATTGCCTGTAGTGGAATTTTATTTCTCAGAGTTTTGCTTTTTTTCCTGTATTAAATTTATTGGTTGTGTGAGAGTTGCATATCTCTGGGAACTTCTCTATCTCATGCAAGTTAATGATTCAAACAACGAATATAGGTTATGATACATGACAGATCTGGATGGCTGAGTGAATGAACCATGAAGCAAATACAAATCTAAATCAAGATTCCTTTTACATTCAAGGTGATCACAGTATCAGGAGGAAAAGGACATAAACTACTTGGATGATGTATTTTACTTAAGGAAAGCAAAGCCAGTAAATTTCTGAAGCCACATATGCAGTGTTTGGGGAATACATAACTACTCTGGATGGGTTGCTACTCTTTAACTGAGTTATGGCATAAACCTTTGAGGGGGGAAAGGGTTTAATGATTTTGGTTTGAGTTTTTTTGTTGGTTTTTGGTTTTTTTAATGATGTCACCAGATGAAAGGATGATTTGGATGCTGAAATGTTTGGTTAGAACATTGGGTTACAACTTCTACTAAAAACCAAAAATAGTGTGAGTAATAAGTACAAAGCCTCAAACATACACCCACAGCTGATGTCTAAACACACCAAGGCTGGATAGAAAATTTAGCAAAGACATAGACATTAAGTAAACATTAGGCCACCTACCCTGTGTGACAAGGTTCAGGACTCATCAGTCTCCAGCACAGAAAATGACTCTTGTCTGTAATTTGTCCATCTGAAAGGTAAACAGCCAACTGTGTCACAGGCACTGAATTATGCTGCTTGGAATTGTGCTGCCTCTGCCTTTCCCATGCCTCCCTTCTTTCTAGAGCCGGAGCCAGATAGTCAATGAATTAAACTGCAAAACACACTAATCCCTGACCCTGAGGTTAGAGCTATCATAAGCACTGACTGGAAATGGCTGCAAATAGTTCTTGTCATGCCCTCTCTTTCCATTGGAAATCGAGTAATGACACAGGCAGTGAGTCGGAGCCCTCGCAGAGGTCACGGATTTACACCAGCTGAATCAATTTCTTATATCACTATTGCAGAAGCTGGGGAGGAGTTTTTTTCCTGAGACTTTGTTGCCTTTAACATATTTTGTACATGTTTTTTTGCTTTTTTTTTTCCTTCTTCTTTCTCCTCTAGGAAAGCAAACAAATTAAAGGATATTAGACTGAAATTTGTGCAATTGGAAAGTTGTAAATCCAGGGTTCCTTCTTGGGGCATCCACTGCCCAATATATAAAATCAAATGTCAATTCAAGCCCTCAGTGAAAACAGAAGTTACTGCTTCAGTTCTTTAACACAGATGGAGCACACAATGACAAAAAAAAAAAGGCAATTAACAGTAAAATAATGTAATTTCTATGAGAAACAGCAAATTTCAAGCAAGTGAACATCCTCACTCAGCTTCAGAAGCCTATTAATTTTTGTCTAGGCCACCACAACATTTCTAAATATGCAAATGGGAAGCCCTTTTAGCTGGGGGTACAACATTCTTCCCTTTGCAAATGTCTGAAATTTGCAGGTTTGATTCATGGGTCCTAGTTAGCTTTAATCAGTCTCTGGTCTGCACTATTCAAATACTTGAATGAATCAAATTCATTAATTGAATATATTATCAGTTAAATAAAAATATAGCTATGGATGTGGTAAAGAGAGAAGCACACAGGACAAAAATATATATGTCTTACCATCACCACAAAACCAAATTACACATTTCTTAGGGTCAACAGAAATTATATTTATCTCAGAAATTCAGCTTTTCCATATAGAAATTACCTATGTCAAAAGAGATTTTTGAAAACTCATAAAAACACAACTTGTTGCCATTTTTATGTGCAGATTAGTGACAAATTGAAAACCATTTAATGAGAAAGACTTGACTTTTTTTTTTTCAAAAGCTTTTGTTGGCATTTTGTCTCCTGTTGTCAGGGTTCTTTTCCAGCTGAAAGGCTCCAGGAAAGGATGGCTTCTATTAAGGATCACACTTAAGAACACATTTAACTTTCATTGAAGTTTTAATGGGATTCAAGCATGTATTAAAGTACTTTTCTGAACTACTGCCAAAATTTGAAAGCCACGTGTGAAGTACCTGTTTTTCAGCAGCTGCATGTGTTCAGGCATCAGCTTCACAGTCATATAATCTTCATTTCCTGAGGAAGGCTGAATTTCAATATTCTTCTGGTGCCTGAGTATCTGGATGGGCAGAATTTCCAAGCAGGTTTTTAAAGAATTTTAGACACTTAAGAACAAAAACCAGCAGCCAGTGATGTTTCCATTTACAATGAAACAAGAAATTAAGGACTTACTTGTATCTTGAATTGCCTGAATACTTTGGAAAATCTACCCAGTGGACTGAGGACAAAACCTTTAAATTGTAATATAATCAAAAAGAACAATGAAGGTTATTACCAGCAAAACTGCATAAGAGTCTGTCCTTTTTGGGGGAAACTTTCTGAGCTATTTCTTCTCCTAGCTCTCAAGGCAGATTTGCAGACACTGTCCCTTCTGGACAAGTCTTTTTCTTATTTTATTATTTCTTGATGCTACGACAGATTCTATGATTCTCATAATGCTAACATCATCTATCAGAGAGAAGCACTACAATAATTTTTATAAAAATCAGTTAAAATTTGTTTTATTAAAGTTCCTGGTAAATACTTTCCTGAGTATGTTTGGAGCAGGATGTATTTCCATATTAACTTCTGCAGAAGGGCTGGAAAACTCCAGGTGAAAGGAAATAGCCATGTTCAAAAAAATATCAGAACAGTGTCTCAAAAAATTAATTTTATTTTCAAATGAAACTCATCTGTTTCTCTGAATACTCCAATAATATCTTCCTTATTTGTGGATCCAGTCATTGCAATTACTGATGTCCTGGGTTTAATGCATCTCACCCTGAAACACATCTAAAATAGGGTAGATCAGCTTTGACACCACGTACCCCATGGATATTGCTTCGGTTCAAACATGCACATTTTTCTTCAGAAGGACTAGCAGGCCCAAATTTTCATTTAGTTTCCAAGGCTGCTGCTTCTATATTAGGCTTGGGGATAGACATTTTCCCCTGGAAATTAGATGTACTTCTTGTAAGACTTTTAGTTTCCTTGATGAAATTTATTGCCTAAACCTACAAACCTTGCTTTGCATGTGTTCTTTGACTGCCCTGCCTGGAGCAGTGTTATCAATGTTTCACTCTCAATTTATTGTAAAGGAAATTTAAGGTGATTAATTGAAGGTGATTATGGATGTTTAAAGATGAAATGAGATGAAATTCATCTTTGGTCTCTCTACAAAATACCCTGAAACTTCAGCATAAATTATGATATAAAATACATTTCTGTGTACAAGTGCCATGATCCTGCTCCTTCACAGAGACCTTCTGTGACTTCATGATGTCCCCCAGTGCACACCCGTGCCACTTTGCAAAAAGACACTTAAACAAGACTGCAAAGTAGCTCCTTCCTTTTCCACTCTCACAGTCAGAGAATTCTGTAATTAAATCTCAGTCATGCACTGGGCAACAGAAACAGTTCAAGAAAGAAGTTTCAGGAAAACACAAGTATTTTTTTCCTTTTCCTACATTATCAGCACTGTGTAAAAATAGCAAACCCATTTTACATGAACATTTAAAGATTCATTTATTTAGCAGAAAGATAGTAATATAAAACCCTTTGTGACTTTCCAAAACATTTATTCTCTCATCCTGAAGAAAATGGAGGATTTCTTTGAGACTACTACACTTTTAGCACATACTCAATTTTCTACACTCAATTTTCTTTAGTCTACACCCAATTTTCTTTAAACCATCAGACGAGATGAGTGTTTCAGAGTTTTGAATTTACTATTTCAAGATCAATATGACAGACAGCACCTCAGATGGTCATCTACATGGATGAAGATTTAACTAATGCAACACCTTGAGTAATCAGCTCCTGAAACAAGGCACCCTGCTAATCAAGTCCCCTTCCTCTGCTACATTATTTTCTACCAGTGAAGCTCCCACACCACCTCACATATGCTAATAAATTCATCAGTCTTGATTGAATGAGATTTCATGAGCTACCAGTGCTTTCTGAAGAACACAGCTGGTCTTTCTGCTCTTGGGTGGGCCTAAACCAAGACTGCTCTTGCTATTTCTCATAAATACTTATGCAGAAATGTAAATTTACAGGGAACATTTCAAATGGACCAAGCATGTTCTTTGTTGCAAAAAAACCCCCAAAAAGTCTATGTAAAAAATAATTATTAAACAATTGCGAGAAACAGGAGAATATGCAAACAGCTCAATTTTGAATGCAAAAAATGGTAATGAAAATAATTCATAAAATTACAAAGTAACAGATTTAATACTCGTTTAAGGATACATGCTTTCTGCTTAGACCTCTAACCTGCCTGGTTTAACATCAGCCTGCACATTTAAATGGAAACAGCATCCTTTTCTCACCAAACTGTGCCCTGAAAACAGAGTAAGCAAGGCTGGAGTCAGTACTCCTCTTAAGTCTGAGAAGACCTGGCTTTATAACTACTAAGAAAATACCTGTAATCACAGAACTGCTATGGGTATTCTCAGAGAGAGAAAAAGAGAGGTTTCTAATCAGGCTGGGCCTGGGAAAGAGTTTCAAAGAAATGTAAATAATTCTCTATCTCTCTTGTTGTTCACCTTGTTTATAGATATGTTCTGCTACTGTGCGTCATTCACTGCACACCAATGGTGTGAGTTGTTTTTACTTTAAGACCAATGAAATTAATCTGCACGATGTTCTGTATAAAAAGAGCAATATATTTGAAATAAATCAGTTTTCTTCTCGTCTTCTGAATTGAAGTCTCTGTTCCCCTCCTCCTGTTGCCCTACAGCGACAAACAGTAACAAAAGTTCTATTACAGTGCAGGCATACATTCCTTTTTTCTTATGGTTTTCCTGACAGAAAATGCTCACAGAAACGCTGAGCATCTTGAAACTGAAATCATTCCTTGCAGAAAGCAACATCAAGCTATTCAGAAACACGGAATCACTCTGGTAGGGAAAATCTGAAACAGTTGCTGGTAAAAGCACTAACAGCATGGTTAACTGGGTGAGAATAACTAAGAATTTGTTCAGAGGTATCAACATGGTTTTCAATTTAATTCTTGTTGCTGAAGAAATTGGACAGGTTCCTTGGTTTCCTTCCTGCTCCTCAGGAATTCATGTTATAGAAAGTTACTTGTCTGAATGATTCAACCTTTAAAACAAGTCAACAAAAGAAGGAAAAGATAGAAACATGGAGTTCCTTTGCCATCAGTTGGTGGTTTTCACTTTTTTCCCAGCCCTTTTCAAAAACTCTAGCTGTAATTCCAGGCAAAATTCATGTTTGTGGAAATGAATGGAGACAATGGATGTTTCTGTTCTGTTACTCAGAAATATCACACTTTCTAGATAGCAAACCCATTTCTTTTTCTTTGGTGGGCCTCAGCTCCATTTTCTAGCTAAATAATATTAGGGGTTGGACTAGGAAGTGAGCCAAACTACAGTTTGCAACATGAAGGGATCAGGAATAAACTCAATAATTCCTTCCCACCCCTAACCATATCACTACTGATGAATGCATGCATGAATATGCAGGAAAGGGGTGTCCTACTGCTACCAGCTACCAAGGTTGATTTATCCCACATGTAAAGGAAGATTCAAGAAATGAATTATGAATATCAAAAATACAGTTGTTACCTTTGATCTCCCTTGGGAAACTCTAATTTCACATTGTCTCCAGTAATTGCAGTAGACGGATTTTTTCCCCCCCACATAAACAATTTGTGTTCTCATTCGCATTTCCATGAATAGAACAATAGCAAAAAAAAAATCCAAGTCTCTAAAAATTATCTGGTAAAGTTCTGCATCAAGACCAGAGAACTTGTTAACCCACCATCTGTTAGTGAGCTTCTGCAAAAAGCAATTTTATCCCCAGTGCCAGTGACAGCCAGGCCAGTGTCTTCATTAGACTAAGGCTAACCAAAGGCTTGGAATGCTCCTTAAATTTCCTCAGAAGAAAATTAGTAGATTATGCCTTTTTTTTTAATCCTTAAATAATTTTTGTGCATGTCCCTAAAAGTTTTATGTCCATTTTTCTCCAAAGGAATTCAGATCTCTCTAAAATTTTTGTCCCTGGAGGTGTGCTGATATGATGTAAAAAGCAAAGGTGAAAAAGCAGATGACACCTGAATAACTCCAGTGCTGGAGAGCAGCCATGGCCTGCCTGCCCTGGGACTGGTGGTGCTGCCTTGCAAGTTCTGTGGTGAGTGTGCAGAAATTTAATCTTTCCCAAACACAATTTATTAGGTTTATAAACCATTTATATTTTTCATGCATTAGAAACACATAGGCAATATACAAAAAAGATCTGAAAAAAAAAAAAAAACATACCTGAAACAAGAAAGAAATTTGTGTATGGTTCAAGGGATTTTAATATTGATTAACCTAGACTTATGGGTGGCTTTAATTGAAACAAAAACTAGCTACCTCATGTTTCAAAAGTATCCATCAATATCCAGGCAGCTGGAGGTGGTAAAAAAAATCATCTATGAGGGTAAAATATAATTATATAAATAAATGTGAAAGGTTTTTTTTGTTTATTTGTGGTACACTGGATTTCACATCAAATTAAAGATTTATGCATTAAATCATGCAGCAGCAGTAAAATCATTATGCAAATGTCATTTCTGTCTTCATGGCAAGGGCTTTCTTTAAATATGCATGCTCATTTGAGTGTTCATTTGAGCAGAACATATACTTACCTATAGAGTCATTCCTCTTTATTTCCCAGATGCTCGTCTGCCTGCTGTTAGGTGGCTTGTTTGATTTGTTTAGGGAAAGAAGGCACCTAAGAATAGAAGGCAACATGTGAATTCTTCAGAACTCCTTGGAAAAACTGAGCAATGATGGTTTTTTGTCAAATACAAATAATGTACGCAAATTGCCAAGGCCCTGAGGACACTGCCACCCTTGCAAGTCCCAGGGCTCCCTAACACTAATAAAAAGGATGTATTATCTCTTTAGCAGAGCCATACATTTAAATGTGCTGTTAGATTTTATTAATAAATTAAGATTTGCATGTTCTTCAATTTTTCTTTGAAGTAGCTGTGAGTTTCTTTGTCGCATTCCAGGAATTTATGGGGAAAAAAAAAAGTCTTACCTTACAAAGAGATAACTTTAGTTAAAATATTAAATAAAGGAATTTTTTCTTGTAAGTCGATTGCATTCTGGTCTACAGTGTTCATATGTAAAGTCTCTAAAAATGACAATGTACTGAAGGTGTGACCTCTTTATGTAGATATCGTAGCAAGTTAAGAGTCCACAGACAAAATTATAGCAAAAACAACCAAAAAACCATCAAAGCCAATAGATTTCATTCACATGCTCTATAGGGTAAAGTGGAAAAATCTTCTGATATTAAAAATACCTATCATTTTTTGTCAGAAACACTTGTATACTCCTTCTCTTATTATTTTTAATATGTGTAGTGATGAACAAGAACATTCATCTCTGCTGGTCTTTTTGGCCAAGAAGAATTCAACTGATGCTTCTATTCTTTGTTAGGAATGATTGGGATGGAAATACACCAATGTACAGAAGCCTTCCCAACTGCTTTTGTGTCAAGTGCTCTGCATTTGCAGCTCCCATTGTCCATGGTATGTGACAGGCTGGCTCTGGAGACAGCTTGGACAAGCCACTATCGTGGCAAAGTGGCTGCCTTCAGCCTCTCCTGAATAAACTTACCTTTCTTCATCATCTGGACAGAGAGCCCAGGCTCTCCATGTAAGCAGAAATTTCTGTGTTTAAAATAAATCAGTGCTAAAATTCTCGACTGCATTTTTGTCTGAAAATAAATACCCAGCACTTTTCTTAGGTAAAATTAATCTTTATGCCTAGGCATAACACTTTGCCTTTACAATGTGTATCTTTCACCTCCTCCCTATTTCACAGTCTTAAATAAGGTTTAAATATTGCATAACTCTTCTGTTTAACTCTCTGAATGATGAAGAATTTAATGTTAGATGAAAATCCTGATGAAAACATCCCCTGAAACATATTGAGAGTATGAAAGAATATAAAGAGAAAGCTGGCATTTCATATTTCACAGAAAGTCCCAAGTGTTCAGTATTTGTTTTCATTTTGCACTGAAGCAAAACGGAATGCTTTTAATACTTTCATAAAGCATGTCTGTGTTAAAATGTCATAGTCACAATAAAAATATCAGGTTTTAAAGTTCCCTCTGTGTTGGGTCAAAGATAATCAGAGACTTTACCACTAAAGAAATAATATTCACCTAATTTTTTTTCTAGAATGAATAGATTTCTACATTATTTCAAATTCAGAAAATTATCATATTTCCAGGGTATTTTATTAGAAAATTTTCAGTCTACTTCACATACAAATATTTGTGAAGTATATCATCAAATCATGTTCAAGCAAATGTTAGAGAACATTTATTTTCATTATTCTCTTATCTCTGCTAGAGAGATATATTGATTACCACTAGTTCAATGTCAAGGTCCTAAAAATAGAAAGCTTTATTTAATAAAAAGTAGAAGAGACATTGTTTCTATCCTGGATTAGCTCACAACACTCAGTGGCAGATCAGGTGGGTCTAAGGGGCAGGAGGAGGGAAGATTCAGTAGTATCAGTTCTCATGAGGACAGTCTATGGCTTTCCAAATTTACATGGCCTGGAAGGCTAGAAAGACATGATATAGACTGAATGCAAATTAATGTTCCAGAATGTAGAAAGTCTCTGCAGCTATTCCATTATAAGGTGTGGCTTGACCCCAGGTACTGAATTTAGCCTCCCATCCATCACAGACTAATTACATTTCCAGACAAAAAAAAAGAGGGTAATGATTCAATGTGATGTGCAAGGAAGTGACCATGTACTTGCCATTAACCTATGTAACATGCCAAGTAATTGTCCTAAAGTCCTACTACTAATTCTGGCTTTTAAGTTTTTCTCATCTATTTCAACAAAACATGCCAATGGAGAGAATATTTTCCTCTCCTACAAATGGGCATTTGTACTCTCTCCACAACTATCACATAATGTGAGGCTCACAATATAGTGCAGCCTTTGAGCAGATCAGGTAAATGGGTAAAAATTTCAGTATTAATGCAAGATAAATTCCTTGGCACAACTTCACTTACATTCCACAGGGACCCTGTGTTGTAAATTTAAGCCATAAGGAATATTTGTTAGACTGATTTACCTTGTTACTGGGGCTGTACTATTAACTTTTTATATGTCTTAGTGATGACCAGGTATTGAGAATAATTTTTTGAGGAAAATGAAAGTGTACATAACAAACCCAGGGCTGAAAAATTGTTCAAGGTAATCTGTCATGTGTTCACTGATACTGCAAAGCAATGGAAATGCCCCTGAAACAGCTTCGGGACCTTTGCTTCACACTCTTGAGGATGCTGTCAGTACATCTTGTGCTAACAGAGGTTCAACATCTGAACTCCAGTAAAAGTTATTTATGTTAACTACTCAGCTTGCAGCATTAATTCTCTGAGGTCACAGTAAAGAGAGCATGGAAAAAAATCATGACTCTCTTGGGAGGGACAGTGAGACTCCCCAATGACAGCCTTGGCAGGTGTGCACAGGCCATGAACTGCCCAGGATCAAAACTTTCAGCTCCTATGCGTAAGGACTCTCTCTGCATTTAAATAAAACCCTTGTTATTTTTATTATGCTCCTAAAAAACCCAAATTATTTTCTATTCACTGGCTTCCTGGCAGCAACTAAGAGAGTTGGCAGGGGTTTCCCTGTGAGTGCACATAGGACCAAGACATAATCCTGTCTTTGACAATGTACTAATGAGTGATAAATTCTTTCAAATGCAAAGAAGGGAGAATGGATGTATTAATAATCTTTAAGCTCTCTTACTGCAAACAGTAGCTGCCTGTTCCTAATTATGTAAGTAAAAAAAACACCACATCAGAAGTCTTTTCCCCAAATCCCTAAATCAGTTGTCAGCTATGAGCTGAGCAGGATGAATACTACAGGCAATATTTGCAACTATGAATGTATCCTTTTATAACATCTTTCCTGAATGATGTTATAAAGACTTATCGATGCTCACACTTTTCACCTGTAACAGTAACACCAAATATTTTTGTGAAAATATTTGTGTGATCAAATTGAGAAATAGAAATCCCATAGACTTGAAAAAAATGACAACTAATGAGATGCTGTAGTATTTGCAGACACCTGATTGGACAAGAAAAATAACAAATATAAGATGTTCAAATCCACATCTGCTTGTGGACACTATAAATCTAAGTAAGCTACACTTGGTTACTGAGCAGATCACTAAAAGTCTGCATAAGGGCTGCACCACAGCCACACAAGGAGGAGAAAGCACAGAGAGCAATGTCATGCATCACTCAGTGGACAATCTTCTGCTGATTAAGAGCTGTTGGAACACCTATCAAGAAAAAAAATCCCCAGCAAGGCTCATTAACTCACACATAGTGCTATGCTAACAGCTGGCACACAGCTGGCTAGCTGGCATGGGCAGAACTGATGCACCTCTAGCTACAAACTAGATGCAGCAACATAACTACATTGGAATGGAATAAAACCCGCGCAAGGAAGGAGAAGACACACTCTCACATCTAGTTTGGTGTGGAAAAGGCCTTTCTGAGCTCCCTACTGGACGAGAGTTTAGGTTCTTTTAATTTGGCAGGCTACCTCTCACAATGGGCATCAAAAGAAGACAGAAGGACTGCATACTACAACTATGACATCCCAATAAAATTCCTAAGAATAAAACGCTGGATCTCAAAATTACCAGTCCTTAAAAATGTGTTGGCAATGATCATCATGAACATTTCATAAAGTCAAATCTCTGTGGGATTTTGCTTAGTCTTTGACCTCAGTAGCAACTTATAGAAATGTGTTTCATAGTTCAGTAATATCCAGTGTGAAAGAGAATTTTCCAAGACAGGTTTCAATCAGTTTCTTTTCAGTTTCACAGAATATTTTTCTCATTATACATGAGAAGAAACACTAACTTCTGATCTATTATCTTTTTTACTGTTCTGCAGGATTGAGGTTCATTGGCAGAGGTGTTTTTTTACTTGTGTGTTGAAGTACTTGTTTATATGATTCTTCCTCATAAAGGAAGCCTTGGTCTTCTCAGTTTTTAATAAGAAATCCTGTGGCGTCTTATCATTGTCTATTCTCCTCTGCTAGTCCTGAACCTATCCTGAAATGTGACAATATTCTTTGAGACAAATACTTCAGTAAGCATCTTAGATGATATGGTATTATAATATTGGTATTATATTATTTCCCAGTATTGCACTCCATTAAATCCTCTGTCCAGCCCCTGAACAATTGATGGATTTTCTGAACAGTGGGTTGAAAAAGTGTCTTTGGGTTTGTGTCAATAACTGTTCTGAGGTTTGTCATCTAATTAACCCTGTAACAGTAAAGGATGAAAATGCTGAGCCAGCTTCATGCCACACTCACTTGATGTGCTTAATGTGGTTATATCTGGTGTCTATATTTGAATTTTGAAATATTTTAAGAATATATTTAGGTATATTCAAAATAATGAAAAGTTCTGAAGTACCTATCCCATCTGCATGGACACATGTGGACTGAGAAATGTTCAGCACAGCTGAACATAATATTTCTATTATTTTACCCTATAAAATAACTCATTAAAAGTGTAAAAATCTTAAAATAAACATGAATGAAACAAAAATAAAGCCAGACAAGAACACGAGAAGGACAACTCAGGGAAGAAAAAAAGGCATTCTCAATAAAAGGTGAACATTTTTAGTGATTAACAGGAAATAAAAGTTAAGTTGTCTTGAAGGATTATTACTCATATAATAAGACATTTAAAGGGCAATTAAAAGACTTCAAAACAAGACTTTTCAAAAGTCTAACAGGGAACTGCAAAATTTTCAGTCTTGTTTGAGTCAACCATATGAGAAAAATTTGGATAACCCCATGGTTTTTACTCCTTATATTAGTGATTAACTCTTAGTGGAGATTTGTCCAACACTTTTTCCAACAACAAATCAATCACAAACAAAGAGAACGCCATAAACACGCGGGATTTACATTTCCTTCCATCATTCTGCACCATGTTGCAGTGAAGTCCATTTCTGAGGGGCTTGGATCATGTTCTTCCCAGGTCTTTTTCATCCCTGTCTTCCTTTCCAAAGGCAGCCTCATGTGGTCCAAACAAGTGCACTGTGATTCTGCATCTCAGATAGGAGAGATCTGCTTCCAAGTTCTGGGAGTGGCGTTTCTTTTTATGCCTCCCAGAATCAAGATGCCAAAAGTTTTACACCTGAGCAGAGCCATTCACTCTGTAAAAGAATCATTACTCTGGCTTCTCAATACTTTTCATAAAATTTATGTTTGTTTTTGCTGGATGTGTTTTATGGACAACTGTAAAATGTCTGTGGGTAACAGCTACAGATCTTGCAAAAGCAAAGAATTAAGTCACTGCTACCCCTGGAGTGCTAATGAGGTAAAAATGTGCTGAATGTTCATACTTTCATGGGGATACACATATTATGCTTGCTACAGGTGCACAATGCTAATTTGCTTTTTGGGCAAACTGTGCTCCATTTGCATAATTTTAACATCCTGAAATCTGCAAACATCAGGAAAATCGGTGTGTTTCTCTGCCTATAGCATTAAGTCATTGAATATCTAAGAATCTATATGAGCTCTCAGCACTAGAGGGAAGCCCTGCTGGAGTCCTGCATTTGCTAAATTACAGGATCAAAGCCTTGAGGTACTCCAGTCGAGGTCCCTTGTCTATAACCAACATAACCATGGAAATATCACTGTCTGCAGGGCCAGAACTACTTTTTCTCACTCTGAAATACTTTGGACTTGTCAAATACTGATGATCCATCCACTTGGAGACATTGCTATAGACTTAGCTGATAAATAAAGAGCTAAAGTTAAATATTATCTTTTGTATGATGGTTGGGGAGCAATTTATACCTTCCAGTGTGCTTCAGCCATAATTGAACATGATTCAGCCTGTATCTATATCTCAAAAATAAAGGTGTAATATTTGTATTACTTCATCTTTTCATCATGTGTCATGTTAAATCCTTAGACATGTGTTGAAATAACTTGAGATAAACACAATCAGTACAAGATGAAGACACCTTTCCAGTGGTCACTACAGTCAGAGAAGTTTGTTGGTGAGAGGTTGTATAAAGAATTCAATATAATATAATTTGGAGAAAATATGAATATGCATCATTGAAACAGCCCACTGAATCCATGAAAATGAAGGATTACTCGTAGGGAACCATGATTTATAGTACTATTATTTAATACTATTAAATAGTATTCAAATTGTGTCCTTAAAACTATCTTCAGATTATTTTGGGTTGATCAGTATGGTGTTTAGTTGGCTACAGAATAAAAAAAAAAATTGTGTTGCAATGCATCCAGCAAAATCAAATACATGAGAAAGAACTTGAGTCTGTTGTTAAAATATGCAGTATCTTGACCTTTTCTCATACCACTATGTAAGTCTCTGTAAAATCTCTGGTTTTTATACCACTTTGGTAGCTATGGCATTTTTTTGCACAAATGTACAGCTAAATCAAAAGCAGTAGTCAGCAGAGGCTGGAGTTGCAAAATGGTTGGAGAGAATCATGAGAAAGAACAAGAGTAAAAGAGTAACTGTATCATGAACACATCAAAGGAAGGCAAAAAGTTATAACAACAGGAAAACCAGAAAGATTACACAAAGCAAACAGTAATTCAGCAGTTTTAAAAACAGAAATTCAATACACGTTCATCAGAGAAGTATACATCAGAGAAGTATTTCTTAGAAAGAGAAAGAGAAAACAAACCTTCCAGATACTATAAAAGAGTTTGAATAAATTTATTTTGAGTAGAAAAAGTAGTTTTCTGGTTTGAAAGATCATGCTGCCCTGAGTGGGGGGGGGGGTGTTTGTTTGAATCTTCAAGTGAGTAGGTTTGGTGCTGAACAAGGGGGATGTAATATTATAAAATCTTTTATGACTTTTCCCTTCTGACAGGACCACAAGGACTACATTACTGCATAGCAAGGGAAAGTTACATTTTCCCTGGAAGCACCATAGGATCAGTCCTAAAAAATCCTGCTCTGCCACAGTTCATGTGTGTCAGGCAGGCACAGGAGCCACAGAGAGCTCTCCCAACAGCTCAGATCAGCTCAGATCTGTCAGAACAGCATTTCTGACCTTGGCATGATCCTAACATTCTGGTTTTGGATAGGGTTTGCTTCTGTCCCCACCACACACCTTGAGTACTCAAATTTTCATTTTTCATTAGGTGTTTCTTATTTTTTTCATTCCTCTCTTTACTTGCTACAACATTTCTTTCTTTTTTATTTTGGTTGCTTTTTTTTTTTTTTTTAGCACTTCATGTCCAGTATCCTTCATCTCCCACCTGTCTCCTTTGCTGCCTTCCAATTTGTCTTTTATTTAAATTTCCTTTCCTACTTGCCTTCTCTAGTAATTCTGTAATGCATTACAAACTCCTGAACTATTAAGAAGCAACAAGAACACTAAGGGCTCTCAAGACAGATCATGGGCACTAAACAAAAATAAACTGAATCAAGCTTTTAAACTAATAGCAATTAATACTACAATTCCTGGAAAGGGCAACTCTCACTTCCCCTAGTGAAAGGTTTTTTGAAATCAGCAGCACCACAATAAAGCTGCCCTGAAGTGTAAAAATGCCATCAATCTGGCACACTGCAGTATTCCCTCAGTGAGTCTCTCCAGCAGGTGCATCATTTATGGTTTAAATACTGATGATCTCAACTACCTATCTGCAGCTTCACACCACAAATATTCCTCTGCTTTGATGCCTTAGGAATTCTCACCAACATTAACAATTACAGCAATTTTTGAATCAGAATATATCTTCTGATTACTAGGAAATTATATCCTTGTGGAAAGTAATATATTTTTAGTATACTTGGCACACTTTTAGTACAGCTAAGTATTTGTAGAATACTTGAATTACAGCAAGTATACTCATTTTTCATAAGTGTAGAGTAACACATTATAAAACAAATTATTATAATCAGAGATTTTCTGGAAGTTCTCAAAGATCTTGATTCAAAATGGGACAAATTTCTACCAGTAGCCTCCACCCACATTAGCAGAGAGTTGGAGCTGAAGGGATTCAGCACCTTCGAGGGAAGTTCCCTGCTAAAACCCAGCCCTGCAGCTGTGGCAAAATGAAATTTCTTTGATTGCTTCTGCTCATTTGCATACTACAGCTATGAATCAGGCATGCTGATAAATGACTGTAGAACACCATGTTGTTCTGCCAGCCTTACTATTCACTGTTTTTCAACTTTTGGGGGCTTTACAAAGGAGTTTGTTTTTCACTCAGAGCCCACACTACAGAGACTACCCAGAAACTCTCAAACACTTGGGGGTCATGAACACACTGATGTATCCAGGCAGCTCTGTGAACCCAGCAAAGAGAATGAGGAATGTGGTGACTGATGATGATGAATGGGTTTCATGGAAATTTATACAAATTATACACAAATGGCATTTACATAAATTCCATATAAATTATGCAAATTACTTAGGAGTATGAATTTAGTGGGATTTTTAAAAGGAATTATGGGAAATTTTATAAGTAACATTTAGAAAAGTCTGTTAAATGCTCAGAACTTTGAAAGAAATATGAAGCAAAATATTTTAGGGTTTAAAATAAACTCTCTTGAGGAGTGCTACAAAATATTCATCCCACGTCTGCCTATGGTGGGATTTCTTACACATTTCTTTCAAGGAAGTGATTTCACAGACAGTTCTGGGATGAAATGAGCTTCCAAGTTCCTTTGGTGACTGTTTGCTCAATGACAACATACAACAGTTTGTTGCTCTCTTCAATTCTTCTTATCTAAGATTGCCTGTACTTTCCTGCTTAAAAACTTTCCTGCTTAAAAACTGCTGCAAAGCATTAAAAGGCAAGCATTTGAACTAAAGAAGACCTATGTATTCTAAATTAATTATTTCCTTACATTTTTGCAGTCAAAGGCATTATTCGCAGTGTTTACGTGCATCGTTCTTAAATGCAAATCTACAAGGATAGCTTTGAGATGTATCTGCTGCTTGCATTAATATTTTATATATGTTATGCCACATTACTGCATAGAGATTCAGAGAAAATGACCACTTTTTTGAGACATGAACATGAGGGCTTCTTTTGAAATTAATAAAATTATTATTATGAAATTTGCATTTTTTAAAATCACAGTAGTGATGTCCATATCAATCTTTACAAACTCTTCTATAAAGAAAATCCTGCAATCACCTTCTTGTTAAGAGTTAATATCAAATCAAATATGCTTTGGAAGCCAGTGGATTTATCAATTCTCTGTTTCATCATGCTTTGTCCAGCTAATCAATACCATTTGTCAAATCCAAAATATATATTGAGAAGAACATTTTGCATCACTTTGACTTTCTTCATGGAGCTTCAGTGAGAAAACCATTGCTACGTGTGTCATACCACAGCCCCTCTGAAGGCTAGTGAGGATTCATCAAGAGGGATGGCTGATAGATGAGCTTCTGTACAGCTTATAAAACCTAACATGGGGTATTTCATTACAGATTTCTCTTGGCAATGTGTACTGCTGTGCCCATCAGCCAAACCTTATGTGTGAAAGTGCACTGTACCTGCAGCTCTCGGAGTCAGAGCCAGCAAACTATAGGGTTTTGTCATGAATGATGTCTTTTTATATGCACTTTAGGAATATTTGAGGTCTTGGTAGCTCTGTATTCTTCGCACTATAAATTATGATCATTATGTTATAGGAATATATCGTCACACTCATCAAGTTTCTCATTTAATGAAAAAAAAAACAAACCCAAACCCACGTGTTGCATATGCAATTCCAAATCAGTAATAGATATTTAATTCAAAGTCTCATACATGTTTCATATATATTTAAATACTTTTTTATGCTTTGAACTATAAATTGGTCTGTTTTTCTAAGACATTTCATGCAATGAAACTACAAAGCCAAGGAAAGAAAAACAAAAGGCATCCAAATTTATCTTTGAATCATCTCAAAGTTTTCATCTTGGGGATCAAATTGAGATTACTATTAATTTTCTTGAACATGTTTCATGTTAAGTTGTCACTATTACAGTAAATACAAGAAAGCAGTTTTTTCCAGGGAGAAATGTGTAAGCCTTGAAATTGTTTGTGGTCAGCTGAGATTTGTTTTTGACTAAGAGTCCACAAATATCTTCTGATCCTCAGATATGTTTATGCATTTTCCTACCATGTTTGCTTTCCTTGGATAAAACTACTTTTGGACCCACAAACCACCTATAACTACATAAGTTTCCAATCTTCTCTTCATGACTAGAACATTACATCACTAAATACAGCTGATACCTTCTGCAATAGCAGAAGACTGGGAAATATGATTAAATTCCAGTACTGAGTATAAGGTCAATAAATATTTAAAATCATCGTAGGTGTGCTCCTGTACTTTATTATTTATCCATTCAGAATTGGTATTAAGCAAGTTTTTAACACCTTAATCCTCCAAAGTTAGGTATAAGCTATCTCCAGAAACTCATTATCTAGGGAAACTATCAAATTCAGAGAGTTGCCTCTCTGTTCCATTTTCTGATTTCAAACATGTCTCAGTCAAGTACCTTCAGTACTGTATTTCATTATTTGCTGCAATTAATTTTGTTGAACTACATGGATTTGGTTCTCTCTTTTACTTCAAGTTTCTAAAGTGCTTCAAAATTTTCTTTTATTACTTTGAATTGAGCAATCAAGGACCTATGTAACACACTTGCTTTTTCCAAGGCAGGTATCTTCTAATTTCTTATTTTAGATTTGCCCATACTGGATTCGTCCACAGTTGAGTAATATGGCAGTTAAGAGGCAGAAATTACATCTTTTTTCTCCACATCTCTTTAAACCTGACTGCCTGTATGCAGATACAGACAACTGCATACAGCTCCCTCAGTTCTGCTGCACATCTACCTCGTCCCATTTGTTCCTCACTCTGGACCAAGTTCAAAAAACATTACTCAATTGTTAAAAAAAAATGGTACTGACTGTCTTCCAAAAAACCACTTCTATTCACACATGCAAAAGGTCAAATTTCTGGTGGGTCTGAAGCACTCCTCAAAGTTTTGATTTGGTATAGGATTACTGATGATAGTTTCAAAGCAGGGAAATATGTCAGGCATATGTTGCATGATTATAACCAGAATAGAGCTTTGATGTGTCCCCAAAATCCAACCACTCCAATCCCAAGCAGTACCCACGACCACTTCAGTGAAGAAACAGGTTTTCTCTCTTCCGACTATCTTCAGTCTCAGAAAGAACTTTATCCCTTTTCATATCCTTCTCATGCCTGCCCAGATAGCCAGTGTTCTCTGGAAGAACTTTTAGTTTTATTTTAATTGTGATTTTTGCTGATTTTGTGGGCTTTTGTTGTTGTTCATGGGGTTTTTTTTTGTGTTTTATTTCTCAGCAGAATCATTCTTATTTCTTCTGCAGTGCCTTGACTGGTTCCTTCCTTTCTTATTAGCTCTGACAGCCATGGCAATTGCATGTGCGTGCCTCAGAGACAGCTCCAGCACTCACTGCAGCTTGCCAAAAGATCTCTTATTTAAAATTACAACCGTTGGACAATTTCACATATGTACTTCAAAGGCACTTTGTTCTGACAATACACATCCCTCCAAAAGGTCTCGAACTTGCAAGTTGGATAATGTACTGCGTTCTCCCTGACAGAAAATGATTGGTTTGTTTTCTAGAAGATCCTTGCTGTTTTCATCTCTTTACTTTTACAAATCTATAAATATTTCGGTATAAAACAGAACGTTCATTTATGCAGAAGACAGGTTTCTGTAAGGCCATGTGTTTCTTACAAGATATATCATGTATTTGTCAAGCTGAAAAACCTACAGAGATGGTATGGAAATCATATTTCATTTTTTTTTTCTTCCTCTTTCTTGTTTTTCTTTTTTTGGGTTTTTTTGGGTTTTTTTTTTTTTTTTGCTGCCTCAAAATGAATCAACTATGACACCATATGCTGCAACAATTCCTGAGAATGACAAAAGTAATATATTTTTTTCAACAAAAAAGCACCATTAAATTAAGGAAATTGTATTTCCCTTATATCTTCCTGTATCTTCCTGGCTCACTTAACATCTTGTTGTTTTATTTCTGTGTAGGCTCTTGCCAGCCTTCCTCTCACTGTGGCAAGCTTCCTTCTAGAGAAACATGAGCATCCTCTGACTACTGCTGGAATTACTGAGATGTCCTTCACTTTAAGGGAGAAGGTGGAAGAATCCTCCACCTGTGCCAGAATCCTCCACCTGTGCCAGCACATTCAGGGTGCATTGGCCTTGGACTTTGACATTCCCCATCTAACAGCATAAGAAGTTCTACCTCGTGCTGTGACCCTAATAAAATAAAGCTACAGTTAAAAAATATTATAAATATATAATGTGTATACATTATATATATTATTATATATACATATATATACATATATACATATATATGTATCTATATACATGAAATAATACTATCAAGTTACAACTTTGCTTCTTTAAAAATGTGTATCACTTATCATGTTTCACCCTACAATTTATCTGCTTTTCATAGCAGAAGAATTATTTGCTCCTTGCTCTGCTTGAAGGGGTCAAGTTACTAGAATTATCAAGAGAAATCCTCACTCTGTTTGAAATTAACTGGATGTGGATATCATTTGGCTGAACAAAAGGAATGTCTGATTATGCTATAAGCACTGAAGATACATGGCATATCTAGGAAGCTTTTCTTCTCATTACTTAACATGTTGCTTGGTTACCTCATCAAACTTGTCGTCTGTGAGGAAACCCATTTCATCAAGAAAAAAATAAACCATAAAGCTAACTCCACTGGGACTGAAATGAGAGAAAGGCTTTTTATTTATGCTTATTTCTGAAGTTTCAGTTCAAAACTAAGTTTCTATGTTCATACCCAAGATATGAAAAAATATAATTGCACAGACCATTCTCAAAAAATTGTGTCATTCCCCATAGAGGAGTGCTCTTCTGACCCTTGGTGTGACAAACATCACTCTGTGTGTTCAAAAGTTGTCAGGACCTTGGCTAAGGATTCATGCAAATCCCTTACAATCAATTCTTCACCTTTCTGTAGGCCACAGGTACTAAGTTAGAAGGCCAACAGATAGAGATAAGGTTTGGCACGATCAAACACTTCCCATGCCACTAAACCCAACGATCTTGAGAAGCCTGGAATTTCTCTAACAGTTCACCACCATTTGGAGACAACACAGAGCCAGGTAGGTTTTATATTGGAAAATGGCTTTCCCAAGCATTTCTCCTGTGGTTGCAGTACACCTGGTCCTTGGCTGTGCTCTGCTCATGAGATTATACCTCAGTTTTCCCAGAAGCTGAGCAGAATTCAGCAAACCTCAGTTTCGGGACATAAAAAAAGATGACAGAATGATAATGATAGTAAAGATGATGATGATAATGTGGTATGCTTGCCTAACTTGTTTTGCATAAGATAGTGGCTAAGAATGTACTGTTCTGTCTTTGAAATGCTTGCTTGCTTACAAGGTGATAAGGAGGTTGAGATTAGGGTCCTGGGTATGTTTATCTGGTTTGCTTGCTTGCAAAAACTGTATCTTAAAAGAGGAGACTCAGAGGCTATCAAATGAATACCCCAGCCTTCATCCCGGCGACCACCAGGAGGGAACGACCCCCTATCAACAAGATGCAGACTACATCTGGAGAGTCACGTCCGCAAGGAGTGGAGGGGTATAAAAGGAGGGTTGGGACAGAACATTTTTGCGCACCGTTGGTGGAGCGGAGACTCCCGGCCACCCAGCGCTGTGCTTTGCCCGCCTTACTCGCTTGCTATCTTAATAAAATTACTTTATTGGATTAAGACACCTCAAATTGTCGTGTCACAATTTATAACAAGTAGTAGTAGTAGTGGTACCACCAAAACACCAACAAAACCAACCAACCCTCGCCAAACTGAAAGAAACCACGAACAAAAGAATCCCCCAAAGAAAGAAGAGGTTTGCCCAGGAAACCGGCAGCTCCCTCTGGGCCCTCGCCGTGTTGCACCAGCGTTGCAGCGCCTCTCCCTCTGCCCATACGACCCCTCCGACCCTCCCCAGCCGTCAGCCGGCAGCAGCGTGCTCGCCCCCCGGCCCGGCCTCGGTTCTCCGCGGTGCCGCCGCCCGTGCCGCGGCTGTGTCGGTGTCGGTGCCGGTGTCGGTCCGGGCGGGCTGTGCCGGGCCGGGGCGGGGTCCGCAGCGCGCACGGCGCCGCCCCCGGCGGGCAGACGGGCGCGGCGGCGTC